>JAWZYU010000034.1:35278900-36478900 GCA_038380435.1 Ryuthela nishihirai | reverse complement strand
ACAACACAAAGTTTTCCTGCTGGAACAAGTTCCAGCAGGAAAACTTTGCTAGCTCCCTAACTATTATTCTAATTGAGGCCTTTGATGTTTCTTTCTTTACAGTTAAATTCAGTAAATGTTGATCATCAATATGTTTTAACTTTTTTACTTTTTATGGTACATAATGGAAAATAAAAAAAAACCTATGTATATCATTTTTTCCTTTTTAGTAACAGCTTCACAAGACATGTCACTAGAAATACCTATCTTTCCCCTGCTTTGGAGGAGGAAATTATTTCATTCCCTATGCTACTCTGCACATCTTAAACTTTCATTTGATATAAATCTTGTTAAAATTGGCCCCTATTAAATTTCTTTCACCTTTTTGAGGAGAAAAAGAACATAAATTTGAGATAGCCCATGACATTCCCTACATTATAAGCTTTAATTTATAACTCATTGTGATCAACCCCATGAGCTCACCTCCACTTTTAAGAAAAAGCCACAATTTTGCTATGATACTCCCTACATCATAAGCCCATTACGCTCAGCTCTCACATTCGGATGATATAGTGGAACTACTATTTGTGTATTTTCACTTCTTTAGGTTGGGTTGTTTTACCTCTGAGCAGCACTTTTTTGCACACCATGGGCTAAATGGCCAGGTCACATGGACCCCGAAGGCTCAGAGAAGGTTGGGGGAGGGGACCCACTGGAACAGCTGTTGGGAGACAGATGGTAGCCTCCCGTCAAGGCCATCCAGCGTGTTCTTTAACATGCACAGGGTATGGCTCTCCCGCACATGGGGCCATGGCTTAACGTCCCATCCGATGGACGGCGGCCTTTCCAAGCCCATCGGTGTCCCCTACTGACCGTGGGCATGGCGGGGGAATTTTGCGGAGATAAATCTCAATGCTGACCCAGCTGGGACTTGAACCTGGGAACTACAGATTACGAGCCTGGCGCGCTACCGACTGAGCCACCCCCGCCCCCACTTCTTTAGGGGAGAAAGGAAGTATAGGGAGAGATGATTTACAGCCTATGATACTCTCCACATCACAGCTTTTCATTCAGTACATTCATTATGAATCAAACATGGATTGAGTAAATATGCTGGAACAACATTTTTGACAAACACAAACTGAGTTTGATGTCCCAAGTGACAAATAAGAAGTGAAAACCAATAGGAAGGTACGTAAAAATGGATGGAAACTAATTAGAAAACATGTTAAATGCAAAGAAGATGCTTATAAAGTAAAAAGTAGGAAGAATAACAGAAAATACATTAAATACAATAAATAAATACCCTCATCAAGTAGCTGCTTGCTACAGAAATCTGAAGGAGCCTGTCAGTTTGATATGCCATAGAGAAGCTCTGAGAGGATGTTTGGGTTGTTTTACCTCTGAGTGGCACTTTTTTGCACACCACGGGCTAAATGGCCAGGTCACATGGACCCCGAAGGCTCAGAGAAGGTTGGGGGAGGGGGACCCACTGGAACAGCTGTTGGGAGACAGATGGTAGCCTCCCGTCAAGGCCATCCAGCGTGTTCTTTAACATGCACAGGGTATGGCTCTCCCACACACGGGGCCACGGCTTAACGTCCCATCTGACAGACGGTGGCCTTTCCAAGCCCATCTGTGTCCCCTACTGACCGTGGGCAGGGTGGGGAATTTTGCAGAGATAAATCTCAATGCTGCCCCAGCTGGGACTCGAACCTGGGAACTACAGTTACAAGCCTGGCACGCTACCGACTGAGCCACCCCCGCCCCAAATCCGTGTTTTGGGGTACTTTCCGTGTTTTGGGGTACTTTTAGCAGCAGCCAAGAGAACTAATCACTCAGCTACTGAGAGGATGGTAAGATCTCAGCAAAAAGAAAACAAACACAAAGCAAGAAATAGCCATGCCATATCCAGGGCTTGAACTCGGGTCTCTTTGATCAGTAGCCCAGTACACTAACCACTGGGCCAAGGGACAGCAAAAATACATTATCGAAAGATTAGTTTTACAGAACTTAGATATCCTACTCTATGGGGTGCATTTTTAACTTTGCCATTTTAATAATTTTATAGCATGTTATTGAGTTAATCTGAATGATTAGTGTGCTAGGCTACTGATCTAAGGAACATTGGTTCGAGCCCCGGGCAAGGCATGGATGTTTGTCTTGTATTTCTACCTAAGTCCTGTTATCCTTACAGACCTACTATGGCGTATAAACTGACAGGCTCCTGTCAGACCTCTGCAGCAAGCAGCTGCTAGAGGGGATTTTTTTTTTTAATTTACTTCTTGCTATGAATTACTTGTAATTACTTCTTGTTATGAATTACTTCCAAAAACAAACAGGAAGAGGTACAGAATTATTTTAACATGAAAGGTTCTTTCTCTTGAATATTTGGATCTTTTACAGATAGGACTATGGCTTAACATTCCATCTAATGACTATACTGTTTTCTTCTAAAGGCAGAGTATGGAGAAATGAAAAATATATGAACAATAAATTAATAAGTAACTTGGCTTTAATGTTTCTAATAAGGTCTGCAGTTTATTCACATTTCATTCCAGTTACTGTTTGTAATCAGGATTGGTTTTAGGAACAGATCAGCTAGACACCTGCTTAGAACCACTTAGTTCAAAGGATACTAATTATTTATGGTAGACGACATATCAAACTGAAACTATAGTAGAGTGTAGGTTTAAAATATATTAAATTCATCAATTTAAATGCAAAAATGTGAATGATTGTGAATATTCATTTGTTTCCAAACTGTTAAATGTGAAAATTTTAATATTTTTTAAATAATTCAAACACATTTGCATTTTCACAAATTTATTAGCTACATACACATGCATTAATTCTGGCAAAGCAATATTTTGGTTAGTTGGTTTGAATCTTCTTTTTGTCAATGGCTTTCCAAAGAAATTGAAATGGAAAGCAGAGTATGTTAAAATAGATGAAACTGTGGAATAGGAACTGCAGATATTCTTGTTAATACTTATTTTAAACAAGAGTGTTTCAGCTACAATGAATACTTAGGATTGCCAAATTGTAAATCCAAGACAGTCTTCCTTTATTCTCCATTCTTCCCACACTACAACACAATCCACTCAATGATGATTCACTACAGTGCTTTTAATACATTATAATCCAGGCCCACTTTAGTACTGTTGGCTGGGAGCACTCAGTTCATTCTTATGGCTGACAGCTTTGAACTAGGCAAACATTTTCACACATTTCATTCCATTTCCCCACAGTCACACTACTCAGTTCCCTCAGAAAAGTTTACAATATATTTATTAAGATTATTCAAATTTTCTCTATATCACTGTAATGTTTGGAAAAGCTGAGACAATTAGATGGAAATACTATCTAGGAATTTACCTTAGTTTTTTTTTTCTTGCGATGATATCCGATGGATAGATGGGTCTGTTGTTCTGTGGTGGGTAGTTCAGTCCAGATATAAGTCACATGTTTTTTTTGTTGTTGTTCTTTGTGGGAATGCTGGTGGTAGTTTGATATCGATTTGGTGCACTGTTAATTAATGAATTTTTAGATTACCAGCTTATGTCCGAACTTTTCTGGAAGTGCAAATACTATATTTCAATATGTAATCACTATGTGTTTCGCATTGTTGTTCCAATGTATCATCAGGTGAAATAGTTGGTTTGTGGCAGGTGTTTGTTTACGTTAGTCTTGGAGTACATAGTGTGGAGGGGTGGGTGGTAGTACATGAGGGGTCAGGGAGGGTAGAATTTAAGGTTGGGGTATAGAATTTTAAAGTTTAGTTTTATTTTTGGGGGATTTATTTATACCTAATTGTGGGAAATTTTATGTAGTGTTTATTTATGAGTGTAGGAAATGTGGGAAACGGAGTGGGAAGTTGCTTAATTTAATGTGTGGGTATTTATTAAAGAATATTTTCCATGCATGCGGTGGTGGGGTTATTACATATTTTGTTTCTGTTTAAGTATATAAGTATATTACAAGGATTTTTGGCAAAATTTAGTTGAAATTTCATGGGGGGGGGGGATAGTATTTTTGCATCATTGAATTTTGGTGTCAAGTTGTATGTGATGGCAGATTGAGTTGGGCTATCTTTAGATTAGCTTTTTCATAATCTTCCTCGTATCCTGCCAGTTGGGTTGAGAATTGTCTGAAGCTTTTTTTCCCAGATATTTATTTTTTTGCTGGAGTTCTTCATGTGGGTTTCTCAATATGGATGACATAAATGCCACCTGAAGGCATTTGTTGGTCGCAGTCATTTCTAATTAATTTTGAGATGGTGCTTTGGACTTTTATAGGCACATAAAAGTCCGAAGCACCATCTCAATAAAAATCAATCAATAAAACTAAACTTTAAAATCTTATACCCCCAACCTTAAAATTCTACCCTCCCCAATCCCAAAATAGAGGGCACCACATGTACTACCACCGACCCCTCCACACTATGCCCTCTGAGCCTAACATAAACAAACACTGGCTGCAACACGCCAACATCTGTGCCTGCCACAGCCACCTAATTTGCCTGATGATGCATTGGAGCAACAATATGAAACACGTAGCAATTATGTATTGAAATATAGTATTCACACTTCCAGAAAAGTTGGGACATAAGTTAGAAATCTAAAAATGCATTAATTAACGTGTGTACCAAATTGATGTCAAACTACAACCAGCATTCCTACAAGGAACAACAAAAAAACAAGAACATATGTGAACTTATATATGGACTGAACTACTCACCACATGACAATAGACTCATCTACCCATTGGATATCATCGCAAGAAAAAAAAACAAGGTAAATCCCTAGATAGTATTTCCTTCTAATTATCTCAGCTTTTCCAACAATTACAGTGATATAGAGAAAATCTTAATAATTTTAAATCAACACTGTGAATTAACCACTATCTCATATTTATTAAGATTTAGTATAATTAATATAATTGAATTAAAATTCTATACCACTGTAAAAACCAAAAGTATTGCTGTATTTATCATTTAACCTAGCAGAGTAACACTCCACATAAAGCATTACATAAAGATTTGCCATTTTGATATTCATGGTAATGAAATTGTGAAGTCTTACCGCTGTGTCTCAAAGACCACAGTATGGAAGCATCCATTCCTCTGGATTATTCATAGAATCAGCATTTATGTCTATTCCAGTTGAAAGCCCTAGTCATGACCCAAACAGCTTGTTCTTATATTTAAGGACTCAAACACTGAAAACAGTGATTTTGATATATTTAATGGCTCATCTACCATATCAGCAATTCCAAGTCTCCTTCTGTAAATATCATGTTGAAAGTTACCCTAATATTAAGGTAAAAACTTCCTACTGTAGTAAATTTTTTTAAATGTTAAATTGATTTTAATTTTATAATTGTAATCAATACTTATTTTAAATATGAATACAGTTAGGGTGCTTCTTTGTCCTGGAAATTTCATTTACTGTAATAAATAAAAGGTACATTAATTTTTATGAAAAAATTTGATTCACTTTGCATTAGGTTTTCATGTAACCAATTTGCAAGGGGAAATTTCTGTAAAAAAAATTCAGGCTATGAAACTTGTCATGTTGAAGGGCTGATTAATTATTTTTGTAAGCAAATATTATTATGACATGATTTAACAGCAAAACCTTCAGAGAGAATCATAATTTTATCACCACATTGATAACTCACTTTTAATATATTTCCAGTTGCTATTCAAGAAACATTTTGTTTACATCAGTATGTACCATTAATTGATATTTATATTAATATAATGGTAACAATTTGCTATGTTAATATACTTACAAGACCTTGTCTGTCATTCTTAAATGTATGGAAGAGTAAATTTTCAGGATCAAATAAAGCTGAACAAATTAGTTCAAACCACTCTCTCCTCAAACCACCCCAATCCAATCCTGAAAAAAGGATAAAAGAAAATATATAGATCCTCTTCAATGAAAATATATATATCTTAAGTGTAATCTTAAAGCAACAAAAATATTCGTATTAATATGTATTACAACTGGTTAATAAATCTAAAAAAAAAATTGCTTTCTATGCAAGTTTACTTTGGATTGCCTTAAAAGGAATTTAACAGGAACCTTAAACAATATTTAGCACCAAGAAAAATTTGCTTTTCTTCTAAATTCCCACTGAAGTTATTAACTGTACACAGTTATGATGAATCTGATAGACACAGCCTGAACAATTTCACCAAACAGAAAAAATACAGCCTGAAATAACAGAAAAATCAACTATTGTTAAAATAAATAAAAATAAATACCCCCTCAAGCAGCTGCTTGCCACAGAGGTCTGACAGGAGCCTGTCAGTTTATATGCCACAGTAGGAGATCTGAAAGGATGTTTCCTATCCCAAGCTATTATAGAAGCTTGGCATCATGTAATGTTTCTTTGCATGGTGACATCAGTGGTGCAACACATTTCAGTTATTTAGTGACTGAATTTGAGATAGAGCACAAGATAAAAGTTCATTAGCATCAAATCACATGACTGAGGTGGCCATGACAACGGACTACTATGTCTGATCTACTGGCACCCAAAATCTGCATCAGACACTAATGAATTGTAGGGAGCCCTGTGTGATGCTCTATTGTTCCCTTTCATCTTCCACAGCTATTACAAAGGCATGGTCTCTACTTGTCTATTGGATTCTTCAATATTTGAAAATAGCACTCTATATTTTGATCAGCTGGTCCCAAACTATTTGAGCCCAATGCCACCCTTTTACCAAGCATTATTTTCTACTGCCCTCTTTGTAGAAATGAAAAAATTGTCCTATATAAAACTAGTT
The DNA here is from genome assembly GCA_038380435.1 of Ryuthela nishihirai. Classification (NCBI taxonomy): domain Eukaryota; kingdom Metazoa; phylum Arthropoda; class Arachnida; order Araneae; family Heptathelidae; genus Ryuthela; species Ryuthela nishihirai. Next base: position 36,472,119 of record JAWZYU010000034.1, on the reverse strand, counting down.
GAAAACTAGATGGCTCTGTTGTTTTACCTCTGAATGGCACTTTTTTTGCATACAGTGGGCTAAATGGCCAGGTATGCATGCAGAAGAGCCATACCCTGTGCACATTAAAGAACATGCTGGATGGCCTTGAGAGTCTACCATCTGTCTCCTAATAGCTGTCCAGTGGGTCCCATACCCCAACCTTCTCTAAGCCTTGAGGTCCTTATAACCTGGCCATTTAGCTCATTGTGTGCAGAAAATGTCGTCAAAGGTAAAAACAACCCAATACAACTACCTTATGAGAGTTCACTTATTCTGGATGGTATATTATAAGTATAGTAGATTGAGGAATAATGCTCTGTAACATGACTTTTTTTTGCTGTCATAGTTTTGAAGGCTAACTTTTCTCCTAACTAGCCATTAAGAGTGTTTCATCATGCCAGATTTACCTGCTACTACTGGTTTGCTTTGTACACCATTGTTATTCCTATAGCTTACACATTTATGTGTTATTCCTCTAGCTATGGATTTTTCTTGCTATCTGCATACTTTAGGGCTAGCTTTTCCTTATATACTTAGTGCTATATATGCTTTAATAAAATCTTTGTTCAAAGTTATTGAACTTTGAGTTAACTATTCTTCTAACATTAGTTATTCATAATTTTAACTCTTAATGAAATTAATTCAGTTGCAATTTTGTTTTTCGTAACTAATACAGAGTTTTGTAAGTTTTGAAAAAGAGTTATGATTATTTTGTAAGCACTACTCACCTTCTTCACCAATGAAATGAATTTCAAAATTTTTGCACCAATAACTTGTATTAAAATTTTTAGTAATCTTGAATGACTATTGAAAATATAAAAATAGTACAATTAATCATTAGGAACAGAAATACATAAAAATGTTATAATTTAATATATGCAATTTTTTATTCCTTTAGGTAACTTTAATTCAAATTAGTAAATTCCAATTAGATTTACTAATTGTAATTTACACCCCTAGCTTAAGAAATTGGACGGAATGACAAAATAGTGACCCAATAGTATAGAATATAGCCAAAATTTCAAACTAAAGCTTTCATTTCATATATCTGAAATAAATTGAAATAAATGGTAGTGTCAAGAATCTGCTGCACAGAAACTGCAGCCTGCAAGACTGACCATATGGAAAGGAATGTATATAACCAGGTCATTAAAACATGGCAGGTTTAAAGAAACAGACAAGGCTAATATTTTGCTAATCATAATCACCTACTGATGTTATTTCATTATTTAATATTAAATACATAGAGAGGCAAGACCATGCAAAATTGTGAATTTCTTTTTATAAAAATGCTGAAATATCGAGGTAAAAAAAGTATATTATTATTAAATTTTTTTCCTGAATTTGTATAGAATGTTTCTTTAAGTTATTGCACTAGAAATATATGTTTATAATATGAATACATTTGCATTAGTTTCAACCAGTATGAAATAAATACACAGGCTTCCTAGGCTCTGGCATGTAGAGGCCCACTGACCACTAAATGCAGTACTGTAAATTTAGTGTTTCCACTCTTAATTTAATATCTTTAAAAAGTTTAACACTTGCCTTTTTTTTTTTTGGTATCACATAGAGTAAGACCTCACTTACTGTAGTTACTCTCTGGTACCTTGATATAATTATTGTAATGTATTTCTTTAAATTTCAGCATAATTAAAATGGTTTTTTCTTGTAAAATTTTAGGAAGATTCTGAGAAAAACACAGAGGGTGTGAACCAAATACCTATAGAGGTAGGATAGCTAAGTTTACTGGCTAACCTGTGCAAAAAGCTCAGAGTCTAATATTACTAGCAAATTCCCTCTTGAAATTCAATGGATCCCTTAACATCTTCCCCCCAATCAAGTGGGAAAACAAAAAATGTTTTAAACTTGGGTTCTACTACAGAAAGTGATGTGAATTTTTAAGGCAACAAGAATGGCAAGAAGGAAAACCTACAAACTTCAGGAAGTCAGGCAGAACAGCTAGTGATACACCAAAACAGAAGTCTGTAATGATGACATAGTACCCCTCCCCCTACACACACACACTTGGAAACTACTGATGAAACAGTTTTATAAAGAAGATTTTATACTCCCAAGAAGCAAGAAAGCACTTACACCAGACCCTCAAGCAAGACACCCCCCCCCCCCACCACCACCATATGGCCCTGGAGTGAAAGTGCAGTGATACAGATATAACTTCGCTGATGCAGTCAGGAGAAGAAGATACTTGAAGGAGGTAAGAAGAAAGCCCTCAAAATGCATTGTGCAAGGTCTGTTGCCCAGTAATTACAACAGAAGATGGCTGACAGTGATCAGACCAAAACTGGACAACAGTAAGTGATATATTACAGTTTTATAGTAAACTTGATAAGATTACTGAATTGTTTTTTACATAGATTTATCATCATTAACTATAATTGTACTTCTTTAAAATATATTTATATATAAGGCACTAAATTTAACAGCCAGCTATCAACAACTTTTTGAAATCCACAAAACAACAGATAATCTATCCTATTAGAACTACAAGACAAAGTGAAATGCTACCAGGACCTATATTCTGACTCAATTACCTCAACATTTACTAATTTTTCAGATTGAGAATTAAGCTATAAAAAGCTTGGATTTATAATTTCACAGAAAGTTGATATTGTAACTTTTTTTTAACAGAGACTAATTTTTTTTGACATATACTGTACATTTTTGTGTACCACACTGTCATGTCCCTCTAATTTATTTATTTTTATTCATTCTTGTATTTTTGTTGTTGTAAATATATATCTGTATTAAGCATATTTTTGGAAGTGCTGATGTGGGGATGTGATTCATGAGCTGTTTGACTTGCATATGCTCACAGGATGGAAAGCACCTTTACGATTATTTATGACTAGCCTTGGGTGCGAGTGTAATTCAAGCTAGTGCAGGAGACAAGTGCAGCAATGATGAATAACAGTCTGGGGGTCACTGTCAAACTGGAAGGACATGCATCAAGGGACGCCGCTCTTGCTCAAAAACAAAACCCTTAAGGAGAGAGTTTGGTTCTAAGTGAACCAGGTTCAGTTCTGTGTGAACCAGGTTGTAGGCAAGGATTGAATATCCTTTTGCAGAGTTTGAGGTCTGTAAAGAGAATCTGTGAAGTGCCATTTTCCACCTCATTGTATAAAAGCTTGCAGTAGCAAAGCAGCAAAGGCCCACAGAATCAAGCACATCCCCAGCACATAATTGTATATAAATGTAAATAAACTGTCATCCATATACTACTTTCATGCTTGAATTGTTGGACACCTTTCTACACATCACTTGGTGCAGCAAGTCTGAGGCATATGTTGGTATGGGTATAACAACATGTGAACCTGGATTTCACCTAAGTAAGGGTGAAGGTAATTAAGGGACTAGTTGATTTCCTGTACTAAAGAGCAAAATTTATGTCATCTAGTTCAACATGACATTCAGTGCAGTTTAGTCTGCAGCATATGTAATTACATGTGACAAAGTAAGAATCTGTGTCCCCACCACCACCATGACACACACACAGACACCTGTGTAAGATGTGCACCTTACTTTTTCAGAAAATTTGAAAATAATAGCCACCAGCTGGGACTAAATAATGTAAAGATCCACCATTCTTGCATTGTCATAATGATGCTACATTGAAGTTTTTTGCATATATGTAGAGTTAGTTTACATTGACTTTACCTTGTTTTGTAGTCGACAGGTTGCTGCCATTGGTAAAAACTTTCCTTTCATAAAGTGTGCATATTATTACCTAGGCACTAAATTGGGGAAGCAAAATATACGTGATACAAAAATGTATGGTATTTGAATTTATAATTGTACTTTATAATATTTTTGTGCGAGTAATATAGGAGGGAAGAGGGGTGAGTAATAGAGGATGCAGTAAAATTAAAAATTAATTAAATGCCGACTGATATTAAGAAAAACATTCATCGTCACTTACTGATTCCAAAAACTTATCTCTCTGTATTTTTAGCTGCAGCTTATCATGAAAATGCTTTTGGTGATACTTTCTAACTTCATGGTTGAAAAAATCTTGTTTATCTTTAAAAGTTTCTGATCCACCTGAATTGTTAAAATTATTAATTAACAAAAATTACGTACAAGTACAATGCTTTACATAGATCATGTATAGTGTTCGATTACATGCTCTATCTGTTTATGCCTGATACACTGTATAGATATATGCCTGATACACTGTATATGAGAGGATACGTCTATCGGGTGTAAACAGATAGATCAGGCATAAACAAAATCAGGCATACATATTTAAAATGAATGTTATTGAAGTAATGTTGGCACTGATTGATTATTTTTACATATACAGGATAATTTATTTACATCCCTAACACATTTACAGTATAATTATAAAACCAATCTTTAAATAAGGTCTTGCACAGCTATTTCAGCAACTACTGGCTGACTATATTATCAAACTAAACTTTGGTTTAACCTGGCACCACTAGGAAATAGCTTTCCCAAACATAGAAACAACACAGAAATAAATAAACTCATACCAATTATAAATTTTCAGATTTATGTTCAGCCTAATTAATTAAAAAACTGAAATTTTATGAATTTTTTTATATACTTCAGAGTTCATAAATTAAAATCATAACGTGACCTTTATTTTTTTATTATGTAACTATTGGTATTTTTTGTTGAGTATAAGAAAAAGCCACTCTGTTTAGCATATCTATAGATAAAATGTTTATATTCTTTAAATACTACCTTAATAAAGATTTAAGTCTTTATAAGGTCCTACCTGGTCTAGTGGTTAGTATACCTGAGTGCAAGGCATCTCCTTTTGTTTGTTTGTTGCATGAGAAACCAGGACAAGCTAGTAAAGCTTCTAGATTATATCCATCCTCAGTGTAGTGAAGGACCTTCTTTCTCTTTATATAAGACTTTAAGCAATGGAGGGAATTAACACAAGCACAATTTTTCTTTTTCATTAAATTGCTTTGAAGAATATCATAAAGACCTCAAAACTAATATGATAAAGTGGACCCACTGGTCAGCTTTAAAGAGCAGACACATGTTTTAATGAATCCTCACAGATCTTCTCTAAAGTATAATCAATATAATACTAACAGGTTCCTGTCAGACCTCTTTGGAAAGTGGCTGCTTGGGGTCTAATTTGCTTATCTTTTATCTAAAAATTTAATCAGTCACAAAATCATTGTATGATGTGGCTTAATGTTCAGTAGGCTACATCAAATATATATATAAAATTTAACGCTTAATATTCAATCTATCACCTTATAATAAAAATAAATAAATAAATAAATAAATACCCCCTCAAGCAGCTGCTTGCCACAGAGGTCTGACAGGAGCCTGTCAGTTTATATGCCACAGTAGAAGATCTGAGAGGATGGCAGGACCTCAGCAGAAAACTACACGAACATCCATGCCTTACCCGGGGCTCGAACCCAGGTCCCGTAGATCAGTAGCCAAGTGCGCTAACCACTCGGCCACAGGACGGCACTTGTCTCTTTACATAATAAACAGTCACGGTGAAGTATAATAACCATGAATGTGTGCAAATGTAAGATAACTTTTATAGCACTAAAAGCATTACCCATGATACTCAAATGTTATCAGGTAATATACTTAGTGCAGGTATCACCTTATACCAGATAAAAAAAAATACCTCATTAAGCAGCTGCTTGCTAGAGATCTGACAGGAGCCTGTAAGTTTACACATCATAGAGATAGATATTTGAGGAAGGCAGAACCTCAGCAGAAAGACAACACAAACATCCATGCATAAGAGGGATGAAATTCAATTTTCAATAGACTTCCATGTAAGCAAACTCGAGCAAAATAAGGATATTTCAGATACTTAGATTAAGACTAAAATCTTAATTGCACAATGCAATGAAAGATATATTTTAAATTATTGCCAGTTCTTGCTAAGCAGGATGATAAATAATTACGAGTTCTTGAAGTGGCTGACACACTCAGTAGCAGAGTATATCTTGAGGGCTTGCTTTTAATATTCTGCATTTCGTTGCTGCGGATATCAATGCTATAGTGTATCAGTGCTGATGGTATACACTTTGATCTTCTTTATGCTGATCTTCATTCTGAGATGTTATTTTATCACTGCTGGTATCCTTATAGTTGAATTGGTGTTCATTCATTTTCAACTATAAGGATACCAGCAGTGTTAAAAAACTGGCATTTCAGAATGAAGATCAGTATAGAGAAAAATCAAAGTGTATACCATCAGCACTGATGTTATAGCATTGATATCCACAACAATGACATGCAGAATATCAAAAGCAAGCCTTCAAGACATACTCTGCTACTGAGTGTGTCAGCCACTTCAACAAGAACTCGTAATGATTTAACATCCTGCTTAGCACGAGCTGGCAATAATTTAAAACATATCTTTTACTGCATTATGCAATTAAGACTCGAGTACCTGAAGTATCCTTATTTTGCTTGAACTTCATTGACCAATGAATTTCCTCCCCCTTATCTAGTATAAGGCGATGGATTGAATATTTAAACATTAAACCTTATATCTGATGTTGCCTACTGAACATGGGGGTTCACAGTGATTCTGTGAGTGAAATTTTTAATTACTTAAATTCACCAGGCTTATTTAATTCCAATACGTTTTATTTAATGTAATTTATAAAATTATGGTTCTCCTGCATGTGACCATGGATAAGCAATTCATTTGACAAGCAGCGAGTTTTTAGTGCCCATTATTATCCCCTTTCTCATGGAGAGAAGATATAGAAATGAGGACAAAATTTTGATGTTTGCACAGTTGGGATAATGAAATTGCAAACTTCAGCCTATATGTCTGGCACACTACCACATACATTGCTTCCCACTGAAAGGAAATTATTATATTACCAACATTAATAAGATATATTTTGGGTTGTTTTACCTCTGAGCGGCACTTTTTTGCACACCATGGGCTAAATGGCCAGGTCACATGGACCCCGAAGACTCAGAGAAGGTTGGGGGGGGGGACCCACTGGAACAGCTGTTGGGAGAGATGGTAGACTCCCGTCAAGGCCATCCAGCGTGTTCTTTAACGTGCACAGGGTATGGCTCTCCCACACATGGGGCCACGGCTTAACGTCCCATCCGACAGACGGCGGTCTTTCCAAGCCCATCGGTGTCCCCTACTGATCGTGGGCAGGGCAATAAGATATATTATCAGATATGTAATTACAAATAGGGTAAAAATTTGCTGTACAAAAATGACTCTTGAGCTATTTGAATATTACTCTAACAGTAAGAACAAGAGGGATAAGTGTATGACTGCACTCATAAGCGTATGCTCATGGAAAAGCTAAAATAAAATCTTAGATATTTTTTATACTCACTCCTTATTGTTTTATAAACTTGTTCAAAATAACATCTTGTAATTTATCTTTGTAGCTCAAAACAATAATTCTTTATTTTTTTCATTCCTGCAAATGTTTATTGTGCATTTAAAGACAATCTTGATTTTACTAAATGCAAAAGTGTCACCATTTTAAGTTGAACAGTTTTTACATATCTAAAAATTTAGGGTTAAATGTCCTTGAGCAATCACCCTACAACAGCATTATCATGTAATTAATGCTGTGTTTTGAATATACTTTTGCTTACAATTATAACTTTAAATAACATGCATTATTTAAAATTGTCTAAATGCCAAAGTGCAAGAAAGGTAGTGACATCAATTTTTTTTTTATTGTTTATTGTATATTTGCTTACCAATATTTTTAAGCAGGAACTGAGTAAATGCAGCAACTATGACATTTCGATCTGGAGATATTAATTCTACTTCTGGTTGGCAGCCATCATCAATAACTAATACAGGCTCATTTTGATGATTGTTTGAGCTTTGAAACTGAAACTGCATAAATATTGGAATTAATATTATAATTCTTCACATATATATATATACACACACACACAGTCATATTAGAATAATATGACCACCTACCTAATAATCGGAATAACCACCCTTGGCCCAGATGACAGCGGTAAGACTGATTGGCATGGACACAATGAGGCCCTGGAAAGTTACAGAGGCACACATGCTCATTTTGATGATTGTTTGAGCTTTGAAACTGAAACTGCATAAATATTGGAATTAATGTTATAATTCTTCACACATATATATACACACACACACAGTCATATTAGAATAATATGACCACCTACCTAATAATCGGAATAACCACCCTTGGCCCAGATGACAGCGGTGAGACTGATTGGTATGGACACAATGAGGCCCTGGAAGGTTACAGAGGCACACATGCCCATTCGGACTCCAGCAGAGCATGGAGGTTCCAGAGATGACATGGTAGTGGGTCTGCACACTGAACTTGTTAATCCAAATGGTCCCACAAGTGCTCTATGGGATTCAGGTCAGGCGGTTTCACCAGCCAAGGGAGAACGGAGGCATCACTATCGTGTACCTGGAACAAGTCGCGCACCACCTTAGCGACATGGCAGGGCACATTGTCCTGTTGGTAGACACATCACCACCAGGGTAAATGTCCAACATGAAGGGATGTATGTGGTCAGCAAGGATGGACAGGTAGCCATTGGTTTCAGGGACCATTTGATGGGTTTCTCATACCAGGAAAACATTCTCCAGACATATACACTGCCACCGCTGGCCTGTACTTGACTGACAAGTGTGTCCTGGTGTTGGTTCTCTTGTGTCTGATACTGTATCCACCACCATCCATCACTTCTGTGCAGTAGAAACTTCGATTCATCAGAGAAGGCAACCTTATTCCACTCTTGCACTGTCCAATGACAGTAGTCCCGTGTGAACTGCAGGCATTGCCAATGGGCCTTGGTTAACACTGGTGCCTTTATGCAGTGTTGACTCTGGAGATACATGCATAACAGGGTTCGCTCTACTGTTATTGGGACACGTACCTGGGTGCCCCAGCGTTCATTTGAGTGGTCAATTACAGAGCGATTGCCCTTTACCAGTTGATGGAGGTGACGTTCTCCTCTGGGGCTCCACAGTTATGACATCTGGAGGTACTCGGTGTGCCAGCGGTTCATTCTTGGTACACCCTTACTACAGCACCTCACAAACAGCCCATGAAGTCTGCTGTTTCCGAGATGCTTCCACCCTTGGCATGGTAGCCGATGATAATTCCTTTTTGAACATCTGTAAAATCAATACCTCTGCCCATTGTGCTCATGTTACACACTACGGCTCATCTGTCCTGGCCAGCCACTTATATCTCTGTGTGGTTGACCTTGTCATGTACACTCTGTGACACACCTGGGTGGGTACACTATGATTCCGTGGATAGTCATATTATTCTGATATGACTGTGTATATGCAAAATATGTTGATTCATATGAATACAACTCTATTACAAACAGATCATAATGTCAATAGGGAGTACGATTTTAAAGCTCAGTAAGTTTAAAAACTTAGCTAAAACAGTTAACAAATTAACTCATTCCACAAAAATCATTCAAAACTGGAAAAAAAACTACACTATTCATCATACTAAGTGCTAAACATTAGCTTATACACTTTAGCGAAATTTAATATAATGATTATTGCTTTTTAACCTGTTTGAATTAACTTTCAATCAATTATTTTAACTAATATTGTTGTGTTATACATTCCAGCTTCCCTGTATTTCCTCCTTAAATATTGATTGTTGTTAAAAATAAAGATTTAGATAAAATTGATTGACAACTTTATTTTTCATTCACTCTTGCCCACAAATTTGGATTGGATTGTTTTACCTCTGAGTGACACTTTTTTTGCACACCATGGGCTAAATGGCCAGGTCACATGGACCACGAAGGCTCAAAGAAGGTTGGGGAAGGGGAACCACTGGAACAGCTGTTGGGAGATAGATGGTAGCCTCCCGTCAAGGCCATCCAGGGTGTTCTTTAAAGTGCACAGGGTATGGCTCTCCCACACATGGGGCCATAGCTTAACATCCCATCTGATGGATGGCAGCCTTTTCAAGACCATCGGTGTCCCCTACTGACTGTGGGCAAGGCGGGGAATTTTGCAGAGATAAATCTCAATGCTTACCCAGCTGGGACTCGAACCTGGGAACTACAGATTATGATCCTGGCACGCTACTGACTGAAACTCCTCCCCCCCCTCTTGCGCACAAAAAAGAAAGCTTATTTAAAACGTTGCTAAGTTCTGAATATGAATACTACTGACATTTATTCTTAATTAAGTGGCCACTCTGTATAGATTAAATTTAGATTTCAAAAATATAGACTAAGAAAGTTATCAAAGTATGTCCTGCAGAACCCTTGGATTCTGTGGAAAGAGTGATATAGGCCAGGAATTTTTCAAACATTTTTATTTTTTATTACAAGAAATGTGATTTAAGTTCTTAAATTGGTTTTAATATATCATTTCTCAAAAAGGCATTTTTTTTCGAAGACAGTGAACAACTTCTATTACAAATTTTTGTATAACTCCTATTTGTTACAAAATACAACCAATTCTCTTTTTACACAATAGATAGGTTCCCAAAAAAAAACCATGCAAAAAAGAATACAGTGCATATGAAAAAATAGAAGATTGGTTCCAGACGTGAAAACCCAGTACAAATAATAAGTTGTTTTCAAACAAATCATAATCTTTAATTAAATCTTTATTTGATTTTTATTCATTTAAACCCATTTTTTATTTTATAAACTTATAAAGATAATTATATGTACATATATAGAGTAAATTATTCTTCATAAAGAAATTAATATGTCACTATTCAAGAATACAAAAGTGCAAAATATGACTTACATCTGCTTATTAACTAGATTTTATTCTTGTCACTTTCTGACAGTAGACACATTCGTTTGCATAAGACTGGAATTAAATCACTTTCATTGCTTGAAACATTTTGGCCGTCGTGTTCATATTCCAATGGTGAAATGCTCTCTATGGCATGGGGAACCAAATTGTCACTTGTTTCCAGTGATTCTGAAGTTTGATTAGTTTTGACAACGAACTCTGTAATCAATCGTTGAGAACCTGCTTTGACTAGATCTTTGCATAATTCTTGATAACGTGCCATACATGACTTCAGTTCACGTTTAAACTGCTGAGCTTGTTCGCAATGGGATCATGTGTAAGAAAATGACTTTCCAATTTACTAGCCATTTGAAGCCCTTCTTTAATTAAACTTGAAGTGAGTGGAACCTCTTCATCACCATTACTTTTTTCTTTTTCATCAGGAGTCTCAAGGACAACTTCTATTATTTCATCTTTGCAAAGAACTTTGTCAACCAGCAATTCATCAATATCTGCAAATGATAAATCCTGCGAATCCTTCTCCACCAACTGCATGTGCTAAAGTGATGATATTAGGATATCAGTCATATTTGAGGATACAGGATTTTTGTTTTTTACACATTCTGGCCAAATAGCTTTCCAGCATGCATTTAAAGTTGATGGTTTTAATTCTGATAATGTCAATGCAGCATGTCTGATACAATCTAAAATTGAAAATTTCTTCCACACATCAATAATTGCTAGTGCTTTATCCTTATCTAGCTTATCCAAAATGTATTGGAATGTTTGTCTTACATAGTAAGTTTTAAATGTGGCAATTATACCCTGGTCTGGTGGTTGTATTAAGGATGTTGTATTAGGCAGCAGAAAACAAAATTGCACATTTGGGTGTTCCAAAACAAGATGGCCAGGCGCATTGTCTATAATCAACAGAACTTTAAATTCGTGATTTTTTCCCTTCAAATAGCATTTAACTTCTGGAACAAAACATTTATGGAATCATTCATGAAAAATTTCTTTTGTAGCCCAGGCTTTTTTGTTTGCCATCCAATACACTGGTAATTTATTCGAATCTACACCTTTCATTGACCATGATCTTAGGGATCGATTAATGAGCAGTAGTTTTAACATATGATCTCCTGAAGCATTGCTGCAAAATAGAAAGGTCACACGACCCTTAGCTGCTTTAAAGCCACCAACAGTTTTTTTGTGATTTTGCTACATAGGTTCTACTCTGCATTTTTTTCTGAAAAAAGAACAGTTTCATCTGCATTCCAAACTTGATCAGGAGTGTATCTACCATCTTCAATGATTTGGGCCAATTTTGGACAAAATTCTTTAGCAGCCGGCTCATTTGCAGATGCAACTTCACCTTTTATCTTTACATTATGAAATGAGTGTCTTTGAAGAAATCCTGCTAGGTTGGGTTGTTTTACCTCTGAGCGGCACTTTTTTGCACACCATGGGCTAAATGGCCATGTCACATGGACCCCAAAGGCTCAGAGAAGGTTGGGGGAGGGGACCCACTGGAACAGCTGTTGGGAGACAGATGGTAGCCCCCCATCAAGGCCATCCAACGTGTTCTTTAACGTGCACAGAGTATGGCTCTCCTGTAGACGGGGCCATAGCTTAACATCCCATTCGACGGACGGCAGTCTTTCCAAGCCCATCGGTGTCCCCTACTGACTGTGGGCAGGGCGGGGAATTTTGCGGAGATAAATCTCAACGCTGACCCAGCTGGGACTCGAACCTGGGAACTACAGATTACGAGCTTGGCACACTACTGACTGAGCCACCCCCCGCCTGAAATCCTGCTAGCCAACCTATACTTGCAGAAAATTCATAATTTTTGTTTAGCTGATGTGGTTGGTTCCATTTCTTGTATTTGCTTATATATTCGTAATGCCATCTGTTTGATGGTATTTCCGTCTAGAGGTATTCTATTTTGCGAGTTATCTTCTATCCACATTGCTAGTGCCTTTTCCATCTTCACTTTTACAATATTTCTCGTGTACGATGAGTTAGCGCTCAATTTTTTTCCAGAAAGCACAGATTTTCTAATAGCATCTTCATTTTTCTTGATGGTTCTTATGGTAGCTTCGTTCAAACCAAAATATTTACCTATGGATGTTGAACCTTCTCCAGTTGCAAGACTATCTAAAATTTGGATCTTAGTATCCAAGGAGATAGGACACCAAGACTAACATATGTACTGAAGATAAAACTGAAGGGAATTCCCGGAACTTAATGTTGCCACTTTATTCCAAATGAAGTAGGTTTTGTACAATTTTTCAATAAAATAGAGAAAACTTGTTGTATAGTTATGTTAGTGTAGTTTTTATTTTGGGGATTTTAGTGCACAAAATGTGTATCTATAGTACATTTTCGAAGTTAAAACTACTTCGAAAAATGTGACCATAAAGCAGCATCTTTGTTATAAATGTAAATTCAAGGAATGTTTTCTTGAATAGGAATATTTTTTCAAAATTAAATTCAAATGGAGATTTTGAAAAAGGCGCTGTTTGAATCGTGCTAGATCAAAATAAATCATGTAAAAAGATAATTGGAATTTTTTTCCTAAACCACGTTAAAACAAAATCATGTAAAAAAAAAAATCCATGTAAAAGCAGAATTGGGTGTATATTTAAAATTAATCTGAGGCAAAATTCTGAAGAATAAAGAACTTAATAATGCAAGTCACAACTTTATTTTCCTTATTTTCAGTGCACATTTCAATCTCAACACAGACTAAAGTTCTACCTCAGTATAGGATAGTTGAAAAACAAACCTTAGTTGAAGGACACAAGCGGAATGTTGTGAATTTCTTAGGAATTATCTTCCACATATATTCTTTTATGGTAAGTTGCTGTAGGGGGAAAATATGTGTTAATATTAATACATGTATTCTCAATAATATGCTACATAAACATTCTACATTTTAATACAAATTTAGAACACTTTTGATAACTTAGTTTCATAAAGCACAACAAATCTTGCGATGCGTACAAAACGGAACATATTCTCCAAAGCCTTGAAAAATAAAGTAACTTACAGTAAGTTACATCGACATTAATTACTTATTCAGAAGTGTTGTATGCCGAAACGAATTCCTTAGTGTGTTAATTCTCTAAATTTAATAGGATTTATAATGAAGCTTATTCGTCCTAAAGGGCAAAATCAAAATTGAAAACAAGAAAAGGAAGCAAAATGGAGATGAAAAAGGTGAAGTTACAGGTCCTGCATTTCTGAGGGTGTATTTTTCCACTTGTTAGACCGAGCGAATTTGGTCGAGTCAAAGACGTGTGACTACTCCTAAAAATCTTTAAACCGGGTATTAAAAACTATATCGCTTATGAGGAAAGCACTTTTTTGAAAAAGAATGATGTTCGTTTTCCATTATTACTCATTAACGGTGGAAACTCGAAATATTGAATAATTCAGAAAATGCGAAGAGTAATGAAGTACTCTCCCGGTTATCCAGTATTTCTGGGGAATGGGGATTGCCAGTTAGTTCCCATTCCCCATAAATATCGGTTGCATCTGAAATATTTTTATACAAATCAAATTACTAGATACAGTCTTGAATTCAAGCATTATTTGAAATAAAAATGAAATTAAAATGAAGTAAAATGCCCTTATTACAAATGTAAATATCTAAAATGTAATTTTTATTTGCATTCTCACACTTAATGGATGTCTAAAATGCATCATCATCATCCTCAAATAGCCATGGGCTATGGAGGCACAACCAGACCGTGTAATTCAGTTCTTCAAGCATATCGTATATTGTAATTGGTTTGAAAATACCAATACTCACACTCAGTGCTTATCCATTTTTAAATTCGCAACACTATTTACAATTCTGAAAGCATATCTAATCATGAGAGCATAATATAAAATTTTAAAGTTCAAATGCTTCCTTAAATCAGGTTGCAATAAAGTGCTCAGCAAAATTGTGCAAAAAGCTGCAACAAAGTGCTTGGCAAAATGCTAACTATTATATTTTGATTGCATCTGCCAAATATTCAAATCTGAATAAAATATGATATTTTGTCTTGAAAGGTGATTATGTGACATTCTTAGGCGATGTGCCATGGTTTGAGTACATCTGGGTTAGAGGGACCACAAAGGGTTCCATGGGCTGAAAATTTTCAATAATAATGAATTTAAATTAGTTTCGTTTACCTTTGGGTACATTCAATATTATGTCAGTACATTTGGCAGATACTTTTAACCAATTTTAAGACTGGATAAGTCTCTTAACTGGAAAGAGGGGATCATTGGAAAAGTTGCATTATAGTTACATCGGGGAAGGTGGATACAACCAATTCTTACATAAGATATTTTTCTTAAGAAATGCATTAATCTTTTGAACATATTCACATTATTTTTAAGGCAGAGTAAGACTTCTCATGTCCCATTCAGAGTGACTTTCATGTCATAACAGGCTGATAATGAGTTGCATGAGCAAGATATGCAGCACGTGTTCAGGACCTGTTGCAATACACAAAAGTTGACAAATGTTCTGTTGTCCAACAGATTGACTTACACTTAAACATTTGTATATGTTGTTTTATACATTATGCATATATTTAAAATATTGGAAATTTTAACTTTTTTTCTCTTTAAAAAAAGAAAATAATTATTAAAGAAATTACAGGGATGGTGAAATTATATATTTTCTTTAAATTATTATTTTCATACATAAGATCAGAAACATACCTTTGGTGAAATATAACAATAAACTCTTTTAGGTTTTTGAAGTCTCTCTCCATTCACTGTAAGCATCCTAGCTTCATACCAGTTACTCTTTTTGGCAACATTTTTCTGAACTAAAGATGTTTCTTCTTCTATCAAGGAAAAACAGTTCATATTTAGTTTCAATGTTTTTACTATGTTTATACTAAAAAAGAAGATGATAATTTGTATCTTGTTTTGGTGGTGGTTTGGGGTAGCTACAAACAGTTACTGAATTTTCATGAAATATGATGTATTATAAAATGAGAAAGGATGTTTGCAATGCACCATGTAAATATATATTTTTGATGCAGCAAAAAATTTTAATTAGTTTACAACCTTTGAGCACTAAATAATTAAGATAGTTTAAGTTACTATATGTCTGCATACATAAGAGTAGTAAACAACAATAAGAATAAAATTTGTTAAGTGTTTTCAAAATTATCACATCCAATAATTAGAGAATTACAATATGAAGCTTAAATTACACAACTTAGAGTGGCATCTTTTATCAAGATTTAAACTGTTTTAACAAAATTTACTAAAAAACAGTTGCAAAGTGTAATGTACACAAATTATGAACTGGGATGAATTTTCAGCGAGTACCACTTGTTTTCTGCAAATGGGCTGAATTGTTTGGTTATGGTTTGGGTTGTTTTATCCCTGAGAGCTTTCCTCCTCCCCCCAATACATTCAGATAAATGACCAGTTTATGAAGACCTCAAGGGTTTAGAGCAGGAAAGATCAAATGGACAACCATTAGGAGACAGATGGAATCCTCTCATTCAGCATTTCCTTTAAATGTGCACAGGGCATAAACTCTTCTGCACTGGCTTAATTTCTGTCCAATGAAGGTGCCTTTACATGACGCCTAGTAACCTTTTAGTATCTTTTAATGAAGAAAATATTGATGCAAGCATAATGGAGCCTGAACCTGGGAATCTCAGGTTATAAGAACAATGGCTTGTACATTGTTCTTATAACCTGAGATTCCCAGGGGTGAAGGTCCAGAGATTCCAGGTGGATCCCTGAGATTCCAGGTGGGAGTGTTGGTCATTCTAAAGATGGTAGTAGAAGGAATGAAAATTTATTTCTAATGTAAAATACAAATTAATCAAAAAATTTTGTCAATGATGGGTATGGAAAGGATGCTGTCTATCATATGAGATGTAAATCTGTGGTCCCATGTTCAGGAGAGCCATATGCACATTAAAGAATTGTGCATATAAATTGTGCATATAAAATATTTTTCCTAAGTGCATTAAAGAACATGTTGGATGGCCGTGATGGGAGGCTACTATCTATCTCCTAACAGCTTTCCTATGAGCCCTCTTCCCCCAACCTTCTGCGAGCCTTTGTAAACTGGCAATTTAGTACATTGTGTGAAAAAAAGTGTATCTCAGAGGTAAAACAACCCAATCCTTTCCCCCAACCTATTCTGAGACCTTGTGACCTCATCATTTAGCTCTTTATGTGCAAAAAAATGCTGCTCAGAGGTAACCTAACCCCCAATTCTGCTATGCAGAGTGATAACATTAATTTGCCATAGATCCCTCACTTTCACTTGATGTCATTATTATACTAGAATATATTAAATGCTGGTGCATACTTCAAATGTGTTCAACAACAGTGAAAAGCTAATGTTGCTATTCATATCAGCTCTTTGATGTGGAAGAAATGCACTTCACACTGGGATGGAGAGAAGTGGAAGGGAATCCACCAATGGGCTCAATAGTTAGATCATAAGAACTAATGGAAGTCTCACCAAATTTATCATTTCTTTTTACCAAGCAAGAGATATGGCTTTCTTGTGCACAGAAATATTGCTTAGCATCTCATTTGCATGCTTTTCTCTTAATTTTCAAATAAGTTTTTAATGAGTAAGCATACAAAAACCCAACTTTCAGGTCAGGATCAAATTCTGAAACTTGTGTTGGAGTCCAAAAACCCAAAGCCATCTGCACTTCATAGAAATAAGCATAAAATTATTTTTATGACAAAGAATCAGTTTGCATTCAATAAATATCACACTTTTCTATTGGAGATTAGAATATATTATAGCAATACTTACTATTCAATACAATGATATGAAAATCACCATTCTGCAGGGTCTGCCCCTTATATGAGACAGTAGCATGATAACAGCCTTCATTAGCAAACTTTAATACTAAAGCAATGCGAGACATCTGAGGATAGCATTCCCATCGATATGAGTTTGGAATTGGTCTCTGTTTGTTCACCTAAAAAGATTTAACATAAATTATAAAAATTAGGATAGATGTGTAGATATCAATAAAACACAATTTTTTGGATTTATCATTATTTTCTTTTTGATATATTTTTCCTCCAGAAGAATATAAAATAATTTTAAAACTATAATATAGAATGTAATAATTTAAAAACAAATTACCCTTTAAACAACTGCTTGCCAGAGAGGTCTGACAGGAGCCTATTAATATAATACACCATAGGGAAGATCTATGAAGGAGAGATCTTGGCAGAAAGACAACACAAGAAACATTCATACCTTAACCTATACTCAAACTAAGTTCCTTTCATCAGTAACCAAGTCACTAACCAATTGGCCACCAAGATAGTAATGTAATAAAAGGGTATAACAAAAGAATAATTTTTTTTTTAATTATTTACTATAGAATTAATTTACTATCCCCAGGTATGTTCTTGGAAATTTTGCAGTTTGCCACTGAATTCCAATTTATATCCCTGAATGCTACATCTTCATTATTAGAATTCGATGCTTATACTGTCAACTACAATAAAGTGCACTGCGATATGGCTTTCTTGTGCACAGAAATATTGCTTAGCGTCTCATTTGAAGAACAATAAAGTGCACTGATTAGTATAGATAACTATAATGAAGTGCACTGATTAGTTTCAATTTTGAATATCATATTCCTACAATAGATTTTTCAACTTTCATTTCTATGTATAAATATATATATATTCTTTGATTGGAAGATTACTACAATAATAATAATTATTTGTCTTATTAGAGTGAAGAAAATAGTAAAACTATGCAATTTAGTGCCAAGTTTTCTCATGTTTTAACATGAATTTTAATGCTAAAAATTATTCTTTAGCCCTTTTGCAGCTAATAAGAAGTGCCTCAACTCATGTTTAAAAAATATGGGTGGGAAGTTATACTGTATACTTCTTTGTTAATATGTCCCAGGCATCTCGTTAGGTTCCAATGTTAGTTTCAGCAATGTTTGATACAGACTGGTTTTGACAAAGTTTAGTGTTGTCCATGTTTATGTGCATGGGTTTGTGATAACCCAAGTATTATTGACCCCCCCTGTGTATTAATGATTTTAAGTCATCATGAAAGGATTAAAAGGTGTGGTGAGCATTCACTGATATCAATAACAGGTAATGAAAGTAATGTTCTTCATGATAATACAATATATTGGGAGTTTTGAATACATTATATATATAGAAAAGTTTGAGTTTCATGGGCATAAAAACAGGAAATTTTATACAGAAATATGATGAGGTGAATAACTGGTTATTAAACAAAAAGATTAATAAATTATCTCCTACTAGAAGGATAATTATTTTATCTTGAATGCAATGTTTATATATTTAAATATGAATAATATTATAAGAGAATATGAAGGTAAAAACACAGTGTGCCGAATTAAAGATAGATTAAATCTGTAAAGACTGTAG
Source organism: Ryuthela nishihirai (assembly GCA_038380435.1). Taxonomy (NCBI): domain Eukaryota; kingdom Metazoa; phylum Arthropoda; class Arachnida; order Araneae; family Heptathelidae; genus Ryuthela; species Ryuthela nishihirai. The sequence continues at coordinate 36,452,912 of JAWZYU010000034.1, read as the reverse complement.
GTGCTGCACTAGTTACCTATTATCGCGACAAACAATCTGCTCATTGACACTAATGGGGAAATTGATGGTTGTAGATCGGTGAGGTGATGTTTAAGTTAAATAGTCATACCTGCTTTTCTTCGTTCTTTTAGAGGTAGCTTGTTGGTTGTTCAAGGAGGACAATTTTGGGTTGTGAGCTGATGTTTTCACAGTTCTGGTATTGTTGCCTCTCATTTGGTGATAGAGTTCTTATGTGCACTGCTGTTGCACTTTGACCAGGCTCAAAGCACTAATAGGAGTGAGAAGTTTAGAATGACACCCAGTGACTCATACCACAGAGGCAGCAAAGTACAACACCACTGCAAGTACGAACTCTATCGTCAAGCAAGAGGCAACAATACCGGAACTCTGGAAACATCACCTACCGAGAACAGCACACAATCCAGAATTGTCCTCCTTGAACAACTGAAGCTACCTCTAGAAGAACGAAGAAAAACAGGTATAACTATTTAACCTAAATCCATTAGTAACCTAAGTCCATTAGTTGATAACTTAAACTTCACCACATCGATCTATGACCATTAATTATCCCATTAGTGTCAACGAGCTGATTGTTGTGCGATAACACATGGCTAGTCCAGCAACTACAATGTTTATAGAGTTAACTTTATCCTTATTACAAGAGAAATATGTGTTCACCATTTATATTGCAACATTGAGATGTGGCCCACATTTTTCATAGCTTGAGCCATATTCAGAAAATTTAATGTCATTGCAGATTCCAGAAAATTAAAAATGACAATCAAACTCAATGATAAAAAAAAGTAATAATCAATGATCTAAAACAACTTAGTAGTAGAAGCTATACTTGGAATGACAGTACCAGTACTAGAAGCACACTAGTGAAAACTTCACTCTGATGTTCTTATTGGATTGGTTGCTATTGTTTAAGTTTAATAACATTTATTTACAGATTTCGGTTGTTGGGTTGTTTTACCTCTGAGCGGCACTTTTTTGCACACCATGGGCTAAATGGCCAGGTCACATGGACCCTGAAGGCTCAGAGAAGGTTGGGGGAGGGGACCCATTAGAACAGCTGTTGGGAGACAGATGGTAGCCTCCCGTCAAGGCCATCCAGCATGTTCTTTAACGTGCACAGGGTATGTCTCTCCTGCACACGGGGTTGGGTTGTTTTACCTCTGAGCGGCACTTTTTTGCACACCATGGGCTAAATGGCCAGGTCACATGGACCCCGAAGGCTCAGAGAAGGTTGGGGGAGGGGACCCACTGGAACAGCTGTTGGGAGACAGATGGTAGCCTCCCGTCAAGGCCATCCAGCGTGTTCTTTAACGTGCACAGGGTATGTCTCTCCCGCACACGGGGCCCTGGCTTAACATCCCATCCGACGGACGGCGGCCTTTCCAAACCCATCGGTGTCCCCTACTGACCATGGGCAGGGCGGGGAATTTTGCAGAGATAAATCTCAACGCTGACCCAGCTGGGACTCGAACCTGGGAACTACAGATTACGGGCCTGGCGCGCTACTGACTGAGCCACCCCCACCCCTTATTTACAGATAAAAAAGTTCATAAGCATGACAGGAATGACTCACATTATAATTAGTATATGTTGCTGACCTTGGTGAGATCTTAGGTGGAAGGGGAGAGGGGTAACAGGTCCTTTCAGAATGCTAATAACCAAAATGGTGGGGGGGGGGAGAAATTCAACAGACATATCTTACAAGAAATTTTTAAAGACCACTAAAATGGAGGGGAAATTTTTATATTAGAATGATGTTCAAGTTTGTTCCAGCTTGATCCAGTGCCCTACTTTATTTGTTTCAAGACCTTTGCTTATTGCTGAAATGTCTGCACATTGATAAGCAATACACTTTAAAGTATATAGTGCATCCATTACATGTAGTTTTTATGTATGTTTTTCAAAATCTTACATTCATGATTGCCAAAGATCCAGATGTTATATTTATCAAACGAAAAGGGATTCACTAGTCAAAAAATACCAGTGGACCAGATCGTCCTTAAAGGTAATAGACTGTTTTAGATCAATGAATGCTTCAGGAATAAATAAAATTAGCTGCATAAATAAATAATTTATCTACTGACCTCTAGCACATCTACACAGTAGTCATTGCTGGGGTCAACATTGCCATCTACAGTACAAAGATTTCCATATCTGTCTCTAGGCTCAATAAAAAGTTGAGAAGGTATATCCTCACTACACACCACTGTTGAGCAATGGTGTACAAAAGCAGTCTTTATGGGATCAGGAGGAGCTAAAAAAATTGCATTATGTATTAAATTATTTTACACTTTAAATGAATTAACTGCAAATTTTCTAAAAACAATATTAAAATATAAATTGTAAACTGATATTATTTAAAATGGTACCAAATGACATCCCTACTGCAAATTAAATGCAGATCCATAGATCTATGCAAGATACTTAGTAAGCTATAATAATTTCAAGAATCATACACCTGTATGTCAAAAGTTAAACATGGATCACTAAAATGTGAATAAAAAACGGTTAGAGATTAATAACAGATTTTATTGTACCTAGGAAATTTAATGTACAGTTTGTAAAAAATCAGCATGTAAATCTAATATAATGATACAAAATATGTAAAACAGATACCCTATTAAAAAATAGAGTACTTTTTTAGACACTCAATCATTTTAAATTAAAACGCTGTACTGTCAGTTTGTAATAAGTAGATTGCTTCATGATGCCTCAAAGAAAAGGTTTAGCTGACTCAAAATGATGGAGAGCCATTGGAAGCTGATCAAACCATCATGGAGCCATATTCTTTGTGTGCACTCTTATGCTAGAGATATGAGAGCAATTCCATACAACCCAAACAATTATCAGAAAACTTGTTCAAGGGCATTGAGAGTTAAAGCAATTCAAGTTGATCACTATATTAGGCTACCATCCTAATGGAACAGGAAAGCAAAGCATCATCCTAGTGTTTATTTTTAGATCTCATTGCAGTCACAGGAAGGTAGATAGCTATCTGAACTGTAACCAGACAAAGTTTGATTAAAAGGATGAGATAATTTTAAAGGATGAGATAACCTAGAAGTTCTATTAGGCTTGCCCTGTTTCCCATACAACATGCAAACACATACATGAACACACAACCATGTCATTCTGGGACTTGAACCCGATCCCAGCAGTTGCAGTGTCACCATGACCCAACATAATATCACTGCACCACTGAGGCAGAAATTATGCCCATCCACTTGTTCTATGCATCCTTTTAACCTCCAAACACGCCTGCAAAAAATATAGCCTAGACCTAAGAACAAAGGAGTCATGTCCTGCTCACAGATGAATAAAAATTTCTCTACAATTGAACAGCAGACACGCACTGATCTGGAGCGAGAACCCAAAACCAGCCCCAAAATGCTATTGAGAGAAGTGCATTTTTGGTGGTGGAAACCTGACAATGTGAACTGAGTTTTCACTGGGTGACTATATTGATCCATGAGTTTGATGAAAGTTCTATGAATGCTCTGAGATATCAGGATAAGATCTTTAATCATTGTGCTGGTGCAGTAGGGATGATTATCATAATGAATGATAATGCCAAATCCACAGAGAAGGGTGACTAACCAATATTTTGAGGAAAAGGCATCCAACAAATGGAGTGGCTTGCACTCTTTCTGGATCTCAAATCCCAATATAACATCTATGGTATGCTTTGGGGAGAAATACTGCCAACTTCCAAATCCTCTTGGACCTCAGGACTGTTCTTATTGCTCACTGGACTTTACTGCCCTCCTATTCTCTGAATTATCCTACTGAGGACATTCTGACACTAATGCAGGTCTAACAAGGCTTGCATTAGTGTCAGAATCACTTGTTCAGTTTGCATTTTGAATTCAAAACCACCTCTTTTTTATGTACTTCCTTTTATTCATTTTTAAGAATATATGTAAACCATTTTGGCACAAATTTTCATGACATCACAAGATTATCTCTGCAAATTTCTACAAAATCTGATTAAATTTGCCAAAATATATTTTGAAATATGCATTTTTTTTTCAGAATCTATTAATTAATGTTTGATGTCTATCTTAACAGGGAATACTGTGCATTCACTTTGGATTGATTTTTAATGCATATTTTATTAATCTATGCTCAACTTTTGAAAAGCAGTGCATATACATGGCAAATGACTTTTCTTATTTTAAAAACAATGGTAAGAGTTAGCTATCCCTCATGTAATACCACTCATATGAACATGCAGACTTTGGTTGTTGTTTTACCTCTGAGCAACACTTTTTTGCACACAATGGGCTAAATGGCCAGGTCACAAGGACCCGAAGGCTCAGAGAATATTGGGGGAGGGGACCCACTGGAACAACTGTTGGGAGACAGATGGTAGCCTCCCATCAATGCCATCCAGCATGTTCTTTAACGTGCACAGGGTATGGCTCTCCCGCACAAGGGGTCATGGCTTAATATCCCATCCAACGGATGGCAGCCTTTCCAAGCCCATAGGTGTCTCCTACTGACGTGGGCAGGGCGTGGAGTTTTGCAGAGATAAATCGCAATGCTGAACCAGCTGGGACTTAAACCTGAGAACTGCAGATTATGAGCCTGGCACACTACTGACTGAGCAACCCCCTCCCCCATGTAGACTACTTACAAATGTTTTACTCTTTTCTTATATTAAACATTTACTGAATACACTTTCATCTAGAGCACTTTACCCAAAACTTTAACACTTATGCCTATTAGAGTGTGAAACTACCATATTTATTCGCACTATTCAGTCACACTATTCTAAATTTCTGGTCTAAAAAAAGAGGTGTGACAATTGTGTGAGAATTTTTTTTCTGTATGTAAAATGAATGAAAGCATTGTTCTTCTCATACTTAAATGCACAACACAAAAATGCGTAAAAAATGGTATTATAAAACAATCTGAATTTAAAATTCTTAATCCATCAAGTGCCAGAAATGCTACAGTTCCAAAAGAGATATATGTTTAGCTATTAATTAAACTTTTATTCTTCATTAATGGTGGTCAGTGCAATTTAAATATGGCAAATAATTTTGATTCCACTTTACAAAGGCACCCTTCTATAGTTGAGCATGAGATGGTTCTAAAAATGCAAGGATTTTATTGTTTCACTGTGCCATGTTATAAACTGAGGTTGGGTTGTTTTACCTCTGAGCGGCACCTTTTTGCACACCATGGGCTAAATGGCCAGGTCACAAGGATCCTGGAGGCTCAGAGAAGGTTGGGGGAGGGGACCCACTGGAACAGCTGTTGGGAGACAGATGGTAGCCTCCTGTCAAGGCCATCCAGTGTGTTCTTTAACATGCACAAGGTATGTCTCTTCCACACATGGGGTCATGTCTAAATGTCCCATCCGACAGACGGTGGCCTTTCCAAGCCCATTGGTGTCCCCTACTGACCTAGAGCAGGGCGGGGAATTTTGCGGAGATAAATCTCAATGCTGACCCAGCTGGGACTCGAACCTGGGAACTACAGACTACGAGCCTGGCACGCTACCGACTGAGTCACCCCCAGCTTTATAAACTGAGGAAGAAGCACCTTTCATATACCATAGGTTAAATACTACTTAGATTCATCATTTTATTAAATTTCATTCACAAATGCAAAATTAACTGTTCAGAAGCATAAAAATTTTAATATTTTACAAGTTTCCAATGCTGAATTCAGAGGACTGAATACAGGAGGACAAGCATAAATTTTGATGCACTGCTTCCTTTGAACTTCATATTATTTTCCTGTTTGAATATTATACTTGAAATCAGTAATAATCCAGAGCAGGGGTGCACAACTGAGACATGGACAATGGCTAAAAAGCACATATCAGGTGTGTGTCTGTGTGTGTTATATCCCTCCCCCCACTTGAGATACCAATATGTATATAAATTTCATAATATATATGCACATATTATACATTCAAGAAAGAATGAGATTAAAAGACAAGAATTAAAATAATCAAATAGTTAATATGCAATACGATTATTTTGTGCACAAATAATAACTTGTTTGCAGCTAGCATTTCAATATTGCATCTAAAACACTGTATTAACTGAAGTTACAAAGCATCTCCAATGGCCACATAGCTCTAAGTAAAATAATTTCAATAGTGATGTTGAGTTGGTTGGTAAGATATACCCCTGAGTGCACTTTTTTGTACACAATTGGCTAAATAGCTAGGTCACAAGAACTCCATGGGTTCAGAGAAGGTTGGGGAAGATGATCCACTAAACAACTTTAAGGAGACAGATGGAAGCCTTCCATTAAGACGATACATGTTCTCTGACATGCACAGGTATGGCTCTCTTACAAGTGCCACAACTTAATATCTCATCTGATACACAATGATTTTTCCAAGTCCACCAGGGTCCCCTTTTTTTTATCAAAGACAGAAAGGGTTGAGTTGTTTTACCTCTGAGCGGCACTTTTTTGCACACCATGGGCTAAATGGCCAGGTCACATGGACCCCGAAGGCTCAGAGAAGGTTGGGGGAGGGGACCCACTGGAACAGCTGTTGGGAGACAGATGGTAGCCTCCCGTCAAGGCCATCCAGCGTGTTCTTTAACGTGCACAGGGTATGTCTCTCCTGCACACGGGGCCACGGCTTAACGTCCCATCCGACGGACGGCGGCCTTTCCAAGCCCATCGGTGTCCCCTACTGACCGTGGGCAGGGCGGGGAATTTTGCGGAGATAAATCTCAACGCTTACCCAGCTGGGACTAGAACCTGGGAACTACAGATTACGAGCCTGGCGCGCTACCGACTGAGCCATCCTCGCCCCGGACAGAAAGGGAGTTAACGGAGAAAATTCTCAACACAGGCACAATTGGGAATCGAACCTGAAAACAGTGATACTGAGACAGATACAGCAGTTTGCTATGAAAGTATTCCTAAAATTATTTTCTTAGCCAGTCTTCAGCATCAGCTGCAAATATCAGTAGCAAATATATGAGTCAAAATCTGTTTCAATCTAAGCTATACTCCAATTTTTAATAGCAGGAATCACGGGGAAAAAAATACAGTAAGAATACAGAAGTATTTATCTAAAATATTTCAAGTAATGAATTGCACAACTTCATTATCATATTATTTTAATTCAGTTCAAGAAAAGAGTATTATAATGAGCATGCACCTAGAACACTGTGCAATAGAAGGCAAACAGGGTGCTTAACTAAATTATTTTCATTCAAGAAGGACCAACTACCTAATACAGGTCAAATATTAAAATAATTGATAAAGTGAAAACTAAGTTGTTGATAAAAGCACGGTCCTTCTTGAATTAAAATAATTTAGTTAAGCACCTTGTTTGCCTTCCATTGCACAGTAAATTCCATTGCACATTGTAAACTTTCTCTAAAAGCTTATTTAATATGCAAAAACTTGTAGGAAAACTTCTTAATATCAAAATACTACCAAATACATGTCAAATATTAAAATAATTGATAAAGTGAAAACTAAGTTGTTGATAAAAGCATGATTTTGATATTAGGAAGTTTTCCTACAAGTTTCTGCATATTTAGTAAGCTTTTAGAGAAATTTTACAATTTATGCACATTTAAGAAAACAGTATAGATATTCAGGGTTGCTAAGATTTAACTTTTATTTCTTCATTAAAAGAGTAAAGAGGGGGAGAATGGAGAGATCCCTTTTGTCACCAAAGTAAGAAGAAGCTGACACCAGAGATCTCTCCATTCTCCCCCTCTTTACTCCTTTAATGCCCAAGACATTTGAGTTGGGTTGTTTTACCTCTGAGCGGCACTTTTTTGCACACCATGGGCTAAATGGCCAGGTCACAAGGATCCTGGAGGCTCAGAGAAGGTTGGGGGAGGGGACCCACTGGAACAGCTGTTGGGAGACAGATGGTAGCCTCCCGTCAAGGCCATCCAGCGTGTTCTTTAACGTTAGGTTGTTTTACCTCTGAGCGGCACCTTTTTTCACACCATGGGCTAAATGGCCAGGTCACATGGACCCCAAAGGCTCAGAGAAGGTTGGGGGAGGGGACCCACTGGAACAGCTGTTGGGAGACAGATGGTAGCCTCCCGTCAAGGCCATCCAGCGTGTTCTTTAACGTGCACAGGGTATGGCTCTCTCCCGCACACGGGGCCACGGCTTAACGTCCCATCCGACGGATGGCGGCCTTTCCAAGCCCATCGGTGTCGCCTACTGATCGTGGGCAGGGCGGGGAATTTTGCGGAGATAAATCTCAATGCTGACCCAGCTGGGACTCGAACCTGGGAACTACAGATTATGAGCCTGGCTCGCTACCGACTGAGCCACACCCACCCCTTTTAACATGTCTTAGATTTGCACTCATTTCTCCAAAGCTAATGAGGTACGATTTGTTTGAAAGCTTGTCTAAACTTGTAATTACATGCTAAAAATAAAGGCTGTATCATCATTTGTCTCTTCACTGGTGGTGCGCAAAGTTTGATTTGCAAAATCTGTGTTGTTGCTATGGAGCCTACTAAAGATGGGGAAAGATTTTACATTTTTAAAAGGATGCAGTTTGGGGATGACAAAAAAAATCATGCCGATTTATCACAAGTATTTTGGAATCATGCCTGTTCACATGGCACTGTTATGGGATGGATGTGCAAATTCATAGAAGGGCAGCATAGCTTCAAAAACCTCCTCATACAGGAAGACTGAAGGAGACCATGAACAAGAGAACCATCCTTAATTAGTTCATGAACTAATTAAGGAAAACTGACACATCACCATTCAGGTAATAAGTTGAGATGACAGTGTGGAAATAATTATTCATTAATATTTAAAGCTCTGAAATATTTGTGCCAAATGGGTGCCCCACAAACTGACAAAACAGCAAAAAAGGGTTGGCTGTGTTTGAACCAAGTGGCCCCAAACAGGCTGGGTTGTTTTACCTCTGAATGGCACTTTTTTGCACACAATGGGCTAAATGGCCAGGTCACAAGAACCTCAAGGGCTCAGATAAGAGGATCCATTGGACAGATGTTAGTCTCCTGTCAAGACCATCCAGCATATTCTTTAATGTGCACAGGGTATGGCTTTCCTGCAAACAGGGCCATAGCTTAATGTCCCATCCAATAGACAACAGCCCTTCCAAGCCCATCAGTGTCCCTTACTGACTATGGGCAAGGTGGAGAGTTTTGCAGAGATAAATCTCAACACTGGCCCAGCTGGAACCTGAACCTGGAAACTGCAGATTATGAGCCTGGCATGCTACCGACGAGTCACCCCTGCCCCAGGCCCTAAACAGTTAACAGACATTGTCACAGGTGATGAAATGTCACGTTTTATTACAACTTCCAGAAAGATCGACAATTATGTTTGGGTTGTGGAAGATGAACTGCATTCCCAAATCCTCTGACAACACTTTTGATCAAGGAAGAGTATGGTCATAATTATTTTCAATTCCCAAGAAGTGGTAGCCATGGATATCTTACCTAAAAAAAATGACTAGAAATGGCTAATACTACAATAACATTGTTTTGCCCAAAATGGTTGAGATGGAGCAGCATCAAGAATCAAGGGTTCACTTTCTTCATGACAAAGCCAGTGCTCACAAAACTCAGCAAGTTTTGGTTTATTTATGAGCAGGAAAAAATCAAACAGCTACCACATCCTGCATGTTCATCCAATCTTGCACCATGTGAGTTTTGGATGTTTCCAAAAAATTAAAGAGGAACTTCCTGGGAAGCCTCTTTCAATGGTGCAGGACCTTGCAAAATGTGTTTATTCAGAGTTGCAGATTATCTCAACACAAGTACCACCAAGCATTCCAGAATTGGCATAGACATCTGAAACTTTGCACAGATGCTGGAGGGTAGTACTCTGAAGGGATGTGAAGGTTTTGTTGAGGTAAGTGCAATGATTTTTGTTCTGCTGATGCATGTCAAGAACGTTTTGAATGCCCCTTGTAGCATTATTTGGAGTAGTACATTTCAAATTTTGGGCATTAAAAAACTTGGCAAAGGAACAGCCACTCTTTTATACCACATGACAACTAGGAAGTGCTCCCCCAGCCATTTGTTCTAAACCACTTGATTACTGGAAAAAGATAATAATAAAGTTATGCAAGTAACAAATTTTGATACTTTTTCTACACATTTTCATTATATCGCTATACCTGGATGAAAGTTTTTAATGAAGGGACTGCCTCTGATATGTACCATATCAACAAGTACAGAAATATGGTAATCTCCTGCTCGTCTCACACTGAACTGAACTTTGGCCTTGTTTGCACTAGATGGATTAGTGCCACCAAGCTCAACACTGCATGCTACTTTATGGTTGCCTTGAGTAATTTCTACTAGTAAATTATCTTCGTTGCAAATGGGGTAAGAATGACCATTCCTCTGAAAAAACTGAAACACAGGAAAATAATTGCAATTATAATATTTTTATTTACAAATACATACATTTACTAACACAATATTAAAAGCACAGTACAAACCAGAAAAGGAGAGATTAATTAAAACAATGCATTTCAATGCAAATTTCATGGTTCTCATAAAAAAAAACGATTTTACTTAATAATAAGAAGAAGATTTCTGTGATACTGCTAATTATACATTATTATAAAAGAATTAAACTGAATAAAACTGACCTTTATTTATGAAATGAAACAAGAAAAATTTAAATGGATATCTCAGGAAGAAGTTAATAATTCTCACAATATCTGCAACTCTCTCAAGCAGGAACATAAAAACCAAATAAAGACACAAATTTCTCCTTTATTTAACAATCACAAGTTAAAAATCTATAAACTGTTTTATGGAGACTTTACTAGATATCAGAGTGCTATAGCTTTTATTTTATAATGAAAGTATAGTTGCCACTTTGGCAATCACAAATTGTTCTTCATTGCACATGCAATTCTTTCTTATATTGCTGCTTTAAAAAAATATCACTACACTATTTAAAAATTAATCTTTTAAATTATAGTCAGAATCTATTTTGTTAACACTTTCAGTTCAATAGCTAAAAATCTTTGTTAATCCCTGTGAGCTTGCAAATGTGAGCTTTCCTTTTAAAAATTTAGCAAAAATAATAAATATTCCAAATTACATGTTTTATTACTCATAGATTAAATTTGAATTTAAAAATTACAAAATTTCGTTTTCGTGGCAAGAAATATTTATTTTAAAATCACAATAGAAATTGAAACTATTAAAAGTACCCCATGAATTAATATTGCAAATTTGCAACATATAAAAGGAAATTATGGAAAAATATTAATATTATAAAATAGAAAGTATAATGCAATTGTACTTTAATGTAAATTGCGTTATATGTTCTATTTTACAATATTAATATCTTTTTTCTATTTTCTATCTTTTTTATATCCATTTTATGAAAAAAAAAGGTTCTGACGCAATGTACTGTACTGCCAAAAAAAAAACCACAATGCATAGCAGTCTTCATTAACTGCTCAGTTTAACTATGCAAAGTTTTTATTTATATATTTCAAAATGATGAGATTCATTTACATCTAAATTTTATATTGTAAACAATAAAAAAGAAATGCAATCACCTTGACCAAAAAACTCATAGTGTTGCCCACAGTTTGTGGCTCTATCCAATCAAATTCAACTTGACAGTTCTGAGGAGCCAAATATTTGCCTGTGATATAGGCAAAGAAGCCAAGTTTAGAGGCCGCTGTGTGGTCATGTAGCAACTGAGACTGGGACATGGTGGTTGCCATGCCCACCAGTGCTGCAACTATCAAGGACATGACGATCATTCCAACTGTAAAAGCAGGAAAAAAAGAGAGAGCAAAATGCTCATTAAAGTATAAATTAATCAGAACGTATTATGTACTAAATAAAACCTCCATTTAATATAATTATAAAAAGCATTATATACATGTACTAAATGAAACCTCCATTTAATATAATTATGAAAAGCATTATACACTTATAGCGAATCCTACAGAAAACTATGCTAGAGAAAAAAATATCTTGAAATCACAAATTTTTTAATCTATCTGTGCACTTAAAGGATAGGGGTTGGCTCAGTCAGTACTGCACCAGGCTCATAATCTGAGTTCTCAGGTTTGAGCCTCACTTTTGCCAGCATTGAGATTTATCTCCACTAAACCCCCACCCTGCCCAGGTTGACACTGAATATCTTGGAAATACCACTATTGGATGGGACGTTAAGCCATGGACCCCATCTGCAGGAGTGCCATACCCTGTGCATGTTAAAGAACACACTGGATGGCCTTGATGGGAGACTGTCTTCTAACAGCTGTCCAGCAGGTCTCCTTCCCCCAACATTCCCCAAGCCCTTGGAGGGCTTTGTGATCTGGCAATTTAGCCCAGTGTATGCAAAAAGTGTCCCTAAAACATACCCAATGCAGTCAATAGAACACTAAGCTCATAACCTGATGTTTCCATGTTAGTCTCCACTGTGTTTGCATTGCAATTTTCTTTGCTAACCCTTTTCTCTGCTCTTGGTGGGAATAAAGGAATACAGATGGGCTTGGAAATGCTGCTGCCTATTAGATGGGATGTTACGCTGTAGTCTAGTGTGAAGGACACCCAAGTCTGTGCACATTAAGGAAAGCTCTGAACGATCTTAATGAGAGTTTTATACCCATCTCTTGGCAGCTGTCCAGTGAATCCCCTTCCCAGATCTGAGCTCTTGGTATCCTGTCATCTGGCCATTTAGCCCATTGTATAACTGAAACAAAGAACCCAATCGAACTGTGCATTTAGATTATTTGATCAAAATTAACAATGGTTTCATTCTTGAAATCTGGATATTTAAACGTAAACTTACATAAACCCCATGGTGATTTCTCTTCACTTAATACTTCGTCCCAGAGTGTCGCTGTCAGCTGGCCCACTCCATTCTCAGATGATGATGCTATGGATTGAGCAGTCAGCCAGTTATTCCACTGGGAACTGCTAACAGTTTCTTTCAGCACTTGAGGCAAGACTTCAGCTGCTTGTATTTTAAGACATTCTTCCAAGTTATTTATACCAAGGGTTTTCAGCCTAAATATATATAAATATACTTAAGAATAAATATTCATATATAAATGCAAAAGTAAAAACAAAAGAGCACATTATTTCCAGCTATACCTATCCCAAGAATAAGAAATATGCAAGAGAATAAGTACCGATTGGCTTTGTGGCAAGTGGCTGATTGAGGGTACTTTTACTTTTTAAAGCATTATTGAAGCTAGAATATCCTGATTACAGTAGCATAGCTTGTCCTGAAATATTTTCACAAAAACCGAATTATTACATCAACTTCTAAAAAGACGTTTCAGCAAACGGTTTCATATAACAGGTACAGGTCCTTGTTATCCATGGTTAATTAGGACCAGGAAAATGTCATTTAAAGTAAATCTTTTTAACAAGGGAGTTTCTGACCATAAAAATAATGTAAATTGGGTTAATGAGATCATCTGGTTAAACATTTGATTACACATTTTTAAAGAAATTACCTTGACATATCACTTGCTGTCAATTATTGATCTATTTATCTTAGAAATAAGACGCAAATTTTACGTTTTATGTGTTTATGTGCATGATGTATTTTTTAAAAAGAATAATTAGAAATACACACAGTTTGCTTTAATAAGTTGTTTTAACATATCACTGATTTTTATTATCTTACTTTCGAAATTAGAGTTGTTGGCTTGATTGGACAGATGAATGTTGATGTTGGGAGAGAATTGGGTTGAGGATGAGCTGGAGAGGTAGGACTAGGAGGAAGTGCGGGGGGTCATCTACAGCATCTCCTTATTACTTCCTTAGGATGTTGGGTAAAATTGAGAGGATCTGTCTGAGGTTCAGATTCATCTGTGATAGGTTTGTGTTTTGCAAAGAATGAGTCCAAAGTTGTTTGGCTTCCTCCTTACACTTTTGCTTACAAAACTGCTATTTCATAGCTCACATTCAACCTTAGCAGAATGATAATAGAGAGGATTATGGTTCCTAAAATAATCCATCCTCATCAATTTTGCTGAAGGCTTCTCTTAAACTTTTAATTGTCAAGTATTTTCTTTTGAAATGACACTGTCATCATTATTCATGGTCAATGGAAGTGATTCTTGGAAGTGTGGGGAATTTTTACATAGAGTTCCTTAATAATTTGGGCTTGTATATGCATGGAAACGGGTTGTTTTACCTCTGAGCAGCATTTTTTTCACACAATGGGCTAAACGGGCAGGTCACAAAGACTCCAAGGGCTCAGAGAAGGTTAGGGAAGGGGACCCACTGGAGAGCTGTTAGGTTGGGTTGGGTTGTTTTACCTCTGAGCAGCACTTTTTTGCACACCATGGGCTAAATGGCCAGGTCACATGGACCCCGAAGGCTCAGAGAAGGTTGAGGGAGAGGACCCACTGGAACAGCTGTTGGGAGACAGATGGTAGCCTCCCGTCAAGGCCATCCAGTGTGTTCTTTAACGTTGGGTTGTTTTACCTCTGAGCGGCACTTTTTTGCACACCATGGGCTAAATGGCCAGGTCACATGGACCCCGAAGGCTCAGAGAAGGTTGGGGGAGGGGACCCACTGGAACAGCTGTTGGGAGACAGATGGTAGAATCCCGTCAAGGCCATCCAGTGTGTTCTTTAACATTGGGTTGTTTTACCTCTGAGTGGCACTTTTTTTGCACACCATGGGCTAAATGGCCAGGTCACATGGACCCCTAAGGCTCAGAGAAGGTTGGGGGAGGGGACCCACTGGAACAGCTGTTGGGAGACAGATGGTAGCCTCCCGTCAAGGCCATCCAGCGTGTTCTTTAACGTTGGGTTGTTTTACCTCTGAGCGGCACTTTTTTGCACACCATGGGCTAAATGGCCAGGTCACATGGACCCCGAAGGCTCAGAGAAGGTTGGGGGAGGGGACCCACTGGAACAGCTGTTGGGAGACAGATGGTAGCCTCCTGTCAAGGCCATCCAGCGTGTTCTTCAACGTGCACAGGGTATGGCTCTCCCGCACACGGGGCCACGGCTTAACGTCCCATCCGACGGACGGCGGCCTTTCCAAGCCCATCGGTGTCCCCTACTGACCTTGGGCAAGGCGGGGAATAGAGCTGTTAGGAGACAGATGGTAGCTTTCTGTCAAGACCATCCAGCAAGTTCCTTAGCATGCACAGGGTATGGCTCTCCTGCACATGGGCCACAGCTTAATATCCCATCAGATAGATGGTGGCCTCTCCAAGTCCATCATTATCCCCAACTGACTGAGTGCAGGATGTGGAGTTTTGTGGCAATAAATCTCAATGTTGGTCCTGAGGGAACTCAAACCTGAGGACTGGAGCATGGAAATGGATAATGGGGACTTGGATAATAGGAACCTCTTGTATTCATTAAGTTTTACATAACTTTTAAGATAAATTCTTACACTGGCAATATAAAAATATTTCTTGAATTCTATATTTACTGGTAAGCTGTGTGCCTTTACTACTGATTGACTGCTGCCAATTTTAAAAATTTTATTCATATTTTAAATGGAATAGTTGAGCTTTCACAATTCTTTTAAATACTGACATAATACTTTTGAGAATTAAAATTGTGAGGGAAATAAAATTACTCTTTTGAGAATTAATACTTACAATCAGATACATCATTCAGAAAGTTTATTTTAAATGTTACAGAGTTTTGAATTTAGCTTCCCACTAACATACTTGGAAGCCTCCAAATGCATTTGAAAATATAGTGTACATTCCCAAAAGTCCATTAAAAAGTTTAATGATAATAAAATTACTTTAACAGGAAATGCTTTATAATCATTACAGTCATTTGAACTTTCTACCAACTACATTCAGTTTTCCCAACACCTGAGCATACTTCCACACACAGAAAATCATTACATCTTAGACCATGCTTTACAGCAAAATGAGTCAGTGTTAACTATGTCTGCAAAAACTTAATATTTATGATGCTTCATTATTATTCTTATGCAATTCACTCATTAATGTATGAAACAGTTAATCTAGATACAGAATGCCAGAAAGTTGATATTTATAAACAAATGCATTAAACTGAAGCGTCTAATTTCCGTGAACTTATATCAATTTGCAACTTTTTTTGTTAATGAATAATTAAAAAGTATAATTATTATTTTAGAATAATTTAGAAATGCTTCTCTCACGTAAGTATACAAATTTCAGTTTGTACTTGCTTTGATGAAATGTTTGAATAGTGCATTAAAAAGAAAGTACATTGCTTCTATGAGTTAAAGAAAATAAATATGCAAAAATGTATTTATAAAGTACGGTTTATTGCTATAAACAATGTTTTTTTTTTTTAAAAATGTATATTCTTACACAAATTTATCCAGTGAATTAATTAAAAAATGCCCATAGTTAGAACAGATTTCTAATGTATTTTTAGGTAACTGAAATGAATGTGTTCAATAAAAATGCTTTTTACATTCAGACAGGGTCAGATCAAGGGGGGGACAAGGGGGCTATACCATCCCCCTTTCAGAATCAGAGTAAGGGTAAAAAAAAGGCAAAAAATTAAGCTTATTTATATTTCATGCATTTTTTTCAGAGGGGAAAAATGCTATATACCACACTGGAAAAATAGTCTCTTGCTCCCCCCCCCACTTACATTTTTTTTCTACTTGATTGTAGAAATCTGGATTATCACTGTTGTTATTGGATTATCACTGGATTATCATTGTTTATCACTGGAAGGAGAGCTATGCACCAATCCCCTGTGATGATGCATAGAACCGGTCAGACCTAATGTCCGACCCTGCCTTCTCGTGGTGCAGACCATTAGTACCTTTCAAAAGAGATATTCTCTTGTGAAAGTGAACGGAAGTGGAGGGCTGCCAGATTAGATTTGGCCTACTGATCTGGACGACTCCGGCTACTTTTCTTTTTTTATCTACCCTGCTGAGGAGTGGTCAACCACACAGGGTCCTGATGCTGACCATATAAACTCACTGGACTGAATTATGGCTCTCTGAGCTTGATTATGGATCCTGAATTTGCTGCACTGGTGGGCTTCTGTGGAGGGAAAATCTTCCGCTGTGTTTTCTGTTTGTATGTGGGTTAACAGCCCCAAA
This sequence comes from Ryuthela nishihirai, assembly GCA_038380435.1. Taxonomy (NCBI): domain Eukaryota; kingdom Metazoa; phylum Arthropoda; class Arachnida; order Araneae; family Heptathelidae; genus Ryuthela; species Ryuthela nishihirai. The sequence goes on along the minus strand of JAWZYU010000034.1, from coordinate 36,435,870 downwards.
TGAAGAGATTCACAGGATATGTTTATCAGCTGGTGGATAATCCTGAGCAAAGGTCATCGCAGGCACCTGAACTCTTTGCTTCTACTGGCATCGTCAAATTCTACCTTGGGGGATGTCTTCCAGAGTAGATGGCTTCTGCCTTTAGTGTTGGGGGAACGAGTCTTTGCCCCATGTCTGCGATTAGGGGGCTGTTTGATATTGTCGGCATTCCCTCTCTCAATAAACATAGTTTCTTTAAACATCCCACTGACCATTTTCTCTCCATAGGTAATTGGAATGTGAGGACTCTGCACAGAACTTATTCTTTTGATGTTCTCACACAAGAATTCCACCATTATAATTTAGATATTCTCGGCTTTCAAAAGACCAGATGGACAAATAAAGGTCAGATTCTTAAAAATAATCTTAAATTTCTCTTTTCAGGGAGAGACGACAATAAACATCACCAAGGAGTGGGTCTGCTTCTCAACAGACACGCTAGTGATGCTCTTGTAGGATATGAGTGCATTAATGAAAGGTTCCTTACAGCAAAATTTCAGACAAACATTAAAGACTTGAATGTTATCTACTGTTATGCTCCCATTGAGGATGCCGATGAGGATGAGAAGGATAGGTTTTACTGACAACTTCAGGATATTTAGAATTCTGTCAAGAAAGAAGATATTACCCTTGTTCTAGGTGACTTCAATGACAAAGTTGGTACTGACTCTGACCTTTGGGGAGAGTGATAGGCCCTTTTGGTATTGGTAACTGCAATGACAATGGGCAATGTCTCCTACAGGTAAGTAAACTCAATGGTTTCAGAATAACTAACACTTATTACAAACACCGTGACATACATAAGTACACATGGGTTTCACCTGATGAGCTGCATAAGAATATGATTGACTATATATTAATTAGCAACAAATGGACTAGTTCAGTTAGGAATACCAGGGCTTATAGGGGAGCTGAAATTGGATATGACCACTACCTTGTTAAAAGTGTCTTGTAACTTAAAAAGTGTTGGGCTAAGGTTAAAAAATTTACCTTTAATTCTGAAGTTCGAAAAGACCCAGTTATAGCTGAAGCTTATCATGATAGGTTACTTAGTCGTTATGACAGTCATGGTATGCTTACTTCTGAAGTTGAGGAAGAATGGGATCGTTTTAAACAGGCTTTTTTGGACACTAACAGTACTCTTTTAGGAAAAAAGGAGCAGAAGAGACAGAATTATTTGAGTGATAAGGCAAGTGAGCTTATTTTGGAAAGAAAGAACTGCAGGAATGTCCTTAATCAATACCCTACTAGTCCTAATAGAAAGCATTACAGAGAACTTAATAAACATGTAAAAGGATCAGTTAGCTGCTGATCTTTTGCTGTGTCTATATATTGTATCCATTTTAATTTTGAATCCATGTGTATACCAAGAAATTTAAAATTATCAGAGATATTTAAATTATTATTTAATTTGAGAAATCTTCAGGTAATTTTTCATTTTTATGAAAGTAAGATATTACTGCTTTATCTGTAGCTATTTTCAAATTCCATTTATCACAGTATTTAATAAAATTATTCATTAATTTTTGCAATCTATTTTGTAAAATACATGAATTTTTATTGTAAGACCAGAAGATGATGTCATCTGCATAAGTTCCAAAAAATATATCATTAGAAATTATATCTTGTAAATCATTTAAATATAAGTTAAATAATAGTGGGGACAAAATGTCACCCTGAACCAAACCATTTTTAAATTGATATGAATAGAGGTATTGTTTCCAATTTTAACTTTAAATTTTCTATTCTTGATGAAGTTTAAGAGAAAACTATAAAGATTTCCACAAAATTTTAATTTTTTTAATTTGTGTAGTAAACCATTATGTGACACGGAGTCAAAGGTTTTCTCAAGATCAATTATCATAACAGTCAAAAATAATTTATTTTTAATATCATATTCAGCATCACAGATTATATTTAAAACTAAATCTTGAGTAGATCTTCCAGGTCGAAAGCCAAAAGTATTTTTTATTAAGAATATTATTTTTTCAAAAAACCAGATTAATCGATTAAAAATCATTCTTTCAAACAACTTTAAAACATTGGAACTGAGGCATATTGGCCAATAAGAATTTAATTCATCAGCAGGTTTGTATGCTTTTTTTTATAAATATCAAGAAATTTTCATACCAAGTTTTAGGATAGTTTTTATAATGCCAAAATTTATTAAATTCATCTAATAAAACTTTTAACCATTTATATGGAAGATTTTTCAGTAATCTATAAGAAATACCATCAGGGGCTGGAGTAGTTTTTGTTTTCAATGATTTAATAGCAAATTTAAGTTCAGAAAATGCAAAAGGAACATTTAAAAAATCTGTAGATTTGCAATGAAAGGTAAAGTTCTTTGCATGATTGTGCTTAATAGAATTAAGAATCTGGTTGACAGTCAATTGCGTGATGAGCAATATGGATTCAGAAGTGGTAGGGGATATGTGGATCAAATATTTTCACTTACGCAGATTCTTGAGAAATGTTTAGAGTTTCAGAAACCTTTGGTTGCTAGCTTTGTTGATTTCCAAAAGGCTTTCGACTCTGTTGATCGTCATAATTTGTGGTTGATTGTGAGATCATATGGCATACCAGGCAAGTTAGTTAACATAATGAAAGCTGTCTATAATAACACTGAGTCATGTGTGAGAGTTGGTAAGGCTTGTAGGAATTGGCTTATCATTACTTCTGGTGTTTGGCAAGAGTGCATTTTGTCTTTTTTCCTCTTTAGTTTGGTATTGATTATGTTATGCAAATTTCACTGCAAGGGAAAGATTTTGGCTTTAAATGGTCTGGAGATACAAAAATTTCTGATTTAGATTATGCCTTTTGGAAAATGATGTTGATGAGATGAACTTTTTCATTCGAGCTGTTGATGAGACTGGTAATAGAGTAGGTTTGGTTATAAAAAGAGAGAAAACTAAAGTGATGAAAAAGGTGAGGCAGGCTGTGATTCAGTTAATCTGAATGGTTGCAGTCTTGAGCAGGTGTCACAGTTTAATTATCTTGGGAGCTATGTAACAGATAATGGTGATGTGTGGCATGAGATTAACAGACGGATAGGGATTGCTGCCGGGACTTTTAAGAATCTATGGAGAGTGTGGAGAAATAGGCGTATACACCTGAAAACTAAAATTAGACTGTATAATAGTTTGGTTCTTTCCAGGGTTAGTTATGGCAGTGAAACTTGGACAGTTTGCAAACATGATAACAGGAAACTAAATGCTTTTGATTCTAGATGCTTATGCAGTATCTTGGGCATTAGGTGGTTCAACTTTGTAACTAATGATGAGGTTAGGCAAAGGAGTTTGCAACCTCCTTTAAGCAACGTATTGTGCAGAGAGAGACTCCGTTGGTTTGGCCATGTTGCCCGTATGGATAATTATAGATTAGGGTTATGAACAGTGTGCCCAAAGGCTTCAGAAAGAGGGGGAGACCAAGGATGCGGTGGGCAGACAATGTCAAACAGGACCTTATTAGAAGTGGTGTGCAGTGGCCAGATGCAGCAGATGTAGCTCAGGACATGCGACCTAGCTATTTAGCCTATTGTGTGCAAAAAAAAAAGTCCCAGAGGTAAAATTACTCTCCCGATAGTGAGGAATAAGTGGTGTACTTAAAGCTTCAAATGTCGATTTTCTTTTTCTACTTGTTCATTAAAAGAAAAAACTGATATCGATGTATTAATAGGAAAGGGATGGAAATTCACTGAAGAAAAACTTTCAACAAGCTATTTAAATGATTAAAAACATGTAAATAGCTAACGGTATTTTTGCTCTTCCATTTCGAAAATCTATTTTTTAAGTCAGCGAACCTCCTCTAACACAGAACAACCACCTTTTAAAATTAGCAATGAACTTCGGCACAGTTTTTTAAAATAAGATTTAAAGTGACAAGGGTTTGAATGAGATTATTTAAAGTGACAAGATGGTGAATCGAGATATTATTATAGAGTTTCATGCCAGTTGAACAAATAAAGTCAACCGGTATGAAACTCTAAAATAATATCATTCAAACCCTTGTCCCTTTAAATTTTCGTGGAAGGTGAATCTAAGCGGAAGAAATCTGCATTTTTTTCGATTCCCTATATTAAGTTTCGTTTGTCAAAAGGCATAAAGTATCGTTAAAGCCTCCTCTTCATGTTTCTAGGTATAGTTTTATGCGATAGTTAAAATGAGCTATTAATAATGCATTTATCCAGAGTGAACTAATGGTATAATCCTGATGAATGAGCATTCCCTTCATTTTCATTTAATTTCTGTATGCCTACCAAGGCAGTTTCTTTCGGCGTAATCCGTCCTTGTCTTACATCTCGAAAGTGTTAATGGGCATTATACGAAATATCGCGACTGGAATTACGAACTCTCCGTCTAGAGCCGACTCATTAACCATTAAGTCTGTCTCGTGGCTGCATTAACCCAAAGGTCGTTAACCTATGGCGTGCAGAGACGAGAAAAGTGCACCACGCGAAATAAATCAGATGAAAGTGCTAGTCGTGCTGAGAAAATTCTTGAGTAAAAGAGCAAGGTGTAAATGAAACTATAAGCAGAGGAGAAATATCTAACTCTTCACACTGAAAAAGAGTCACACGGGTTTGACAAGTGATGTCAAGGATTCACCATTTTACAGCTCTGGAATGTAACAACAGCTATCGATGATTAAATTGCTTCTACAGTCGACCTAGTTATCTGTAATTGATATAGTATTCCAGTGAGATTTACAATATTTTTTTGGCGCTTTTATGGTTTGATCGCAATTGCCATCAACAATCAAGGCCTGTTGGATTTTCCTCGAGGGAACCGTCTGCATTTAGTCTTTTCTCTTTCTAACGTAGCTTCGGTTAATTGCGAGCTGTGATGAGGTAATAACATCAGCTGCAGGCGTTCTTAATGCAATAGAAAAACATTAATTGCTTTAGCGGCTTTTACTAACGAGACAGGGAAGAAAGTGCCAAGCTGCGTTTAACTGAACTTTCTCGAAGGTCTTTCTTGGAAGAGGGCGGTACATTTAGGGAATCCATTAGCTTAAAGGGCAACTCACATAATGCAAAGGGCTCAACTGTCACAGATTCATGGATAATAACTAGAGAAAGAAAATTTAGGGTTTTTTGGCTTTTATGTACGGTTAATGCAATGAAGCAGACACCGAGAGTGCCTTCTGGAAGGGATTTGGGTTGTTTTACCTCTGAGCGGTACTTTTTTGCACACCATGGGCTAAATGGCCAGGTCACATGGACCCCGAAGGCTCAGAGAAGGTTGGGGGAGGGGACCCACTGGAACAGCTGTTGGGAGACAGATGGTAGCCTCCCGTCAAGGCCATCCAGCGTGTTCTTTAACGTACACAGGGTGTGGCTCTCCCGCACACGGGGCCACGGCTTAACGTCCCATCCGACGGACGGCGGCCTTTCCAAGCCCATCGCTGTCCCTTACTGACCGCGGGCAGGGCGAGGAATTTTTGCGGAGATAAATCTCAACGCTGACCCAGCTGGGACTCGAACCTGGGAACTACAGATTACGAGCCTGGCGCGCTACCGACTAAGCCACCCCCGCCCCTCTCGAATCTGGGAATTGCAGATTACAAGGCTGGCGCTCTACCGACTGCGCCACCCCTGCCCCCATCCTACAGGGGTAATAAGGTGAAATATATGACGACAAAAACAAGTGCCTCAGTACTTTATACTATGTTTTTCGTAAAGAGCGAATGATTTGGTATTTTTTAATGTGAAATAAATATTAACATCTCTAAATATTTTCTCATCCGTTGTATTCCGGATTTCGGTATCGTTGAAAAAATAAAAATTCCAATAATCAGATATAGGGTTGCTATCTAGGATAATGTTTTTAAACTAATTTTAGTTCTTAAAAGTAAAAGCAATTTTTTCAGAAAGAAAAATAAAATTTTCCATTATATTTTAATTTTTATCACTCAATGACACATTCTAAACCCAGACGCCAAATTTAACCATTTTTTTCTAGAATAACATAAATTGGAGATTCAGAGTAACTTTTAAAATTCTCGAGGTCTATTTATCAGCGACAATAGATGCAAAATTGTAGAGGTTCCGCATCCAAAATGCGGTAGGAAACGAGTAGCTTTGCCAAAGTCACAAAAATAAACAATTTTTGCCTCCTGCATGTCGCGTTGTTTAACAAGCAACCATTGTTTCCCCCCTATTTCGCCCCCCCTGTCGACAGTTAAAAGTTGTGGTACGGTCAGAGAATCGGGGTACTCTTTCAGATTGAGTTATAAGTTGGCCGTATCATGTAGCTAAAAAGTATGTTGCAAACTGCTTCCACTTAAACATAAGGGGATATTGCTTTTCAAGCTATTTTGGTTATCTAATTGAGCCGATTTTTTCGAGTAACTGATGCTCTATTAATCTAGTACAGTGGTATCAAAGTCAAACAGGGTTGGGTTGTTTTACCTCTGAGCGGCACTTTTTTGCACACCATGGGCTAAATGGCCAGGTCACATGGACCCCGAAGGCTCAGAGAAGGTTGGGAGAGGGGACCCACTGGAACAGCTGTTGGGAGACAGATGGTAGCCTCCCGTCAAGGTCATCCAGCGTGTTCTTTAACGTGCACAGGATATGGCTCTCCCGCACACGGGGCCAAGGCTTAACGTCCCATCCGACAGACGGCGGCCTTTCCAAGCCCATCGGTGTCCCCTACTGACTGTGGGCAGGGCGGGGAATTTTGCGGAGATAAATCTCAACTCTGACCCAGCTGAGACTCGAACCTGGGAACTACAGATTAAGAGCCTGGCGCGCTACCGACTGAGCCACCCCCGCCCCAAGTCAAACAGGAACGCGGGTCACTGAAGCTTGTACTCGAAGTAGTGCAGGCCGCGAAGATGTCGCAAAGATACAAAATAATAATTGCTCTCTTTTTTTTATAGTATCTTTCGCCATACTAAAAGACGCTGACAATGACATTTAATAAACGTAACCTGCCATCCTCTCAGATCTCCTACTGTAGCATATAAACTGACAGGCTCCTGTCAGACCTCTATGGCAAGCAGCTGCTTGAGGGGGTATTTATTTTACAGCCGTCCCGTGGCCGAGTGGTTAGCACGTTTGGCTACTGATCTAAGGGACCTGGGTTCGAGCCCCGGAGTTAGGCATGGATGTGTGTGTCTTTTTCTGCTGAGGTCCTGCCATCCTCTCAGATCTCCTACTGTGGCATATAAACTGACAGGCTCCTGTCAGACCTCTGTGGCAAGCAGCTGCTTGAGGGGGTATTTATTTTTATTTATTTATTTAATAAATTACGCGCATATGTAACTATAAAACTGTATTAACTGCTGGTTTTGGCGGGGCATAATGAAGATAAATAAATACATTACCTCGCGTTTGATTGCATGGACAATAGATATTATAATATTCCTAATATAAATTAAATAGTTAAGGTTGAAAAAAATTTCTGAATTTTTAATTTTAAAATTAAATTTTTTTAATAATTTGATAAATATTTGTCAAATGTTGGCGTGGGCCAAGTCGAGAATGTCGCGGGCCGCGTGTTTGACATTACTGATCTAGTATGATGATATCGTGACTTGTTCTTTCTATTACCCACATAATACCACAACGTAATCTATTCAAAAGTATCAATTTTTTTCAGTGTTATACAGTGGTATCGAATTGCCTCCAGTGACATTGCAGAAGCTGGGGTCCGGGTTCGAATCCTGGGTGGTAGGATAACTGTCTTGCGTTACCTTTTAATGAGAAGGCTTGTACAAGCAGGAGTAACCTCTGGAACTCGTCGAAAAATTGCGCATCAAAAAAATAACCAACAAAAGTACGAGCTTTTGTGGAACGATAAAATAGAAGGAACTTGACAGGAGTGTGCGTTTACCGTGATTTTTCTTTCGAAACGCATTAAAAAAGTCTCGATCAAATCCGCTTGACCGAGATTTTTAGAGGAATGAAACGAGTGAAACGATTTTTAGAGGTTTCAAACGAGTGAAACTTCACTATGACAGACCATTAAATGCTTATTTAGGAACTGACTCTCATATTGAGCCATATGCGTTTATCCTGAATGAGATGATGAAACCGAAATAAGAAAATCGATTTAGGCAGAACGTGACTCTCTCCTTTTAGAAGAATGCCAAGAATCTTTCCCCTCCATCAGCCATTGAAATTTTTTTTTCATTCATCGAGAATTAACTATGATTCCATAGATGTGGATGTGTTATTTTTTAAACAAGATTCCAAATAAAGCATTTTATTTTCATTTAATTTTTTGTTAACAAAAATTTCAAGTTTTTAAAATTAAAATGCGATGAATATTTTTTCTTCAGCAGGTTTCGAAAAAAAAAAAGAAGATATTTTTAAATTAAATATTTGCTTATTTTTTAGGGGGAGGGGTGGTTCAGTTGGTAGCTCGCCAGGCTCGTAATCTATAGTTCCCAGGTTCGAGTCCCAGCTGGGTCAGCGTTGAGATTTATCTCTGCAAAATTCCTAGTCCTGCCCTCGGTCAGTAGGGGACACCAAACGGGCTTGGAAAGGCCGCCGTCGTCTGATGGGACGTTAAGCCGTGGCCCTGTGTGCGGACAGCTATACCCGTGCACGCCACAGAACAAGCTAAATGGCTCGTTTTAATCGTCCCAACAGCTGTCCAGTGGGTCCCCTCCACCAACCTTCTCTGAGCTCCGGGGTCTTTGCGACCTGGCTATTTAGCCCGTTGCGTGCAAAAAAGTACCGCTCAGAGGTAAAACAACCCAACCTTTATTTGTAAAGGTTGGATTGTTTTACCTCTGAGCAAGACCGAACCTTATTTTATAATTTTTTTTATTAAAGTGCAATTTACGGTTGTGTAAACCGTAATTTGCACTTTATTGTTACTGTTATTCTAACAGGCACATTTTCTTGAAAAACTCATGAATACAATTTTTATACATTCTTTATGAAAATGGTCTGTAAAGGTAGCTAGGTAGTCACTGGAAGGAGAGCTATGCACCAATCCCCTGTGATGATGAATAGAACCGCCTGGCCTAGCACCTATGTTCAACCCCGCCTTCTCGTGGTGCAGACCGTTAGTACCTTTCAAAAGAAATCTTGAGCAGAGGTCATCGCAGGCACCTGAACTCTTTGCTTCTATTGCCATGACAAATTCTATATTGGGTTGGGTTGTTTTACCTCTGAGCGGCACTTTTTTGCACACCATGGACTAAATGGCCAGGTCACATGGACCCCGAAGGCTCAGAGAAGGTTGGGGGAGGGGACCCACTGGAACAGCTGTTGGGAGACAGATGGTAGCCTCCCGTCAAGGCCATCCAGCGTGTTCTTTAACGTGCACAGGGTATGGCTCTCCCACACACGGGGCCACGGCTTAACGTCCCATCCGACGGACGGCGGCCTTTCCAAACCCATCGGTGTCCCCTACTGACCGTGGGCAGGGCGGGGAATTTTGCGGAGATAAATCTCAACGCTGACCCAGCTGGGACTCGAACCTGGGAACTATAGATTACGAGCCTGGCGCGCTACCGACTGAGCCACCCCCGCCCCATTCTATATTGGAGGAAGTCTTGCAGTGTAGATGGCTTCAGCCTTTAGTGGTGGGGGAACGGGTCTTTGCCACATGTCTTCGATTAGGGGGCTGTTTCCCGTGGCCGAGTGGTTAGCACGCTTGGCTACTGATCTAAGGGACCTGGGTTCGAGCCCCGGATTTAGGCGTGGATGTGTGTGTCGTTTTTCTGCTGAGGTCCTGCCATCCTCATAGACCTTCTACTATGGCATATAAACTGACAGGCTCCTTGTCAGACCTCTGTGGCAAGCAGCTGCTTGAGGGGGTATTTATTTATTTTTATTTATTCCCTCTCTCAATAAACAGTTTCTTTAAACATCCCACTAACCATTTTCTCTCCATAGGTAGTTCGAATGCGAGGACTCTGCACAGAGCTTTTTCTCTTGATGTCCTCACACAAGAATTCTACCATTATAATTTAGATATTCTTGGTTTGCAAGAGACCAGATGGACAGATAAAAGTCAGATTCTTAAAAATAATCTTAAATTTCACTTTTCAGGGAGGAACGACAATAAGCATCACCAAGGCGTGGGTCTGCTTCTCGGCAGACATGCTAGTGATGCTCTTCTAGGATACGAGTGCATTAATGAAAGGTTTCTTACAGCAAAATTTCAGACAAGCGTTAAAGACTTGAATGTTATCTGCTGTTATGCCCCCACTGAGGATGCCGATGAGGATGAGAAGGATAGGTTTTACGGACAACTTCAGGATATTTTGAATTCTGTCAAGAAAGGATTACCCTTGTTCTAGGTAACTTCAGTGCCAAAGTTGGTACTGAATCTGACTTGAGGGCGGGGTTATAGGCCCTTTTGGTATTGGTAGCTGCAATGGCAATGGGCAACGTCTCCTACAGGTAAGTAAACTCAATGGTTTCAGAATAACTAACACTTATTACAAACACCGTGACGTACATAAGTACACATGGGTTTCACCTGATGGGCTGCATAAGAATATGATTGATTATATATTAATTAACAGGAAATGGGCCAGTTCTGTTAGGAGTACCAGGTCATATAGGGGAGCTGAAATTGGATCTGACCATTACCTTGTTAAAAGTGTCTTGCAACTTAAAAAGTGTTGGGCTAAGGTTAAAAAATTTACTTTTAATACTGAAGCTCTGAAAGACCCAGTTATAGCCAAAGCTTACCATGATAGGTTACTTAATCATTATGACAGTCATGGTATCCTTACTACTGAAGTTGAGGAAGAATGGGATCATTTTAAATAGACGTTTTTGGACACTAACAGTACTCTTTTAGGAAAAAAGGAGCAGAGGAGGCAGAATTATCTGAGTGATAAGGCACTTGAGCTTATTTCGGAAAGAAAGAACTGCAGGAATGTCCTTAATCAATACCCTACTAGTCCTAATAGAAAGCATTAAGAGAACTTAATAAAGGTGTTGGGTTGTTTTACTTCTGAGCGGCACTTTTTTGCACACCATGGGCTAAATGGCCAGGTCACATGGACCCCGAAGGCTCAGAGAAGGTTGGGGGAGGAGACCCACTAGAACAGCTATTGGGAGACAGATGGTAGCCTCCCATCAAGTCCATCCAGCGTGTTCTTTAACGTGCACGGGGTGTGGCTCTCCCGCACAGGGGGGCACGGCTTAACGTCCCATCCGACGGATGGCGACCTTTCCAAGCCCATCGGTGTCCCCTACTGACCGTGGGCAGGGCGGAGAATTTTACGGAGATAAATCTCGACGTTGACCCAGCTGGGACTCGAACCTGGGAACTACAGATTACGAGCCTGGCGCGCTACTGACTGAGCCACCCCCGCCTCAGCTTGAAAAGGTTGCAATCCGTCGAATGGAACGTTAAAACCGTGTCCAGGAGAGCTATACCCTGTGCACGTTAAAGAACATGCTGGATGAATTTGAATGGAGGTTATTCAATCTGTTTCCTAACAGCTGCCCAACCCTCTCTGAGCTCTTGTGACCTGGCAAAAAAGTGCCACTTTGAGGTAAAACAACCCAACCCTAAGCACAGTCTTCTAGCTTCGTTGCACCTGAAGCATGGTCTTCGCATTCATTATTTCGTTTATATGTGCATAACTAGAATAACAAAACTATAAGCTACTAAATTTATTTGCTTTACCAGAGGAATATTAAGGAGAGGTGGAGAATCAATCCCCCCCCCCCACTCGAATGTATTACGTTTCAAAAATTTTCTGCAATTTTATACTTTTAAATATTTAGCTACTGTATGCAAAATATACCACTTATTTTTTTAAAATATTTACCTAATGCTTTTTTCTTAATCTTTTGATGAAAATAAACGGCCCTCAACGATATTTTCAAAATACGCCACTGTGTCACTGTGTTCTACTCTGATTTAAATTTTTATTTTAAGCTTCAACTGCTTCAGAATGCAACAACGGATATCAGCCTTAAAAATACTTTTATATTAAAAAAAAAGAGATTCCCAAATCTGCTACCCAGCTAAACTCCGGTACAGGTTATTTTTATATTAAAACTTTAACTATCCAATCCACGGAGATTGTAGATACCAAACCCCTTTTTTTTACTATGTCGCAATTGTTTACATCCGCAAAATATTACCAAGTTCAAAAATAGCAGCAAAACACGTTCCGCTCCTTTATTGGCAGTACGCGTGCGTTAAGGCATACTAATCCACAATCCTACTATGAACTTTGCAACACATTCCCCGAACGCGGCCAAACCATCAGTAATAGAACGAAAAGCTTACTTGCTGTTTACCAGCTAGGGCCACACTCCGCAGATAGTACATCATTGCAAACAAGCGTCACTCCCCACTGTGCCTCGGATCCCCACTGCTCATTTCCCATGGCTTCAGTCTGCAGTCCACGTAATGGGACTCCGGCACTTGCCAACGCGGTGGGCGGGGTGCCCAACCGCGTCTGACGTCATCGCGCCAATGTAATAGGAACGATGAGGCGGATATGAATCAATACGCATGAGCTGGTCAACGAAAGGATCTCATACTGTAGGGTGGTAGGTAGATTCCGTGCGACAGCAGACTTCGGTCGCTTTCGCTGCTTCTTGTTATGCCCTTTATGCTCTGCTGCTCCAAATGATAAACGCAGATAGCAGCTGTTGTCATAATTGACCTTGCTTGATTCATTTCCATGAAGCGGCACCTGTATTGCTCACGCTTAGAATGAGGTAAATTTGAAAGGATTTATCCTCACTGGATGGATCTGAAGGTATAAAAATAACTAATCTCTTTTCAAGCGAATAGTGATGCAGAGATGATTACAGAGTTCATCAATAAACAATCGTAGACAAAGCATCTGCGTATAGCTATTGCTCAGGTGTACATCTTACTATCAATAGTGCCTTCACAAAGCAGCTACACAGATCTTGCTTCATGGAGGCCACTCTGAGTTAAAATTAAGTAAATAAACGGCAAAACGCGAATGAAGCACTTCAAAAGTTTGATGATCACCTGCTTCGAAACTATAGAATTTAAATCTCCCATCCATTGCCTGTTTTGGTGAAGAGATGCTTGAAGAAAAATAACCTGAATATGGCCAAGAAACACTGTAACCAGTAAGATAGTGATTATATGCGGGTCTTTTGATAGTTTTAAATTGTTTAAATTGCTTTAAAAACAGGGTCAGCGCTAGGGTACGGTAAATCGGATACTGGGACTCATGCATTTAAAAACCACTTGTTTCACCCAAGTGGTGAAAGTAGATTTCGTATACCGGTATGCTTTAAGGCATAGCTATGAGTGGAAAATCATGCACAGGCGGTCACTCTACTGAAGTCACCTTAGAGGGGAAATAAAGTGACGTGTATTTCCCCCAATGATTTCCACTAATAGCACATTATTTACATGTTTTTAATGTGAAATAAATAAACCTGAATATTTGTCGATTCCGTTGTATTCGTGGATTTCAACCTTTTTTTTTGATAAAACAATAGTAAGATTAAAAACATTACACTAGATAACAATCTTAAACTGATTTTGTTCCTTAAAATTAGAAGCATATTTTTTGAACTTGTCACTTATATTGTCATCATCCAACTTGTATATTCTAAACTCAGTATATTCAGAACTCATTTTTTTTAGAATGACACGTTTCCGAGATTCAGAGTAACTTTTAAATCGAAGAAATATTTCGACGTTTTTTTCAACTAGCTGGGAAATATTCACTCTTGCTCAACGTCGATATCAAATCTAAGGGAAAAAAAACTGTCTTAAGCTGGGTGGGATCCGAACCCACGACCTCCTGATAATGTCAGTTGCGCTGGCCACTGAGCTACCAGCCGTCGATCAAGATCTCCATTAATTGATGTTATGAACTTTCCCATCTGCAATAATCTGTCTCTTGATGGACGACCGGTAGCTCAGCGGTCAGAACAGCTGACATGCTATCAAGAAGTCACGGATTCGTATCTCACTTGGCTTAAGACAATTTTTTCTCCATATTTGATATCGTCGTCAAACTAAAAATGAATATCCCTAATAGTAACTTATAAAATTCATCAAGTGTAATCAATGATTACACGAAGTAGGTATATTTAGCCTCCGCGATCTCGCGACAATAGATGCAAAATTGAAGCGTCCCCACAACCAAAATGCCTTAAGAGTGATTTTTGCCAGTCACAAAATAAAGAATTTTCCTACTGCAAGTCGCGTTGCTTTAACAGACAACCATTGTTTTTCTCCCCCCTTTCGCTTATGTCGATCACTAAAGTTGTGGTGTGGTCAGAGGAGCGACGTACCTTTCAGTACGAGTCAGAAGTTCACCTTATCATGTAGCCAATATATGGGGATATTTTTTCAAATTGTTTTGGTTATCTAATTTAGCCAATTTCTTTCAGTAATTGATGCTCTATTAATCTAGTTTCCTGTTATCTTGTTTACACAGCGTCCAAGTTTCACTACCATAACTAACCCTAGAAAGAACCAAACTATTATACAGTCTAATTTTAGTCTTCAGGTGTATACGCCTGTTTCTCCACACTCTCCATAGATTCTTATAAGTCCCAGCAGTAATCCCTATTCGTCTATTAATTTCATGCCGCACGTCACCATTATCTGTTACATAGCTCCCAAGATAATTAAACTGTGACACCTGCTAAAGATTGCAATCATTCAGATTCTGAATCACAGCCTGCCTCACCATTTTTCATCACTTTAGTTTTCTCTCTATTTATAACCAAACCTACTCTATTACCAGTCTCATCAACAGCTCGAATGAAAAAGTTCATCTCATCAACATCATTTGCCAAAAGGCATAAATCAGCATAATCTAATCAGAAATTTTTCTATCTCCAGACCATTTAAGGCCAAAATCTTTCCCTTGCAGTGAAATTCGCATAACATAATCAATACCAAACTAAAGAGGTAAAGAGACAAAATGCACTCTTGCCAAACACCAGAAGTAATGATAAGCCAATTCCTACAAGCCTTACCAACTTTCACACACGACTAAGTGTTATTATAGACAGCTTTCATTATGTTAACTGACTTGCCTGGTATGCCATATGATCTCACAATCAACCACAAATTATGACGATCAACAGAGTCGAAAGCCTTTTTGAAATCAACAAAGCTAGCAACCAAAGGTTTCTGAAACTCTAAACATTTCTCAAGAATCTGCCTAAGTGAAAATATCTGATCCACACATCCCCTACCACTTCTGAATCCACATTGCTCATCACACAATTGACTGTCAACCAGATTCTTAATTCTATTAAGCACAATCATGCAAAGAACTTTACCTGGAACATAGAGTAGGCTGATACCTATAGTTATCACAAGAACTGCGATCACCTTTTTTGAAAATAGGGATAATAATAGCTCTGGTAAAATCCTTAGGGTTGGGTTGTTTTACCTCTGAGCGGCACTTTTTTGCACACAATGGGCTAAATGGCCAGATCACATGGACCCCGAAGGCTCAGAGAAGGTTGGGGTAGGGGACCCACTGAAATAGCTGTTGGGAGACAGATGGTAGCCTCCCGTCAAGGCCATCCAGCGTGTTCTTTAACGTGCACAGGGCGTTAACGTTTAACGTATACGATCGCGGAGGCTAAATATACGTACTTCGTGTAATTGTGACACCTACTCAACCGCACACGGTTGCTCAGGCTTGCCGCACACGGGACCACGGCTTAACGTCCCATCCGACGGACGGCGGCCTTTCCAAGCCCATCGGTGTCCCCTACTGACCGTGGGCAGGGCGGGGAATTTTGCGGAGATAAATCTCAACGCTGACCCAGCTGGGACTCGAACCTGTGAACTACAGATTACGAGCCTGACGCGCTACCGACTGAGCCACCCCCGCCCGTAAAATCCTTAGGAACCATGCCTTTATCATAAAAGATATTCAAAATTTCGTCATCCAAGTGATAACAGAAACATTTCCAGTTCTAAGCATTTCCGTAGTAATTTCATCTACACCTGGAGATTTATGAAGTTTAAATTTAGAAACAGCAAAGTAACTTCAGAATATGATATAGGACTAACATCAAAGCCAGAAAATCATTTATCATCATTGCAAACAATGGGAGTAGAACTAACCATATTGTTTAGAACATCACTAAAATGCTCAGCCCACCTAGCCATGACAGAATCCTCACCTTCTATAACCTTACCTTGTTTATCCTTCAATCCTTGTATACCTGTCCGTTTTCTACCATATAAAATATTAACTGTCTGGTACAGCTCTCTGCTGTTGTGCTGTCTAACTGCTTCCTCGGCTTTGTCAGCCAAGCCATCAAAAACCAAAGATTTTTATCAGCAGCTAACTGATCCTTTAAACGTTTATTAAACTCTCTGTAATGCTTTCTATTAGGACTAGTAGGGTATTGATTAAGAACATTCCTGCAGTTCTTTCTTTCCGAAATAAGCTCAAGTGCCTTATCACTCAATAATTCTGCCTACACTGCTCCTTTTTTCCTAAAAGAGTACTGTTAGTTTTAAGGAAATCCCGTTTAAAATGGTCCCATTCTTCCTCAACTTCATTAGTAAGCAAATCATGCTGCCATAATGACTAAGTAACCTATCATGGTAAACTTTAATTATAATTGGGTCTTTTAGAACCTCAGAATTAAAGGTAAAATATTTTACCTTAGCACAACACTTTTTAAGTTTAAGTTGCAAGACACTTTTAATAAGGCAATGGTCAGTTCCAATTTCAGCTACCCTATATGACCTGATATTCTTAACAGAACTAGCCCATTTGTTGTTAATCAATATATAACCAATCATATTCTTATGCGGCCTATCTGGTGAAACCCACGTGTACTTATGTACACGTGGTCGAAACATAACGACATAAGTCGCGGTACAAATGTATGTCGGTTAAACAATATAATGTCAAATAATTTGGGTTGGGTTGTTTTACCTCTGAGCGGCACCTTTTTGCACACCATGGGCTAAATGGCCAGGTCACATGGACCCCAAAGGCTCAGAGAAGGTTGGGGGAGGGGACCCACTGGAACAGCTGTTGGGAGACAGATGGTAGCCTCCCGTCAAGGCCATCCAGCGTGTTCTTTAACGTGCACAGGGTATGGCTCTCCCGCACAAGGGGCCACGGCTTAACGTCCCATCCGACGGACGGCGGCCTTTCCAAGCTCATCGGTGTCCGCTACTGACCGTGGGCAGGTCGGGGAGTTTTGCGGAGATAAATCTCAACGCTGACCCAGCTGGGACTCGAACCTGGGAACTATAGATTACGAGCCTGGCGCGCTACCGACTGAGCCACCCCCGCCCCATAATGTCAAATGAAAAAAGGTAAATAATAAAAAAGTCAAGTAAAAAACAAACTTAAACAATGAAACAAAATGCTTGTTACATTGGTTTTACTTATTTTTTTCCTTTTTATACGTATGGGGTCATATTAAACATAAGGTACTACGAATTAAAAGGCGGAGAGATGCAACGGTTTACTGCTCTACTGATGGAGGAATACGCTTCGCTGGACGACCGAGTCAGAGGCCACTAGCCAGACCATCCAATCTCTACATTGTTCGGTACAACGATCCCAACGGAGCATACATAAAAGCTGTTACATGAGAATTAAGTAAGAAATAAGTATTCAATGTGTAAGGGAAAAAAAGGCCCTGACTTCACAGACATTAGAGGAGACTTGACTAAGGCCTCATAGCTCTGTAGTTCTCTGAAAACTAATTTATAAATAAGCATGATAGCGAGTCCATTATACCGGACTTGTCATTTTAAAGGTTCATTTCAATTTACTTTTTAAATAAAACCACCATTATTCTGGGAAAATTAGATCTTAAAAAAGAAAAATCCGACAGAAATGATTTTTGGTGGAAATGTGTTTAGTGGTGCTCTGGATAACATACTAAATGTTACCATCGACGAGTTGAACTTACGCCGCCATCTTTAAAAAATGGCAGCTGTTTCCGTCCTTTGGCTAACTTGGAAACAATTACTTTTACGGTAAAGTTGTTACTAAAAAACAGTTCAAAACATTCTCTACGAGAACACTCGCAATCACTTTTTCAAGAGACTTGATTTTTTTTAAACTGAAGTTGTAGCTACTGTTATTTCCAAAAGTACAGCAAGATCTTTACAAATCATCTATTTCTGTTTCACAGCTCTGCGAGTTTTTAAAAATATACACTCTAGAAACCTTAAATATATTCTAAGTGGTAATTTAATTCTGCATTTAAATATTTTTACGCATTCCTCAATATTAATTCTTTAAATTATTAAGATCTTGAATTATATGTCATAAAAAATCCAGAAAGTAATGTATAGTGTTGGTTGCTAAAAGTTGGGACAGTTTGGAAAAAATGCAATATTTCCTAGAATTTATAGTATGACTCTTACATCACTAATACGTAAAAAAAATTGCTCCAATCCAACAGAAAGGCATAGATATAAAGAAAGAAAATATGATTACTAATTTTAAATTTTTTAACATTAGCTTGCTTTGATTCGCTTATATTTAATTTTACATCATTTGGAGTAATCATACAATATGCAATCAGGTTTCATTTATGGACTACTTACAAAGTAAATTTCTTACAAGGGTGTTTCAAAAAGGACGCAACCCTCTATTGTATTTTTCTATTTAAACTTGACAAAAGACACAAATTTCAAAAGATGCAAATTAGACTTATCTCTCTTTACAACAGATGTTGAAAATGACTTCCTGCAACCTGGATGCAGGTTCGTACCCGTTTCATGACATTTGCAGCCCCTTTCGTAATGTTTGTTTTCTTATGTTTAAAATATCTCTTTCAATGCTAGCCTTCGTCTTCAAGCGTATGAGGATTGTTTTGAAACACTACACATTTGAAATATCCCGAAAGGAAAAAATCTGGAGGAGTAAGATATGGGGATCTTGGGGGCCACAATTTTTTTGAAATCAAATGATCACCAAAAAATTCCTGCAACATGACCTTTGTGTCATTTGCAGTATGGGCGTCGAGAATCTTGTCGAAACCAACACTCTCGTTCATTCACATCCAATAGAACAATAAACTGTTGGATGAGGTCACGATAAACTTCATCAGTTACAGTTGAGTCAAAAAATAATGGCCATATCACACGACGACGGGAAATTGCACACCAAACACCAATTTTCCGTGTGTGTAATGGTTGTTCGTGAAATGTAGGAGAATTTTCACTGCTCCATATTCGACTGTTTTGATTGTTCAGATACCCATCCAAATCAAACCAAGCCTCGTCACTGAAATAAACACGGTCAACACTTCAATTCCATTTTCATCAACAAAAGAACGAAACCAACGACAGTACCGTAAACGTTTTTCATGGTCTGTTTCATTCAGTTCATGAACGACACACCAATGCGGTAGGCATGAAATTTTTACTTCTTTGTAACCCTGAAAACAGTAGTTGGTGACAGTCCAACCTGTGAAGATAACTTTCTAAGAGATTTTCTGGGTGAGCGAGTTAAACGCTGAGACATATCATCAAGAACTTCGGCAGTTAACAGTGATGGCCGGCCTGGGCTCTTTCGATCCTGTACAGACCCAGTGTCACGAAATTTTTATCAAACGAGATATTGTCGACTTGTTGGGAACTGCAGACTGAGGAAACTTCAACTCAAACTCCTCTCTCACACGTTTGTAAGATTTATAAGCACAATAAGTCTCAACAATAAATACACGTTCGTTTTTGGAAAACGACATAGCTGACACAACACATAGGAATGTATGCTTGAGTGAGACTAGCGCGTGACAAGGTCATTTCAACTGCTAAAAGCTGTTAACTTTGAGTACAGTTATGCCAACTGACTAATATTATGGCATAAAATGTGCATGCGCGTAAGTTCTACTCTCTTATATTTAGGGTTGCGTCCTTCTTGAAACACCCTGTATAACCATTGAAAATATTACAGCAGTAGCTAAAAATTTAGTTTATTTTTTCTGTTTAGGAGCATTTATCAGCTAATACTTTTCTTGTTTACACATAAAATTATACATTATTTGAGAGAGAAGAGGTTTTATTATCGTGAGGTTTCTGCGAGTGTATGTATAGTGCAAAAAACCGTCAGTAAAAGTTTATTTTTGGAATTGGACTTTTTTTTTTGTTATAGGAGAGAAGTGGACTTTATCAGTAAGTCAGCGAGTGTATTTATACTGTGTAAAATACGGCCTACGAAAGTTTATCTTTGAAATTAGCCATTCCTCCGTTAAAAAGGTAAAAAAAAAGACAAGCAACGATTGCGTGTGCTCTTTTAAATTGTTTCGTTTATTAAATAAAGAGTTACGGAAAATGGTTCTCACTCCCTTCGGGGAAGAATCCTGACATTTAAGTAACGCCGACGAGCAAAACAAAGGCTAACAGAAGTTCTAAGCCCCCAAACCGTAACACTAAACGTAATCCAGCCAAGGAAGTACGTGACCGTTGCTTTGGGATGCAGTAATTCCTTTTGGCAAGGGCATCGCGTGCGCAGACCATAGAAGGAGCAAAAAATAACATTCGTTGCGGTAGCAGATTGCTGGTGGGTTGGAGATGGAATGGAAAGATGCATTTCGCTCACAGGAGCCGAATAGATTTTCGCATGGGGTAGGTGTGGCGTTTCTTTTCTCAAAGTATAAATATCGAGAAAAAGACTCATTTAATGTGGCATAAAAACGAAGTCAGAATTCTTTTTTTTTGTTACAAACAGAAAGTTTTAATTAAAAGCTTTAATTTTGTGTGACAAGAATTTAAATAGCATTTAAATTTAGCGTTTGACATATACAATTTTTGGTTGACAAAACAGTTTTAGCCCCTGATCTCTTCCAATGCAGGGAGTTATGGCTCTTGCATCGCTTTAACCAACACAATCATTCCTTTACTTTTGGTCTGAGAGTAACTAATCAAAATTTTAGCTCTTGAATGGCTTTAACCCTCGGAGCCACTAATCTACTTTTGGTCTGAGAGGAAGTAGTTAAAAATTCCGCTCTTGGTTTACTTCAATCCTGGGTTACTATTGTACCTTTGGCCCTTGGATCACTTTAGTCATCAGAGTCATTTGTGTATCCTTACGCCTTTGATTACTTTAGTCCTAAGAGATCTTACTGCAGAGTGGGTTGGGTTGTTTTACCTCTGAGCGGCACTTTTTTGCACACCATGGGCTAAATGGCCAGATCACATGGACCCCGAAGGCAGAGAAGGTTGGGGGAGGGGACCCACTGGAACAGCTGTTGGGAGACAGATGGTAGACCCCCGTCAAGGCCATCCAGCGTGTTCTTTAACGTGCACAGGGTATGTCTCTCCCGCACACGGAGCCACGGCTTAACGTCCCATCCGACGGACGACTGCCTTTCCAAGCCCATCGGTGTCCCATACTGACCGTGGGCAGGGCGGGGTATTTTGCGGAGATAAATCTCAGCGCTGACCCAGCTGGGACTTGAACCTGGGAACTACAGATTACGAGCCTGGCGCACTACCGACTGAGCCCCCCCTCGCCCCCCTGCAGAGTGGGAAAAATAACTCGAATACAAAGACTCCAAACCCAAGACGTTGAATATATATAGACTAAATAGATAACTCTTTGGAACAATGGATCTTCTCATTAAGGTCCTCGAGAGTATCCTTTATGGAGAAGATACACGTGTAATTTTTACATACTCCATCATGGTTTAGGGTCTAAACACAATTGAAAGTAGCTTTTCCAGACTATTTTGTAACTCTTCAGCGAAGGCAGAAAAATGACGCTCGAGCTGGCAAAGTTGACTATCGAGTTCGAGAAAAGGTGTTACCGACCATTTCCAACTGGCCATCCGTTTTTTTTTTCTTGATTTAGGCTTCTGCTCTTCACTTATTCGAAGATTATTGCAATCTCCGAGGTGGTACGCTCAGATAAATTTACGAGACAATCAGTCACAAGCCATATATCCCATTGCACATCAAAGATGATATGCAGCCTGATCTTTTAAATGTTTAATTTACTGTGATGATAAGAATCAGTTGCACATCCTGGATGGCAGATGCTGAAGACACGACTTGAAGCAAAAAACTAGCAACTGGTGAGCAGAGGACAAAGAGTGTTGGAGCCTGACTTCCAGAGCTCCTTGATCGTGACCATTCTCCCTCCTTCTTCCTGCATTGTATGCAAAGTTGTGTCACCTAGCTAATCCATCACTAGGCCCAAGGACACCTGGTCGGCATGAAGACAGCCATTAGCCTTGGCTTTTGGCATGATTTACGTGCAACGTATCGCAGAGGAGCAACAGGTTATTATTAATGCAAAAGAAATCAGAGGAACAAAATATTTTCTTAGGAGCAAGATACACTTTTTGGTGTCCTTAAAATGTTTTTTTTTTTCATCGACTTCCGCTGATAACGGTACTGCCAACACATAATTTGAGCATGTGCCAATCTTTAAATTCTATATTTCAGGTCTTCATTTTTTATAGCTAGACATTTCAGGGATGATAGTATGGGAGCTCAAAATTCCCTTTTATTTATTGATATGCGATTATAATTAAATGCATACTCACAGACTCGTGTGATACACTTGCCCATCAGTGTGAATTTATCAGATTTTGTGACAAGGGATCACAAACGGTATTCAAAATGATGCACAAGTCAGCTTTAATTATTAACCATTTGACTTGTACTTGAATACTGTTTTACAGGTGTAAAATGTAGCAAAAAATTATATCATTCAAATTCCTGAAAAAACACTGCTCTATAATCCCGACCCACCGCAGACAGGGTTGGGTTGTTTTACCTCTGAGCGGCACTATTTTGCACACCATGGGCTAAATGGCCAGGTCACATGGACCCCCCGAAGGTTCAGAGAAGGTTGGGGAAGGGGACCCACTGGAACAGCTGTTGGGAGACAGATGGTAGCCTCCCGTCAAGGCCATCCAGCGTGTTCTTTAACGTGCACAGGGTATGGCTCTTCCGCACACGGGGCAACGGCTTAACGTCCCATCCGACGGACGGCGGCCTTTCCAAGCCCATCGGTGTTCCCTACTGACCGTGAGCAGGGCGGGGAATTTTGCGGAGATAAATCTCAACGCTGACCCAGCTGGGACTCGAACCTGGGAGCTACAGATTACGAGCCTGTAGAAGGATAGAAAAGCCCTCATTTAGAACTTGGCTCCAAGACCTCCATTTCTTTAATCCTGTCGCCAGTATAAAATGTTGAACTAACTGTAAAGGGATATTACAAATTGCACAAAATACAGTTAATTGTAGAGGTGCTCTTTCTAAATTCCTAAAATGCAAATTAATTGCAAAGGTGCATTTTATATATTAAGTTAATATTAATAAAAGAATATAACGAAGCATAAGAATTCAGCAATTTATAGCAAAATTGAGTATGTATATGTTACTGTGAAAGACCGATATCTGGCAAATGTCGATATTCTCCGGTGAATGTCATTATTCACATAGTCGCTTGGTGTATTCCTGAAATATTTGCTAAATATCATTATTTCTCACTTACACCGGCAAATGTCGAATGTGAATGTTGAATAAAAATATTTTTGTTACGTTAAGAGAAAAATGCAACTTTTTAAATCATAGTTTATTATTAAAACACATTACGATACACATCAAAATAAGAGACACATTTCACAACTGCATTTAGTCGTGCAACATTTCTTTTTGCAATTACAGTGTGTATAGCCTTGCCCTGCACTTCTCGAATTACTTGCAGCTGCTTCTCTCAGCGACATTTCTTGAGAAGAAATCTCATCTATGGAAAGTAACTTTACAAATTACGAACTGATTACGGGTATAAAGCTGCTTGAGGGTGCCAGTTTTGTTTGCTAATTTATAAAAGTCGGAGCCTTCTATTCCAACAACCGCCAACACTTTTCGGGCATCTGTACGACCACGGTCGCATCAGGGACTTGTATTCGTGCGGTATCACCAATTTGAGCAGGAGGATATTTTCGTTTTGAGGTTCGTAACATTTTCGTTGCTTGCAGTATAAGATTCTCTTTGCGGCCGCTCTTTTTATAGAAACAAACCCGTGTTGTTCAAGTCAGGGCTTGATATGAAGACGTGGAAGGTTGCAGCTGCTCTTCAACATTTTCTTTTGGAAGGTTTTCGGTATGGTCACTGCTCAAATTTTCTTCAAAAGTATTAACAATTTCTTCGAGCTGTACTACGGTTTCAATATTTGGGATTTGCTCGCCAGGCAAAGATCACGATGCTATGCCTCTTTTTGGTTTAACGCCAAACAGGGCTTCTTAAGGACTTTGGCGTATTCCTTCGTGGTATGTTGTGTTCTTGGCAAATTGAACAATGGTCAAACCATCTGATCATTTATTTGTATCGTTACGAATGATCCTGCTCATCTCCTTCTCTGCCTCGTATTAATGTTAGTCAAGTCATTTTGTGTTTCTGACACCCTCAAATTTCACCTTCAAATTCACCTCCAAACTTTTAACAGATTTTCGATTAATAACTCTTTTTCTATTACTAAAAAGAAGTTTATAAAAAAGGGTGGCCCTTAAAAGGGCCGTTTTCATTTCGTAGGAGTACGAGAAGGAATTTTTTTATACACACTGTTATTTTGAATT
This sequence comes from Ryuthela nishihirai, assembly GCA_038380435.1. Taxonomy (NCBI): domain Eukaryota; kingdom Metazoa; phylum Arthropoda; class Arachnida; order Araneae; family Heptathelidae; genus Ryuthela; species Ryuthela nishihirai. Next base: position 36,411,350 of record JAWZYU010000034.1, on the reverse strand, counting down.
ATAACATAAAGAAAAATTCAAAAACCAATTACATTGTTAATATCCTAATGCATCACAGAAATTTAGACTAACGATTTTTTTAACTATTGGTTATTTTAAAATCAATTTACTATGTATCAAAGGCTCCGAGAACACATGAGCACGAGCAGCAGCAGGACAATCTTTTGCGGATTGCTCGAAGTATCCTCCGGAAACCTCCTCGAACACCCCTTCCTCGAACACCCCTTCCTCGTTCGGTATCTCTCCTCTCATTCACCAGCAGGTGCTCCACATAAGAATGGGACTGCTGCTCAGCTGCTGACATTGATTGAAGGCTTTCAGAGATATTCACTGCAGCTGTTGTTTCTGCAGGTCCAATGGAAGCACCTAATTCAGGGGCTGACCAGAATGTTTCGTTATCTTCCTTGTTGTATAACAGAAAGCAATCATCAATCGTTGTTTGGCACTGGGAAGGCTTCAGTTGATCGCCTTCTTGCTCTTCACCAAAACAAGATGAGGCAGAATGGAAAGATTCACTGCTGCTTCGAAATCCAATATTAAAATCTTGAATTGGATATATCCATGGTGTCCTTGGACCGTCAAACTGTGTCTTTGGAACAGATAGGTATCTGGTAATCCACATCAGATTAAATTCGTGAATTTTATTGGCATTCATTTTCAGCAAGAGGCTGTCTGATGTGCTTTTCGTTATCGTTAAATATTCTGGTTCCTCTTCACGGCAAATATCATTGAGGATCCAGTAATTCTCCATTTCTCTGCTCATGGTTGAGCAACTTCCACCTGGGAAGTGGATGCACAAAGAATCAGAAGAGCTGTCACTTTGTCTTAAAGGACTGCTTTGCACCGACATGACGAAAATACAAAGATTCGTAAATCTAGCGACACGTAAATTATCTCACAACGCTTGCTTCTTCACAGCGAGACTTCGAAAATTCGAATAAGTGCTGCTGGAAAATTTCCTTCTTTAACAATATCAGCTTCAATTGTTTGCTGATTTCAACAATGAGGCATTGTTCCGATCCAATCTTGTTTCTTGTTAAATCGCTATTATTACGTAACATATTCCTTTAATAATATTGTTTAACATCTAATAAAGATGTATACGAAACAAATTTTCTCTAAACTGTTTAGTTAAAAGCACTTTGATTAAAAATATGTATTTCCAAAAATATAAAAAATAAATAAAACTGATTTTTTTTTTTACTTTCCCTTTCACCTCCTCTCGTAATTTCAATTGCATATATAGGGAACAGATGTGGAAATAAGTTTTGCAATAACCATACATGGTTATCGTACCTGACTACTATTCTAGTGCGCATGTCCTTAAGTTTTTCAATGTTGTATTCCTTGGATTGGATTGTTTTACCTCTGAGCTGCACTTTTTTGCACACCATGGGCTAAATGACCAGGTCACATGGACCCCGAAGGCTCAGAGAATGTTGGGGGAGGGGACCCACTGGAACAGCTGTTGGGAGACAGATGGTAGCCTCCCGTCAAGGCCATCCAGCGTGTTCTTTAACGTTGGGTTGTTTTACCTATGAGCGGCAGTTTTTTGCACACCATGGGCTAAATGACCAGGTCATATGAACCCCGAAGGCTCAGAGAAGATTGGGGGAGGGGACCCACTGGAACAGCTGTTGGGAGACAGATGGTAGCCTCCCGTCAAGGCCATCCAGCGTGTTATTTAACGTGCACAGGGTATGGCTCTCCCGCACACGGGGCCACGGCTTAACGTCCCATCCGACGGACGGCGGCCCTTCCAAGCCATCGGTGTCCCCTACTGACCGTGGGCAGGGCGGGGAATATTTGCGGAGATAAATCTCAACGCTGACCCAGCCGGGACTCGAACCTGGGAACTACAGATTACGAGCCTGGCGCGCTACCGACTGAGCCACCCCCGCAAACAGGACCCCGATCTGTAAATCCGATGTAGCCAGAACTACGTGGGACCACCATATCAAATTCGGGGCCTATCGTTCGAATACCTGCAAAATTAGGGGAACCGAAAATTTCTGTCAATGCGGACGTTAACAAATACCCAAAGTCATTTTTTTTTTCATTATATCGAGTGCCCAGGCAACGCCGGGGCACTCGATATAATGAAAGTTAGTTTTTTTTTTTATTATAAGTTTTGTGTAGCAGAAACTTGCACATCTATATTTGTGTGCAATGGCGATTAGGTACCGAAAATATTACATCTAACTAAACTTAGGAACCAGGACGCTACAACTTAGTCAAAATTGAGGAGATTGAACTTCCACAACCTCAACTTTAAAAATTTACTGTAATTTCCTGAAGACTGACTAATACGTTGAAATGTTTTGAAGAGTCAGTAGCTTCACCAAAAGAAGAATTACAGAAATAAATACAAGATTCCGGTATGACGTATTTTTCAGATGTTAATATAGCCGTTCCATGGCCGAGTGGTTAGCGCGCTTGGCTACTGATCTTAGGGACCTGGGTTCGAGCCCCGGATAAGGCATGGATGTATGTGTCGTTTTTCTGCTGAGGTCCTGCCATCCTCACAGACTTTCTACTATGGCATATAAACTGACAGGCTCCTGTCAGACCTCTGTGGCAAGCAGCTACTTGAGAGGGTATTTATTTTTTTTTTAATATATAATATTAAAAATTTTCAAAAGCATATTTTACCGGGAAAAACATTATTAGAAAATTATGAAATATTTAATAAAAATGATATTTCGTAAATTGAATAAATTATTTATTGTAATTTTTAAGAATTAAAAAAAAAAACATGCACCGAATGTTTCTCATTCCTGGAGAATAGGGGCGGGGGTGGCTCAGTCGGTAGCGCGCCAGGCTCGTAATCTGTAGTTCCCAGGTTCGAGTCCCAGCTGGGTCAGCGTTGAGATTTATCTCCGCAAAATTCCCCGCCCTGCCCACGGTCAGTAGGGGACACCGATGGGCTTGGAAAGGCCGCCGTCCGTCGGATGGGACGTTAAGCCGTGTGTGGGAGAGACATACCCTGTGCACGTTAAAGAACACGCTGGATGGCCTTGACGGGAGGCTACCATCTGTCTCCCAACAGCTGTTCCAGTGGGTCCCCTCTCCCAACCTTCTCTGAGCCTTCGGGGTTCATGTGACCTGGCCATTTAGCCCATGGTGTGCAAAATAGTGCCGCTCAGAGGTAAAACAACCCAACCCAACCTGGAGAATATGCCAATGATTTTCGCTTATTCACTACTGCTAATATCATCGTTACGACACTTATTCGATTTTGTAAGGTGAATGTTAAATACGTATTTATTACGCTGGGTAATAAATACATCGCACTATTTTCTTCCTTCTCTGCAGCAGAGCGGAATAAAAGCGAAACCATGGAGCCATAGCTCAGCCTAATTTTATTTACTTATTTAAGGTACTCTTTTACTTTTTAATCGCCTCAAAGTTTTTACATTAAAGCAGTGCAATTTTTATTAAATTTCAAATTTAGCAGGATAGAGTGACCCCTATTTAAACCTTGGTTCTAGGGTGCCCCTAGCCGTCCCTTGGCCGAGTGGTTAGCGCGCTTGGCTACTGATCTAAGGGACCTGGGTTCGAGCCCCGGGTAAGGCATGGCTGTTTGTGTCGTTTATCTGCTGAGGTCCTACCACCATCCTCATAGATCTTCTACTATGGTATATAAACTGACAGGCTCCTGTCAGACCTCTGTGGCAAGCAGCTGCTTGAGGGGGTATTTATTATTTTTTTCTAGGGTGCCCAATTACTTAATTTAGACTTGTCTGTAGTCAAAATTACACTTTGGTATGTTATATTCTTATGAAAAGAAATAAAGCAGACCCAGGCCTCTGTGGAATAATTGTGCATACTACAACACGAAAAAAATATAAATAAATTAAAAAATTTTAAAAATACCTATCTTCCCTATAGGACTCCAAAAAGTAGAAAATAAACGCAAAGCGTATCGATGGTGTAATCGGTCACTGAGTTCGTATTCATTTCAAAGGAAGATAGGCGCCAGCAATCTTGTGTAAATAACTCAGCGCTCTATCTTCCTTTGAAGTGTGTAGCGCGCCAGGCTCGTAATCTGCAGTTCCCAGGTTCGAGTCCCAGCTGGGTCAGCGTTGAGATTTATCTCCGTAAAATTCCCCGCCCTGCCCACGGTCAGTAGGGGACACCGATGGGTTTGGAAAGGCCGCCGTCCGTCGGATGGGACGTTAAGCCGTGGCGCCGTGTGTGGGAGAGCCATACCCTGTGCACGTTAAAGAACACGCTGGATGGCCTTGACGGGAGGCTACCATCTGTCTCCCAACAGCTGTTCCAGTGGGTCCCCTCCCCCAACCTTCTCTGAGCCTTCGGGGTCCATGTGACCTGGCCATTTAGCCCATGGTGTGCAAAAAAGTGCCGCTCAGAGGTAAAACAACCCAACCCAACTTAAGAATAGTATTCTTATTTCAATTTTTTTAGAGGGAAGAAAGTACGGGGAACGGTCATTTTTTTTATAGCTATGACACTCCCCCGCGTCACAAGCTATTGTTTGGCATATAAATCATTAAATTTATCCATCGCGTTCGAAAGATATGGTGGAACAACTTTTTGTCAAATCACAAACCGACCAACCGATAAATGTGAAAGCCAAAAGCAACAGGAAGATAGGTAAAAAGTGGGGCAGCACTATATGTGATGGTTTACGGAGATAAATAAATGTGTTGTTATCAGTTTCATGCTATTTTTTATTATAAAATAAACATTTCGCATTATACGCTCAAAAACAGGCTAGAATTTGGTGTTTGTTAGAACCTGCAATCGAAAAACAATAAAACATGTAATACATATGACAGAGTATGCTTTGTTATTGACAATAACGCTATTCTTAGTATCGTTATTTCGCTGTTTTTACGGTATTCAGTGCAACTGCTCTTCTGGTAATTTTCTATTGATTTTAAACTGTTTTGCAACGTAAAGAAGACATGACCTAGTTTTGAGCAGGACCACCGATTTCACTTTTTCTTTTCAGAGATGGAAACAAGAAAGCATTTCACTTCTTCTCTCTTGGAAACAAGAAAGCATTACGACTTTATTTCAGCAGCAATTCGTCACATCTGAAGGGGGCAGAGTTGGCTTCGTCGATAAAGCGCAAGGCTCATAAGCCGATTGCTCCGACGTTCGAAGGGGTGGGGGCGGCTCAGTAGGTAGCGCGCCAGGCTCGTAATCTGCAGTTCCCAGGTTCCAGCTGGATCAGCGTTAAGCCGTGACTCAGTGTGCGAGAGACTTGACGGGAGGCTACCATCTGTCTCCCGACAGCTGTTCCAATGGGTCTCCTCCCCCAACCTTCTCTGAGCTTCGAGGTCCTTGTGACCTAGCCAACCCAACCCGACATCCGAATCCCAACTGTGCCTGCATTGAGATTTATCTCCTCTAACTCCTTTCTGTCCTAGGTGAGAAAGAGGATATCGATCGCCGTTCATCGGATGGGACGTTAAGCCGCATTCTGTGTGTGCAGGAGAGCTATAACTGCGAACATTAAAGATTGCGCTGGATGACTTTTATGGGAGGCTTATATCTGCCTCCCTTGGAATCTTTTAATTTGACCATTTAGCACAAAGTGTGCAAAAAATGTGCCGCTCAGAGGTAAAACAACCCAACCAAAATACGAAAAGCACCTTGACAACCGATGTGCGATTGGTGCAAAGAAGAAAATTGTGATATTGTAGGAATTTGCTATTGGAACTTTCTGATCATTTAAAAAAGGTCTTGGGATGTCTCGGTAGAGAAAAAAAGGCACTATATCCCGGATTTTAAACTTATACCTTAAACCAGGGGTTCTGAACGTGGGGTACGCGATAAAATTTTTTGGGGTACGCCGTGAAAGCTCAAAAGTCGCTAGATCTAGTAACAAATTCGCTAAGTGCTGTGCAATTACACTGCTGTGCAAAAATGTAATTTTTTTGTAATCTCTATACCAGTGGTTCTCAACCTTTTACGCTTCACGTACCCTCTGGAAGTGTATATGTAACTGGCGTACCCCTTGTATAGATAGGCAACACTTAGCGACTTTGTTACTTGCACTAGTTTTATCTAACACTGCTGTGCAAAAATGTCATTTTTTTGTGTTTATCGATATATGTAATTTACGAATACAAAATTTAATGTTTATATATATGTTTTATTTTATTCCCATTGTTATGCTATAACTATAGTTTTATCTATCTATACAAGGGGTACGCCAGTTACATACACATTTCCAGGGGGTACGTGAAGCATAAAAGGTTGAGAACCACTGATATATATGTTTTATTTTATTCCCATTGTTATGCTATAACTATAGTTTTATCTATCTATACAAGGGGTACGCCAGTTACATACACATTTCCAGGGGGTACGTGAAGCATAAAAGGTTGAGAACCACTGATATATATGTTTTATTTTATTCCCATTGTTATGCTATAACTATAGTTTTATCTATCTATACAAGGGGTACGCCAGTTACATACACATTTCCAGGGGGTACGTGAAGCATAAAAGGTTGAGAACCACTGATATATATGTTTTATTTTATTCCCATTGTTATGCTATAACTATAGTTTTATCTATCTATACAAGGGGTACGCCAGTTACATACACATTTCCAGGGGGTACGTGAAGCATAAAAGGTTGAGAACCACTGATATATATGTTTTATTTTATTCCCATTGTTATGCTATAACTATAGTTTTATCTATCTATACAAGGGGTACGCCAGTTACATACACATTTCCAGGGGGTACGTGAAGCATAAAAGGTTGAGAACCACTGATATATATGTTTTATTTTATTCCCATTGTTATGCTATAACTATAGTTTTATCTATCTATACAAGGGGTACGCCAGTTACATACACATTTCCAGTGGGTACGTGAAGCATAAAAGGTTGAGAACCACTGATATATGTTTATTTTATTCCCATTGTTATGCTATAACTATAGTTTTATCTATCTATACAAGGGGTACGCCAGTTACATACACATTTCCAGGGGTACGTGAAGCATAAAAGGTTGAGAACCACTGATATATATGTTTTATTTTATTCCCATTGTTATACTATAACTATAGTTTTATCTATCTATACAAGGGGTACGCCAGTTACATACACATTTCCAGGGGGTACGTGAAGCATAAAAGGTTGAGAACCACTGATATATATGTTTTATTTTATTCCCATTGTTATGCTATAACTATAGTTTTATCTATCTATACAAGGGGTACGCCAGTTACATACACATTTCCAGGGGGTACGTGAAGCATAAAAGGTTGAGAACCACTGATATATATGTTTTATTTTATTCCCATTGTTATGCTATAACTATAGTTTTATCTATCTATACAAGGGGTACGCCAGTTACATACACATTTCCAGGGGGTACGTGAAGCATAAAAGGTTGAGAACCACTGATATATATGTTTTATTTTATTCCCATTGTTATGCTATAACTATAGTTTTATCTATCTATACAAGGGGTACGCCAGTTACATACACATTTCCAGGGAGTGCGTGAAGCATAAAAGGTTGACAACCACTGCCTTAAACAATGAAAAGCATGAGGTATATGAACTATCGTGCTTACCTTTAACGAAAAAAAAAATGCTTTATTTTACTTGTAATCCCCTTGGCCAAAATGCTGCGAAGGTCGCTTAATGTTTAGAGTTACGGAAATTGGAACATTTAAGAGAAAAAAAAAGACAGTTTAATTGTTCTGAAAGCCTAATAAAAACAAGTTAAAGCAAAAGCAATAACATTTTATTAACAAGTTTTTATTAACCCAACCTTCTCTTACCGAGGGCAGAAAGGGGGTTAGGGAGATAAATCTCTAGAGTACTTTTAGCAGTTCGTGTAATAAATATGTAAATTTTTGCCAAATTAAAATTTTTGTGCAGAAAGAGCTAACTTGCTAAATGAAATATTTAACAAGTTAGTCCAGTAACTTCTTAAATAAGTTTTTCATGAACGAAATATGATTGAAGATAAAGATTTCATTCAAATCTATTTAAATCTCGATTTCCATCAATATGTATTCAGTATTAAAGAGTTATGGCAGCTGTCAGTTTCCGTAACTCTTTAATACTGAACGCATATTGAATAAAACGAGATTTAAACAGTTTTGAATGAAATCTTTATCTTCAGTCATATTTCTTTTATAAAAAGCTTATTTAAGAAGTTACCGAGTTCTGTATTTGAGTTATTAATTGCATAACAGGGAATTATATCTAATAAAGTTGGCCGCTGAATACCATCCTACAAGGAACTGCTTGCCACAAAGATCTGACAAGAGTCTTTTATTACCTCCTAGACTGGATCTGTGAACATTTGGCTGTTCCACTTCTGAGCGGCACTGTTTTGCACACAATGGGCTAAATGACCAGGTCACAAGGGCCCCAAAGGCTCAGAGAAGGTTAGGAAATCAACTACACTGTCCTACTGGACAGCTGTTAGCCTCCCAGCGTGGTCACGGCCTTCTAGCGCGTTCTTTTAACGTCCAGCGTTAAAGAACACGCCCTGTGTGTGCAAGGAGGAGAGCCAGGATATGGCGATCCTAATGCACACACACAGAGCCACGGCTTAACGTCCCATCGATGAACGGCGATCGGTGTCCTTTTTCTCATCGAGGGCAGAAAGGGGGTTAGGGGAGATAAATCTCAATGCAGGTACAGTTGGGACTCGAACGTCGGAATAATCAGCGGCCTTTTCAAGCCCATCGGTGTCCCCTTTTTGACCGAGAGCAGGGTGGGAGTCTAGCGGAGATAAATCTCCATGCTGGCCAAGGTGGGACTGGAACTTGGGAACTACATATTACGAGCCTGACGCGCTACCGGCTGAGCCAATTACCCGACTGTGATTCTCTTCATCTCTTAAATTTTGTAAAGTAATCTAGCTTTGTAAACTTTAAGTAGCCATTACATTAAGTAAGAAGTACATCAGATCGGTTCTGCTTACTTATGACATTTACTAAATGATTCATGTTTCGGTCTGCCATGAAACACACGCGACTTGCTTTCAAGAAATGTTGCAATAGTATTACCACGAAGAATTACGCAATAATTTCTCCAAACCGTAACCACCATTCTACGACGGTTAGTGACTCTTTCGGGGATCCCATCATTAAGCACAAAGCCTGAAGATATTTCTTAAACATCTACATTGTACTTGCCTTTGCATTATATCTCTTGGCTGCACTACGAAGTGACGAAATTAAAGCATTTTTACCTATCTTCCTATTGCTTTTGGCTTTGACATTTGTCGGTTGGACGGATTGTCGGTTTGTGGATTTGATAAAACGTTGTTCCACCATATCTTTCGAACGTAATGGAGTAACTTAATGATTTAGTACCAAATGAAAGCTTGTAACGCATGGAGTGTCATAGTTATAAAAAAATTGACCCCCCATACTTTCTTCCCCCTATAAAAGGGGAAATATGAATACTATTCTTAAGCTTTATCTCCAGAACGCGAAGGCCGAAAGTAACAAGCGGTACGTCGTATGAAAGCTTCTGACACAGCGAATGCCGTAGGGTATAAAAAATTGACCCCCCCCCCTCATGCCTTCTTCTTCCCCGTTAAAAAAGGGGGAAATATGAATGCCATTGTTCCGCTATATCTCCAGAATGCGAGGGCCGAAAGTAACAAGCTATGCGTCAAACGAAAGTTTCTGACGCGCGGAGTGCCATAGGCTATAAAAAATTGACCCCCATACTTTCTTCCCCCCTAAAAGAAAAGTCCCGTGGCCGAGTGGTTAGCACGCTTGGCTACTGATCTAAGGGACCTGGGTTCGAGCCCCGGAATTAGGCATGGATGTGTGTGTCGTTTTTCTGCTGAGGTCCTGCCATCCTCTCAGATCTCCTACTGTGGCATATAAACTGACAGGCTCCTGTCAGACCTCTGGGGCAAGCAGCTGCTTGAGGGGGTATTTATTTTTTTATAAAAGAAAAGAAATATGAAAACTTTTGTTCCACTATATCTTCCGAACGCGAGGGCCTACAATTATGAATTTGGTGTCAAATGAAAGCTCATATGAGGTCCGTCGTAGAGGTTTCGAATTTTGCCCCCCCCCCCCCCTAGTCTCCCCACAAAAAGAGTAGAATTTTTCATGCGTGCGGGTGAACATTAACGAGTTATATCTCAAAATAACGCTTGTGACGACTCTAATGTCATGGGCTACCTTAAAAACGACTCCGAAAACAGGGAGAGGAAAAATGTGGTCCATTTTTCTGAGTCACATCAAATGATAGTTTAGATAGGTAAGTGTTTTTAGTGACACAGAAAAAACAAATTAAAAAATACTTGCCTTCCCATATGCGCCCTAAAAGAGTAGAAAATAAAACTAAAGCATATCGATGGTGCAATCAGTAACCGAGTTTGCATTCATTTCAAAAGTAGATTGAGTAATAAATTGGCGTCCTATCTTCTTTTGAAGTGAATAAGAATTCAGTGCTGATTGCACCTTCGATATGCTTTAGTTCCACATATTTTCTACTTTTTACGGCGCATATGAGAAGATTGAAAAATACCTAAGTTTTTAATTTATTTTCATAATTATTTTATTCTCCTACAAATTTTACTATATACACATTTTTCTCATTATTTTCCTATTTCCCTATAAGCGTTTTCCAAACGAAGTTTCAAGCAATTTTCAAATTATTTCAAAATCGTATGAAATACAGACTCTATTTTTTAATTTTCGCATTGTTTTAAATTTGAATAAGCATAGACACAGCGATTTGAACAGGACAAAGTCATAAATATATTCGTTAATCGGGTCAAACATCTGACAAGACATCAATGAGCTGTATACGTTAAAGAATACGTTGAATGGCCTTGACGGAAGGCTCCCAATTGTTTGTTAGCAGCTATCCAATGAATCTCTTTTCCCAACCTTCTCTGAGCCCTTGCGGCCAGGTCATTTAGCCCACTGTGTTCATAAAGTGCTGTTCACAGATAAAGCAATCCAACCCAATTTCGAATAGGTTATACTGTTTTCTATATGTTGCCATTTACAAGTCAGTTTTTTTACGTTTTGGTTTAGCAATTAAAAAAAGAAATTAACAAAAGATCAACTACAACAGTATTTATCAAAGTGGTCGGCCGCGGACTTGTCCGATAAGCGCCATCAATTGGTTCGCAGCGAGCTGCCAGGAAAGAAATGTTTTCAAAAGCATGATGGCTATGTTATAGCTTTTTTGATTTTTTTTCTGAACTGAATATAATATTGTTTTCAAATAAAATATTTTCAATAAAAAATATACAATTTTTCGATTATAAATTTTTAAATACCCTCCAAGTTGGCAATCCTACACCGGTCCCTGGTACACTGGAAAAAAATAATTGTCGGTCTGCTCCATCAGAAAGAGTGAGACGCACTGACTAGAATACTTACCCGATTTCTTTTTTTATTTGAATTAGAAAGAGAAAAGCAATATATACAGTTACTTGGAACATGTCAACTGTGGCCTGATTCGAACCACAGTAACGACGAAGTTGGGTTGTTTTACTTCTGAGCGGCACTTTTTTGCACACCATGGGCTAAATGGCCAGGTCACATGGACCCCGAAGGCTCAGAGAAGGTTGGGGGAGGGGACCCACTGGAACAGCTGTTGGGAGACAGATGGTAGCCTCCCGTCAAGGCCATCCAGCGTGTTCTTTAACGTGCACAGGGTATGGCTCTCCCGCACACGGGGCCACGGCTTAACGTCCCATCCGACGGACTGCGGCCTTTCCAAGCCCATCGGTGTCCCCTACTGACCGTGGGAAGGGCGGGGAATTTTGCGGAGATTAATCTCAACGCTGACCCAGCTGGGACTCGAACTTTAACGACGAAGATTTAGTTATTAATGAAGAGGAAATAATGTCAAAAATGACGGTGAAGTGGAAAATGAAGTCTTTAGTCTCACAATGAATACTACAAAATCAAAAGTAGCTTCTTGATCAGTGAAAACCAATTACAAAAACTTACAATTGTCACAAAAAAAAAAGTTTTCACGCAGTTATTTTTTCACCACATGCGAACCCTTTTCATTATTCAGTTAGAATGGCATGACGGAAGTTTTTTTAAATCAATTATTTATAAGACAAAAAAAAGCGTGCTATCAGAAAATAAATGAGGTATAAATATAAACTCGTTGGCAGATGACGTCAGTATAATGCCTGAGCATTATGGAGATTAACAATCTTGCAATAGATTCAAAAGGCGCAAAAGAGAAAAGAAATTCTTTTTCAGGAAGAGAGCAACGACACAGCAATCAAGAAAAGCAATTTTTAAAGAACTGCGAGGAAAAGAAAAACCAAGCATGTTCCTAATTAGTTGCTAGCGGTAGCATTAAAACAGCTAATTAATACAGTAGCTCTGAGTATGGTATCGCTGAGAAAAGCTGTTAAACATCCTTCTTAAATATTCTCATTTAAAAAGCACACAGCTTGAATTCGTTTCAACATTCTGGAAGCAGTAAACAACGTAGTATAGAGTACATACTTTTGTTAGAGTCGTGAAAATTGGAAATTGTCGAAATTTGCATTCATAAGGGTAAAAGAATACAATTGTCTTTTTAAGTCATAATATATTTGCTGAAAAGCAGCGAGTTTGAAGAGAACTCATTATTTGCGATTCTCTCAGTTTGCGATTCAGTTTTAATCAAAGAGTTTAAATAAGCAAGAAAAACCTTTAGTTTGTCTCTGCTATTAGGTTAAAAAATAACATCTTGCAAAGAACTACATATACAATGGGTCTCGGCGAAGCGTCCTTAATTTGATTTGGAAAAACGCAACGTTAAGCGAAATACATTAAACGAAGCATAATTTCACGCAGCAAACATTGCTATAAATCAGAACAATTCAGGAACCTAAACTTCAAAAAAGCAATCTTACCTACCTAAGTTTGTTCCTCAATACTTCGGGGCGGGAGTGGCTCAGTCGGTAGCGCGCCAGGCTCGTAATCTGTAGTTCCCAGGTTCGAGTCCCAGTTGGGTCAGCGTTGAGATTTATCTCCGCAAAAATCCCCGCCCTGCCCACGGTCAATAAGGGACAAAGATGGGCTTGGAAAGGCCGCCGTCCGTCGGATGGGACGTTAAGCCGTGGCCCCGTGTGCGGGAGAGCCATACCCTGTGCACGTTAAAGAACACGCTGGATGGCCTTGACGGGAGGCTACCATCTGTCTCCCAACAGCTGTTCCAGTGGGTCCCCTCCCCCAACCTTCTCTGAACCTTCGGGGGGTCCATGTGACCTGGCTATTTAGCCCTTGGTGTGCAAAAAAGTGCCGCTCAGAGGTAAAACAATCCAACCCTCAATACTTCAAACATAAAAACCTTCAAGCAAATGCTTGCCACAGAGTTGAATTTGTTTTGCCTGCAAGATTTTCTTTCTTGTACAGAATGGGTTAAATGATCAGGTCACTAGGACTCCACTGGACAGTTGTTAAGAAACAGATGAAAGCATCCTGTCAAGGCCATCTTCTTTAATGTGCATAGGGTATGGCTCTCCTGCACATGGGACCATGGCCGGTCGACGGTCTTTCAAAGCCCATCGGTGTCCCCTTTCTAATCGAGGGCAGGGTAGGAATTTAGCAGAAATAAATCTCAACGCCGACACGGGTAGGATTCGAATATGGGAACAACAGATTACGAACCTGGCGCGCTACCAACTGAACCAACCCCCACCCAACTTGTTAGAGTTATTGGGTTGTTTTACCTCTGAGCGGCACTTTTTTGCACACCATGGGCTAAATGGCCAGGTCACATGGACCCCGAAGGCTCAGAGAAGGTTCGGGGAGGGGGCCCACTGGAACAGCTGTTGGGAAACAGATGGTAGCCTCCCGTCAAGACCATCCAGCGTGTTCTTTAACGTGCACAGGGTATGGCTCTCCCGCATACAGAGTCACGGCTTAACGTTCCATCCGACGGACGGCGGCATTTCCATGGCCGTCGTTATCCCCTACTGACCGTGGGCACGGCGGGGAATTTTGCGGAGATAAATCTCAACTCTGACCCAGATGGGACTCGAACCTGGGAACTACAGATTACGAAAATGGCGCGCTACCGACTGAGCCACCCCCCGCCCCACTTGTTAGAGAGATCTGAGAGGAATCTGTCGGTATAATATACTGTTCCGCACCATTTACAAGGTTAATGAGCTTTTACAGAGATTGAGAGACACTTGACAACTTGTGTAGACTCTTGAAAAAGTTATCAAATAATTGCTGATTGGTTTGGGTGCGTCCGCACCTACTTTATATACGAATATCCCTGAACACAATCCGTATTAAAATAAAAAAAAATTCAAGTGCATCCCCATAATAGAATTAGATTTCAAGTGTAAAAAAACTTATTTTTCTGTACTGACCTGACACTAACTGCGAGGGCTATTGATGTTGTATGAAACGTAACTTTAATTAAATATGTCGCATTCCTTATCACAATAAAAAGGTAAAGAAACTGCTTTAAATCTCTACCTACTACTTGCATCATTTTCACAGAATAATTTCATCCCTTGGTTCTCTGGAGGAGCAGGGGTGGCTTAGTCGGTAGCGAGCCAGGTTCGAGTTCCAGCTAGGTCAACGTCGAAATTTATCTCCGCAAAACTCCCCGCCCTGCCCACAGTCAGTAGGGGACACCGATGGGCTTTCATAGCCGCCGTCCGTTGGATGGGACGTAAGTAGTTGCTCCGTATGTAGGTTGTGTTGTTTTACCTCTGAGCGGCACTTTTTTGCACACCATGGGTTAAATGGCCAGGTCAGAAGGATCTCGAAGATTTCAGAGATGATTGGGGGAGGAGACCCACCGGAACAGCTTTTGGGAGACAGAATGGTAGCCTCCCGTCAAGGTTATCCAGCGTGTTCTTTAACGTGCACAGGGTATGGCTCTCCCGCACACGGAGCCACGGCTTAACGTCCCATCTGACGGATGGCGGCCTTTCCAAGCCCATCGGTGTCCCCTACTGACCGTAGGCAAGGCTGGAAGTTTTGCGGAGATAGGTCTCAACACCGGCCCAGCTGGGACTCGAACCTGGGAACTGCAGATTACGAGCCTGGCGCGCTACCGACTGAGCCACCCCCGCCACAAAAATTCATCGCCGACACGGAGGGAATCGAATCCGCAACTCTCCAGATTCATGCCATAGCGCGCTACCATTACACCACGCGTCGGACTCCGTATGCGGGAAAGCCACTTCCTGTGTACGTTAAAGAACACGCTGAATAGCCTAGACGGGAGGCTATCATCTGTTTCTCAACAGCTGTTCGAGTGGGTCCCCTCCCCCAACGTTCCCAGGTTCGAGTCCCAGCTGGGTCAGCGTTGAGATTTATCTCCGCAAAACTCCCCGCCGTGCCCACGGTCAGTAGGGGACACCGATGGGCTTGGAAAGGCCGCTGTCCGTCGGATGGGACGTTAAGCCGTGGCTCCGTGTGCGGGAGAGCCATACCCTGTGCACGTTAAAGAACACGCTGGATAGCCTTGACGGTAGGCTACCATCTGTCTCCCAACAGCTGTTCCAGTGGGTCCCCTCCCCCAACCTTCTCTGAGCCTTCGGGGGCCATGTGACCTGGCCATTTAGCCCATGGTGTGCAAAAAAGTGCCGCTCAGAGGTAAAACAACCCAACCCCTCCCCCAACTTTTTCTGAGCCTTCGGTCCTGGCCATTTAGCCCATTGCATGCACAAAAGTGCCGCTCAGAAGTCAAACAACCCAACGTTGGGTACTCTGGTGATCCTTTCGAAATCATGCAGTGAATAGAAATTGCTGCTAGTGTAAAAGAAAGGCAAATAAATCAGTTCGGAACTCTTTTCCCAACCAAAATGGCACATCGTCGCTGACTAACTACGCGCCACAGAGATGCGCGTGTAAGTACTACTTTCCTTTTCGAGCCCAAAGCCGGGGTGACGTTAATGCGAATTTGTGATGAGGTTAAAATGAATAATTGTAGTATATTTAAGGAATGACGTTAAGAAGAAACAAAGTTAAATGAGGTGACATTAACCAGGGAACGTAGTGTATACACTGAAGTGCCATTGAATTAGGGATAGGAGATGTTATCTAAATTCAATACCGCAAGTCTCGCATTTGCGCGCATGCATGGCTGAAACTCTGGTCATATAGCTGTCAGCTTTGGCTTCCCCAAGCATTCGTCGTGAGAAGCGCAATGGGAAAGACGCGGGATTTAGATGCATTTGACAGAGGGCAGATCGTAGGTGCCCGACGGATGGGACACTCGATCTCCGAAACTGCTAACGAACTTGGATTTTCTCGTACGACAGTTTCAAAAGTGTTCCGGGAATATGAAAATTCCGGCAATAAAACAAATACCCGGACAAACTGCAAAGGACAACCAGCCATGAATGATCGTGGGCTTTGCCATCTGACCCGCATCATACGGACCGATAGAGGCCAGACATCATTGAAATCACTTCCCATCTGAACGCGGGTTCCAGCAGGGAAGTCAGTGCAGCGCTCACTTCATCATCTCGGCTTCAGGAGCCGCCAACCAAGGAGAGTCCCACTTCTAACGACACAGGGCTCAACGCCTTGACTGGGCTAAAGAACATCAAAACTGGAAAATAGAAAATTGGCAACAGATAGCTGGAGTGATAAATCCCGATTTAAACTTCATCACACCGATGGGAGACTGAGGGTATGGCGCCAACCCCATGAATCCTGCATGTCAGGTCGGAATGGTACAAGCTGGTGGTGGCTCACTGATGGCCTGGAGTGTCTTCAGTTGGACATCTGTGGGACCTTTGGTACGTGTATCAACGACTCTAAATGCACCATTTACACCCATTTATGGCCATCATGCATCCCAATGGAGATGGCGTCTACCAGCAAGACAACTGTTCATCTCACAGGTTCAGGTTGGCTACTGCATGGTTGCAGGAGCACTCTGCTGACTTCGAAATAAAGAAATAGCCACTAGAAGTCCAGATTTAAATCCCATCGAAAATCTTTAGGATACCGTTGAGCAGAGTTTTCGGGCCCTTGTCCCATCAGCGACCACCTTGAGAGAATTGTGGATAGTTCTGGAGGATGCATGGGCCGCCACACCTGTGGAACATTTGCGCAAGCTTCTGGAGTCCTTGCCTCGTCGTGTGGCGGCCATTATCAGGGCCAGAGGGAGTACAACACGTTACTAGGTTGCTGTCCCTAATTCAATGGCACTTCAGTGCATATTATACTTAAGTACACGAGATATCCGCAGAGAGGCACTCTTTGCTGCACAATATGCTAAATGACCAGGTCACAAAGACAGAAAGGTTCGGGATAATGTTGGAGAAGGGCAGATGTTAGGTTGGGTTGTTTTACCTCTGAGCGGCACTTTTTTGCACACCATGGGCTAAATGGCCAGGTCACATGGACCCCGAAGGCTCAGAGAAGGTTGGGGGAGGGGACCCACTGAAACAGCTGTTGGGAGACAGATGGTAGCCTTCCGTCAAGGCCATCCAACGTGTTCTTTAACGTGCACAGGGTATGGCTCTCCCGCACACGGGGCCACGGCTTAACGTCCCATCCGACGGACGGCGGCCTTTCCAAGCCCATCGGTGTCTCCTACTGACCGTGGGCAGGGCGGGGAATTTTGCGGAGATAAATCTCAACGCTGACCCAGCTGGGACTCGAACTGCTTACGAGCCTGGCGCTCTACCGACTGAGCCACCCCCGCCCCACAGATGTTAGGAAACAGATTCTGAAATGCAATTTCTTCCCGGATATCTACATTCTACAGAACGTTAAAACGCATCAATTACTTGAATATATTCATCTGCTTAAATAATTCCCATTGTTTAACAGTTCCATAAAATGCATACTATACAGTTTGTAACATACCAGGCACAAATTAGGTTCTTGTCAAAAAGTCCCTTAACAAACCAAACAGAAAACTGCCTACCTTGAGAGCTTGCAATAATTCGCAGCTGATTGGTTTATAGCGTGTTAAGACGCCACCTATAAACATCACATACATTAAACATAAAAATAAATCCATCATTTCCATAAAATTTGCAATTAGCAGAAAAATATTTCTTGCTTTTTGTGGTACTCACAAAGAGCAAAACTGTTAACGATTACAAAGTTTCAAAAGCAAGGGATGTAAAATCGAGATCAACATTCGAAATTAAAAAAAAAATTGAATTCAAAATCGAGAGATCACATCATCGAATAATGTGATTTCCTTCCGTCCAGAAAAAAACAACCATTAATCTGACATAAACAAATTATTTCATTTATTGTGTTGATCGTAATGAACTTAGTTTGAGCTTGGGTAACCAGATGCCAGTGTCCTAAAAGGAGGGGGGGGGAGGGAGGGGGCTAAGTCGATAGCGCGCCAGGCTCGTAATCTGTAGTTCCCAGGTTCGAGTCCCAGCTGGGTCAGCGTTGAGATTGTGAAGGCAAAATTTCCCGCCCTGCCCACGGTCAGTAGGGGACACCGAAGGGCTTGGAAAGGCCGCCGTCCGTCGGATGGAACGTTAAGCCGTGGCCCCGTGTGCGGGAGAGCCATAACCTGTGCACGTTAAAGAACACGCTGGATGGCCTTGACGGGAGGCTACCATCTATCTCCCAACAGTGGGTCCCCTCCTCCAACCTTCTCTGAGCCTTCGGGGTCCATGTGACCTGGCCATTTAGCCCATGGTGTGCAAAAAAGTGCCGTTCAGAGGTAAAACAACCCAACCTAAAAGGAGGACAAAAATGCTGGACATGGAGGACAAAGCAGGACATGCTTTCAATTCTCATGAAAAAGGCTTTTTTCTACTAAGTTTTATGCTAAGTACCGACTAACAGCTGAGTCACAAAAAGGCATATAGTTATTAAATATACTTCAAAGTATATGATGTACCGACTTTTATTCATACTTGAAAAGGAATCAAGAATTATTTTGTCTTAAGTGGTGTAATGGTTATTATCTATCTGCTGTTGCAGAACAGAAACTTTCTGTTTCTATGAACTCTGAGTGATCAGTAATAGAAAATTATTTCACGGTTAACACAGTAAATTATATTATTTTCATTGGTTCAAGAAATTTGAAAAAGGAAAGTACAAAAGAAGTGCTTTAAGTTTGAAACACGTTATGAATTTATACAAAAAGGAGCACATTTCATGTTTTTTCAAAATTCTTGGAGAACATGAGACAAAAAAAGAGGACGTATGGTAACCCTAGTTTGAGCACAGTTGGAATTCCCACTGAATTTTGCTACTTTAACATTTTTTTCGCATCTCGGAGTGGAAACTAAGGCTTTTTTTTTTTAAATACACCTGGTTTTTGTTCCACACCTACTTAATTTTATTTTTGTACAAATAGTATTAGTAACGTTCAACAAAGCCTTTAAGAAACAACCATCAAAGCTGAAGGTATTGTTGCGGATCACAAAAATGGATAGCCACTGAGCGTGAGTATTAAAAGCTATATTTCAAAACCAAATTCAATACAAGGTAAATTGTTACAAAGGAAATACGGATGAAGTATCTTATTAACAAATCAACTATTAACATGCACAAGTCATCAATCTTCCTGCGTAGAGCACACAATATCAGCTCTGTGTATTTTACTAAATACTACCTTTTACTTGATTTACCAGGTCACCCGAAGATCTTCACTCGTAAACCAATTCTCGTCCTGTGCTAATAACTGTTCACACACTAGCCGAACAAAAAGACAGTCCGTGTAGACATTCGAAGTTAGCCATAAAAGTTCCCACTTTTATACTTCCGCGTATACACAACACATCAAGTTACTTCTTGATACTTAACGATAAAAGATCCCACTTTTATCCTTCCGCGTATACACAACACATCAAGTTACTTCTCGATACTTACGCGCACTGTCTCAGAACAGCTCACCGTCCATTTTCGAACTCACCGACCGTTACAATACACAACGACCGTTACAACACAACGACCGTTAACGCTCCACTCTTCTTCTCCAAATTCTCCCAACGTTCTTATTCGTTGGCTGAAACTTTTTGCTTTCGGTTGCCAGATTCCTTCTGTCGTAACACTGCCCCCTTCCTAGGTCTTGTTCGTCCCGAACAATTCTGGATTCCAAAGTTTCTTCAGTTCTTCGATGAAACGGGGCCAAACGATCCACGTGAACCACCTTGCACTTTGTAGCTGGACGTCGACGAATGCGATATACCACGTCATTAATCCTGTTAACTATTGTATATGGGCCTTCCCAAGGTTTCTGAAGTTTTGGAGATAGTCCTTTCTTTCTATGTGGACTGTATAGCCAGACAAGATCTCCTTGTTCTATTAACATGTTACGAAACTTGTTCAAAGCATTGCTGTTATGCAGAACCTTGCAGACACGTGATGCTTCATCTACCCTATTATCCACAATGTTCACCAAACGCAGAAGTTCTCCTCCTAACTCTTCGACGAGCTCTTGCTGTTCCAAGGATCCGTTACCAAGGAAACACTGAACAGCTTCCATCACTTCCAGAGAGTTGTCAACAGAGTTTTCAAGAGGTGAATCCATGTTGCTGATAACAGCTGAACAACTCAAACTCTTCATTCCACGAGCTTGTGATGCTGCAACCATTTTCTTAACTAAATCAACAGCAACATCTTCTGTACTGATGAGATCAATAGCTCCTTTTCCGTATTCATCATCATAAACCAAAGCGCACACTCCTTCAGCCAGCTTTTTGGACACAATTGAGCATCTCATTAGAGGAACGCTATCTACGGTAGCCGTCAGATCCTTGCAGCGGTAAATCTCCTTATCTGTTGGCACCAGCTCCTCTGTCTGTCCTACGATGCAGCATCCGACGTCTTCCATCATCTGCTGGATTTTATCTTTAGTGCAGTCGACTGTGAAGCCAGGGATGGATTCCAATTTGTACAGAGTATCTCCCGTCAATTGGAGAGCACGACCGCAGATCATAGGGACCTTGAGACCTAAAGCAGCAAGTGCAGGAGCCAAGACAAGACTCACTTTGTCGCCGACACCTCCTGTACCGTATTTATCTACCATCCGATGGCGCCACTCGGGTCTCCAGCAAAACACATGACCCGAGGAGGTCATAGTTGCTGTTTCTTCGGAATTCACTTTCTTGGAGCTCTCATTGTAATTAGCCAGGGAAATATCAGTCATGATTGCCAAATTGTTCATTCTGGAGATCAGCGACGAGTTCTGTAACATGATATTGTCCACTTTAGAGCTCTTGTAATCGTGATAAAACTTTTCTATATCCTTATAATCTAAATGGTTATAATGTCCAAATCTGCACATTGACTGTTCAGAAAAGAAATTCAGCATGGTTTCGTTGAGATTGTCTGAGGGCTTTACTTCTCTCTGATCGTAACTCTGAGGCTTAGTTTCATCCAGAAAGTTAGTCTTTGAAGTACTGTCTCTGCCTGAAGCTCTTTTACTAGCATCACCTGTTATGCTTCTAAGCCATCCTTCGGAATTCCTCTTCCTTAAATCCCCACTTTCTATAAACGATTCGAGTGTGGCTATATGCTTCGGAAAAACCTCTCCGACTTCCGCGGTAAAGTCGAATGGCACTTTGTATCTATGATGAATGGACGCCTCTTCTTTACTCGGACCACTCTGCGAAACGTAAACTCTGTTTCGTTCCCCTTCATTACCACTCGTTACTCTGCCTTTGCGATAATTGTCCATGACGCATTTTGCTGACGGCGAGGAATAGAATACCTTTCGTGTGGATCTCTCTTCAGATCGTGCCAGACTTGTATACCTAGGTATTTTGAAGTGCAAAGCGTACTGTATAGTCTCGCAGCTCTCTGATCTGTGTGATTGTTCTTCACAGTTCCTAGACATGTCACCAGCGACATAGACACTCTGCCATGCATTACCAGTAGTTGCGTGGTCAAAGGCATTATCTGTGCTATCTCTACGTTTCTTGATTTCCAGTAGCAGATCCACATTTCGAGATTCTCCTTTCTTGCGAAGATTCGATTCTTTTGTAGTCTTCCTCTCGCAGTCTTCTCGCACTTTCTCCATCTCTCTCGAGATCTCTTCAATCCATATGGCTTCATCAGAACGCTGCTGCCCCAGCGAGCTTCTCCTGTCCATCGAATTTTGTAGAAACGAATTGAATCTACATTGCTTCTTTTTCAGACAGCGAAGAATCCCGGAATGTTTTCTGGTTCCGCATCGTTTCTTAAATTGCTTCTTTTTCAGATAGCAAAGGATCTTGGAATGTTTTCTGGTTCTGCATCGTTTCTTTCCCGCCTCAGCATTATGTTCATCTGTACTATAGCTCCCACTGCTGGAGATATATTCATCTTCAACCAATTTCGTTGTCTTAACTGTAACTGTAACAACATCTCTACCAGCTCTCGCTTCTTGCATAATTTTGTTCCTATAATTTTTATACTGCTCAACAATATTCTTATGGTTAGCATCTTTAAAACATTGTTCATCTGTAATGTTACCTCCAGTGCTATTAGTTTTGTAAATTTCACCTATTGGTTTTGGATTCACATTTTGATATGCGTTGCCTTTCTCTTTTTCTTTTCCATGTTTACAATCTAACTTAACACTATCAAGATCATCTTTTTCACTGACAAATTCAACATTTAAACTATTGCATTGTCTATTGAGTTCGGTTTTATGATCCTTGAAGTGATCAATAATCTTATCAATTTGAGAAGCCACTTCAGCTCTCATCTCAGTATTTTGTGCCGCTATTTCGGCTTTCAAATCATCTTTTTGAGAAACTATCTCCGTTCTCAACTCATTATTTTGTGCGGCCATTTCGGCTTTCAAATCACCTATTTTATCGCTTTGGGCAGCTATATCACCTTTAATCTCAGTATTTTGTGCGGCCAGATCACCTCTTTTATTCCTCAACTCATTATTTCGTGCGGCCATTTCGGCTATCATTTCATCTAATGTACTATTTTGTGTCGCTATTTCGGCTTTCAAATCATTATTTTGACTTTTAATGTCATTCAACAACTTTACCAATTCATCCATACTTCTAGTTAACGGCATTCAATAAATTATCCCACTTCTGACACCAAATGTTGCGGATCACAAAAATGGATAGCCACTGAGCGTGAGTATTAAAAGCTATATTTCAAAACCAAATTCAATACAAGGTAAATTGTTACAAAGGAAATACGGATGAAGTATCTTATTAACAAATCAACTATTAACATGCACAAGTCATCAATCTTCCTGCGTAGAGCACACAATATCAGCTCTGTGTATTTTACTAAATACTACCTTTTACTTGATTTACCAGGTCACCCGAAGATCTTCACTCGTAAACCAATTCTCGTCCTGTGCTAATAACTGTTCACACACTAGCCGAACAAAAAGACAGTCCGTGTAGACATTCGAAGTTAGCCATAAAAGTTCCCACTTTTATACTTCCGCGTATACACAACACATCAAGTTACTTCTTGATACTTAACGATAAAAGATCCCACTTTTATCCTTCCGCGTATACACAACACATCAAGTTACTTCTCGATACTTACGCGCACTGTCTCAGAACAGCTCACCGTCCATTTTCGAACTCACCGACCGTTACAATACACAACGACCGTTACAACACAACGACCGTTAACGCTCCACTCTTCTTCTCCAAATTCTCCCAACGTTCTTATTCGTTGGCTGAAACTTTTTGCTTTCGGTTGCCAGATTCCTTCTGTCGTAACAGTATTTTCATTCAATGAATGAAAATTACCTTCAGAAAAAGAAAAAAAAATGACGAAAGCACTTTAGCTTAAATAAATACAGAGGTGAAATACGGTAAAGAGCAGGCTTTACATCTGATATACATAGTAGCGCCGGATATAAATAGAGTTGGGTTGTTTCACCTCTGAGTGGCATTCTTTTGCACAGAATGGGCTAAATGGCCAGGTCACAAAGACCCTGTAGGCTCAGATAAGGTTTGGCGAAGGGACCCACTGGAACAGCTGTTGGCAGACAGAATGGTAGCCTTCCGTCCATATGCCATCCAGAATGTTCTTTAACGTGGACAGTGTATGTGGCTCTCCCGCACACGGGGCTACGGCTTAACGTATCATCCGACGGACGGCGGCCTTTCCAAGCCCATCGGTGTCCCCTACTGACCATGAGCAGGGCGGGAAGTTTTGCAGAGAAAAATCTCAACGTTGATCCAGCCGGGACTCGACTTTGGGAACTGTAGATTACGAGCCTGGCAAGCTACCGACTGAGCCACCCCTGCCTCTTATAGGGGCGGGGGTGGCTCAATCGGTAGCGCGCCAGGCTCGTAGTCTGTAGTTCCCAGGTTCGAGTCCCAGCTGGGTCAGCGTTGAGATTTATCTCCGCAAAACTCCCCGCCCTGCCCACGGTCAGTAGGGGACACCGATGGGCTTGGAAAGGCCGCCGTCCGTCGGATGGGACGTTAAACCGTGGCCCTGTGTGCGGGAGAGCCATACCCTGTGCACGTTAAAGAACACGCTGGATGGCCTTGACGGGAGGCTACCATGTGTCTCCCAACAGCTGTTCCAGTGGGTCCCCTCCCCCAACCTTCTCTGAGCCTTCGGGGTCCATGTGACCTGGCCATTTAGCCCATGGTGTGCAAAAAAGTGCCGCTCAGAGGTTGGGTTGTTTTACCTCTGAGCGGCACTTTTTTGCACACCATGGGCTAAATGGCCAGGTCACATGGACCCCGAAGGCTCAGAGAAGGTTGGGGGTGGGGACCCACTGGAACAGCTGTTGGGAGACAGATGGTAGTCTCCCGTCAAGGCCATCTAGCGTGTTCTTTAACGTGCACAGGGTATGGCTCTCCCGCACACGGGGCCACGGCTTAACGTCCCATCCGACGGACGGCGGCCTTTCCAAGCCCATCAGTGTCCCCTACTGACCGTGGGCAGGGCGGGGAATTTTGCGGAGATAAATCTCAACGCTGACCCAGCTGGGACTCGAACCTGGGAACTACAGATTACGAGCCTGGCGCGCTACCGACTGAGCCACCCCCGCCCCCCGCTCAGAGGTAAAACAACCCAACCTGCCTCTTATAAAGAGAGCAAGAGGTGAAGGAGTAATAATGTTTGCATGCGATCATGCAGCACAAGTTCACGGGATTTGTCAGACGTGTGCAGGAGAGTCCATACCCTGTGCAAGTTAAAGGGCTGCTGGATTGCCTTGACGAGATTTGTCTTTTAATAGCAGTCCAGTGGATCCCCTTCTTCAAACCTTCTCTGGGCCCTTGTGACTAGCCATTTTGCCCATTGTGTCCAAAAAAGTGCGCTCAGAGATAAAATAACCCAATATACTATAAACGGCAGGAGTTTATTTACACATGACCAGCCACTGTATATCCATTTTAATAATTTTATCGATCCAGAAAAAATGATAATTTCTTCACATTTTTAATTCATATGCATGTTCCAATATTTTGTTCACAAAAATAATTTAATTTTAAGTTAGCCAGCACGAATATTTGGGTTGTTTTACCTCTGAGCAGCACTATTTTGCACACCATGGGCTAAATGGCCAGGTCACATGGACCCCAAAGGCTCAGAGAAGGTTGGGGGAGGGGACCCACTGGAACAGCTGTTGGGAGACAGATGGTAGCCTCCCATCAAGGCCATCCAGCGTGTTCTTTAACGTGCACAGGGTATGACTCTCCCGCACACGGGGTCACGGCTTAACGTTCCATCCGACGGACGGCAGCCTTTCAAAGCCCATCGCTGTTTCCTACTGACCGTGGGCAGGGCGGGGAATTTTGCGGAGGTATATCTCAACGCTGACCCAGCTGGGACTCGAACCTGGGAACTAC
This sequence comes from Ryuthela nishihirai, assembly GCA_038380435.1. Classification (NCBI taxonomy): domain Eukaryota; kingdom Metazoa; phylum Arthropoda; class Arachnida; order Araneae; family Heptathelidae; genus Ryuthela; species Ryuthela nishihirai. The sequence goes on along the minus strand of JAWZYU010000034.1, from coordinate 36,385,663 downwards.
AGATTACGAGCATGGCGCGCTACCGACCGAGCTCCCCCCACCCCACCCCCCAGCACGAATAAAAAGACGGCGAGCAAACATTGATGACAACAGGAAGCCTACAAGTACACATCTGCTATTGCTATCAGTTAGTCTACTATTGGTAAATATCTACTTTAAGGGGTAAATTATATCGCGGAACAGCACACTGGGCAAAATAACAGTACATATAGTGGCTTTAATTATCAAATAAGAGCGCATTGTGTTCCATATATTAACTTAATTTTAGTTGCATTTTCGTTTCTGCTTTGTTTTCTCTAAAGAATGAAAGTGCTCAGAAAATGATTTTGACAAATATACATACATAGATGGCTGAAGCATCCACCCTCATGCAATTTAAGAAATGGGCCTATAAAATGAAAACGTTCAGCCTTCATAATGATGCTGAATGAGAATATAAAGAACTGCTAAAAGAATACTCGCATCCAATCTCATTTTCCAAGGATGTAGTAAACTTTCCGACTACAGCGAGTTAAGTACCCAATAAAAGTCACTCAAATCGCCTCTTTTAGCGAATAAAACGAATCTGTGGACTTTATGTATATTTGTATGTGCTTTCTTATCCACCACAATGACATTTACAACGCATCTTAAAGAACCATTAGGAAAAGCTCCGTGTAAAAGCCAGTTGCTCATATCAGATATCTTCAGCTTACAATACAATAATGATTTCACTAAAGTTTTGGGGGCGGGGTGGCTCAGTCGGTAGCGAGTCAAGTTCTTAATCTGCAGTTCCCAGATTCGAGTCCCAGCTGCGTCAGCGTTGAGATTTATCTCTGCAAAAAACTCCCAGCCCTGCCCACGGTCAGTAGGGGACACCGATGGGCTTGAAAAGGCCACCGTCCGTCGGATGGCACGTTAAGCCGTGGCTCTGTGTACGGGAGACATACCATGTGCACATTAAAGAACACGCTGGATTGCTTTGACGGGAGGGTACCATCCGTCTCCCAACAGCTGTTCCAGTGGGTCCCCTTCCCCTACCTTCTCTGAGCTTTCGGGATCCTTGTGACCTGGCCATTTAGTCCATTGTGTGCAAAAAAGTGCCGCTCAGAGGTAAAACAACCCAACTCAAGATTTTTGGTTAGTTTACTAGTTGTTAATTAGTCCCCTTGTTCACTTTAATTAATAGTTTAGTTAATTTGTCCCTGTGACTAATTGTTAATTAGTCACAACCGTTGTATTGAGCCGTTTTATGTATATTTGATATAGGTATGATTTATATACGTATGAGGTTTCCATCTCTCTATTAACAGCTGCCCAGGGGATTCCCTTCCTCAACCTTCTCTGAGCACTTGGGGTCTTAGTGACCTGGCCATCTAAGTTCATTGCATGCAAAAAGTGCGCTCAGACCCAACCTCTTTAATACTATTAACAATATTTTTCACTTTTTTATCTCTATAGCTATAGTTCAAAATTTACGATTGAATAACTTCTAAAATAAATTTATTATCGGAAAATACAACTATTTAAAAAAAAGATTCATTTGAAATCTATCCAAACCTTAATTTAAACAAAAAAATTCAGTTTTCGAAGAGACTGGGAAAGCTGGAACATTTAAGAATAGTGTTGTTCTTAGGAATTTTTCTTTTGAACTGACTTAAACTAAACGAATAATTAAACAGACTTGAGATAAAATTTCTAAGGACTTACAATGTTCTTATTTATATTCGGCTTCCTAAACCTTTAAATACTAAACTATTGAAATAAAAAATCCGATAGTCTTGATACAGATCACTTTTCCCTACTGATATTTCTCTATCTTATTTCATATTGACAAATATCTTTACTGTTCGCCACTGACATTCATCCATAACTTATTTTATATTGTTAATGTCGAGATGTCCATATGAGTCTAATTGTTTCAGTTGGGTTGTTTTACCTCTGAGCGGCACTTTTTTGCACACAATGGGCTAAATGGCCAGGTCACAAGGACCCCAAAGGCTCAGAGAAGGTTGGGGGAGGGGACTCACTGGAACAGCTATTAGGAGACAGATGATAGCCTCCCGTCAAGGCCATCCAGCATGCTCTTTAACATGTAGGGTATGGCTCTATCACACATAGAGCCATAGCTTAATGTCCCATTTAACGGACGGCGGCCTTTGTAAGCCCTTTGGATCCCTTTCTGACCAAGGGCACGGCGGGGAGTTTTGCGGAGATAAATCTCAAAGCTGGCTCAGCTGGAACTCGAATGGCTCAGATGGTAGCACGCCAGGCTCGTAATCTGCAGTTCCCAGGTTCGATTCCCACTTGTGCCAATGTTGAGATTTATCTCCGCTAAACCCCCACCTTACATTGGTGAAAAAGGGGGCACTAATGGGTTTAAACAACGAATTTGGGTTTTCCACTGTTAAAAAAAAAAGGTTCTTTCATTATCAGGACTCAATATCTTCCCCGCATCACTTTCCTCTTCTTTGCAACTTCTTCACACTCGTTGATTTATCTCAAGAAAGTTTTTTCATCTGCATGCTTTGTTAATTCTCTCCGATCACAATGGGGCGGGGGTGGCTCAGTCGGTAGCTCGCCAGGCTCGTAATCTGTAGTTCCCAGGTTCGAGTCCCAGCTGCGTCAGCGTTGAGATTTATCTCCGCAAAATTCCCCGCCCTGCCCACGGTCAGTAGGGGACACCGATGGCTTGGAAAGGCCGCCGTCCGTCGGATGGGACGTTAAGCCGTTGCCCCGTGTGCGGGAGAGCCATACCCTGTGCACGTTAAAGAACACGCTGGATGGCCTTGACGGGAGGCTACCATCTGTCTCCCAACAGCTGTTCCAGTGGGTCCCCTCCCCCAACCTTCTCTGAGCCTTCGGGGTCCATGTGACCTAGTCATTTAGCCCATGGTATGCAAAAAAGTGCCGCTCAGAGGTAAAACAACCCAACCCAACCGGAGGCTACCATCTGTCTCCCAACAGCTGTTCCAGTGGGTCCCCTCCCCCAACCTTCTCTGAGCCTTTGGGGTCCATGTGACCTGGCCATTTAGCCCATGGTGTGCAAAAAAGTGCCGCTCAGAGGTAAAACAACCCAACCCAACCGGAGGCTACCATCTGTCTCCCAACAGCTGTTCCAGTAGGTCCCCTCCCCCAACCTTCTCTGAGCCTTCGGGGTCCATGTGACCTGGCCATTTAGCCCATGGTATGCAAAAAAGTGCCGCTCAGAGGTAAAACAACCCAACTCTCCGATTGCATGCTTCTTTAGCTCTTTTAATGAATATTCCTATTTGGCTCCCGAATCCACATGATCCTACTTGCTATTTACTAAGTCACTTGACTACCACTTACCAGTTCTTCATAATCAGAAACTTACTGATATCAAACATGCAAAGAAAAAAAAAACCTAAAAAAAATTAGCTTTACCAGTCATTGCATTACTACTTTTGGGATTCATTTAATTTTGTCTTCCTTTATTCCATTCCTGCCACCCTTCCCCGAAGCAACTTCTGCGTCAGAGCCTTTCTTGCAAGAATTGAATGCTCTGTCCACACGAGTGCAGTTCCAGTGGGGAGGAAAAAATAACAAACACTGCAGCTCTAACGCAAATCGATTTTTCTCTTTCTGCTGGCTGAATCTAAATGTTAATGATGCAGAAAGATAGATGGATGACAACATCAGGTACGACGAACGAGCTCACGCAAATCTTCACTGTCCTTCATCAACTGCTGGCCAGGTAGTAACAGCCACACCACCGTTCCTTTCCCAAATCGAAACAAAATTGCCAAGCACATGAACAAGACTGCGTTTATGTAAAGTATTACTTTATCGTGCAGGGCGCTCAATCAGCTACTAATTGCACTTATAATGTGTGCCGTCAATACCGGGTGCTTTTAAAATACCAGTTAAAGCCTTCTAAACATAATTAGAAACCAATTATTTTATTCTCTTCTAAATTATTTTACACGTCTGCAAAGAAATATTCATTTTGTGCTACAAAATTTTCTAGTATCTACCACAAACTTTTCCAATTACGGGTAAAAAAATGACAACTGACAATTTTTTAACAAGTTTCCGTAGAAATCGATAAAATGCATTAACAGACAGGAACCAACTATTGTTGCCGTGCTTGATAGAATGGTACCGTCTGGTGACAACACCCCAGCGACTATCGTAATTTGGCATTCATGTCTAAAAACCACACAAGCAATCTCTGCTCAGGTAAGACCATTAAAAATATTCCTTTTATTATTGTTCAGTTTGCACAGTGAGAACCATTCAAAAGTATCACCACGCTATTAGTCAGTTTACAGAAGCAATAGAAATAAAGGTAGAGTGGGCTTGTTACCAACATGCAAGATGATTGATCAGTAAACAAGATTACAGGAAATGAAAGGTTCCATTAGTTTATCTTCGCAGGTTGGCTAAACGAACAAGGTGTAACAAGGATCCCATAAGATGGATGCGACCTACCGTGGAAGAAGGATAAGACCTACTATACAGTTTAAGGGGCATGTTTTCTCATCAAGAATATCTAATGTAGCTATTTACATTTTGCATTATTCTTTTGGCGCGTTCCACAACTTAAAGAGATTCCTTGCTCGACAAGGAGAAAATCTCAATGTTGACAAAACTAAGACTGATACCTATGAAGATACCTCCGAATCACTTGTACCTCAAAGACAATGCACAAACGGTCAACACGAAAGTCAGGGGACCAGTGTAAATATTTAGTGTTAACAGAATTTCTCGTTGACATTATACTGATTGTATAGATTGCATTGCTGATTCCTAACGCTATTCATAACCTAGTCGTATTTTGAGAGTGAAGATCAAGACAAAAATGAATGAGACCTTTCTTTATTTTTTTAATATTTTATTGATTTCTTTAAAGATCTGATGTCCAGCTTTCATTACGAATGTTATTCACAATCAAGGGTTAACAAAGTCGACAAACTGAATGGAGAACAAGAAACTACCGTCATAAAGGGCAGACAAAATTATTAACCCGATTCCCAGGTGTCGAGTCTAAAACACATTAGTGTATTTACATTCGAATTAGCAATAAATTTAAAACTGTTCAAAACTTATCAAACAGTGGTTGGGATTACGTCTGTAGAACCTCAATAAATTTCATGTTATCCGAAGAAGTTTAATAGAATTTTATTCGTGGATCGTAGACAGTTTTCATGTTAGGCGATTTTTTCTTATTATCCGTTTTGCGTTAAAAGAATATTTATGCATGTATTCTACTATGGCGTATTAAACTGGCAGGCTCCTGTGAGGCCTCTGTGACAAGCAGCTGCTTGAGGGTTTTTTTTTTTTAAGTATTATCACTGGAACGGGGAAACTTTGGTTTCGTGCTAACACGAAAATAGATAAGGCTACATATTTGTTAAGTGTTTTAGATTGTATGTGAAGAAAACAGGTCTGCTAACAAATGGGAAACACATACTACTAAACAAGGTGATGAAGATCCAATAATAGAATACAGTAGCAGAAGGCAGTGACCTTTACGCAAAAGGTATATATTCGGAGCAAGAAATTAAATATTTTGCTTGAGCTCTGCAATTGCTTGAGAATTCGTTAATACATAATGTTATAACATCCAATTTTTCCACTACGATCAAGGATTTTTTTCTCCCGCATTTATATTGTTAAGGGGTCATCTGAACCTGTAGGTGCCTCAACTTATCAATAGGCTTTGGGTTGTTTTACCTCTGAGCGGCACTTCTTTTTGCACACAATGGGCTAAATATCAGGTCACATGGACCCCGAGGGCTCAGAGAAGGTTGGGGGAGGAGACCCACTGGACAACTGTTGGAAGACAGATGGTAGCCTCCGGTCTAGGCCATCCAACGTGTTCTTTAACGTGCACAGGGTATGGCTCTCCCGCACACGGAGCCACGACTTAACGTCCCATCCGACAGACGGCTGACTCAACTGACCGTGGGGACAGCGATGAAGTTTTGCAGAGCTAAATCTCAACCCTGGCCCAGCTGGGAATCAAACCTGAGAACTAAAAATATACTCATATATACTCGCTATTATAGATTATGAGCCAGGCGCGCTACCGACTGAGCCACCCCCGCCCCAACAGGCTTAGGGATTTCACTTTCATTTAAAGTCTCACTGCTCAGAAATTATGGCTTTTCACTGAAAAGCTAATTTTACGTTTGATTTTTAAATAATTTTTTTTTAGTTTAGCTATGGCCAGCTACATAGTGTCGCATGCGATTCATTAAAAAAATATTTCGAGTAATTCTCAAAGAAGCAATACTTTTAAATTTCACTCTAAATCTCTTTGTTTTCGATTTTTTTCCCTTATTTCGCAATGTGACAGTCTTAAGCACAATTTATTTTCTTCTAATTTTTTTTTTCAATTTCTTCGGCTTCGATTATATTTGCATTAATTCCGACCAAGCTTACACACTGAATTTCCTCTAATGCTGCTTTTAAATATTATACAAGTTTAAATAATTACAAAATTTTCTACTGAGGTTAAATGGGATTGTTTCAAATAATGAGAGAGATGTTTTTGTTGCAAAATGAGCAAAATGGAGGTCTTAAGGACCTCGGTTCCATTGCAGTATGGGATTAAAGAAACTCCCTAAGGATCAGTTAATGATAGATGAGAGCTTCCCATCAAGGAGTTATTGAGAAGATACCATACGAGGAACTAACTGAATTTTAAAAATTAAGATGTTTATAGCAATTAACATCATAAAATACGAAACGGCGTTCGTTTTCCTCTATGAAATTATTAAGGACACGAGAGTCAACTTCTCATCTCATTAACTAGCTTTAAAAATTATGGCTCCTTTGTAAAACCTACCATGGTGCCACCACTGCTAGAAAGGTCGACACGCTGCCAATTGTCTAAAGCAGTGGTTCTCCACCTTTTATGCTTCACGTATCCCCTTGAAAATGTGTATGTAACTGGCGTACCCCTTGTATAGAAAGATAAAATTATAGTTATGGTATAACAATGGTTATTTTTTACTTTGTTACTAGTTCTAGCAACTTTTGAGCTCTCACGGCGTACCCCAAAAACTATAACCGCGTACCACATGTTGAGAACCCCTAGTCTAAAGGAAACTTACCATCTCCTACGTCAATGGAATCTACAGTAACTGATTACAGAGATGAACATGTTGACAGATAGGCACCCTGTATCCTCTGCCTTCGTGATCCTCTGTGCTGTTATCTCGAGAGTCTGTAAACTTCTATATTTCACCTATTCCGTCAGCACTGAGATTCATACCAACCTTGAAGCTGTCAACCGCATTAGTAACCTTAGCGAAGAGGTTTGTTATTCTCAGCAACTCCAAGTCAACTCTTCAGTCAAGAGACTGAAGTCCTGCAACCCCTTTCTTGTACTGATCATCGACTCAAGTTGGACAGTTTCAAATCATGCTTCCAGCGAATACCTTCTCATGCTACTAGTAAACACACCACATGATAAGTGCAGCTACTATTCCTCAGAGTGATTATAAAATCTTTTTCAGTGAGTTTTTGAACATGTATCGCATTTCCAAGTGGAAAGCCCAGTCCTTCCAGTCTTCGTTAAGACTTTTTGTAAATTATTACGCATTTAGGAAAATCGACTTTAAAGGACTCTCCATCACATTATTATAACATTCGTGATCGCACCGCATCACCAAGTTCACCATGTCCATCAGGGGTAACTCAGACTCCAAAAGTATCCTCCGATATTGCAATTCACATTTTACCAAACTGTCATTCTGCTTAGTGATTGTCTTTATAATCTTAATTCATGAGATATCATTAATTTTTCCATCTCCACCATCTGGGAACAAATAAGATTCATATGTAACAATGCATTTGGTTGGTTGTTTTACCTCTGAGCGGCACTTTTTTGTACACAATGGGCTAAATGGCCAGGTCACAAGGGTTGGGTTGGGTTGTTTTACCTCTGAGCGGCACTTTTTTGCACACCATGGGCTAAATGGCCAGGTCACATGGACCCCGAAGGCTCAGAGAAGGTTGGGGGAGGGGACCCACTGGAATAGCTGTTGGGAGACAGATGGTAGCCTCCCGTCAAGGCCATCCAGCGTGTTCTTTAACGTGCACAGGGTATGGCTCTCCCGCACACGGGGCCACGGCTTAACGTCCCATCCGACGGACGGCGGCCTTTCCAAACCCATCGGTGTCCCCTACTGACCGTGGGCAGGGCGGGGAAATTTTGCGGAGAAAAATCTCAACGCTGACCCAGCTGGGACTCGAACCTGGGAACTACAGATTACGAGCCTGGCGCGCTACCGACTGAGCCACCCCCGTCCCTGGTCACAAGGACCCCGAAGGCTTAGAGAAGGTTGGGGGAGGGGGCCCACTGGAAAGGCAGTTGGAAGACAGATGGTAGCCTCCCGTCAAGGTCATTCAGCGTGTACTTTAACTTGCAGAGAATATGGCTCTCTCCTGCACACGGCTTAACGTCCCATCCGACGGACGACGGCCTATCCAAGCTCATCGGTGTCCCCTACTGACGTGGGCAGCGCGGGGAGTTTTGCGAATGTTACAATGCACACTTTCAGATTAATCATTTCTTCAAACGAGTATTTCATGTCCTAGAAAGATCTGACAAAGAATTTTCTTTTAACTTTTTTCTCTCTCTTTTTCAATTAATAAATAAGGACCCCCCCTCCCCCTGAAAGGAAGTTAATTGCATTAGTTTTAACATACACTTAAAACTTTCTACCGCAAAATAATAAATATACCCATAATTATTTTTTTTCTGGGGTGAGGGTAAACCACTGACTTTAGTCATGCTCATTTAAAATAATACGATTACTGAAACAGGTACCAAATTTGCATAAACTTTCTCTTCGCCCAGGAAAAGATTGCAGGCTATATGCGAACTCCGCTTAAATAATCAAAACTGGTGTGGACAGAGTTGATTTCTAGAAATTCCCACAGACTTAACACTAGCGGTTATTGAAAATAAGTGCCATGTATATATTTAAAGGTAGAATAATTTCTCTCTGCTTTCGTGTAATAGACATTATTTCGGAAATAAGCAAATATGTTGCCACCAGTTTTTTGTGTGGAAATGAAGGCGTTCGAAAACTAAAACTGAGAAGTTTGATTGTCAGAGCGAGGATACAAGTTTTTTCGGTTTAGAAACTGAGTATATTTTGTTTTTTCTGTATTCAAAAATTTCTGTCCATTTAATCGTGTGTTCTGAAGTGTGATCTAACGTATGTAGGCATAACTACAATGGATGTCCCGAGCAACGCTGGGTACTTCTATAATAGATTATAAAAAAAGAACAGTAGCACTTGTTTAACCAATGGTAACTCCAGTTGGGAAACTCTTATTCCAGCTAAAAATGCACACTTGAGAGACGAAAACTCACCTCGTTCTCAAATTGTCTACTAGGAGGTCGTCAACCTTTCTTTGGGGAATGAACTACATTCAGTACAGAAGGGGTTTGGCGCTCTACCAAAAACGTTTGCAACATAAATTCGTCGAATGTTTACATACAGAGGCTTAGTTTATCATGCAACTTAAACTTCTAAATTACTAAATGTACTGAGTATTAGACCTATCGTATTGATAATTCATCAGGTTTGGGTTTTGGGTTGTTTTACCTCTGAGCGGCACTTTTTTGCACACAATGGGCTAAATGGCCAGGCCACAAGGACCCCGAAGGCTCAGAGAAGGTTGGGGGAGGGGACCCACTGGAACAGCTGTTGGGAAACAGATGGTAGCCCCCCGTCAAGGCCATCCAGCGTGTTCTTTAACGTGCACAAGGTATAGCTCTCCCGCACACGGGGCCACGGCTTAACGTCCCATCCGACGGACGGCGGCCTTTCCAAGCCCATCGGTGTTCCCTACTGACCGTGGGCAGGGCGGGGAATTTTGCGGAGATAAATCTCAACGCTGACCCAGCTGGGACTCGAACCTGGGAACTACAGATTACGAGCCTGGCGCGCTACCGACTGAGCCACCCCTGCCCCAATTCATCAGGACGACCCGTTTATACGGTAGTAGCGCCATCTATAGCGTTGCAAGCCGTCCCGTGGCCGAGTGGTTAGAGCGCTTGGCTACTGATCTACGGAACCTGGGTTCAAGCCCCGGGTAAGGCATGGATGTTCGTGTTGTTTTCTGCTGAGGTCCTGCCATCCTCTCAGATCTTCTACTATGGCATATAAACTGACAGGCTCCTGTCAGACCTCTGTGGCAAGCAGCTGCTTGAGGGGGTATTTATTTTTATTATTTTATAGTGTTGCAACGAATCTCAAAGAAATTTTTACTGTATTCCAGATAATCAGGAAAGCTGATTATCCGGAATACAAAAAAAAAACGTCTAAAAAAAGACGGTAATTTGATGTGCAATCAAAACTAATCAGTGACACAAAACTCATAGGTAGATTTGCCCTCTTTTTCAAAACAAATAGTACTCAACAGCTGTTTCTACGGAGACTTCACTGGAGCCTTGTGAATACAGGTGGTCCAAAAGTCCTCTGACAAACTGAAAACTGATTTATAAATTACCTACAGAAACATGCGACATTTGATAGTTCACCTCAAAAATTTCTTTCAGATTCGTTGCAACACTATAGATGGCGCTAATACCGTATAAACGGGTCATATTTCAAAAATGGCGAGTCCGTAGGAAAAAATTATCTGCTTAAGTTGGTTTTTTGAAACCAAATCGAATATTGAAATACAGGGAAATTAAAGTACACAGTTCAACAAGGACCTTCCCATAGCATGGCACAGGAAATTCCTGTAAACTGGCAGCTTCTTCTAGTGGCCTTCACATTCCCAGGACATTACACCTGACTTTTTTTTTCTTGTAAGGATATGTCATAGACACCCATGTCAAGGTGCGAAATGTTGATGACCTTAAAACTTGTATCACTGTGGGGTGGGGGTGGCACAGTCGGTAACGTGCCATGCTCGTAATCTGCAGCTGCCAGATTCGAGTACCAGCTGGGCCAGTGTTGAGATTTATCTCTGAAAAACTCCCCACCTTACCCTCGGTCCTTAGGGGAGACCGATGGACTTGGAAAGGCTGCTGTTCGTCGTATGGGACGTTAAACAGTGGTCCAGGGTGCTGTGCTGGAGAGCCATACCTTGTGCATGTTAAAGAACTCGTTGGATGTCCTTGACGGGAGGCTATCATTTGTCTCCTAATAACTGTCCAGTGGGTCCCCTCCCCAACCTTCTGCGAGCCTTCGGGGTCCTTGTGATCTGCCATTTAGCCATCGTGTGCAAAAAAAAAATGCCTCTCAGAGGTAAAACAACCAACTGTATCATTGATGCAACTGCATTAGTTAATGAAGGCATTTTGAAAAGCACGTTGCTTGAACGGTTAGTTGTGCTCAGAGTCAAAAGAACGCCCATTGAAGAGTATGTTTGCGATTCCTGCGAAAACAAGACTGCCACAGTTTCACAATTGGCTCCAATATTTCTAAGTTTTTGGAATGCCCCTACTGACAGCACTCTGTAACCAAGTTATTAAAACGATATACGTATGCATGAAGAATAACTAAACAATGTAGCAAATGTGTTAAAAAATTTTGCGTCTTAAATTGGCACGCAACACCGTGGAGAGATATGTGCAACGAACACTATGCCTGTGCTTTCATCAATGCAATTTTGTCTAGAATACGCCTAATTTTTAGTCATCCTACGCTCAGTGAGGTCGCAATGGCTGCAGTTCCCTAATCATCGCTCCTTCTGACAGGCTGCTATCTGGCTCGGATGTCTGTCGACATTTTTGTCTCACAAGACGGATTTAGTTCATCTTTTAACTTGAGATGTACTTTTACATAAATAATTTATTAAAAATGAAAAACATTTCGAGGGTTGTTGGGTTGTTTTACCTCTGAGCGGCACTTTTTTGCACATCATGGGCTAAATGGCCAGGTCATATGGACCCCGAAGGCTCAGAGAAGGTTGGGGGAGGGGACCCACTGGAACAGCTGTTGGGAGACAGATGGTAGCCTCCCGTCAAGGCCATCCAGCGTGTTCTTTAACGTGCACAGGGTATGACTCTACCGCACACGGGGCCACGGCTTAACGTCCCATCCGACGGACGGCGGCCTTTCCAAGCCCATCGGTGTTCCCTACTGACCGTGGGCAGGGCGGGGAATTTTGCGGAGATAAATCTCAACGTTGACCCAGCTGGGACTCGAACCCGGGAACTACAGATTACGAGCCTGGCGCGCTGCCGACTGAGCAACCCCCGCCCCAACATTTCGAGAATTGTTAAGTAATAAGGGCATGTAAAAGAACATATCTACAAATGCAGAAAGGTCAAAAAAGAAAGGTTTGCCTTTCTCCAGAACAACTTCTTCCAACAGAATCGGAGCCCTTTTTCTACTATATAGTTTACAATATTCGTTTAAAGTTTTGCAGTTTCCAACTTTAGGGCCTTTTAAACCTTGGAAGTTAAAACCATTTGGAAATTCAGACACTGTGAATTCCTAATATTTCATTAATCCACATCTAACTAAAAGAAGAATCCATCATTTATCTCTAAAAGCAAAAAAAAAAGCGCAGACGGACAAAGTGAAAATAAAGCTGTTCTCTTGAATCAGAGCGAATAAAAACTTGAGTAAAGCTTCTGAATAGAATTAAAAATACCGTATTTTATAGCTTTCGAAACGAAACTTAAAAGCGACGACGTTGACGACCCTAGCCTGTAACTATCGCTGCTGTAATGGAAATAAATAATCAAAAGAGCGACGTGCACATTCTGACTGGGAAAACCAATCATCAATATTGGCACATTGACACTGAACAATTGCGGTATGACATAGAACGAAATAATGCCCTACTGGAAAAAGAAAAAGCAGTCTGCTTCCGTTTCCACGAAGCTACCAATCAGCGGAAGTTGTAACCTAATGCAAAGTAAAAGGATTTTCATTGCATGACCTAGAAAGGTTTATTGCATCGGAGCTATTTATTTCACAACCAGCGGGCCACTTCAAGTCAATAAAGTATATCCATTTGGAACTTAAGACTCTCCAACAACCATGTGTAATAACACCAATACAATCGATTTTGCCAATCTAGTGAAGCACCTAACTTTCGCGAGAAATTAATCAACTGGAAATAAATTTCGCCCTCGTTAAAACTTTCCTTGTTTGCACTGTTCAGTTTGCTGTAGTAAACAAAACTCATTATAAGCGGTTAGATTAACTATACAGTTGTATCCTAATTTGATGGTGATTAAGAACAATTGTTGTTAGGGACAGATGAGATTCTTCCCATCAAGGCTATCCAGCTGGATCTTTAGAATTCCCTAACACTGTTTTCTTGCACCAACTGAAGCTTGTAGCAGAACAATAGGTTAAAGCACTGAGGTGCAAACTGTGGGTGCAATCCTTCAGGGAGGGTTGCGTTGTTTTACCTCTGAGCGGTACTTTTTTGCACACCATGGGCTAAATGGCCAGGTCACATGGACCCCGAAGGCTCAGAGAAGGTTGGGGGAGGGGACCCACTGGAACAGCTGTTAGGAGACAGATGGTAGCCTCCCGTCAAGGCCATCCAGCGTGTTCTTTAACGTGCACATGGTATGTCTCTCCCGCACACGGGACCACGGTTTAACGTCCCATCCGACGGACGGCGGTCTTTCCAAGCCCACTGGTTCCCTACTGACCGTGAGCAGGACGAGGAGTTTTGCGGAGATAAATCTCAACGCTGACCCAGCTGGGACTCGAACCTGCGAACTACAGATTACGAGTCTGGCAAGCTACCGACTGAGCCATCCCCGCTCCTCCTTCAGGGAGTAGCGCAAAAGATTCTGCAGATCGTGGAAATTTTAAATTAAATATAAACCATCAAAATAAACTCATTTTTCAATGCCTTTATTTCAAAATAATAAAGCGTTATTACATTGAATGATTATTTATGATGCAGTAATATATAAATTAAAATTGAAGTCGTAATGATGTAAAAATATGATACAATGATAAATATAAAATGTAAGACTAAAAAGAAGCTATAGCCGAAAGTTCAAATAAAAAAACTAAGAATAAAAGTCAGAAGCAAAAGCAAACAAGCCATAAAAAGAATAACCACGTAAAAGTAGCAAAAGGTGTGGAGAATCCTGCTAAAAAAGCTATAATAAATAAAACATAAGTAGTAATAAAAATAAATGCAGTTAACAGAGAGAGCGAAACATAAAAATTAGTGATCAATGCCTTCATTTAAAAATAATAAAGCCTTATTACATGAATATAACATAAAAATATGTTAAAAAGTTTGAAGGGGTTGCATCAAGATAATATTTTAAAAAAGGGTCACTGTTTAAAAATGTTTGCGCGCCACTGTGCTGAAATACCATACCTGTAACCTGACGTTCGCAAGTTCAAGTCGCGATTACAACAGCTTTCAGATTTTCTTTCTCCTGCATTATAACCTCGGTGAGAGAGGAAACTTGGATGAGAGTTAAGTCGTATGCCCGTGTATTGGAGAGACTGTTAGGTTTGAGAACACTCTGGATGGACTAAACAGAAAAAAAAAATCACAAATTCTTAACAATTGTTCAGTGGAAGCTCCTTCTCCCTGCCTTAAGGTCCTTGTAGTTTTGTTAATTAATCCAACTTTTTTTGCTCAGGATAAAACAACCCAACCTCCACATTAACTCTCATGTTTTTTTTTTCTAGAAAAAAATTAAAAAAATAAAAGGGGGGGGGGGACAAGGGATGCAATCGAACAGGAAAAAAATTAAAGTGGGGGTGGGAGCAAGAAATTAGATTTTCATGACACTAACATTTCCCCTCATTTTAAAAGTCTTTAAAAAAATTCTTGGAAAATGTGTAAAATATGCAGGTTTAATCATTTTTGTCCTTACTAGTATTCACAAGGGAGGGGGGCACACAGTGCCCTTGTATTTCCCCCCTAGATTCGGCATTCCTCCACATAAGACCCAAGTTTAACGTTCCGTTCTATGCTTAGTTTTAACTCTCAGGAAACGCTGAGTAGACTTGTGGTTGATCTTCATTAAAACTGTCTTTGCCGTTTGTACCATGTAATTAAAAATTGTCTTCTAGTTTGTAGTGTGTGGGTTGAGTTGTTAAATGGCTAAGTCACGAGACTCCAAGAATTCAGAGTTAGGGAGAAGGGGACACACTAAATAACTGCTAGGAGGCAAATGGAATGCCCTTCCGTCAAAGCCATCTAAGGTGTTCTTTAGAACTCACAGCGTGCTCTCCTATACACACAGATCAAGTTTAATGTCCCATATGATGGACGGTGTCCTCTCTAAGCTCACTGGTGTCCCCTTTCTCACCAAGGGACGGATGGGGGATTGACGAGAATAAATCTTAAAACTGGCACAATTGAATCGCGAACCTGGGACCACCAGCCCCCGTCCCTTTGAACTGTCTAATCAAAGCTTTTCTTTTAATTTGCGTTGGGTTGTTTTACCTCTGAGCGGCACTTTTTTGCACACCATGGGCTAAATGGCTAGGTCACATTGACCCCGAAGGCTCGGAGAAGGTTTGGGGAGGGGATCCACTGGAACAGTTGTTGGGAGACAGAGGGTAGCCTCCCGTCAAGGCCATCCAGCATGTTCTTTAACTGCATAGTGTATGGCTATCCCGCACACGGGACCACCGCTTAACGTCCCATCCGACGGACGGCGGACTTTCCAAGCCCATCGGTGTCCCTTACTGATCGTGGGCAGGGCGGGGAAATTTGCGGCTTTTAATTTGTACTGTTTAATTAAAACCATCCTTGTACTTTGTACTACGCACGATGACCTTTGAAAATTCATCATTGTCATTCACCTAAGTAGAATGTGGACAGGTGGATAAAATTTCAATCTTCAAAAAATAAGCTACCCATGAAACATTCCTGACAACATATATATTTTAAAAAAATATAAATAAAATTTATTTTAAAACTATAATTTTACAAATATAAACGTTTTAAGTCACAGAAGGAAAATATGTTGAGAAAAAAGAATTTGCAATTATGGCGGGAAAAAAAAATACCCCCTCAAGCAGCTGCTTGCCACAGAGATCTGACAGGAGCCTGTCAGTTTATATGCCAAAGTAGAAGGTCTGAGAGAATGGCAGGACCTCAGCAGAAAAACGACACATACAACCATGCCTTACCCGGGGCTCGAACCCAGGTCCCTCAGATCAGTAGCCAAGCGCGCTTACCACTCGGCCATGGGACGGCTTATGGCGGGAAACAAAACTTTAAAGAATGCAAAGACAAGAAAAAAAGTTTTTAATTAAAATTTAATTAAATTGCATTATACTTCAAACAAGTGTCGTCGCAGGTACAGAGAATGCTAAGGCAAGGTATAAAACAATTTAATCTTCACTATACGCAGATTCCCAAGTGCTGAGGAAACCGGAAAATTACATTTCACATTAAGAAAAATAATTATCGCACTAAAACAGATTAAGCAGATATAGTGAAAGGTTAAATGTTACAAACATAATTTGGGTAACGCAGAATTAATCTGAGGAGTGAATTTCATCGGATATAATGAGAATAAATCATTGAGTCCTGCTTAGAATGGAAAAACCGATCAAATGATCGGATACTTTGCCGTTAAGCTATTGCGATGTAAATCTCCCGCTTTTACAGCAGGCACCGTCGCTCTGTTATTATCACACTCAAGTATAGTAGGTTAAGACTACGACCACACAGAATGCAGTTTAGCGTTATGAGCGTTTGCAAACTTTATGGCGACTTAAAACGTTATGGTATCAGACCATCTTCGCTTGTTGGTAACATATTTAAGACGCCAAAAAGTTAGGACTGCACACGCTCCAGTATGCTATGAGGACACTTCCATTGTTGATAATTGTTTTAAAGGCTCCAGAGAGTTCGGAACGTCAATAACGCTAAACCACTCAAATTGCTATGTGGCCGTATCGAAAGATTTAATACTACGATGGGTATTGAAGTGATAAATATTTGGCAGGAAATTTCCTCCAGTGAATCAATATTTGCGTGGAGATTTCTGATACATGAATGAACACTATTTGTAACTTTATCTGTCAAGTCAATATTTGTTGATGAGTCTGCACAAATCATTTGTGTGAAACATTTAAATCACCTATTCAAGAAAATTGAACTCTTATGATCGTAATCAAACAATCTACTTTTATGGCTAAGTCACAGAGATTTAAAAACAAGAGGTACGACATTCACAAACTTTCTCATATGCGTACATTGTTAATGAATACAAAACGCGTTTTTTTTTCACTGAGATCCGCTCAAATGAAAGTTTACAGTTTACCAAAAAAAGATTCGAGTTGTTTTACTACTGAGCGGCACTTTTTTTGTACACGATAAGTTAAATGACTAGGTCACAAGTACCCCAGAGATCAGAGAAGGTTGGATAAGGGCAGTGGTGGAAATAGGGTACTAGTGGGGTGGGATTGGACGGCGTCCCACTAGTTCAGAAGATGAAAAAAAAACTAGCTGTTAAAAAACAAAAGATGAGAAAAAAAAACTCCGCTTTTTTTGGCCAGCTATCTTGAATTTTTTTTTTTTTGTGGGGAGAGGGGGGTCATAGAATCGGTGTATTTTGCCGTACCCCTAGTTGAAAAATCCCATTTCCACCACTGGGTAAGGGGACTTGACAACTGCTAGGATATAGATGGAAACTTCCCGTCAAGTTCATCCAGTGTTTTTTAACATGCACAGGATACAACTATCGAGATATGGCTTAACGTAATCCGATGGATGGTGGTTTTTCCAAGCCCATCGGTGTTCTCTTTTCCATTGAGGGCAGGGAAGGGTTAGGGGGAGATAAATTTAGAACTTGGAAATATCAGACTAGGAGCCTGATGCGCTACTGAGTATACCCAATACTCTCGCGCATATAAATAGGCAAAAGTAGGTGAAAATCGCCATTTTTATGAAATTTCTAAATGCAAGTTATTATATAAGATTCATATTCGTAGAGCCATTATTTCGGATAAAAATGGGGCGGCGTCAGTCGGTTGGTAGCACGCCAAGCTCATAATCTACTGTTCCTAGGTTCAAGTCTAGACTGTTCCTGTGTTGATATGAAATATACAATGAAAATACGTTTAAATAAATGGTGACTAAAATAAGATGGAACCGAGCTAACATACATAATTTATGAAACAAATAAACAGGTTTTAGCTGACTAAATTACCAAATTATAGCATAGTTCATTACGAGAGGTGATGAAAGTTTTGTCCATCCACAAACGGGTTGTTGGGTTGTTTTATCTCTGAGTGGCACTTTTTTGCACACCATGGGCTAAATGGCCAGGTCACATGGACCCCGAAGGCTCAGAGAAGGTTGGGGGAGGGGACCCACTGGAACAGCTGTTGGGAGACAGATGGTAGCCTCCCGTCAAGGCCATCCAGCGTGTTCTTTAACGTGCACAGGTATGGCTCTCCCGCACACGGGGCCACGGCTTAACGTCCCATCCGACGGACGGCGGCCTTTCCAAGCCCATCGGTGTCCCCTACTGACCGTGTGCAGGGCGGGGAATTTTTGCGGAGATAAATCTCAACGCTGACCCAGCTGGGACTCGAACCTGGGAACTACAGATTACGAGCCTGGCGCGCTACCGCCTTTCCAAGCTCATCGGTGTCCCCTACTGACCGTGGACAGGGCGAGGAATTTTTGCGGAGATAAATCTCAACGCTGACCCAGCTGGGACTCGAACCTGGGAACTACAGATTACGAGACTGGCGCGCTACCGACTGAGCCCCCCCCCCCCCCAATCCACAAAAGAAACATGCCCAAACTCTTTTTGTTTGGTTACCTTAACTGATTCACGAATTACCTCCTGTTTTTCGTCTGTTACAGCTCTTATGAAATAATTACGTAGTAGAGGCTTTACAGACCCTGTTTTTTTACGAAACTTGTTCATTATTCGATGACTGTTTGTCTGGTTTCGAAATCTCTTTCGAAATTAACTTATATATCTTTAAATGAGGATTTTTTCTAAAAATATTGTTCAACAGTAAAACACACTTTATTGCACGGAATTCATCATTTTAAGTTTAAACGTTTCTTTAAAAAAAAAAGCAAAAACCCTTAAGAAATGAAACGCTATTAAAATTAAGTAGTGCTTAGTTAGTTTTCTGTTTGAAAATTGTTACCGCTGTTCAGAAATATACTTACAAGTAATAGACAGAAAAAGAGGAAACATTTCCATCTTAAGTCAATGGCGAGCCAAATTCAAAGATCCGTAATTTCTATAATAATCATTTTACAGAAAAATAGAACTAGATAAACTAAAATCTCATTCTAAATTTCGATTTTCAATAATATTCGTTGGATACTTAAAGTCTTATGGAAGCTAGAATATTTAAGAGCAGCAAAGTCAGTCCTAAAAAAACTTACTCAAAACTGACAATTATTGAAAGAATACAGTTGTGTTTATTAATGCATTATTAAGTAACTTGAAATAATGTTTTTTTTTTAAAGTTAAATATCTATAATTCTTTAAGCACTGAACGGATATTTGTTTAAAATCGAGATTTAGATAGATTTGAATGAGATTTTAATTTATCTAGTCCTATTTTTCTGTAAAATGTTTATTATAGAAATTACGGATCTTTGAATTTGGCTCGCCATTGACTTAACATGGGAACGTTTCCATTTCTCTGTCTATTAACCGTATGCTCACGAATTGCTTACTGTCAATTCTAAAAGCTCCTTACATAAATATAGGTTCCGTCTTATTCTGGTAACATAAAATTCCAACTCAATAGCATGAATGGATAAAATGCTAAAGGCCCTTAGAAACAGACATTCGAAGACTGGTACGGCTCGCGGGCCTCTAAAGCAGTGTCTCGCAAACTTTTTTACTCTGCGGCACACTGAATCTAATTTTTTTCCGCGGCACACCTAAAAAAGAATAAAAGCAAACTTTATATAATCGTCATTATATTTGCGCTTTGTTCAAGTCATCAACCTGGTTTTACTTGAAGATTTGCTCTCGTTCTTTAATTCATAACTCGGTGTTTGTTTTAAATATTTGTCAAAAATTAATACCAAAATTTGGAAAAAGCTTGATAAATACTTACAAGATCCCAGTTGATAAAATCTGAAAGATTTTTATTAAAGCATGTGGATAGCACGTCGATAACACTAGTCAAGTCAAAATGAAATCTATTAAATATCTAGTGTCAATTTGAAAATCTCTCGCAGCACACTACTGTGCCGCGGCACACAGTTTGCGAGACACTGCTCTAAAGCAAGTGAGAAATTAATTGTTCCATAGTTTAAAGGTAACGAAAACTGATGTTTGAATTAAGACGATGTGAAGTTCTTCTAATACGTCGATAATAACTGCAGTAAAATTCGGAAGTTTTTTTCTCTAAACTTTGTATCGATGTATTCTTGAGGTAAATATATATATTGGAGCATTGCCTCTTTGCTATGCATTTAATAAATTTCTTAATATTTAAATTTTTCATGATGGTTCCGGAAATCAAGGAAACTTTTGATCTACGTTTGACTGCTTATTCCCCCCCCCCAAAAGGGGGCGGGGGTGGCTCAGTCGGTAGCGCGCCAGGCTCGTAATCTGTAGTTCCCAGGTTCGAGTCCCACCTGGGTCAGCGTTGAGATTTATTTCCGCAAAAATTCCCCGCCCTGCCCACGGTCAGTAGGGGACACCGATGGGCTTGGAAAGGCCGCCGTCCGTCGGATGGGACGTTAAGCCGTGGCCGTGTGCGGGAGAGCCATACCCTGTGCACGTTAAAGAACACGCTGGATGGCCTTGACGGGAGGCTACCATCTGTCTCCCAACAGCTGTTCCAGTGGGTCCCCTCCCCCAACCTTCTCTGAGCCTTCGGGGTCCATGTGACCTGGCCATTTAGCCCATGGTGTGCAAAAAAGTGCCGCTCAGAGGTAAAACAACCAACCCAACCCCCCCTAAACTTTGTTCCAATTCCCCCCCTAAAAAAAGCGATAAGTCCTCCTAAACCATACGAGCTAAGATAACCAAAGTTGCACACAGCTTACTCTTATCACAAAGCAAAGTGAATAGATTAAATGTTCTCCTGTATCTTTTCTTCAATAGGGTGAGGAAATTAATTTCTAAATTGTAAGAGCTAGGACCACCAATTCTAATCAAGCAACGGAGGCATTTGCCCCCTAACTTACTTCCCCTCTCCGTGAAAAAAAGTCTTTCCTTAAAGTAGGGGAAAAACAAACGATTGTTGAGCGTAATGAGTCATATTTCCTCCTTCTGCCTTCTACCCTCCCATAAATAAAAAAAAGGAAGCAAATATCATGGGGTTGTGTGTCAAACGAAAGCTTGCGATATGGAGAGCAATGAAGGCATATGAAGGCCCAAAGAGCAAAAGGTTCGGGGCGACCCCAACTGTCCGGGAGGTAGGGGAGTTACTGAATCTACAAAACTTTTACTTTTAGAGAAAATGCATAAATAGAAAATTGAATATGTATCATATAAACTTGAACATACTGAAAAAAAAATAAACAAAAATAATCTGTTCTCTGTATTGTATTTAACAAACGTCACATTATATTTGGCATCAACCTAAGTAAAAAATAGAAGTAAATTATCCTGATTACGAAATATTTTACTAAACAAAACGTTGAAAAGATCGAGTTTTGACTGATTTCAGCCGGGGGGGGGGGGCTCAAAACAGTCAAAACTCGATCTTTTCAACGTTCGCCTAGATCCTCGATATTCATGGGGGGGGGGGCATGAATATCGAGGCTCTAGGCGAACGCTTTATTCGCCCATTGCAGTAATCCGCTATTGATGGAGAGTGTCATCTCTATTATATTTTAGAAAGTTTCATCGAATTAAGGACTTAAGAAACTTTGGGTAAATTGGATAGTTTTTTATATTTTAATTGAAGCAATACGACAAATTACAATTTTTACGATTTTAATTATGTCTGCTGTTTGACTCCGTGTGAATTGAATGCAGGGGCGGCGTGAACTTTTGCGGGGCCGGGTTCCAAAATTGTGCGGTGCCAAAAAGGTTGGGTTGTTTTACCTCTGAGCGGCACTTTTTTGCACACCATGGGTTAAATGGCCAGGTCACATGGACCCCGAAGGCTCAGAGAAGGTTGGGGGAGGGGACCCACTGGAACAGCTGTTGGGAGACAGATGGTAGCCTCCCGTCAAGGCCATCCAGCGTGTTCTTTAACGTGCACAGGGTATGGCTCTCCCGCACACGGGGCCACGGCTTAACGTCCCATCCGACGGACGGCGGCCTTTCCAAGCCCATCGGTGTCCCCTACTGACCGTGGGCAGGGCGGGGAATTTTGCGGAGATAAATCTCAACGCTGACCAAGCTGGGACTCGAACCTGGGAACTACAGATTACGAGCCTGGCGCGCTACCGACTGAGCCACCCCCGCCCCAGGTGCCAAAAAGAAAAACGCATTTATATGCATTTTCTATATTTTATAATAATAACCTATTTATTATAAGTACAAAGTGAGGTACATATTTACATACAACTTATACTAACACCCAGTACATTATAAATATTACATAATTTTTCTCGCCTTTTTCGCCACAAAATCTTTACGTCATCAAAATTGACCGATTACGCTTTCTATTGATAGAATAAGTAGTCATCGATTAGCGGATTCTGCGATTGGATTTACTATTGGGCTTGGAAAATAACTGACATGCGCTCTAGTGGTGGGACGTGGAGCTAGAGGAACGAGGATACATTATGTCAGCTGCTGTGTTAAAGATAGGAAAATGGCGTCGTTTTTTAAGATGAGCTTTTCGCGGACAGCGGGGCCGGTTTCCGGTGAACGCGCTGAACCTGCCTCGCGCTGGCGCTGATTGAATGCCTTTCCTTCTGTATCGAGACGTACACAGAAAAAAATAGGCACCGCAACGCCGATGACTAAAACCTGACTCCATCGATAGCGATATAATGCCGACACTACAAATTGCCGACGCGACTCTTAGCACAGAAAAAAATCCATGTGATGATAAAGGACCGTGATTTGAGTTTCACATTTCACTTTTGCTACTGTGTTACCCATTATAAGCGAATCTTTCAAATCTTTATTAATGATTTTTCTGCTCGCGATGGCGTGAACAATAATTATGGTATAATAGATAGATGTACAACTACATGAAGTAGGCTCGTACTTTGAAGTAAAAAAATGGCAAAATAAGGAAAGGTTTAATTGATGTATTTTAGCTCCACAAATACATTGTTTTCTCCGGAATTAAAATTAAGGGGTTCCATTTTCAAATTGTCCAATTTTTAAATAGACGAAACTAGCTGTGAAAATGACTCGCCAATATTGCATCTAACCAGCTGATACGGTCTATGTATTTGATGAGGTGGGGTTTGGGTTGGTTTGTTTTACCTCTGAGCGGCACTTTTTTGCACACAATTGGCTAAATGGCCAGGTCACAAGGGTTGGGTTGTTTGGGTTGTTTTACCTCTGAGCGGCACTTTTTTGCACACCATGGGCTAAATGGCCAGGCCACATGGACCCCGAAGGCTCAGAGAAGGTTGGGGGAGGGGACCCACTGGAACAGCTGTTGGGAGACAGATGGTAGCCTCCTGTCAAGGCCATCCAGCGTGTTCTTTAACGTGCACAGGGTATGGCTCTCCCGCACACGGGCCCACGGCTTAACGTCCCATCCGACGGACGGCGGCCTTTCCAAGCCCATCGGTGTCCCCTACTGACCGTGGGCAGAGCGGGGAATTTTGCGGAGATAAATCTCAACGCTGACCCAGCTGGGACTCGAACCTGCGAACTACAGATTACGAGCCTGGCGCGCTACCGACTGAGCCACCCCCGCCCCCAGGTCACAAGGACCCCCAAGGCTAAGAGAAAGTTGGGGGAGGGAACCCACTGGAACAGCTGTTGGGAGACAGATGGTAGCCTCCCGTCAAGGCTATCGTGTGTTCTTTAAAGCGCAGAGGGTATGGCTCTCCCGCACACGGGGTCACGGTTTAACGTCCTATCCGACGGACGGCGGCAATTCCAAGCCCATCGGGATGAGGTGGGGCTGCGCTTAGAGTTCCATTGAGGGAGCGTTACGTTTCGATGAAATCTAAAATGGCGAAGTGTGTGTGTGGAGAACAGATTAGGTGAGATTCGTAGAACCACAACTAATATTTCATGAAACAGTTCTAGACCCGAAATGAAGGGGGAGGGGGTAAAAAGTAATTTTAACATAATTAGATTTAAATAATGCTAACAATAATTTTTACTGGTCCTTTTTCTCTACATATACACCGAAGAGCTAAAACGTTATGACCAGCGTATCTTTATGCAAATTGAAATAACTGCAAGTAAACGATGGCGCGTGTGAAGGTCATGAAGCGGTATAAATAACACCTGATACTGAGCTCTGTTAGTGTTATTCTTGTTCTTCAGATGGGAAAGGCAGCAGACTTAAGCGAGTTTCACAAATGCCAAAATGTAACGGCAATATGACTGGGCCAGAGCATTTCCGAGACCGGAAGGCTTGTGGGGTGCTCACGGTCAGCTGTGGTTAGTACCTTCAAAAAGTGGTCCGAGGAAGAAAAAACAACAACGAACCGCAGGCAAGATGTGGGCCAACCACGGCTCATTGATGCTAGAGGTGAGCGAAGGTTATCCCGTATGGTACGAACCAATAGAAGGGATACTGTGGCGCACTTTGCCCGCAGTTTGAATGCTGGTGACGGGATTAATGTGTCACAACACACAGTACATCGAACCCTGATGAAAATGGGGCTGCGTAGCCTCAGGACGTGCCGAGTGCCCATGCTAACCTCGGTTCATCGTCGAAAGCACCTACAATGGGTATGCAAGCATCAAAACTGGACCTTGAAATTTGAAGGTCGTCTGGTCCAATGAATCTCGTTTCCTGTTGTACCATGTGGACAGCCGGGTACTTGTGCGTCGTTTACCTAAGGTGTTGGCACCAGGATGCACCGTGGGACGAAAACAAGATGGTGGAGGAAGTGTAATACTTTGGGCAATGTTCTGCTGGGAAACTCTGGGTCCAGTCATTCATTTGCAGGAAACTATGACGTCTACCACTTACCTTAATATCATTACAAACCAGATATATCCTTTCATGGCAACGGCATATCCCTCTAGTAGTGCCTTCTTTCAGCAGGATAATGCGCCATGCCACACTGCCCGGATTGTTCGAGAATGGCTAGCGGCACACGAGGAAGACTTCCAGGTATTGCCCTGGCCTCCAAATTCTCCCGACATCAATCCAATTGAGCATCTGTGGTTTGTGTTGGAACAGCATATCCGACCTGTGGTGGGTTGGGTTGTTTTACCTCTGAGCGGCACTTTTTTGCACACCATGGGCTAAATGGCCAGGTCACATGGACCCCGAAGGCTCAGAGAAGGTTGGGGGAGGGGACCCACTGGAACAGCTGTTGGGAGACAGATGGTAGCCTCCCGTCAAGGCCATCCAGCGTGTTCTTTAACGTGCACAGGGTATGGCTCTCCCGCACACGGGGCCACGGCTTAACGTCCCATCCGACGGACGGCGGCCTTTCCAAGCCCATCGGTGTCCCCTACTGACCGTGGGCAGGGCGGGGAATTTTGCGGAGATAAATCTCAACGCTGACCCAGCTGGGACTCGAACCTGGGAACTACAGATTACGAGCCTGGCGCGCTACCGACTGAGCCACCCCCGACCTGTGGTGGCTCAACCAAGTAACTTACAAGAGTTAAAGGATCTGCTGGTAACGTGTTGGTACCAGATACCACAAGACACCTTTAGAAATCTTGTAATGTCCATGCCTCGCCGGGTAAGAACTGTTTTGGCTGCACATGGAGGACCAATATCATATTAGGCAGATGGTAATAATGGTTTGGTTCTTCAGTGTATTTTTATTTCTTTTGATCAGGTTATTTTTTAAGCTCAGTATGAAATGTTAAAAGTAAAAATAAACATGTATATATATCATATAAACTTGTTTTTTGCTACTCATTTACCGAAATGTATGATTACCGAATAGTTTATCATTTACCGAATAGTAGTGGGCTGTTAGTATTTACAATATCTATGCTAGTATTAGTACAATTCTCAAGGATATTATTAAAGCGCGGGCGTTTAATTGAACATTTAAAGTAATTCACAATTTAGTAATGGAGTTTACACGAATGAAAAAATCTAAGGCAAAAATTTATCACATAACACACTAAAAAATTTTACTTAAAAATACTCTGCTTCGATTAAATTACGAAAAAATCCAACAAGTACCATGCACATTGCAGACAAATTTGCATATTGTTTAACGCCCAACTCCTATTCACAGTTCTCTACCTATATTCGGCTACAGTTCGAGCCCAGTCATCTATTCAAGTTCCGGTATTTAACTGAACATCTATGAGATAAATTTAATGGATTTAAATGCAAATAATGCTAATAAGTACAAGAGGCCTAAAACGGTAGCGTTCTCTGAGGAGACCTACCCGTTTTAGGTTTCTTATACAGTTTTCCTACTATTTTTAACTTTTCTTATGTTTGCCCTTAGGGGGCCCACCAAAGGGTGGTTTATTTATATATTTTGTTCTTACTCATGCCAAATAAGCATATCTTTATGATGGAGATGGTTAGGGGTAAAATTATTACCCGGTACATCGAATATAATACGATCTACGCAAATAATGCTTTTAAAGATCGACAACACTGAATATTCTCTCACTTCTGATGCGATGCAAAAAAGGAAGATGCTTTTTATTGGTGCAAAAAGTCAATTAAAAAGAAGAAAATATTTTCCAGAGTTTTACAAGTTGAACAGGGTACAAATTTTCAAAGCTCTATCATTATTGTGCAATTAGAATTACAGTCATCGGTTACTCATAATCAGCTATGACCACATAGGAGTGCATTATGATTCATAAAACTGTATGAGAAGAGCGTTTTGAAACAGTATTTGAAGAGCGTTTTTCCTTAAAAAGATTCACAGATGAAAATACGAACTGATATCATGTATACTTAGATTGTGGAGTGGAAGAAACAAAATGTTTAATATGAACAAAAAAAAAAGCACGTTACTTGTGGAGCTTCGGTTGGTTGGTTGTTTTACCTCTGAGCGGCATTTTTTTGCACACCATGGGCTAAATGGCCAGGTCACATGGACCCCAAAGGCTCAGAGAAGGTTGGGGGAGGGGACCCACTGGAACAGCTGTTGGGAGACAGATGGTAGCCTCCCGTCAAGGCCATCCAGTGTGTTCTTTAACGTGCACAGGGTATGGCTCTCCCGCACACGGGGCCACGGTTTAACGTCCCATCCGACGGACGGCGGCTTTTCCAAGCCCATCGGTGTCCCCTACTGACCGTGGGCAGGGCGGGGAATTTTGCGGAGATAAATCTCAACGCTGACCCAGCTGGGACTCGAACCTGGGAACTACAGATTACGAGCCTGGCGCGCTACCGACTGAGCCACCCCCGCCCCACTTGTGGAGCAGAACAATTTTCAGTTGCTTTACGCATAAAGATATATAAAAATTGGTGGCATATGCAACATCAGCATTTCTATTAACGGTTAATTAGCATATGTCATTTAATGTGGAGTGTTGTATTGGCAGAATTCTGTCACGAAGACTGAATTGTGGTACTTCTGTTCGCCAAATCAAGCAGAGAGCATTCTACTCGGCGGCATGTGCGGTCAACAGTTTTAATTCAATCAGCAAAGCATTCAATCAACCTTAGAAATTTAGGGCTATTGAATCACATTGTTGAATTTTTAAACTGTAGTAAATGTATATCAGTTTTATTACCTATAAAAATTTATTAATATATTAATTTATAGTACAGTGCTAGGATCTGTCACCGTACTATAAAAGTGAGAAGTCATGATACTTCCTCTCATTTATCTATGAAGTTCATTCATTAGATTTATATGGTCACTGATTTTCGAGGAACAAGTTTTTATCGAAAGAAAAATGCTACCCAAAATCAACACTACATGTACATATATAGTGACAATTCCTATATTATTACACAAATCAAATGACAGCAAACCTATGTGTGGAAAAAAAAATCGAATATCTTAAGGATTCGAGATTAGTGGGTTGTGATTCGATCACCTTTTTCCTGATATGGATCACTGGCAAGGCGCCAAATGACTACGAAAGTATGCAATTCTTAATTTGCAACTACTGATTAAAGAAAACACGACGTTTATATATTGTGACTATACCTCCAACTTGGGATTTACTGACATTTAGTATGCACCGACTTCAGAAGACGCGGTTCATGGTATTATGAATTAGCAACATGCATATATATTTGGCCGTCCCGTGGCCGAGTGGTTAGCGCGCTTGGCTACTGATCTACGGGACCTGGGTTCGAGCCCCGGGTAAGGCATGGATGTTCGTGTTGTTTTTCTGCTGAGGTCCTGCCATCCTCTCAGACCTTCTACGCTGGCATATAAACTGACAAGCTCCTGTCAGACCTCTGTGGCAAGCAGCTGCTTGAGGGGGTATTTATTTATTTATATATATTTGATGCTACCACACACAGTAATTTTGAATCAAATATATTGTTTGGATTGGATTGTTTTACCTCTGAGCGGCATTTTTTTACACAGCGAATCAAATGTATATTACGACAAAATCCCAAGAACAAATTTTCCTGAAGCTAACATAAAAATGAAACTAAAACTTAGCATTACTCTTCTTAATTTTTTCCCCCTCACCGCTACTTATTTCCTTTCTCAAAATTTTTATTTCGGAATTACAAAAGACGGAAAGCTTGGTAGCACCAGAGATGAAATGTTTCATAAGTGAAACATGACAAGACATTCCGTACATTTTGAAACAGACTTTGTTATTAACTTACCCTCTCCACAGATAATATCACTATACTCATCGAAAATAGCCAGAATACATCCGATCTTAGATACACAGCACTCGGATACATACACTGGCATTTTCCCCTATCCTAAGAACATCTGTTTATTTTTTTCCCCATTGCACAAAAGCTAACTTATCTATC
The DNA here is from genome assembly GCA_038380435.1 of Ryuthela nishihirai. Classification (NCBI taxonomy): domain Eukaryota; kingdom Metazoa; phylum Arthropoda; class Arachnida; order Araneae; family Heptathelidae; genus Ryuthela; species Ryuthela nishihirai. The sequence goes on along the minus strand of JAWZYU010000034.1, from coordinate 36,356,789 downwards.
AATGTCTGATCGGATAGATTGACTAATCCATCGATGCCACTTTTTCTCTCAATGAATCTGCTATTATTTTATCCAGATGAAAAAACAAAGAAATTGCATAGATGGCTTCCTGCCAGATCACATCAACGGATGATTCACTGTTTTTGTTTTCATTAGTGAAATGATTTATTTAGTTTACGTATGCATTTATCTCTTCCGAAAGCAGCCACATGTCACGGAGGTCTGGCACGCTCTCACAGGGCTCTAAGCGGAATAAATGGTTACAGATAAGGTCCTCCAAGATTGCCCATCGTCAGAGGAGCACGAACGTCCATTGCTGACGTTAAATTCAGAATCGGGTCTAGATTCTTGAAGATGCTGTCAAGTGCTACAACATCAACCCTGTACACTACTAAGAATAATATGGATAAACCAACAAGACAGAAATAAAACTCGGTTTCTAAACATCCGCGAAGAAGGAAATAGGAGACAGAAAATAATGCTTATTCAACTGTTTTCATTAAAGATTAGTTTGAAGAGTTCTTCAGACACAGATGTATATTTGTCACGAAAATGAGATGTTCCAAACACATCAGCCTGAAGTGGTTCAGTTTTCTGACAGATTATAAATGATGTGGCGAACATCATCAATGATAGTAATGGACAGAGATCCATTACCCAGGGTTTCACAAAGTTTGGGATTGCTTATGATTTGTTATGATATGGTTGCTATGATATGGCTAACAATTATTACCATCTTCCAATTACTTTTCACCTTGTTATTTATTTGTCGATCGGTTTGTGGATTTTCGAAAATTGATGTTTTCTTATAGCTTTCCAATCTGGTGGCCGATCGTAACGATTTACGTATCAAATGAACGCTTCTGACATGGAGAGTGTTTAAGCTTAAAATAATCGTCATTTATTCCTCCCTCGAAAAAAAGAATGAAAAATATGCAGAAAATTGTTCTATTATATCTTTTGAACATAAGAACAGAACTTAAAGGATTATACATATATGTCACACTAGAAGAAATACCGCTCTTCGATCAGGTTGTTTGCTGTTACTATATAATATCGATGTGCTATTTTCGAAATGCACAAAAATTCTGAGTGGTATGTATTAACCCTTTCGGCCCTGCCGGTGGAATTGGCCACCTTAATATATAAAGAGTTCTAGCTACTGGCTGAGTATCTAGTTTCACCATAAAGCACCAGATGTCACCTCTACAAAGTATGTGAATCACATTTCAGTTGTTGGGTTGGGTTGTTTTACCTCTGAGCGGCACTTTTTTGCACACCATGGGCTAAATGGCCAAGTCACAAGGACCCCGAAGGCTCAGAGAAGGTTGGGGGAGGGGACCCACTGGAACAGCTGTTGGGAGACAGATGGTAGCCTCCCGTCAAGGCCTTCCAGCGTGTTCTTTAACGTGCACAGGGTATGGCTCTCCCGCTTATATATTTCCAAGCCCATCGGTGTCCTCTACTGAACGTGGGCAGGGCGAGGAATTTTGCGAAGATAAATCTCAACGCTGACCGAGCTGGGACTCGAACCTGGGAACTACAGATTACGAGCCTGGCGCGCTACCGACTGAGCCACCCCCGCCCCCATTCACATTTCATGACATGGTTTAACAAGAAGTGAATATTTACATATCTGAGTGACCCGTATTGTTCTGCTATTCAAGATGAATGCTAATAACCTGAACACCATGTTTGGTAAGTACCGATCTAAAATCGAAATCTAAAAATTGTTTCAAAATTTTTCACACGAAATAATTTGATAAGATCTTTGTATAAAAACATTATTTAAAATGAATAAAAAATATGCTTCCATTTTTATCTCTAAGACCTGATGGTGGCATTTGCCACGATTTCCTAGTTTCTAAACCTATGGCGGAAACCCGCTCAAACTAGTAGGGGAGTCCTTGTATGTCTTACATTCAATTTTTGATGATCAAAAAAAAAATTATTTTTCATATTAAAAATTCAGGGCTGAAAGGGTTAAAGCGATAAATTCAACATGTTCACATGCTACTTAAATTTCCATGCGAGTTGTCGGGCAGTAATTCCCTGAGCGCCAAGCCCGATATATATAATTACTCCCAGGTTCAAATCCGCATTGTGCTTTACGATTTTCCCCCCATTAACTCCCGCTCTGTTTTCCATTAAAAAGGGGTAACAGTGGGACTCGGTAAAAGTTGTCGTCCGTTGAATGGGAACTTAAGCCGTGGCACCATGCACATGAGGGCGGGGGTGGCTCAGTCGGTAGCGCGCCAGGCTCGTAATCTGTAGTTCCCAGGTTCGAGTCCCAGCTGGCTCAACGTTGAGATTTATCTCCGCAAAATTCCCCGCCCTGCCCACGGTCAGTAGGAGACACCGATGGGCTTGAAACGGCCGCCGTCCGTCGGATGGGACGTTAAGCCGTGGCCCCGTGTGTGGGAGAGCCATACCCTGTGCACGTTAAAGAACACGCTGGATGGCCTTGACGGGAGGCTACCATCTGTCTCCCAACAGCTGTTCCAGTGGGTCCCCTCCCCCAACCTTCTCTGAGCCTTCGGGGTCCATGTGACCTGGCCATTTAGCCCATGGTGTGCAAAAAAGTGCCGCTCAGAGGTAAAACAACCCAACCATGCACATGCAGCCATATCCTGTGTACGTTCAAAATCGCATTGAATGACATTAAGCCTCCATTTGTCTCCTAACAGCTATACACTGTATTCCAACTCCTACGCAGCTCTAAGCCCTTGGAATCCTTATTGGCTTGCCATTTAGTTCCATTGTATGGCAAAAATCGTCGATCCGAGGAAAGAAAACCAGTATGAGCGACCTACTTCTAAATTATTTCACAGAAAAAAAGCCTAAATCGGCCCTAGTTTTGAACAGCTTCTTAACGAAATATATTATGATTAAAATTTATATTTCTCAGTAAAATCGCAAAACATTTAAACGGTTTCTTAGCGTTAACAATTTGCTGTCGGCCATTATTTCCAAAGCGTTTAAATACTCAAGTCGATTAGTTTGGATACACAAAATCTAATAGACAGGGAGTTGGGTTGTTTTACCTCTGAGCGGCACTTTTTTGCACACCATGGGCTAAACGGCCAGGTCACATGGGACCCACTGGAACAGCTGTTGGGAGACAGATGGTAGCCTCCGTCAAGGCCATCCAGAGTGTTCTTTAACGTGCACAGAGTATGGCTCTCCCACACACGGGGCCACGGCTTAACGTCCCATCCGACGGTCGGCGGCCTTTCCAAGCCATCGGCCCCTACTGACCGTGGGCAGGGCGGGAATTTTGCGGAGATAAATCTCAACGCTGACCCAGCTGGGACTCGAACCTGGGAACTACAGATTACGAGCCTGGCGCGCTACCGACTGAGCCACCCCCGCCCCTATAGACAGGGAGCAGGTTGACTCAAAGCTCGTAATCTGCAGTTCCTAGGTTCGAATTCCAATTGTGCCAACGTTGAGATTTATCTCCCTCTCTCGGTGAGAAAAGGGACACCGGTTGAAAAGATCACAGGTGTGTCGCCACAGACGTTAAGCCGTGACCCCTTGTGTCATTGTCTTTGTGTCACTGTTTGTCGTCGAAACCACCCAACAGTTCTTTTATTTCACAATTAATGAAGTGAATGAAGTAAAAGAACATGTTGGGTGGTTTTGACGAGAGATTTCTGTGTCTTAACTGCTGATCAAGGGGATACCCTTTCTCAACCTTCTCCTAGCCCTTGGGGTCCTTGTGACCTGACCATTTAACCCATTGTGTAAAAAAAGTGCTACTTGATGAAAACAACCCAACCAACTCTAAAAGAAAAAAAGAAGCAAAAATGATGGTATATGTAATCTTAACGTAATCTAAGAGCAATATTGTAAAACCAAGAAAGAGAATCTAAGTGGGCAAAAGCTGCCACATATGGAGACAGGTTTACTGCTCAAACCGCAGATAGGCACCCAGCCTGCAAAACAAATTTATAATTCTATGGTTGAAATAGGGGTGTCACAGCCTATAAAATAAAACTTGACTTCTCATTCTTTCTTTCAACCCTACATTAAACTCGTTGGATCTGTAAGAGTGGGCAGGAATAAAAATTGGATCGCAAAGTTAAAATTGGAGAAATGCGTACATGATTGGTTTGGTTGTTTTACCTCTGAGCGGCACTTTTTTTGCACACAATGGGCTAAATGGCCAGGTCACATGGACCCCGAAGGCTCAGAGAAGGTTGGGGGAGGGGACCCACTGGAACAGTTGTTGGGAGACAGATGGTAACCTCCCGTCAAGGCCATCCAGCGTGTTCTTTAACGTGCACAGGGTATGAGCTCTCCCGCACACGGGGCCACGGCTTAACGTCCCATCCGACGGACGGCGGCCTTTCCAAGCCCATCGGTGTCCCCCTACTGACCGTGAGCAGGGCGGGGAATTTTGCGGAGATAAATCTCAACGCTGACCCAGCTGGGACTCGAACCTGATGCGTACATGACTGCTATACTTTATTTCAGGGCAAAGAAACGACCGCGTCATATATAACGCGGAGGTAAAGAAACATAATATATATAGTAAACTCGTCACATAGGGAATAACGTAAGCTATAAAAAAAAATTGCCCATATTCCCCCCCCCCCTCCCCAAAATACGACAACAATCGCCTCGGTGGCGCAGTGGTATTGCATTGACTCCCAGTGACATTTCGCCACCTGAGGCCTGGGTTCGAGTCTCGGGATGACATGGTTGTGTTCGTGCATGTATTTGTACGTTGTATGAGAAACCAGGACAGGCCTAATTGAGCTTCTATTATCTGTCTTTAAAAAAATAAAAAAATTAATAATTAACAATTGCAACACTAAAATAATTAATCAATTGCAACACTTTCGAATACAACAGTTACATAATGAGATATATCTTCTGAACAGAGGAGTAATGAGATATATCTAGAATGAAAGCTTATGACGTGCCTATTAAAAATATTCCTCTTCTTCCCAAAAAACAGCAAGTTAATTTTCACGAGGGTCGATCGTAATGAGTTTTGTGTCAAATGAAAGCTTGGGTTGTTTTACCTCTGAGAGGCACATTTTGGCACACCATGGGCTAAATGGCCAAGTGACATGGACCCAGAAGGCTCAGAGAAGGTTGGGGGAGCGACCCAATGGAACAGCTGTTGGGAAACAGATGGTAGCCTCCAGTCAAGGCCATCCAGCGTGATCTTTATCGTGCACAGGGTATGGCTTTCCCGCACACGGCTTAACGTCCCATCCGACGGCCTTTCCAAGCCCATCGGTGTCCTCTACTGACCGTGTGCAGGGCGGGGAATTTTGCGGAGATAAATCTCAACGCTGACCCAGCTAGAACTCGAACCTGGGACACCACCACCTAGAGGCGCGCCAGGACAACACCGCCTAGAGGAGGTGTTGTCCTGGCACGCTATCGACTGAGCCACCCCGCCCCAAATGAAAGCTTGTGACGTGGGGAGAGTCATTATGCTACTTAAAATTATTCCCCTTCCCTTCTTCCCAAAAAACGACAAGTGAATTTTCACGAGGATCGATCGTAATGAGTTTTGTGTCAAATGAAAGCTTGTGACATTGGGAGAGTCATAAAAATAAATACCCCCTCAAGGAGCTGCTTGTCACAGAGGTCTGTCAGAAGCCTGTCAGTTTATAAGCCATAGTGCGTCTGTGAGAAAGGCAGGACCTCAGCAGAAAAACAACGCAAACATCCATACCTTACCCGGGGCTTGAACCCAGGTCCCTTTGATTCAGTAGCCAAACACGCTAAAAAAAAAAGAGTGGGAAACCACAAAAAGATCCCCGCGTTTCGCCATTCCTACAAGAGAGAAGGAAATGTAACAGGGTCGAACTTAAGGAATATAACAGTTCTGTCCTCCCGAAGCAAGGTAAGACGGATGTTTTTAATTACAAAGTCCTTTGAGTAGTTGCCGATAAAATATGTCAACTAAAAAACTATAATCCGATATCTGCCGTAAAATGTTTAAAAAAAAAAGGAAAAAACACGCCAATGATGGAATTATTTGCTAAATTCATATTAATTTTAGAGCACGATAGGACTCCGAAACTGAATTTTCCTAGCAAGCGAAGAAAACTTTCTGGCGCTGTTCTTTCTTTGAAATTAATATGAATTCATTATTGGCATAATACAGTATTTTACTCTTATTTTTAAACTTTTAAGGCACATACAGAAAAATAGTTTTTTATGTATCCATGTAAGAGTAAACAATCACTTATATATGTATAATATAAACACTTAAAAGAACAGACAGTAATATAAGCATTTTTGTTCTTTACCAAACCAACGATCTAACTATAGTTGGGTTGTTTTACCTCTGAGCGGCACTTTTTTGCACACAATGGGATAAATGGCCAGGTCACCAGAACCCCGAAGGCTCCGAGAACGTTGGGGGAAGGGACCCAATGGAACAGCTGTTGGGAGACAGATGGTAGCCTCCCGTCAAGCCATCCAGCGTGTTTTTAACATGCACAGGGTATGGCTCCCCGTACACAGACCACGGCTTAACGTCCCATCCGACGTACGGCAGTCTTTCCAAGCCTATCGGTGTACCCTCATGACCGTGCACAAGGCGGGGAATTTTGTGGAGGTAAATCTCAATGCTGACCCAGCTGGGACTTGGGAACTGCAGATTACGAGCCTGGCGCGCTACCGACTGAGCCGCCCCACTCTAACTATAGTGGTTTGTCTTATATCTTTTTACCTAATTGGAGGAACTAGGCAAAAAAAAATTAGTCTTACGTGGATTCAAAACAATCTTGAGTATATCATGTATTATTTTGGTATGGTAGGTTGCCATTGATATATTGATAATTTAATATATATTTTGGGAAACATTGTTTTAATAGCTTCAGCTTCTTATGTTTCCTTTTTCAGTTATTAAATTCTAAAGTTGTGCTGCAATAGTATTTATAAGTGAATAAACTATTTCAATCAATCCTACATAAATGAATAAGATTTACGCAAAACTGGAGAAAGATAAAGCATCCAATGGGTGCATACATAGAGTGTGAAACCGCAACGAGATATCGGAATCAATTCGTTGTTCCTTTTCTTTCCCCCCAAAAACGTGATTTTATGCTCTAAAAATCGCGGAAAACAAGAGGTTGTAAAGACCCATTGATTGGAGGTTGTTGGGTTATTTTACCTCTGAGCGCACTTTTTTGTACACAATAGCCAGGTCAGAAGGACCTCAAGGGCTCAGAGAAGGTTGGGGGACAGATGTTAATTTTCCATCAAGACCATCCAGAGTGTTCTATAACGTGCACAGCGTGTAGCTCTCCTTGCATGGGCTACAACTTAATGTCCCATCCGAAGGATGGCTGCCTTTCCAAGCCTATCGGTGTCCCTTTATCTGACCGAGGACAGGGTGGGAATTAGCGAAGATATATCTCAACGCTGGAACACGAACCTGGGAACTGCCGATTACGAGCCTGGCGCGCTACCAGCTGCGTCACCCCCCCCCCCCCATTAATTGGAGGACAGAGAGAGAGAAGCGGCTGTACAAACACTGCAAGATAGGCAGTATCAAGTGTTCAAAAAAAGGAAAGTTAACACGAGAGATATCAGGATTGTCGCTCTACAAACAAATTAAAGAACATTTGCAACGGTCTATTTTTAAAACATGGGGCCCAATCGGAGACGGCGAGATCTCGGAGCTCTTGATAGTTGTGCGAGATAAATGTTATGCAATCTCTGTTTACCAAGTCAAAGTTATGAATATAACGATTTGCCAAGTGTCGAAGTTTACTTTTGTGGTAATCTTAACTATTTAAGAGGCACAAGCCCAGCCAAGAAAATATAGAACACTAGTAGATTTATCTGGCGTTACTCGGGTCTGAAACTCTCTATATAGCTTATGGCATTCCTCACGTCGCAAACTTTCCGTTGATAAAAAAAACTCGTTATGATCGTTTCGTCTCACCCGCTACCCCCTTCTGTTTTATTCCCCTCTTTCATGGGAAGTTTGAAATTCTCTAAAGGTTATAGTAAATAGTATTTCCAAGCCGGAAGTTTTAAGTTTCAGGTTCCCCCCCCCCCCCCACCCCAGGTATAATTTTTCTCCTCCTTTTTAGGGAAGTCAAATTCTCTAAAGTTGTAGTAGATGGCACTCCCCACGTGATCTGAATAATTGCTAATGCTGAGAAACCTGTTTTTAACCGTTAATGTTAAGTCTATGGGGATTTCGAGAAATTCAAAACCGTTCACCCCAGCGGTTTCGCATAACCTATACCACTCTTTCTCAACCGGGGTTACGCGAGAGATCGTGATTAAAAAAAATACACGAAAAGAGTAGGTTAATAAGTTGGCCAAAATAAACAGATTCACAGAAAAATATCTTTCTCTACTCAATAGAGCACTGACAATTGTTATTGGATTATTATATCTACAATTTACTGCTCACGCTAACGTACGGTGAGCTGTAGACATAATTTTTACGCAGGGGTTCCCTGATAAATTATTTCAAGGGTTCCTCCGGGTAAAAAGATTGAGAAAACTCTATTGGACTATACTGTACTTAAGTACGTGAAAGAATTACGGTGTATGGCAGAATGATTCTTTACACCGTTAACAGCTGTTCAAATCAACTAGATTCTTCTCTTAATCTGAAACTAAGGTAATCAATCTTTCAGCAAAAAAGTTTCTTCACTTCGCACAACTACGAATCATTTTGAGGCCCTAGTCCAAAATTTTGATACCCCAGTCCCATATCTAGAGTTGGGTTGTTTTACCTCTGAGCGGCACTTTTTTGCACACCATGGGCTAAATGGCCAGGTCACATGGACTCCGAAGGCTCAGAGAAGGTTAGGGGAGGAGACCCACTGGAACAGCTGTTGGGAGACAGATGGTAGTCTCCCGTCAAGGCCATCCAGCGGTGTTCTTTAACGTGCACAGGGTATGGCTTTCCCGCACACGGAGGCCACGGCTTAACGTCCCATCCGACCCATCGGTGTACCCTACTGACCGTGGAGTTTTGCGGAGATAAATCTCAACGCTGACCCAACTGGGACTCGAACCTGGGAACTGCAGATTACGAGCCTGGCGCGCTACCGACTGAACCCCCCCCCCCCCCCCCATATCTAGAGAAAAATTGGAATCGCACAAGGCTCAATTATTTTTTGTGTTCCAGAAAAGAAATGTGAAATTTAGAACCATATTCTGAGGTTACAAACAAGCAGATATAAGTTATATATAGTATATAAAGAAAATTTTATTTTACACAATATAATAACAATTTCGAAATAAGGATAAAAAGAGTGAAATAGCTCACAAATGCCATTGGTATGTGAAAAGTTAAAACTATTTGTACAGTACAGGCCTTATCGAGTAAGCATTGGGATCAAGGGCTTTAAAGATTTTGGGATTTCAGGTCCTTATGCAAAAAAAATAGACTAGATGCAAAAATGTATGATAAAAAAAAATATCAAGGTGTCAATAAATAGTAAATTCACACAGTTAACTGTTGAGTTTGAAGTAAAAAAAAATCAATACATAATTTTGTGGAAGAAATGAGTTTTGCCGACTTGTGGGATTCGAACCCACATCTCTCCAGATTTTTGCCAGAGTGTTCTAAGACCCAGACCACTAAACTAAAGCCAGCTCAGTCTTTTTTTCCACTAATGTGACCTATCCATCTCACGTCATTTTGCTCCTAGCGCCATCCGTGATCGGGGAAGGCAACTTTTTAATGTTGAACTACATAAGTAAGACGTAAGTAAATACGTAGGTTACTCACGCTGAAGCGTTATTATTGAATTAATGAATAAATAGCAAATCCACAGAGTTACTTGTTGATTCTGAAGTCAATAAATCGAGTTCAAGTTAATGTAAGATCGTAGTGAAATTAGCCTCCAATAAGGGAATCCCAAAACACGTCAGATCAGAAGTAGGAGATAGCAGAGGGAGTAGTGGTTACTTCTCTGCTATTCCAGTAAGGCCTGATAATAAAAAAGGAAGTTAAGCTAGAAAGGAAAGAAATACATCAGATTTTGAAGAAGAGGTCGTTATTCTGAAAGAATTCAGTACGCAGATGAAAACGTGTTCGCTGCAGCTAGTACCTAAAAGGGAAGAAATGGAGTAATCGGAGATTCTGATGGGTTGAGTTGTTTTACCTCTGAGCGGCACTTTTTTGCACACCATGGGTTAAATGGCCAGGTCACATGGACCCCGAAGGCTCAGAGAAGGTTGGGGGAGGGGACCCACTGGAACAGCTGTTGGGAGACAGATGGTAGCCTCCCGTCTAGGCCATCCAGCGTGTTCTTTAACGTGCACAGGGTATGGCTCTCCCGCACACGGGGCCACGGCTTAACGTCCCATCCGACGGACGGCGGCCTTTCCAAGCCCATCGGTGTCCCCTACTGACAGTGGGCAGGGCGGGGAATTTTTCGGAGATAAATCTCAACGCTGACCCAGCTGGGACTCGAACCTGAGAACTACAGATTACGAGCCTGGCGCGCTACCGACTGAGCCACCCCCGCCCCAGATTCTGATGGCATTAAGCTTCTAAAAGAATACTGCTCAATCAACATTGTTGCGGCGACAGTTTAAGCAGAATATGGGAAACAGTCTCGGGTGTGGTAGGCCTTGGTAGAGTCAACAGCCCCAACTGTACAGGTGGCACAGTTGGGGCTGTTGACTCTACCAAGGGTTGAAGTGTAGAATTGCTGTAGATGGTTTCAACTCGGAGACGATGAAGAAGGGTCTACTAGATAACTAAAAAGGGAAAGACTGAGTCCTTCTGCCATTGGGCGAGATTGTACTGCTTCATGACATGCTATAAAAAATTTTCAGTCACCGAAAGAGGGAAATTAGATACGTACTTCTGAGTCTGGAGCACTTCTTTGGCCGTCAGATCTGCAAGCTCATTGTCAGGCATTCCTACGTGTGACTGTCCACTGGAACTACGTCCACTGGAAGTGATCCCCTCACACTTAAGTCAGTGAGCTTGGAGCACATCTCCATGATGTTCTATATATGGAAAGGGTTGCAGGTCCTTGGTGTCTCTCGTCTGGAGCGCTTGTAAGGATGACTTGGAAACGCAAAGGATGACAATGTTGCCACTGCCGAGGTTGCTGATGTAATTTACAGCTTCCAGGATAGATTGGAGTTCAGCACTGGTTGCCATAGAGAGATGCTGAAGTTTCAATCTTCATGTGATGTCGGAGCTCGTTCGCTGGAACTGTTTGATTGTCGGTTCTGGGATGGCGAAGGTAGATAGTCTCTCCTAGTCATCCATCTGTGTAGACTTCTGTGCACCTCTCATAGTGGGCAGAGTGTTCTAAGAACACTTTGGTATGAATATGGAGACGCGGGTTCAAATCCCGCATTATGGCAAACTTATTGACTTCATAGTCAACAGGTAACTATGAATTTACTATTTATTAATTAATTAATTCTTCAGCGTGAGTGACTTATACTTAATAAGATGTAAGCAAATAAGTAACATTAATAAAAAGTTACCTTCCCCGATCATGGATGGCGTTATGAACAACAATGATAGGAGATTTATAGGTCACATTAATGAAAAAAAAGACAGAGCCGGCGTTAGTTTAGTGGTCTTAAAACACTCTAGCATGAATTTGGAGAGACGTAAGTTCCGGTTCAAATCCCGCATGTCAGCAAAACTAATTCTTTCCACAAAAATATTTACATCAAGATGAGTTTAAATTCCTGTTGTTAATCCGAAATAACCGAACTCACAGGTTATGCCACCACCACACTATTTTTCACAGCATTTGGAAAATCACGATCAGTTTTAAATACGACTAAGCTCGAGTTGTGGACAAATGCAGCAGCCTAAGAAACGTGCGGATTTCAGGTCTTTCGGAATGCCAGGTCGGGTGCTGTACTTGCTTTACTATGCAAAATTTTTAAACATTGTCATATCTTGGGGGGGGGGGTGCTATGCTCCTTTTGAGAATTCTATAAGGGTAATGGATGCAAAAAAATTGTTAAACTTGTACATATTCATGCATTTTTCAAGAAACTTTTAAAGATCTCTAAAACGGGGGGGAAAATATACTGAAATGGAAATCCAATCTCTTATCCCTCCCCTATTTTTTCTGATTCGATTGTGTCACTTTATTATAGTTCGGCCCTGATTTATAGGGTCGGGGGTGGCTAAGTCGGTAGCGCGCCAGGCTCGTAATCTGCAGTTCCCAGGTTCGAGTCCCAGCTGGGTCAGCGTTGAGACCTATTTCCGCAAAACTTCCGCCCTGCCCACTGTCAATAGGGGACACCAATGGGCTTGGAAAGGCCGACGTCCGTCGGATGGGACGTTAAACCGTGGTTACGTGTGCGGGAAAGACGTACCCTGTGCACGTTAAAGAACACGATAGATGTCCTTGACGGGAGGCTATCACCTGTCTCCCAACAGCTGTTCCAGTGGGTCCTCTCCCCCAACCTTCTCTGAGCCTTCGGGGTTCTTGTGACCTGGCCATTTAGCCCATTGTGTGCAAAAAAGTGCCGCTCAGAGGTAAAACAACCCAATCCTGATTTATATGATATTTGACCACAATTCTGTAGCGACTATTAAAGAATATGAAATTTTGAAAGACGATATTTTGAAATAAAACAAAATCAGGCATTTGTTGAATATAAAAATATTCGTCTGTTACAAGTAATCTCAGTGGGGACTACTCGTTTATATTTTTTGGCACAAAACAAGAAATCTTATCCGATTTCACTGAATTCGAATAAAGTTCATCTTTTACACTTCAGTTTCCTTAAGTAGAAATAAATCTTGGAATGAAGAAATTTGCATGAATGCAATATGTAAATTATCCATTTTTTTAGTTTTGGATTTTCAACCGTACGTTTTTTAGTACCAGCTAAAATTACTCTACAGATTAGCATATACGTACAGAGTAGCTCGACACTAGGGTTGAAGAAAATCGAAAATTCAAAAACCGGTTTTTAATCGATCTGTTTTTTAAAAATCGGTTATAACCGGTTTTGACCAAAAAGTATAGTAAATTTTAAAAGCCAAAATTAAAGGTACTGACTTTAACTCTTAACAAGCATAGCTTATCGCCTATTTTTTGGCCAAAAAATGCAAAAAGGCTGCATCATACACATGCATATGAAAAAGAAAATGACAAGTTTGATAATTGACATATTTTATTTTAGCCATTCATTGAAACAATTTAGAATTGAAAAAAAAAATCTATACTTAGAAAACAAAAATTAAACTTTTCTGTAAAAAAATTATAAAGAATAAAATTAAAATTTATCTGTATTATTGAAAACAACATTGAAATAAAAAATTTTAATAAAAAATTTACAGAGAAAACAAAAAATAGACTCATCTTGTAAGAAAAGATATAAAATTAAATTTAGACTTTATCGCTATTTTGAAAATGGCATCTTAAGAAACAAAGGGCATTACGGGTATTATCTGTCATTCTTGAATGAAGATTAGACAAAAAAAGCCCGCAGCTGAAAAGCCTCTTTCTGATTGAACACTCGTTGGTTTAACGGTAAGTAACGCATTATCTAAAAGCTATAAATTTTTACTCTTTTTTAATGTGGCTTCAAAGTATTTAAAATTTATCGTTGACATTAAAATCTCTGGAATCTTTCATAGGCAGCATTTCTAATTTATTCATTTCACTCAAATACTCGTGCATTAAGTCGTCATCTTCGTTAGTTTTAGCAATGCACCTTGCACTTCTGACTCTGCGTTATCACCTACCTCGATGGTTTGACATTCATTAGGAAAAAAGCCTAAGAAACATATGTTCTGCGATTTTCTTTACTGTTTGCCTGGAAAATAAAGGGAATAAATCAGACGATTCATTTTTAAAATCCTCTAGATTTTTTAAATATCTCAACAATGAAATGACTTCCTTTTGTCGTCTTGATGAGTAGCGTTTGATAAGGCATTCTTTGAGATTGGCAGCAATAGGATTTTCCTTATTGTCTAGTTCTTACGACAAATTTTCATAAGCATGTCAGCTTTAAGTAAAGTTGCTTCTTCAGAGCATTGGAACCTTCAAAACAAATTCAAGTATACGAAAAGTTTCAGCGAGGTTATCTAACAAATTCCATTCCTCCTCAAAGACATTTTCTGTTGAAGTTAGTACTCGTAGAACCCGAGGAATGCAGTTCCTTAGCTTTAGAAAACGTTCAATCATAACAAGGAGACTATACCACCGTGTCTTGCAGTCTAAGATAAGCTTCTTTTCTTCTCCATTGAATTCCTCCTTTACGAAATCTTGAAGCTTGCCATTATTCAAAGGAGATTTGCGAAATATTCGGCAGATTTTTCTGACTTTCTTAATTACTCTCAAATAATCTAAGTCGCGGTGCCTCATTTGTGTCAATATTTATCTCAAACATGGGATTCAAATATAGGCCTTGATTAACATCATACTCATCTTCATTTAAGTCTTCATCATCATCTTCAATGTCAACATCAATTACTTCTTTATTGACACTCTCTAGCTTTGGAATACAAAAAAAAACTGAAACCGCTAAATGAATGCAATGCGCAATACACTGTTGGTGAAGGGGGCGGGGGTGGCTCAGTCGGTAGCGCGCCAGGCTCTAATCTGTAGTTCCCAGGTTCGAGTCCAAATTCCCCGCCCTGTCCACGGTCAGTAGGGGACACCGATGGGCTTGGAAAGACCGCCGTCCGTCGGATGGGACGTTAAGCCGTGGCCCCGTGTGCGGGAGAGCCATACCCTGTGCACGTTAAAGAACACGCTGGATGGCCTTGACGGGAGACTACCATCTGTCTCCCAACAGCTATTCCAGTGGGTCCCCTCCCCCAACCTTCTCTGAGCCTTTGGGGTCCTTGTGACCTGGCCATTTAGCCCACGGTGTGCAAAAAAGTGCCGCTCAGAGGTAAAACAACCCCCCCCACTGTTGGTGAACTGAAGTTATTTCCTTACCAAATTTAACCATTACGGCTGCTCCATCAGTCGTACATCCGACAATAGGGGTATTAAAATCTAACCCAAACTCTTCTAATCTTTTTCTAACATCTCTACAATTCTGGTGTAGTTTAGAGAGTTAGATATTTTAATCATGCCAAGAGACCAATGCTGATTCTCTCTCTTATGAACATTTATATTCATGTATCACACATTTTGTGAAGAAGTGTACTCGTCTATAGTCAATGAGAAACGGATACCTTTACTCACTTGTTCCTTGAAAAGGAAAATAAGCTCCTGTTTCTTTTTCTCATAAAAACCAAGCAACAACTTTCTTATACCAGTATGGGATGTTGGAGGAAGCTTATCATATTTAGTTTTCTGTAAACTCTCTTGAATAAATTTACTATTAGCAATGCAATGAACACTTAATCCATCAGCACTAGCAAGTCTCGAAATTTCTTCTTCAATAGATTTTCTTTGTATATATTCTCCCAAAGTCTTTTGTTTCTTGAATGCAGAAGAATCACTTTCGTTGCATCAAGAAGTTTATCTTTTTTTTTTATTTCCTCCTCTCTATTTCTATGAAAAGCATTTATAAAAAATTCAACATTACTGTAACCAAATAAAAAATCAATCTAAAAAACCGATTTTTTGTTTTCGATTTTCGATTTTTGAGGAAATTTTAAAAAATCAAGTTAAAAATCGGATTTCAACATTACTCGACACTATATTGGCATTTCAGGATTTTCCGTTCTATTCGTAAATCGAAGTTCACAATTTTATCAACACCGCGATTTTTTTCCAATATGAAAACAATCTAAAACTTTTCAAGCATGCTTTTTTTTTTACTCAACAATGCTCTAACAACTAAAAAAAAAACCCTCAAGCTTTATTGCCTCTGAATTTGGTTTAATCCTGAAAGTTTTTTTTTCCCTATACAATGGACTTAAACGCTAGTCACACTCTAAAGCGCAACGGAGTTGGACGGCTGTTACGACTAGGATGAAGCTCTCCCCCGTCAGAGTCGATTCAGAGTTTATTTTCAGCCGGAAACCGGCTCCAGCACTTTTTAAAATGTAAACAAGGCGCTGCTTTATTAGGTAGCAATTATTAGAATACTACTACTCCAAGCTTTGACGGGTCTTCGGAAATATTTTACGAGCATGAGCGTCCGCAGAAAAATTTCCAGGGGGGGGGGGAGGGGCAAAGCTTGGAGATAAATAATTACATCAATAAATTTTTATTTAATTATTTAATTTTTTAGGATTTTTTTTCACAAGTAGGTTACATAATACAGTATTGTATTAATGCAAAAACACATACATAGTGTATATAAAATAATTACATTGAAATTGTTACGATTATAATTTGTGGAATTTTTTACTCGATTCCGGAGGTGGGGGGGCAAGTGCCCCGTTTGCCCCCTCTGCGGACGCCCATGTTCACGAGGCTTTTTTTACTTGAATCAACATTTTTCAGAGAAGGCCATTTATGTTTTTTTTTTCTCCATCTTGGGCTAGGATTTCGTACTGTTACAGACTGTTTCATCGAGTGCTTACCCATGCTGCCCATCAGTGGATAAGTTTCATAGTTTTACTTCTGAACGAAACTTCTGTACACATAATGAGCTAAATGGCCAGGATAAAAGGACTCCAAGATATAGTGCCGAATAGGGGAAGGAAATCTACTATAGAGCTCTGTTCAAACAAGAGATAGCCTCCCATGAAGGGCAACTAGCATGTTCTTTAACGTCCACAGATTATGGCACTCTTGTACACACGGTCATGGTTTACCGCTCCAATCCGATGGACAATGGTATTGAAAGAGAAGCTGTCGGTATCCTCTGTCTCATCAAAGGCAGAAAGAGATCGGCAGCTGAAAAATCTCGATACAGGTAGAACGAAGACTAGAAAATGGGAAAATCAGGTTACCAACCTGGCGAGCCTCGTCTGATGAAACAACAACTCTTTCAGTCCATTGAATAAAAGATCAGTTCTTCCTGCCCATAAGATTGGGTTGGGTTGTTTTACCTCTGAGCGGCACTTTTTTGCACACCATTGGCTAATTGGCCAGGTCACATGGATCCCGAAGGCTCAAAGAAGGTTGGGGGAGGAGACCCAGTGGAACAGCTGTTGGGAGACAGATGGTAGCCTCCCGTCAAGGCCATCCAGCGTGTTCTTTAACGTGCACAGGGTATGGCTCTCCCGCACACGGGGCCACGGCTTAACGCCCCATCCGACGGACGGCGGTCTTTCCAAGCCCATCGGTGTCCCCTACTGACCGTGGGCAGGGCGAAATTGGGGAATTTTGCGGAGTAAATCTCAACGCTGACCCAGCAGGGACTCGAACTTGGGAACTACAGATTACGAGCCTGGCGCGCTACCGACTGAGCCACCCCCGCCCTGCCCATAAGATTGAATGAACTAAGTTTCTGTTCTGTGTAATAATAACTCTTTCAGCCCATTTAGCGGAGAGAAAATATATTTCAATCAAAACGAGTGTGTCTCGCAAGCGGCACAGTCTGTTATTTAAATGCATTTTCGATGCACAGTTCGATGTTATGCAAAAACGTGTCTTCGAGGAACGAGTGTTAAATCCAAAAATATTGTCCGGCATACGAAATTCTATGCACCACTGCTTTTAAAATGCATTTTTTCCGCGATCAACGACGGGTACTTTGGTTAATAAAGAATATTTGTTTAAGAATAATTGTCGTTTTCCAACTTTAGCGCCCTCGATCAGTAGAAGTTCAAACTAAATGTAGGTTAGTAAAATACAAATAGAAATATTTTATTTGTACCTATCCAATCAGAAATTAATT
Source organism: Ryuthela nishihirai (assembly GCA_038380435.1). Taxonomy (NCBI): domain Eukaryota; kingdom Metazoa; phylum Arthropoda; class Arachnida; order Araneae; family Heptathelidae; genus Ryuthela; species Ryuthela nishihirai. The sequence goes on along the minus strand of JAWZYU010000034.1, from coordinate 36,339,089 downwards.
TTCATTATCTTTTAAGACAAGAAAAAAATAATTCATTCCTTTCTGCCCAGGTACGGAGGAGTAAGCCGCAGCTGTTAATGCAAACACATGATCACCACACACTACAATAGTAGCATAAATGAGAGTTCTGGCACAGTGTTAACCCTTTCAGGACCATAAGGTTTCTAATAGTAAATATTAGTATGTAACTGTTTATTTTAGTTTGTTTAGACGTAAAATAAATAAAAATCATAAGAAAAATACATAACAATGTGTAGTTTTTTTGGAATTTTATGGGAAATATTTTTCCCAATGGATTATAAAGGTAACACAAATTATAGTTAGGCTTATTATGCAATGTCTTTTATTTATTGGTTTATTAGAACAAAATGTTAACTAAAATAATACAAAATTATGAAATAAAATTACTATACAAAATGATGTGCTAATTATGATATTCTGCGAAGCAATTTCTTTTGGTAATGAGGCAAAGATGGACATTGCACATAGTACATATATTATGCGTCCTGACAGTTCTGTTTTTGTTTTCTAAACGTTCCCGTTTACGTAATTGCGTTCGGCATACGTTCTATTTTGACATTCTGTATAAAAAATGCAGATAAGGTTATAATTAAATACGACAATCACCAATTTTAAAATGGGAAAAATGCTTCCCTTGGTCGTGAAAGGGTTAAGGTATAAGGATTTCCTTTTAGATAGATTTTTCCATAGATTAACATAGAATTCCCTATACCTTACCACTGTACCAGAATTCTCATTTATGCTACAACAAGCATTCCTCCATTATTCATTAAACAAAAATATTTACTTTCAAACTTAATTTTTAGAATAATTCTCAAAAATAAATTTCATCCTATAATTGATAAGCTAATAAATAACTTTAATGATTCGATTATTTCTAAATTTCCAGAAAAAAATAAACTATTGGAAATTTAGCTAATAACTTAAGTGGTGATCACTACCCTTCTATTCCTTACTGGACAACATCTTTTCCGCCAATGTTTGATGAAATCCCAGGTTTCTCTAATAAAAAATCATATGACTCCACAATTATAAAAGAACTTTCCTTACTACACATTAATTATCAATTTAATAATTATATCAAAATTTATACAGATGGGTCTTCCAACCCAAACACTAAAAGTTATTCTGGTGCTATTTTTTGCCCAGAATTTAATTTCTCTTCAAAATTTAAATTTAATACTTCCTTTTTGAACATAGCTACTGAACTTTACTCCATTATAGAAGCCACAAAATGGGCCACAAAATTTTACAATTCTAAAATAGTTATTTTTACAGATTGCAAATCTGCACTTTTTAGCCTTTTCCAAAATCCCCTTAAAACTAACTTTAATGTATTCACAAATGATCTTTTATTTCATACTTTTAAACATTTATCACATAACAATATCTTAATAATTCAATGGATACCTGCCCATGTGGGCATTCCTGATAATGAAACTGTAGATAGGATGGCTAAAGAAGCTTTAAATCACAACTCACATATTCCAACCCCATCATTTATTTATCAAATCAAATTAACAAATAAAAAATTACTAATAGAAGAATTGCAATCTTGGTATAATAATAATAGATCTCAATCCCACCGCTATAAAATTAATCCCAAAATTCAAAAATTCTATGACTTTAATTTGAAAAAAAAAAACGAAATAAATGCCATTCTTCGAATTAAAACCAATACAGCACTAACTAACTATAGACTCTTTCAATATAAAATTATTGATTCTCCTAATTGTCCAAACTGCAATACTTTTCACACATTAGAACATATTATTTTCAATTGCAAAAGTTATGATTATGAAAGAAGACAATATTTCTCAAAACTTTCAAAACTTAATATTTTGTCTTATGACTTTCAAAGTATTTTATTTTCTTCAAACTCAAAGCTAATACCTGTTCTGTATAACTATCTCATTCAATTTCTGAAGAACTCTAAAATTCTTGATATTTTATAAAAAAAATTACAAATACTATACCATCTATTTAACTTAATTCAGATTCAAAAAGCCTCTGAATGAGTTTGCTTTTATAAAGCAAGAATATTCAATTTATGTTATGTGTTCTACTACTACTACACTACCACCAAAATATTAAATTTCTAGCATAGAATCTAAAATGCTGAAGAACGCACTGTTAACATACTCCCCTTCTTGACAGTTGTGACGGTTAATGCAAACTCCTTGACTATCTGTGGCAGGGATTGATTCAATCAGCAGCCTACCAGGCTCGTAATCTGAAGTTCCCAGGTTAGAGTTCGAACTGTGTCTGCACTGAAAGTTATCCCTGCTAAACCCCACCCTGCTCTCGGTGAGAAAAGGTACACCGAATGGGCTTGGAGAAGCCATCCGTTGAACGGGGTGTAAAAATGTGGAGCCCGTGTGAATGAGAGCCATACCCTGTACATGTTAAAGAACAGGCTGGATGATCTTGACGGAATGTTTCCATCGGTCTCCTGTGGCTTCCCTTCCCCCCGGTCTGAAACCTTGGGATCCTTATAACCTGACCTTTAGCCCACGTGTTCTTTTATGCAAACGTGGTTAAGTACAGCAACCTAACTCTTGTTCACCACATTCATAATTGCCATCTACATATCAGATTTCTAGCATAGCCTGTATACAATATTGCTTCAAAATTTTGTCATTTTCTAAATTTAGCGCCCTCTATGGCAAAAATTCAGACCAGTTAAGAAAATGTAAATTAGTTTTTAGAAAACGAGTTAAACATGATTTTTTCCTATAAGAGGTTAAAAAGCTTGGTTGCCATTGAGCGCAAAATAAAGGATCCATGTTCCGTCTGTTTCTTCACTAATACTATTTTTCTGCTCAGGATCGTCTACTTCACTGATCTTCCCTATGCTGTATTATACTGACAGGCTCCTATTGGATCTCTGTGGCATGCAGCTGCTTTGAGATTAATTCCTTTTTTAGAGATTGAAATACAATTATGAGCAAACAATTTGTGGATAATTGAATTGCTTTAATTCTAGCATAATGTTTTCGGGCTATCAAAATTGTGAAACGTGTTCAGAAATCTCCAACAGCACAAATCAAAACGTAAACACTGAACCATGCGTTGATCCAAAATCATGCTCCAACTGTCATGATTCAACAAGTTTCAGTGTTATGTTTATAGCAAGTCTAAAACGTGGAGAGACTCCTTTCACATTCTTCTCTTCCAGATATCAAGATTAATTTCTCATGTCAACGAAACAAAAGTCGGGAGGCTTCATGAAAAACAACGGCATTGGCCATTCGGAGCACGATCAGCGACGCTTCTTAATTACCGAGTCGACCTCGAAAAAGATGTTTTTAAGCATTTAAATAATCACTTCCTTCATTTTTGTCCTACACTAGGGAGGCGATTGAAAACATCAATAGAAAGCGGCAAGCCTGATGGAAATGCATCACGAAACAAAGAGAAATCTGAATTTTACGATCACTAATCATACATTTATAGCAGTTTTAATTCAATAAAAATCTCAGTTACCATTATAAAAATAAATACCCCCTCAAGCAGCTGCTTGGCAGAGTTGGGTTGTTTTACCTCTGAGCGGCACTTTTTTTGCACACAATGGGCTAAATGGCCAGGTCACATGGACCCCGAAGGCTCAGAGAAGGTTGGGGGAGGGGACCCACTGGAATAGCTGTTGGGAGACAGATGGTAGCCTACCGTCAAGACCATCCAGCGTGTTCTTTAACGTGCACAGGGTATGGCTCTGCCGCACACGGAGCCACGGCTTAACGTCCAATCCGACGGACGGCGGTCTTTCCAAGCCCATCGGTGTCCCCTACTGACCGTGGGCAGGGCGGGGAATTTTGCGGAGATAAATCTCAACGCTGACCCAGCTGGGACTCGAACCTGGGAACTACAGATTACGAGCCTGACGCGCTACCGACTGAGCCACCCCCGCCCCCCTGCTTGCCACAGAGGTCTGGCAGGAGCCTGTCAGTTTATATGTCATAGTAGAAGGTCTGAGAGGATGGCAGGACCTCAGCAGAAAACAACACGAACATCCATGCCTTACCCGGGGGTCGAACCCAGGTCTCGCAGATCAGTAGCCAGACGCTCTAACCACTCGGCCACGGGACGGCTGAGAATAAATACCCCCTCAAGCAGCTGCTTGTCACAGAGGTCTGGCAGGAGCCTGTCAGTTTATATGCCATAGTAGAAGGTCCGTGAGGATGGCAAGCCCTCAGCAAAAAAACAACACTAACATCCATGCCTTACCGGGGCTCGAACCCAGGTCCCTTAGATCAGTAGCGAAGCGCGCTAACCATTCGGCCACTAGTGATAATTAAGTGGTTACTGGGACCTTTAAGGATTTTAACAAGGGAGAAAAAACGTTTTTTAAGTTTTATTTTCGTGCTTTAATCACAAAATCGCTGTACTTATTAAAGCTTAATATCATCAATGCAATGGTGAAAAAACACCCAATTCTTCTTTCCAATTTGATTAAGAATTGCTCAAGAAAATCGGAAATATCTGCCTTCGAGTATTTACTTTTCATATGAAAAGGAGAGAACCTATTTCTAGGAACCCAAGAGTTTTCAGTGCCAAGTTATACTCGTAATCTTCAACAATACGAAATTCTGTACGACACTTCCTTCAAGAACTTGAAATGGAAAGTTATAATTTCTCGTTTACTAAATCAGATTTATATACGCAACTTAAACTTCATATTCTTACATAAAGTATTCTATAATTATTTTACATGACCAATTTATGCAATACATATTACAATTATATAATGATTACATTAACATGGTCAAACAAACAGTCTCTATATATATGCTGATCAAAGGAAGTTGGATAAATTCGTTTAACCTCATCACAGTACAATATACACAGTCGTATCAGAATAATATGACCACCTACCATACATATACTATGGTAGGTGGTCATATTATTCTGATACGACTGTATACTTAGCAACGTACGGTTTATGTTACTTCTGATACAAGATACTTCTGTATGCTTAGATACAGAAGTCGGTAACTTTTCAAATAAACTGTTTTTGAGAAATCGAAACTGAAGACAATTTGAAGATCTCAATGAAATTATTTCAATCTCGATTTTCAACAATATTCGTTCAGTGTTTAGAGTCACGGAAATTTGAATATTTAGCAACTACAATGCCAGCTTAAATAATTGCTCTGAAAAGTTAATAAAAACAAGTTAAAACGAAAGCAATAACGGTTGTATTAAATTTTACTAACACATAATGTATTTTTAGAAGCTCGCGTAATAATTATGCTAATTTTCGCCAATTTTGAATTATCTAACTTGTTAAATATTTTTTGTTACTTTGCTTTGACTGAGCTGTCAGATCCTTAAATATTATTATTTTTCTTTATTCACAGTAGCTGGAGGACAAGAGAAATTCATTTAAACAAAATCGTAAATATTATTCATTTATATTGAGGCATGAAAAAGGAGACGAACTACACGAAAACTGTTTGGACTCAAAAATGTTGATCGAATCTGATAATAATACGCTGACTTCCATTGAAATTGCCCCACCAGGAAAGAATAGCCTGAAAAGCTGACCATTTGCATGCATGACGAAATGTATATTTATGTCGCTGATTTGCATATGAAGCCGATAAGCGCAAAAACTCGGCCAGTAGCTGGGAAGTTGTTCCCGTGGAAGCCTTCAATATTTTTTCATATTCCCTTTTAAAAAAGGTGAGTGGGTGATACAAATATTTCACGTTTCAGTTGGGTTGTTTTATCTCTGAGCGGCACTTTTTTGCACACCATGGGCTAAATGGCCAGGTCACATGGACCCCGAAGGCTCAGAGAAGGTTGGGGGAGGGGACCCACTGGAACAGCTGTTGGGAGACAGATGGTAGCCTCCCGTCAAGGCCATCCAGCGTGTTCTTTAACGTGCACAGGGTATGGCTCTCCCGCACACGGGGCCACGGCTTAACGTCCCATCCGACGGACGGCGGCCTTTCCAAGCCCATCGGTGTCCCCTACTGACCGTGGGCAGGGCGGAGAATTTTGCGGAATTCCACGTTTCAGGAAGTGATTATAATTTCATTAACTAATTCAAGAGGTAACGATGTCATGATAGTTAACCTCCACTACGTCAGATAAACTATATATTTTGCTCTAACTAGAATCATTTAAATATGAAAAAGCTAAAAAAAACTAAACAATAAAGCTATAAAAATTTTAAGAAATTTCTTAAAAAATATTATTTTCCAATTTAATGACAATACACTACAGTGGACTAAGGAGTTCGGGATGAAATCAAACGTGATCCCAAAAGTTTTTTAGCATGCGAGAGTGAAAATAAGCTGAACACTGAAATAAATTTGTGTTCCCGTGGCCGAGTGGTTAGCGCGCTTGGCTACTGATCTAAGGGACCTAGGTTCGAGCCCCGGGTAAGGCATGGATGCATGTGTTGTTTATATGCTAAGGTCCTGCCATCCTCTCAGACCTTCTACTATGGCATATAAACTGACAGGCTCCTGTCAGACCTCTGTGGCAAGCAGATGCTTGAGGGGGTACTTATTTGGGTGATGCTAATATACTGCTCACAAAAATTAGGAGATATTTCTTCGCTTCATATTCATTTTGAAATATCCCCTAATTTTTGTGAGCAATATATTCCACATTTTCCCATTTTGGCTATAGGGATCGGATCGTCCATACATTATGCAATGCTGTTTTAACTGTCGCCTCTTCTCTACGTAAAGCTTATCTGAACCCCACTCCATTTTACTTTTCGTTTGTAAGCACCTTTATATTTGTATTCAGCGTAACAAAAGAACATTACTGAAGAAATAATTTACTATAATTAATCTTATTATTAATAAACTGTTTTTTATCATCGAAAAACGAGGAAAAAATACTAATTGTAGAAATAAGTTTTAGCGTTTTTTCTCTCCTCCTCTCGAGGTGTTATGTAATTTATGGACGCACCCATAGATACAATTAAATCGAAATCTACTTCCGCGTCAAAGCTGCCGGCAATTTATCTACTTCGTCCCGGCTTTCCTGTTTACCGTTGACTGTAAGTAAGTCCGTGTCCATTAAGCCGTACTTAAGCCCATCGCTAATCCCAGGAAACGAACAGTCACTAATTCCAGTCAGGAAACCTATTCAGCATTCGCCTTTGTTCACTTCTGCTTTACCTTGATTAATGTCTGAAGGATGTGGAAGAAAAACGAATATCAACACTTGGAGCACGACATCGGATGCCGACTGACATTCAGCTATAAATGCGTTTCATATAAGCTCTTCTGTTCGGAAGATTAAAAATAAATTACTCACGCTGTTCATTTTCGCTGTTGGATAGAATTAAACCATTGTATGTAACATCGAGAAACGACGTTGACGTTAGGGTTCATTAGATTTTCTCTTCGATGATTAAGGCTTTAGTTGTTATAGCCCTGAGCCAAGTGCAACCATAGACAATTTTTGCCGCCCAGAGAAATTACTTTTTTTGGACACCTTGACAAAAAAAAACGTTTTTTTTTATCGCCGCGAGCGAAATTACTTTTTTTTTTGGACACCCCCGACAAAAATTGTTTTTTATCGCCCCAATCAAAATAGATTTTTCTACCCCAAGTGAATTTCTATTTTTGCCGCCCCAAGTGAATTTGGGTTTTTGCTGCTTCGAGAGAAATTGCTTTTTAGCTGAACAAGTGAATTTAATTTTTGCCGCAACTTGTTTTACTTCTGAGCGGTACTTTTTTGCACACCATGGGCTAAATGGCCAGATCAAATGGAACCCGAAGGTTCAGAGAAGGTTGGGGGAGGGGACCCACTGGAACAGCTGTTGGGAGACAGATAGTAGCCTCCCGTCCAGGCCATCCAGAATGTTCTTTAACGTGCACAGGGTATGGCCTCCGGCACACGGGGCCACGGCTTAACGTCCCATCCGACGGGTGGCGGCCTTTCCAAGCCCATAGGTGTCCCCTATTGACCGTGGGCAGGGCTGGGATTTTTGCGGAGATAAATCTCAACGCTGACCCAGCTGGGACTCGAACCTGGGAACTACAGACGGGGAAGTCGCAACAAGTGAAATTACATTTTTATCACCATAAGCGAATGCACCTTTTTGCTGATAAGAGATTTTATTTTCTATCCGCAGCAAAGAAGTTACATTTTTAATTCTTTGGAGCTCCAAGAAACTTTTTTCTTCCTCTCCATCTGGATTACAATGCCGAAAAATTATAAGCAATTAATGGCATTTCAAAATTGCTAAACATGATTTACTATTAACAAAATTGAATTAAAAAAATACAAGAAGGTTTATGAACATTTTCTCTTATAGCATTCGTATCCCCAAAATATCAACTTCTGGTCAGGCAAGACTGACGAGCAGACTTTCTTCATTAGGAAAAAGATGTCAAATCAATGTCATCAGTCAAATAACACTTTTAATTTTCCCGCCTTTAAACGTAATTTGCAGTTCCCAGGTTCGAGTCCCAACTGTGCCTGGGTTGAGAATTTTCTTCCCTAAACCATACCTTGTTTCAGTGAGAAAGGGGATAACGATGGGCTTGGCAGGAAAAAAAAATCCCCTTTTCGAACTTTATGCTAACAAAATCAAAAGTTCTCCGAAGTTCAGGTTCCTATCGCCAAAAATATAAAAACAATGATTCTGAAGATAAAAGTTCGATTTAGCTGGGGTTTTTTAATTTGCTTCTGCTAAAGTTTATAGTTACGAGTTAAGTACAGATTAATACATACATAAACTCATTTCTTAAATCTTAATCTTCTAACATTTTTTACGGTACTAGATTTTCGCGGGAGAGGGAAAGATGCCTTAATTTCTACAGCGGATTTTAGATGAAACTATTACTTATTTTCTTGTTCCTAAAGCTATTCTGATGTGCTTTCTGTGCTATGTCGGAATAAGATTTATATTAACAATTAATTTTAAGCCTATATTTAATCATAATAACAAACAATAATAATTGTATCATAATTATTTCATAAGACCATATATAGAAAAAGCCATTTCGACTATTAGGCCAGACTCCCAAGTCCCCAAATTTCCAAACGGCCTGGTCTTCTTGTATCTCTCAAAGGACCCGATTATAAAATTACATATTATTAACCATACAAGTGTAATTGCTTTGTATGTTTTAATTTTGATATATTAGAAAAATTGGATTTTAATTCTTGCTTTGTTCAATACAAATAAGCATTTTTGAACGATTTAATACATAATTTATCCGAAAAGTTAATTTCGAATCTTATAGAATCACTTAACCGCTAAACGCTATATGCGTTAGGTGGATCTTTTCAGGAACTAAGTCTATTCTGCAAAACCTTAAACTTTCAACACTGCTCTAAAATATTGCAATATATATTTACACAAATACTTCAAAGTCTAAAGTTATCTGCTATATTCTCCTTATCCCCAGCCAGATAAAGGGTAAAATAATCTACTTCCAAGATTGCTATATCAAAAACATTTGATGAGTAGCTTTACCTCATCGACATTTTTTTTGCTTGTGTTGGACGAAAGGCAGCCTTTTCACAACACATCGACGTTTCCTTTTTCACCGAGGGTAGGTAATGGAAATGAATCTTAACGCTTGCCAGTTGGAACTCAAATATGGAAACATCAGATTACGAGTTGGGTTACGAGTTTTACCTCTGTGCGGCACTTTTTTGCACACCATGGGCTAAATGGACCAGGTCACAATACTTTTTTTAGCATTCTACTACATACGTGAAAAAATAAGTGTAAAAAAAAAAGAACCAAAATAATGATTATAGAAATTGAAGGCTGCATATGAAAAAAAAAATTGATGTTTCCCATGCATTCTTCTCCAATTAAACCCTGAAACTGCTAAATTAAACCATAGTTATTCGTTCCGATATTACAAAAGCTTGTTATACACCATTTAACTCGATGAACCTTGCTCAGATGTGTCTGAAATGAGACGTTGTTTTCGGTAAGTAGAAGTAACAGCCTTTTATATTAAAATACTGATTTGCCTTGTTTCATAATCGCTGGAAAACGCAAGTAAATTTTTAAACTTTCATTTGTCTTGCATTGGAAGAATGAATTTCAGTTTCATTCCATTGCTTGGGGCTGAGTTTACCTCAGTGGGTAGCGCATCAGTTTCGTAATCTGATGGACACCGATGAGCTTGGAAAGGCCGCCGTCCGTAGGATGGGACGTTAAGCCGTGGCCCCGTTGCGGGAGAGCCATACCATATGCACGTTAAAGAACACGCTGGATGGCTACCATCTGTCTCCCAATAGCTGTTCCATGGGTCCCCTCCCCCAACCTTCTCTGAGCCTTTCATGTGACCTGGCCATTTAGCCCATGTTGTGCAAAAAAGTGCCGCTCAGAGGTAAAACAACCCAATCCAACACAGTAAATCCTTCCAATCCCTAAAAACCTATCTGGGGTGATCTGAGGGTTGGGTTGTTTTACCTCCGACAGGCATTTTTTGTACACAATGTGTAAAATGGCCCATAAGGACTCCAAGGGCTCAGGGAAGATTGAGGGAATTGCACCCACTGGGCAGCTGTTAGGAACGCCTCCCATCAAATGCATCGAGTGTGTTCCTTTAAGGTACACTGGGTACCATGGCATCAAGTCCCATCTGACAAACGGCAGCTTTTCCAAGTCTACATGTTGATCTCTGGGAGCCCTTCTGAAGTTTACATTACTAATATTATCATAAATCGTATTCTCAAATATAAATTTTATTTGGAGGCCTCAGTTTATTATTTCGAGGGAGTGGAGCAAACAGCACCTCTTTTCCCTCCAATGATTACACCCCTAGCACATCCACGGACAGCATGAAGGACCCAGGACCAAACTTTAACTGGCCATGACCCACTTTACATTACCTAGGCATTAGACGCAGACACTACTATATACTTATAAATTAATAACTATAATAATTCACAATTTACGTATACAATTAACGAAATTAAAAATTGTTCGAATGCTAAATAATTATATCTTAAACTCATAATTATTTAGTACATTATAGTCTCAATTGCTGATGCCCCATAAAACACTAAAAACGAACCTATCATAGTGATATTTTTTATTCAAAGTTAAATGCAAAAAAGAATATCTTTTAATGATGAAAGTATTGGTAATGAAAGCAATGAATTCAATGCTTATAAAATAGTATCGATGACATTGCATATTCTTTAAGAAGAGGATAAGGCTTATTTTTCCATAATTAGTTTTTTTGAATGCTAGTTCAATATTTCAGGAGAAATAGAGAATATTAGCTACCGAACAAGTTCAGAAGTTGGTCAGAACAGTGCATAAATTGAGAATCTGACGATGTCTTTTTGCTAAAAACTGGCGAAAACTTCTCGTTGTCATATGAATTTTTCCTAAGAATGTAAACAGTTCAGTTGTTTTACCTCTGAGCGGAATTTTTTTTACACAATGGACTAAATGGCCAGGTCACATGGACCTCGAAGGCTCAGAAAAGGTTGGAGGTGAACACTGAATAGCTGATGGTAGCCTCCCGCGTTAAGCCCATCCAGCGTATTCTTTAATATGCACAAGATATGGCTCTCCTACACACGGGGCCACGGCTTAACGTCCTATTCGACGGACGGTGGCGTTCCCTACTGACCAAGAATAGGGCGGGGTTTTGCGGAAATGTAATCAGCCACAGTAATATACGACCATTTATTTTTCCAGCTTTCTTTATCAGGGTGGGCAATATACTTGCTGATTCCACCCCCCCCCCCAACCCCCGATATGGAACCACCTTGTCGAGGTGTGTTGGCTTGAGGGCCTAAATGAAGTCGAAGGTTATGCTGACCGGAGTGGGACCGGTTGGACAGGCCAAGGATGGAAGAAGGCCGGACTAAGAGTTTTCGTCACGGGAGCCGAGGAAACTTGGATTTTTATTACCTTGTGTGTGGCGGTCCGGGACATAGATTAAATTTAGGTTTTGACCGATGGATGAGCTTTACTCCTATAGTACTGTTCGCCATAAGGTAGTCGGGGATGAGCTGTATCTATATGGTACTGTCTTGCCCCTGACCATAGATAGTGGTTTACGTGGCATTATCCCTATATTGGTAGTGCTTTAGGCGGAACTAGTGGGTCTTGTCATCATATATAATTTACCTGCTGATTCCAAAAGGAGTATAAGAGATTATATATTCATTAAAAAGGAAGCATAAAACGTCGAAAAATCTAGTTTGACACATTCTCTGCACACTGCTTTAGTTATGTTTTTCATCGCAATACATACATATGTAATCCTCAATCATTACAACTCAAGATGTTGAACAGTACTAATTTAGTTCTTCAGAAACATTATCCTTAGCAATGCATATGCATTTGGCCACTGCAGACAATTCTTTTCCACAGTTCGCCCACTTCATTTTAGAGTTGGGTTGTTTTACCTATGAGCGGTACTTTTTTTGCACACAATGGGCTAAATGGCCAGGTCACATGGATCCCGAAGGCTCAGAGAAGGTTGGGGGAGGGGACCCACTGGAACAGCTGTTGGGAGACAGATGATAGCCTCCCGTCAAAGCCATCCAGTGTGTTCTCTAACGTGCACAGGGTATGGCTCTCCCACACACGGGGCCATGACAACGTCCCATCCGATGGCCGGCGACCTCTCCAAGCCCATCGGTGTCCTTTACTGACCGTGGGCAGGGTGGAGAGTTTTGCGGAGACGCTGACTCAAACCTGGGAACTGCAGATTACAACCGTGGCGCGCTACCGACTGAACCACCTCGTTTTAGATTTGTCCCTTTTTTTTCAAGTCTTCAGGCCCACTTGTTCATAATTCTCTTTGCTAATCTGCACTTCTGCATATGGGCAATGTCGCCAAACTAATGCAGTCTCTGCCTATATAAAATGCTGCTTAGAGGAGGTTGTGGACTCTTTCTTCTAACCTAATCATTATTAACAAAAATCAAATCACTTTTGATTGCGCATGCTACTTTTGATTGTAGATTAAGCATCTACAATCAAAAGCATCAAGCTATGCGTCATATTAAAGGTACACGTTCCACTATCATACCAAAATTCAGAGAAGGTAAAATTGTTATGTAGTAAACATATTCATTTGTTTTTCCACTCTTTACAGATTCTTAAATGCTACAACAATTTGCATAGAGATCTCTGTGTCAAATATTTAAATTTTCCTAATTTTTCAAAATTGCAAGAAATGTCGCTAAAGATTAAAATTAAGGCAGACTATTTACAGATCTCAAACTTTTCTTCAAAGACATAAACATTCAGTTGGCACTTTATTTGGAATGGACCCATGATATGCCAAATTGGAAGTCGGAGTAACTTTTTAAATAAGCTTTATATAGAAAATGTGACGAAAGATAGAGATCGCAATTAAATCTGCAAGACATCGATTTTCAACACTATTTGTTCAGTAGTTAAATAGTTATAAAGGTGAAATTTTTAATAAATTACCTTGTTCTTCAAACTCAAACTACTAAAAACACGTTTATGCATTTTAGTGAAATCTAAAAATAAGCTTATTGCATTCCTAGCACTTTAAATACAAAAAGCATCTTGAGGTCTGAGTTCATTAGGATCTTTAACTTCTCACATTTGTCCGTAAAAGCTTGTTTGCCAAGTTACTGAGTTCTGAATCTTGCTACTGAACTAACGTGTTTCTAATAAAGTCCTCAAAGAGTGAATATGTACACATTTCCGTATGTATGGAATTATCGAAAGTGAGTTGGCTTAGTAGCATGCTAGGCTGGGTTGTTTTACCTCTGAGCGGCACTTTTTTGCACACCATGGGCTAAATGGCCAGGTCACATGGACCCCGAAGGCTCAGAGAAGGTTGGGGGAGGGGACCCACTGGAACAGCTGTTGGGAGACAGATGGTAGCCCCCCGTCAAGGCCATCCAGCGTGTTCTTTAACGTGCACAGGGTATGTCTCTCCCGCACACGGGCCACGGCTTAACGTCCCATCCGACGGACGGCGGCCTTTCCAAGCCCATCGGTGTCCCCTACTGACCGTGGGCAGGGCGGGGAATTTTGCGGAGATAAATCTCAACGCTGACCCAGCTGGGACTCGAACCTGGGAACTACAGATTACGAGCCTGGCGCGCTACCGACTGAGCCACCCCCGCCCGCTAGGCTGGTAAACTGATGTTTCATGATCGAGTCTTCGCTGTTTAGAATTTATATTTTTTTAACCTCTGCCTTCAGTGAGAATGTGACACCGATGGGCTAGGAAAGGCCACATCCCATCGGATGGATCGCTAAGATGTGGCTCCGTGTTCGAGAGCCATAACCGATGTGCGTTAAAAACACGCTGAAGAGACTTGAAGGAAGTCTTCTGTCTCTTAACAACTGTCCAGTGGGTTTTCTTCCCCTATTCAACTCTGAGCTCTTGGGATCCTTGTAACCTGGCCATTTAATCCATTTTGTGCAGAACCCAGCAGAATTAACGAAGTTACTGGAATTTCGCATTCGAATTTTAGCCGACATAAAAAATAAAAATAAATACCCATTCAAGCAGCTGTTTGCCACAGAGGTCTGACAGGAGCCTGTCAGTTTATATGCCATAGTAGAAGGTCTGTGAGGATGGCGGGACCTCAGCAGAAAAACGACACGAACATCCATGCCTTATCTGGGGATCGAACCCAGGTCCCTTAGATTAGTAGCCAACAAGGCAAATATGCAAATAAATTTTATAGCATAGAGAATAATTAAAATTCTTACTTGATACTTGAAAATTTCAATTAAATCAACTACTAAAACTGTTTACGATAAAATATATTAGGTTCCAACAGATCAAATTAAAAATCCAACAGAGCCTCATATTAGTAATATTATTTGCTACCTTGGTGCATCTCAATTATTGGTCCTATCATTGCCACTTATATTCATTTAGTTATGTCAATTAACACAGTTGTAAAATTTAATAGTTTAGCTCGACGTGGTCTGCGTTTGTGCGTTGCCTTCGTAATACCAGGTATAAGATCTTTCCTCTACGTCTGGAATTTATGGTATGATCTAACATCAATAAATTCCGGACGAAGCGGAAAGGTGGATAATGCCTTGTACCGAGCAATTTATTATGAATGAAATGCGCAAGCAGTACGCTATGTGGAGATAAATAGGCAATCAAATTAAACAACTTGTGGGAAGCACGTAATTCTTTAACCATACTTTCGGAACAGAGCTGCTCGAACGACTTCTCATTACTTAATACCAAATGATTTTACAAATGTTTAAAGCATCAGCTGAGAACAAGTGATGCTAAACAAAATACGAATCATGCTGGAATTTTAATACTCGATTTAATCGAGGAAAAAAAATATGTTGAACAAAAAGAAATGAAAAAAAGTTAAAAGAAACATTTTATGGCTACCAACTGTTAAATCAACCACTCCTTAAACAAGAGAGCCGTCCCATGGCCGAGTAATTAGCGCGCTTGACTATCTAATGGATCTATCTATCTAAGGGACCTGGGTTCGAGTCCCAGGTAAGACATGGATGTTTGTGTTGCCTTTCTGCTGAGGACCCGCCATCCTTACAGACCCTCTACTATGACGTATAAATTGACAGGCTCCTGTCAGACCTCTGTGGCAAGCAGCTGTTCGAGGGAGTGTTTTTTTTTTAAACAAGAGATGAAAGCAACCTTCCACGACCAGGAATTCGAACCCAGGCTCTTCGTAAAAATCAGCTCAGCCACGCTAACACCCAGTCAATGGAATAGATACATTAAATGACGTACACAGTAACGGCATGAAGGTATCACTAGAAATAAAAATAGAAAGCACAAAACTGTTGAACGTCGCTCATTTTAACGACGCGTACGCGAAAACTAACATCCTGTGCTAGCTAAGATAACACGCCAAACCAGCAGAAAAGACAGCCACTATAAAAGCGAACCGAACTCACCATTTGCGTCTGATTTCCGCATCTCGAGCAGGTGGGAGTCACTAATCCAGAGATAGGAGGAGATGCACGTAATTGTTCGTGCAGGTCAGAGGTTACGGTTAGTGACACGGCCGGAACACTCCGAGCGCCCGCTCTGTCCAAAGAGTACAGACAAGCTACACTGTAAGGGTGACCAGACCCGTCAGCAACGAACGAGCTGCGATCAATAGCTTGCTCTAGGAACGCAGCCCGCTGCTATTAACGGGAACCCGGCCAGGAGAAGCTCACAGCAGCAGAGACAGAGCCTTGCCATTCGCTGGCTCTTACAGGAAACTGGAGAATATCATCGCTTCTGATGCCAGCTCCCGGAGCTTTGTTGACAGTCGAGTAGTTGCGGTTGGCCCTTTGGCAAAATGGAACCTTACTAAAAGGGTTTTGATGGCAAAAAAAAAACATGGATTGTGGCTAGCTAAGGCACCAGTTTACCTTGCAATATGCATTCCTCAAGTACTTTCATGACACAAACTGTTCCCTTAAAATGATTGTTGAATGAATTAAGTATGTTAGATACCATTTACTGACTACAACTGAAAATGGATGGATATACGCAAAAAAAAATCTTATCCTACAAATTTTTAAACTGGTAAACTGAATAGCAGAGAGTTGTTTTCCAAGTTGTTTAAAAATCATAAATTCAATTTTTTGTTGCAATTTAAGAATTTTTTTAGAAATACAGACATTTTTTCAATATAACAAATCTTTTCTCAAACTCGAAAAGCTAGGGGTAGTCGGTAGCGCGCCAGACTCGTAATCTGCAGTTCCCAGGTTCGAGTCCCAGCTGGGTCAGCGTTGAGACTTCTCTCCGCAAAACTCACCGCCTTCCCTAAGCTCAGTAGGGGACACCGATGGGCTTGGAAAGACCGTCGTCCGTCGGATGGGACGTTAAGCCGTGGCCCCGTGTGCGGAAGAGCCATACCCTGTGCACGTTAAACACACTGGATGGACTTGACGGGAGGCTACCATCTGTCTCCCAACAGCTGTTCCAGTGGGTCCCCTCACCCGACCTTCTCTGTGCCTTCGGGGTCCTTGTGTCCTGGCCATTTAGCCCATTGTGTGCAAAAAAGTGCTGCTCATGGATAAAACAAACCAAACCGAAAAGCTAAAATTAGAAAGACTAATTTTTTCATCTGCCTAAGAACAAACATGATACAAAAGGGAAGAAAAGCATTACAGGGAAACAGACTCCACTGCACACAGCTGATGAAAGTAACACGATGTGAGTGCGAGGGTAACATTAACTTTATCATAAGGTAAATTCTAGAGCAAGTCCATACGCAAGCGCAACAGGTGCTCGCGCACAAGTCCAATGTTGGATTATTTAACCACTGAGCAGCACTTTTTTTGCACACAATGGGCTAAATGGTCAGATCAAAAGGACCCCAAGATCTCAGAGGAGTTTGGGATTCACTGGACAGCTGCTAGGAGACAGATGGACGCCTTTCATCAATGCCATTCAAAGTGTTCTTTAACATGCTCAGGGTATGACTCTCTTGCACACGGTGCCACGGCTTAACGTCCTATGCGACGGATGGTTGCATTTCCAAGCCCATCGTTGCCCCCTTTCTCACTTAGGGCAGTGTGGAGGTTAGCGGAGATAAATCTGGTGCAGTTGGGTTGTTTTACCTCTGAGCGGCACTTTTTTGCACACCATGGGCTAAATGGCCAGGTCACGTGGACCCCGAAGGCTCAGAGAAGGTTGGGGGAGGGGACCCACTGGAACAGCTGTTGGGAGACAGGTGGTAAGTCCCCCGTCAAGGCCATCCAGCATGTTCTTTAACGTGCACAGGGTATGACTCTCTCGCACACGGGGCCACGGCTTAACGTCCCATCCGACGGACGGCGGCCTTTCCAAGCCCATCGGTGTCCCCTACTGACCGTGGGCAGGGCGGGGAAATTTTGCGGAGATAAATCTCAACGCTGACCCAGCTGGGACTCGAACCTGGGAACTACAGATTACGAGCCTGGCGCGCTACCGACTGAGCCACCCCCGCCCCAGGTGCAGTTGGGTCTCAAACCTGAGAACTGCATATTACTAGCCTGACGACTAAACCAACCCCTGCCAAGCATAAGTTCATTGATTATTTCCTTTTTTTTATCATGACTTTTCATAAAATTTTCCGTGATTTTTCACTTTGCTCTTTTTATTTTGCTTCAATAAATAAAAAAAAATAAATACCCCCTCAAGCAGCTGCTTGCCACAGAGATCTGACAGGAACCTATCAGTTTATATGCCATAGTAAAGGGTCTGAGAGGATGGCAGGACCTCAGCAGAAAAACGACACACACATCCATGCCTTACCCGGGCTCGAACCCAGGTCCCTTAGATCAGTAGCCAAGCGTGCTAACCACTCGGCCACACTTGGTAAAAAAAATGTATCCGTCATCTGCGATTCTCAAATAAAAATGCACACCTTTTAACGCCCCATAATGGTTATTTCAGAAGCATTCGAACTACGTAAGCAACGTAGGCTGCATCATAAATTTAAAAATATTGCGAAAATAATAAAAATGAAATCGTTACTTTCTCCAGGTTAGAGGATGTTTAGAGACAATAATAGCTAGGATCAAAATTTTTGGGATGCCGCTAACGGGTGGGCTTCCTGATATTCAGAGTGACGCAAATTATAGTACTTTATCTACAATACTATAACAAGGTGGTTATAGTTAAAATCACCACTTTGACCACTTAGAGGTCAAAAACTTTACGAAATAGAATTTGGATTGGATTGTTTTACCTCTGAGCGGCACTTTTTTGCACACCATGGGCTAAATGACCAGGCCACAAGGACCCCGAAGGCTCAGAGAAGGTTGGCGGAGGGGACCCACTGGAACAGCTGTTGGGAGACAGATGTAGCCTCCCGTCAAGGCCATCCAGCGTGTTCTTTAAAGTGCACAGGGTATGGCTATCCCGCACACGGGGCCACAGCTTAACGTACCATCCGACGGACGGCGACCTTTTCAAGCCCATCGGTGTCCCCTACTGACCGTAGGCAGGGCGGGGAAATTTTGCGGAGATAAATCTCAACGCTGACCCAGCTGGGACTCGAACCTGGGAACTACAGATTACGAGCCTGGCGCGCTACCGACTGAGCCACCCCCACCCCAAAAATAGAATTTGGAATAGACAATGAACACCATGAGGAAACGTAGAATATGAAAATAATTAATTCCAAAAAATGACACCACGGAAAAAGTGACTGTATGAAGTCAAAGAGATAAACATAGAGAACGCCTAATTGTCTGCCAGATGTAGTGTTACAAGTTCTGCAGATCAAAATACTCACAGTGATAGCCATCTGTATTCATAATTGTATGTTGAAAGCACAGAACAGCACAGCATGGCCAATTCTCAAACGAAGCATGTCATGACGAATGTTCGTAACAAGCCTTGTAATACTAACCTCAGATTAGTCAGAGATGGAAAGTTTTCCCTGATAAATCCTGAGCTAAATACATCCCCATAACCAAAAGCCACAAGGACTGAAGTTCAGAAAGCGAGGTGGTCATGCTTTTCGAAAACTGCGGAAATGAGATCATATCGCCGAACGTATACGCAGCAACTGTACCACTCGATGAGCAATAGGCAATGACACTCCATCTTGCATAAACATAGCTGTATCCAAACAACAACTCATTTAGTCAAGAATTACACGTTGACAGAGATCAAAGTAATTTGGTTGTTTGGAGGATTAACGGCTCAAGGACAACTAAGATTTATAATGAGTCAAACAAGATTAAAGGATAAAATACACTGAACCCGCAAAAAAAGTTAAAAAACAAAAGAAAAAGCAATTACTAAAAAAAAATTAACAATAGCGCATAGAACCCGTATAAGACACATTAGGCAACTTTGGATTGGATTGTTTTACCTCTGAGCGGCACTTTTTTGCACACCATGGGCTAAATGGCCAGGTCACATGGACCCCGAAGGCTCAGAGAAGGTTGGGGGAGGGAATCCACTGGAACAGCTGTTGGGAGACAGATGGTAGCCTCCCGTCAAGGCCATCCAGCGTGTTCTTTAACGTGTACAGGGTATGATGGCTCTCCCGCACACGGGGCCACGGCTTAACGTCCCATCCGACGGACGGGGGCCTTTACAAGTCCATCGGTGTCCCCTACTAACAGTGGGCAGGGTGGGGGATTTTGCGGAGATAAATCACAACGCTGACCCAGCTGGGACTCGAACCTGGGAACTACAGATTACGAGACTGGCGCGCTACCGACTGAGCCACCCCCGCTCCCGTGTTCAGCGACTGAACAAAGTGACTGTGATCGACTGGAATATGACGAACTGTTAAAATGGTATCACTCGCAGATATGTTAATTGTTTGATCAAAGAAGAAAAGAATATATTAGAAATTCATTACCTATGAGGAAACCAGCAACGCCATTCAAGGGATCATTAACACAAACGAGTTCGGAGAACATGGCTCAATGACGAAATTCTCTAAGAACCAATACAAACAGTAACAGGAAGACAATGTAAAGACATTTTCGTTGCCAACAAACAGAGGAGACATTTCCCTACATTCAATTTTGATATTTACACTTAATGGAAACAAGCCTCATCGGATCATAAGATGTTCCAAAACATGTATTCATCCTCCTAGCCAGAAAAATAGAGCAAATACGATAGTTGCTATAGATAACGTGGAACTTTTTCGGATACCAATGCAATATGGATCAAAATATTATGAGGACTGTTTTCTGTGGAATGTTTAGTTTACGCGACATCACTCTGGAGTCAGCGGCAGAGTGCAGATTCCGTGATGCACTATCGGCCACAGCAATAGAGATTTCATCAGCAACCATCTCAAATGGGAGAAGTTCCCTATTGTGAACTACGAATAAATTAGGCGTATCATGGTCTGAGTAGCCACTGCGCCATTAAATCCCAAAACAACCAACCAATGGACAAATTTTTGTACATATTATATGTATTACCTTCGAATTTCTTCATTAGTTGGCTTAATTTATATTTGCGTAAGGGTCTTCTAACCCTTAAGGCGCAGCAGTTTTTTACGAAATAAACTCAAAGTCAGATTTATAATCTTGAAGTACCTAACAGAAATAAATCATGTAAGACACCAAAATAAAGCTTTTAATTCTGAAAAACACAAAAAGCAAAAGGAAAGGAAGTGGTAGAGTTGCACGAAAACCATGTTGCAGGTAATCAATGAATATAGTAAATACACAGAGTTACCTGTTTGACAAAGAAGTGAATATTTGGGTTGGGTTGTTTTACCTCTGAACGGCACTTTTTGCACACAATGGGCTAAATGGCCAGGTCACAAGGACTCCGAAGGCTCAGAGAAGGTTGGGGAAGAGGACCCACTGGAACAGCTGTTGGGAGACAGATGGTAGGCTCCCGTCAAGGCCATCCAGCGTGTCCTTTAATGTGCACAGGGTATGGCTCTCCCGCATACGGGACCGCGGCTTAACGTCCCATCCGAAGGACGGCGGTCTTTCCAAGCCCATTGGTGTCCCATACTGACCGTGGGCAGGGCGGGGAATTTTGCGGAGATAAATCTCAACGCTGACCCAGCTGGGACTCGAACCTAGGAAATGTAGATTACGAGCCTGGAGCGCTACCAACTGAGCCACCCCCGCCCCTTGTTCCGGTGAAATAACTTGAACAATCTACAATCCTTCATGATACATCATATTGATTTCTGATGGTCCCTTTGGTCACATCTACTTTGCAAAATGTTCGAACAGATTGAAGTTCATTAAAACGAGATTTCATCTGTACTAATAAAATACTACTATTTGCATTTTCCCAGTCAACTCAGGAGTTCGAATTTCAACAGTTAGAGGTAGCTAAAGGCGAAAAATAAGTTTTATTATCTTTGAAAACGGGTATCGTGCATTCGTCAGAAGCGATATGTTATTCTTCTAGTTATAATTTAAACACAGGGGCCTATACACACTACCCATGATCGGTGGCCCACTTGTGGCCCGCGAGCGGACTTGCGGTTAAGAAACCTAATCTACATAAGTTTTTAATAACCTCCGATGAATCCGCAAGCACCTCAAAGTATTACTTTGAGGAGCACCTGGTGAAAATTTTTACGAAAACATTCGCTATATACAGAAGCGCTTTAAGGGTTCATTCGTGTCTTAGGCAAACATGTCACTGCCACCCCTCTCCTCGCCTAAATATTCAGTGTTATAAATATTAAAGCTCATGTTACCCATAAAATCGGGGCGGTGGTGGCTCAGTCGGTAGCGCGCCAGACTCGTAATCTGTAGTTCCCAGGTTCGAGTCCCAGCTGGGTCAGCGTTGAGATTTATCTCCGCAAAATTCCCCGCCCTGCCCACGGTCAGTAGGGGACACCGATGGGCTTGGAAAGGCCGCCGTCCGTCGGATGGGACGTTAAGCCGTGGCCCCGTGTGCGGGAGAGCCATACCCTGTGCACGTTAAAGAACACGCTGGATGGCCTTGACGGGAGGCTACCATCTGTCTCCCAACAGCTGTTCCAGTGGGTCTCCTCCCCCAACCTTCTCTGAGCCTTCGAGGTCCATGTGACCTGGCAATTTAGCCCATGGTGTGCAAAAAAGTGCCTCTCAGAGGTAAAACAACCCAACGTTAAAGAACACACTGGATGGCCTTGACGGGAGGCTACCATCTGTCTCCCAACAGCTGTTCCAGCGGGTCCCTTTCCCCAACCTTCTCTGAGCCTTCGGGGTCCTTGTGACCTGGCCATTTAGCCCATGGTGTGCAAAAAAGTGCCGCTCAGAGGTAAAACAACCCAACGTTAAAGAACACGCTGGATGGCCTTGACGGAGGCTACCATCTGTCTCCCAACAGCTGTTCCAGCGTGTCCCCTCCCCCATCTCTCTGTGATCCTTCGGGGTCCTTGTGATCTGGCCATTTAGCCCATGGTGTGCAAAAAAGTGCCGCTCAGAGGTAAAACAACCCAACGTTAAAGAACACGCTGGATGGCCTTGACGGGAGGCTACCATCTGTCTCCCAACAGCTGTTCCAGTGGGTCTCCTCCCCCAACCTTCTCTGAGCCTTCGAGGTCCATGTGACCTGGCAATTTAGCCCATGGTGTGCAAAAAAGTGCCGCTCAGAGGTAAAACAACCCAACCCAACCCATAAAATACTTGTTACCTAAGTGTACAAATCGTCACCAACCACAATGAATTAATAGGGAACTCAAATTTTTAGAAAGCTGATTATATCCGGTAATTCTGAATTAGTGGTTGATAGATGGTATTCACAAGCTGGATCACGACTGTGACACGCCTGTGTGTTACTAGTTTGTTAAGTTGCCAATTTGTGGGAAAGTTCCTATTTGATGATTACGAAAATTTGCAATAAAAAGATTTCTTTGTGCTATTTTTCCGAATGCTTGAGAGGCAACTAAATTTATGTTAACAGAGCAACGGTTAAGAACCAAATGAAATATTGTATATAGAATAAAAGAAAAAAAAAATAAATTACCTTTCAAGCAACTGTTTGCCACAAAGGTCCACAGAAGACACTAGTGATAGGAGCTTTGGGTTTAATACGCCATAGAAATCTATGAGAAAGGCGAGACCTAAGTATAAAAACACAAGAACCATCGATACCTTATCAGAGCTTGAACCCGGATTCGTTTAATTAGTAGGGGTGGCTCAGTCGGTAGCGCGCCAGGCTCGTAATTGTAGTTCTCAGGTTGGAGTCCCAGCTGGTTCAGCATTCAGAATTATCTCCCAGCTCTGCCCACGGTCAGTAGGGGGCACCGATGGGCTTGGAAAGGCCGCCGTCCTTCGGATGGGCGTTAAGCCGTGGTTCCGTGTGCGGGAGAGTCATACCCTGTGCGCGTTAAAGAACACGCTCGATGGCCTTGACGGGAGGCTACGATCTGTTTCCCAATAGTTGTTCCAGTGCGTCCCTCCCTCAACCTTTTTCTGAGCCTTCGGGGTCCTTGTGACCTGGTCATTTAGCCCATTGTGTGCAAAAAAAGTGCCACTCAGAGGTAAAACAACCCAACCTTTGATTACAAATCATTATTACTAACTATTCAACATTTATTTAAAATGCAAATCCTTCAGAGCTATCGTATGCTTTGAATACGATATTAATATGCACGACGTTCATCACATATACGAACGATTTCCACACCCATTTAGACTTACAGGGATTCCTCTTTTCAATCGTTAAAGGGAAAAAAATAAATACAATTTTCTTCCTGTCGTCTCCGGAAGAAACACTAATTTCAGCTCATCGTAAATCAGTAAAAAGCTTCTCTTATTTTAGAGCAATAACTGGGGAAGGACACCGAACTAAAAAAAATCGCTATAAATAGCAGGAGTCAAGGAAATGGCTGATTTAGTGTGCAGACAGCTCGACGACGACTAACAACGGAAGAAATATCTTCCTTCTGCTATTAGTGGACTCTTTCTCTGCGTGCATTTCTACCGCCCTGATTTACCCTTTTCGCTTGGCTTATCACAGGAACCATAATTCGTTTTACGTAAGCCGTTGCGCGCTAAGGTACAAGCTGCTTTTAATGAAGTAGCCGCGAGCCTCATCAAGAGAAGATTTCGGTACGTAGCTTGCATTAAAAAAGAGCAATATAAAGAAATGACAAAATAAAATCTGCATATTCGTTCACGATTCGATGACACTTGTTACAATGATATACCTTTTAATACTTTAAAAGTCATCTTTTATGCTGATCCGCAGAAGAGTTTACAACTCTTGTGGTTGTTTTTCCCAGGAATTACACCGATGGGCTTGGAAAGCCCGCTGTTCGTCGGAGGGGACGTAAAGTCGTGGCTCCGTGTGCCGAAAAGCCATACCCAGAGCACGTTAAAGAACACGCTGGCTGTCCTTGATGGGAGGCTGCCATCTGTCTCCTAATAGCTGTCAGTGAGTCCCCTTCCCTCAACTTTATCTGTGCCCTAGAGGTCCCATTTGACCTGGTCATTTAGCCTATTGTGTGCAAAAAAAAAAGTGCCGCTCAGAGGTGAAACAATCTACATCCCAGATATTCCGCATCCAAAAGTCTGAAACTGTTTTCAAGCATAAAATTGATTGTTCCAGAATTTATATTTAAGCAGTAGCGTGGTCATGGAGGATATAAATTTCTCCTTGGGAAATTATATTTTAAAGCTGTTATTGTCAAGAAATTACACTGCTCGGCATAGAAAATTCCACACCATAAAGAAACGCACGAAATGCGACGAAACTTACCACACATGAAGAAAGTAGGTGGGAAAGAAGTGATTTCATTTCTGAGACTTACATCTGTAATAATCTAAGGATTACATGAATGCAATGGGCGAGGAGGCAGTATAATGTGGACTGAGTCAGTAGCTCATATGACTGCCATGTTGAGCTACACATTCGGCAACACATCGTGGCATCGAGTGGGAAAGGCCCTGAATTCGTGTGCTGAGGTATCGCAGACCATGCGTCGTTGACCTGGGTCCATAATTTATCGACATTGTAAGGGGGTCGTGCAGAGGAGTGAAGTTGTCTGCCAATGACATCCCATACGTTCCCTATTCTGGGAATCGCGCTGGCCAAGGCAGCAGCTGGGTTTGATTGTTTTACCTCTGAGCGGCACTTTTTTGCACACAATGGGCTAAATGACCAGATCACAAGGACCCCAAAGGAAGAGAAGGTTGGGTGAGGGGACCCACTGGAACAGCTGTTAGGAGACAGATGGTAGCCTCCTGTCAAGGCCATCCAGCATGTTCTTTAACGTGCACAGGGTATGGCTCTCACGCACACGGGGCCACAACTTAACGTCCCATTCGACAGACGGCGGCCTTTCCAAACCAATCGGTGTCCCCTACTGACCATGGGCAGGGCAGGGAGTTTTGCAGAGATAAATCTCAACACTGACCCAGCAGGGACTCGAACCTGGGAACTGCAGATTACAAGCCTGGCGTGCTACCGACTGAGCCACCCCCGCCCTGGCAGCACGTGAACACCTTGTAGGCACTGTCTGCTGATGTTGACAGTGTGCGGACAGGCATTATCGTGTTGAAACTGGACATCAGGGATATCACAGAGATACAGCAACTAAACGAGCTGCAACACCTCATCAATGTATCGTCGTGTTGCCATTGTACCCACTATGCGTATGGTTAATAGCTATTGAAACTGAAAGCTTCCCAGACCATGACATCAGGCTGAGGAACCATATGATACTCAGGGATGGCAGCAAGATCAGCACGATGACCACGTCATCTCCAGACTCTCAATTGGCAATCATTGGAGCTGAGACAGAAGCGAGATTCGTCACTGAATACGACATGGTTTCGCACGTTACTTTCCTCCAACCACTGTTGCCATTTTCGGCCAACAGTTGCTGCATCCCAATGAATATCCACCTGATGCAACACAGGGGTCAACCGTTCATATGTAGCCCTATGATGAAACTTCTGGTAAAGGTGTCCTTTTGATGGTAGGATTCCTGATGATGTCACCCAGGCATTCTCACTCCTTATGAGATCACTCTGATGCAGTGATCCGCACGCCCAGGTGAGGACCACCAAACTTATCTATGTCGAACGGTTTTGCCCTGTTATTTTCCTTACCTATCACGTGATTGGTTCGTAACTGCACCCATCTCCATAATCCGATTGTCCACACATCCCACCTATTTGCATGACGCTCTGACTTCCTTGTATACATTTTCTATGTCGAGCAGTGTATATTAATTAAATATTTAACCCTCCTCCAAAAAATCATGGCTACTTCACTGTTTCTTAGCTCGTTTCCAAAAACATGCTAATTTTTCACTTTGTCGTCAGCCTTTTTCGTTCATTCGTACACCTTAAAATATTTTTCTTTTTTTAGAGATAAACAAAAAACTCTTTTTTTTTTTCGAGATGTCTCATGATATATTACGATTCATAATTTTTTTTATCTTTCAGGAGCTTTAATTTGCACCGTTAAGAGGGCGTAATAGCTAGCTAGAAAATGTTAAAACTCTAAAGAACTATCGTAACGATTCATGACAGAAACGGGGCGGGGGTGGATCAGTCGGTAGCGTGCCAGGCTCGTAATCTGTAGTTCCCAGGTTCGAGTCCCAGCTGGGTCAGCGTTGAGATTTATCTCCGCAAAATTCCCCGCCCTGCCCACGGTCAGTAGGGGACACCGATGGGCTTGGAAAGACCGCCGTCCGTCGGATGGGACGTTAAGCCGTGGTCCCGTGTGCGGGAGAGAGCCATACCCTGTGCACGTTAAAGAACACGCTGGATGGCCTTGACGGGAGGCTACCATCTGTCTCCCAACAGCTGTTCCAGTGGGTCCCCTCCCCCAACCTTCTCTGAGCCTTCGGGGTCCATGTGACCTGGCCATTTAGCCCATGGTGTGCAAAAAAGTGCCGCTCAGAGGTAAAACAACCCAACCCATGACAGAAACTTGAAATTTGGATCGTCGAGTACTGACTCCCCTCCCCCACGAAGGGTGGAAAACACAACTTTTCTGTTTTAAGAAATAAATGACAAATTTTTTTTGGTGGGAAGGAAAGAAAAATACTAGAAACTAATGTGTTTTAGTAGTGTTTAGGTTCAAAATAAAATAGACGCCAAAAGCAATATCCAATGTACAGAAATACAGGTACTGGACAAAAAAAGATGGAATCGGATCCATGTTACAATAAAAAAAAGTCCTCAAGCAGCTGCTTGCCACAGAGGTCTGACAGGGGCCTGTCAATTTATACGCCATAGTAGAAGGTCTGTGAGGATGGCGGGACCTCACAATACAGCATTGCTAATCTGAAAACCGCTTATACATAATGTTTTTCAACCACCAATTAATTTTTTAATAATAAATACTTCACAGAAATGAGTTCGGGAGGTCTCAGGCACCGGGTCTATCTCTATCTTTCAAATAGCTTTGGGATTGAAAGCTTTCAAGTTAGGTTCTCCCTAGCATAACGAAAATTCTGTAGCCTTTCGGAAGGGTTCATCAAAAGCATAGGGTTGGGTTGTTTTACCTCTGAGCGGCACTTTTTTGCACACCATGGGCTAAATGGCCAGGTCACATGGACCCCGAAGGCTCAGAGAAGATTAGGGGAGGGGACCCACTGGAACAGCTGTTGGGAGACAGATGGTAGCCCGTCAAGGACATCCAGCGTGTTCTTTAACGTGCACAGGGTATGGCTCTCCCGCACACGGGGCCACGGCTTAACGTCCCATCCGACGGACGGCGGCCTTTCCAAGCCCATCGGTGTCCCCTACTGACCGTGGGCAGGGCGGGGAATTTTGCGGAGATAAATCTCAACGCTGACCCAGCTGGGACTCGAACCTGGAAACTGCAGATTACGAGCCTGGCGCGCTACCGATTGAGCCACCCCCGCCCCCAAAAGCATAGGAAATGAATAATGTGCGTATTATGTTCTCTCCCATTTCTTGATTTATTATTTCTTTCTCTGAATTTAAAATGAACCTTTATTTAATCGGTTTACATTTAAAACACTGGGAAAGTTTCGCAATCTCTCTTCCCGAAAGTCCTAACTATGCTGTCATACTGTCATAAATAGTTGAAATAACAAAAAAGTTTTCAATTTACAAAGCAAAACTTTAGCATTACTTCTTACCTATGAAATTTATCCCTTTGATCTTTTTCGCAGGTTTGTTAATGCATCCAAACGCGATGCACGTATGCATTTTTTAATGCAATCTGTCGTCCTTTAACACAGTGATAGCACTAGCAACAATATAGCGACGCTCGGTTACAGTTTTCAAGCGATAGGGAGACTCCCTCTCTTCCTACCTCCATTCCTACACTCTTTGCTGGCGGCGCGTAAAGTTCGGTCTGCGAAATCTGCACGTTATTGCTATGGAACCTACTCACGATGGGGGAAAGATTTTATATTTTCACAAGGATACTGCTTGGGGGTTTCAGCTCATGCCAATTGATCACAAGTATATGTGGGATCATGTCTATTCATATGGCATTGTTACGGAATGAATGCGCAAATTCAAAGAAGGTCAATCCTCGTGCATGAAGAACAAAGGAGACCATGAACGAGAGAACCATCGCTGCTGTTCGTGAACTCATTAAGAAAAACCCACACATCACCGTTCAAGTAATTAAGTATCAGATTGGCAGTATGGAAACAGTTATTCAGTAACATTTAAATTTCCGAAAGATCAGTGCCAAGTGGGCAGCCCACAAACTGACAGAACAGCAAAAAAGGGCTAGAGTCGACTCGTGTACGGAAATGCTGGTAATGTTTTAACCAAGTGGCGCCAAACGGTTAACAGATATTGTCACAGATGAGGAGACATGGTTTTATCGCTATATAACTCCCCCCCCCCCCCAAAAAAAAAGTCAAATATGTTTGGGTTGCGGAAGATGAACTGCGTCCCCAAATCCTCCGATAAGACTTTCGCTCAATGATGAGGATGTTCACAATTCCCAAGGAGTGGTAGTCGTGGGCACTTTATCTGAAAAAATTACAATAAACGGCTAATACGACACTAACATTGTTTTGCCTAAAATGGTTAAAGAGATGAAGGAGCAGCGTCCAACAACAGGCGTGTCAGGGGTTCTCCTTCTTCACGACAATGCCAGTACTCACAAAACTCGATAAGTTACGGTTTATTTCTGAGCAGGAAAAAATCAAACAGCTACCCATCCTGCATTTCACTCAATCTTGCACCACGCAATTTTTGATTCTTTTCAAAAATTAAAAACGAACTTGCTGGGAAACCTTTTTTCAAGGGTGCAAGACCTTGCAAAATACATTCATTCAGAGTTGCCGAGTTGGGTTGTTTTACCTCTGAGCGGCACTTTTCTGCACACCATGGGCTAAATGGCCAGGTCACATGGACCCCGAAGGCTCAGAGAAGGTTGGGGGAGGGGACCCACTGGAACAGCTGTTGGGAGACAGATGGTAGCCTCCCGTCAAGGCCATCCAGCGTGTTCTTTAACGTGCACAGGGTATGGCTCTCCCGCACACGGGGCCACGGCTTAACGTCCCATCCGACGGACGGCGGCCTTTTAGAGCCCATCGGTGTCCCCTACTGACCGTGGGCAGGGCGGGGAGTTTTGCAGAGATAAATCTCAACGCTGACCTAGCTGGGACTCGAACCTGGGAACTACAGATTACGAGCCTGGCGCGCTACCGACTGGGTTGGGTTGTTTTACCTCTGAGCGGCACTTTTTTGCACACCATGGGCTAAATGGCCAGGTCACATGGACCCCGAAGGCTCAGAGAAGGTTGGGGGAGGGGACCCACTGGAACAGCTGTTGGGAGACAGATGGTAGCCTCCCGTCAAGGCCATCCAGCGTGTTCTTTAACGTTCACAGGGTATGGCTCTTCCGCACACGGGGCCACGGCTTAACGTCCCATCCGACGGACGGCGGCCTTTTAGAGCCCATCGGTGTCCCCTACTGACCGTGGGCAGGGCGGGGAATTTTGTGGAGATAAATCTCAACGCTGACCCAGCTGGGACTCGAACCTGGGAACTACAGATTACGAGCCTGGCGCGCTACCGACTGAGCCACCCCTGCCCCCAAGTTACGGAGTATTCCTCAACAGGAGTATCACCAAATGTTCCAGAATTGGCGTAGACATCTGCAACTTTGCATAGATGCTGGAGAGGAGTACTTTGAAGAACAGTAAAAATTTCGTTGAAGTAAGTGCAATTGTTTTAGTTCTGTAGATGAATGTCAAGAATTAGAGAAAAGTAGATGTCTCTTATACGAGGAATATAATTTATGTAAACATTAAAATTTAATACATTAAATACTTCTAAACCTCTAAATCTAGAAGAATCATATTTTTTTTGTCGTGGCACATGAAGTGAGAAACCAGAAGAAAATCACAGAGCAAGTAGACGTTTAGAAGATTTTATAGATTATAAAATAGTGAATGCAATATTGTAGTAAAAGTAAAAATATAAAAGCAAAATTAATTAAAATATTAGACTTTAAAAATAAGTATGAAAATAAATTATTATTATTATTTAAAAAAAATGGAAAACTTAGAAATATAGGTAAAGCAAGGGCAGACTATACATGCACATGCTCATTAAAGAAGAAGGACCCCACGAGCTCAGTGAAAATTAGAGAAGGGAATCGCTGCCTAGACAGCTGCTAGGAGACAGAAGCATACCGTCCAAGCCATCCAGCGGTTCTTTAACGATAACGAGGTATGGCTCTCTTGAACGGATATGTCTTTCCAACAGCAGAGAGGCGGGGGTGGCTCAGTCGGTAGCGCGCAAGGCTCGTAATCTGTAGTTTCCAGATTCGAGTCCCAGCTGGGTCAGCGTTGAGATTTATCTCCGCAAAATTCCCCGCCCTGCTCACGGTCAGTAGGGGACACCGATGGGCTTGGAAAGTCCGCCGTCCGTCGGATGGGACGTTAAGCCGTGGCCCCGTGTGCGGGAGAGCCATACCCTGTGCACGTTAAAGAACACGCTGGATGGCCTTGACGGGAGGCTACCATCTGTCTCTCAACAGCTGTTCCAGTGGGTCCCCTCCCCCAACTTTCTCTGAGCCTTCGGGGTCCATGTGACCTGGCCATTTAGCCCATGGTGTGCAAAAAAAGTGCCGCTCAGAGGTAAAACAACCCAACAACAGTATTTCCAAGCTCATTGGTTTCCCTTTCTGATTGAGTGCAGGGTGGAGATTAAAGGAAAAAATTCCTTGCAATGACGTGGCACTGCTGAGATTCCAATCTGAGAATAGCGCCATAAGAGCCTGGAGTGCTACCGACTCCCTAAGAGGAGGAGGTTGTTACACCCATGTTCCATGTGTACGTAATGATATAAATATATGATAGTTCGTGCAAATATAAAAATGAGAAAAAAATTGTCCGAAATAAACCTTATTTGCCTGAACCGCTTTACATTTTCAAAATGTGAGACTCTTACATTACTATTAAGCTTTGCATTTATATTCCAAAGCTTATAAAGAAACGTCATCATAAATTAGAATTTTGTCCGGTTGTCATAGCAACTAAGGCGATTTCTAAACTGGCCCCTGTTATCGTTTACAGACGAACAGCTTTTTTTAGTTCAGCTAAAACAAATAAAAATTCCAGACAGTCCTCAGAGATACGACGAAATGTCCAAAGATCATGGATGCTGAAGCTTAAAATGCAAGCTGTCTCTCAGAAGTCAAAAACCGGAAATGACGCCATGAAATTTTAATAGTAGTGACGCAGATGACGAAGGCAATGACGTCGCAGTTTACAACTGAAAATGAAAACAAGATGTAGGAATACCTTGAACAATGGAAACAAAGGAAACCAAAAAATTAAATATTTCGCATTAGTTTTAGTCCGTTACATGCGTTTCAATAAAATACACATGGTTTGGGTTCAATTCACAGTACGTATTTATTCTTCTGAAATCAAAGCCTGGAAGTAGCGAATTTAACGAATCTTACCTAACAATGGAGATATCAGGTTTGGATCGCTTAATTCTCCCACGATGAAAAATGATTACTAAAATTTAAAACTTAAATCTCGATATGCATTAACTTTTTATTATTTTATTACCATTAAAAACTTAAATTGTGTCAAAGGTAAACAAAACATTGTACCAATATTGATTTTTTTCCCTTCTGCACTTACACCATCATTTAGTTTTACTCCTCCTTCCACCATACGTTCGGGGCGGGGGTGGCTCAGTCGGTAGCGCGCCAGGCTCGTAATCTGTAGTTCCCAGGTTCGAGTCCCAGCTGGGTCAGCGTTGAGATTTATCTCCGCAAAATTCCCCGCCCTGCCCACGGTCAGTAGGGGACACCGATAGGCTTGGAAAGGCCGCCGTCCGTCGGATGGGACGATAAGCCGTGGCCCCGTGTGCGGGAGAGCCATACCCTGTGTACGTTAAAGAACACGCTGGATGGCCTTGACGGGAGGCTTACCATCTGTCTCCCAACAGCTGTTCCAGTGCGTCCCCTCCCCCAACCTTCTCTGAGCCTTCGGGGTCCTTGTGACCTGGCCATTTAGCCCATTGTGTGCAAAAAAGTGCCGCTCAGAGGTAACACAACACAACCAACATACGTTCTTAAAAATATTTTAGGGCTACGTGCCCGGTGGACACAAGTCTCCTTTACCCAGCTCGGTGTATTTTTTATTTAATATTTATTTCATTCATAACTATGCCAAAAAAAAAACCACAGGCAAAAAGAGTTCGTGACAATAAGAAATCAATCATCCAAAAATATACTCTATTCTTTTAAGCTGAAGCAAAATTGGCTGTGGTTATAAAAATTAATTATATTAATTTTTCATGTTGCGATCACTGTTTTACCTCTGAACTGCCCTTTTGCGCACACAGTGGCTAAATGGCAAGGCCATAAAGACCTGAAAGATTTAGATCAAATAAGAAGAATAAATTATAAAAAAAATATCCATACCTTTTCAGCATTTGGAATATTTTTTCTCTAATAAGATACCAGGAGTAACAGTATTTCACGTATCTTAGCTCTTTACAGGTCGCTACAGCTTCAATCATCAAAAAGGTAACAAAAACACTCAATGATGAAAAAATTGCTAAAAATGTTTTAGACAAATCTGAAACATCAAGATCTCCAGGGAAACATTGCAAATTTTCGAAGTCCACACAGCCTTCCTCCTCCTGAAATAATCTTGAATCAACGCTGCCCAAAACAATTCGAAAAAGAGATTAAAAATCACAATGTCTAATACAGTATGATGCTCCTGAACTCGAACTTTCAAGCTCTGACCTGAAACTCTCAGGTGCAGAGGTTCTTAGTTAAACTAAATACAAAAATAATACTTAAAATGGGGTCTCAGTCGGTAGCGCGACGGGCGCTACCGACTGAGACCTAATTTTAAGACACCTCATGTTAACCTACCATGAACCTAGGTTCGAGTCTCCACTGTGCCTGCATTGAAATTCTCTCTACTACCAATTAGCCCTTGGTGAAAAAGACCTTCCATCAAATGGGGCATTAAGCCGTGGTTCAGAGAGCCATACTTTGTGCACATTAAAGAACACAATGAATGGTCTTGACAGCGGTCTTTACAGAACTTCTCCTAACAGAAATTCAGTGAGTCCTCTTCTCCTACACGGCCTTGAGCCTCTGAGGTTCTTGTGACCAAACCATTTACCCCAAAACGTTTTTAGCTTTTGGGACGCAGATAACGAAGGCAATGACATCGCAGTTTACAACTAAAGAAAACAAAATGCAGGAATACCTCGAACGGAAACAGTTTCCCAAAAACTGTCTTCTCAGATTAAAACAATAGAAGAAAATGAAAAACTATCAATTCTAACAAGGTCAGTAATCAAAGCTAAGAACCACAGATCCTAAACCTCACAAATTACTGAGCTGTCCAGGCTACATAGCAGACACGACAATTTCCCTAAAAAATGCCCTTCAAAAATAATATTACGCAATTTATTAACCAAAACTTTGCAATTTTCATTACAATTTTCCAGTAATAAATTATCACAGGAAAAGTCCTGTAGACAAAGAACACTTAAAAAAATGAGTTGAAAATAAAAATTGGTTGTTATGACTAGGATTCGAACCCAGATCTCCAAGAAGCATGACGGGCATCTTAACTGCTAGACCACCGATGAGCTGTCCAACTCTCCAACTAAGTAACATACATGCCTTCCTGTTTGATTCACCAGTGGCGCCATCTATTATCAGGAGTTGGGCAGCCAAGCAGCCACATATTTGATGGTAGTAATATTTGTCACTCACGCTCACAGCTTTATATAAACTATTCGATGGCGCCACTGGTGAATCAAACAGGAAGGCTTATATGTCACTTAGTTGGCCAGTTCCTCGGTGGTCTAGGGGTTAAGATGCCCAGCATGCTTCTGGGGTGGTCTAGGGGTTAAGATGCCCGGCATGCTTCTGGGGTGGTCTACGGGTAAGATGCCCGCATGCTTCTGGGGTGGTCTAGGGGTTAAGATGCTCGGCATGCTTCTGGGGTGGTCTAGGGGTAAGATGCCCAGCATGCTTCTAGGGTGGTCTAGGGGTTAAGATGCCCGGCATGTTTCTGGGGTGGTCTAGGGGTAAGATGCCCGGCATGCTTCTAGGGTGGTCTAGGGGTTAAGACGGTTGATTTCCCAGACTTGGGTTCAAATCCCAGTCAGGATAACCAATTTTTATTTTCAACTCATATTTTTCAAGTATTACAATTTTCGTCATATAGCTCACTTAATTGCTCAATTAATTGTTCTCTGCATATAATCAAATTACATTTTTCACATTCTAAAAAGTAGGAACTTTTTTTTATCTTTAAAAACTTTTTAGAAGCGAATTCGGTTGTTCATGTTCATATTTCAATACTAAGTCTCCAAAAATAGGTGAAGGCTTTTTTATTTACTTATTTCTTTTGATATAAATTCACATTAGTACAATGTAAGTAACCTAAGAGCATCAGCTCATCCAGGTTATTAATATTTAACACAAGAACAAAGTAATGACAACATTTTTTAACATATAATATAAACAATCTTAAATACACTGAATGAGATCTGATTTTTCACTTAGAGAAAAATATACATATCATTTTTCTCAATGCAAACGGTAGCAAGTAACATATGTGCATTCATTTTTCCCTACTTTGATTTTTCTTGATGTGTGTATATGCTTGAATGTGAAAATTTTTGCAATTAGCCTAAAATATGAAAGTTGGACTCTATACCAGTTATGTTTTGAAATAATTTCAATTTTTCTTTACTTCTAGAATAGCCACAACTGAAATTTCTGAGATCGGGTCACGTATATCATTTCTTCATTCCGCAAAAGATAATTGTTAATCAATTTTTCAATTTTGTTAATCATTAATTTCCTGGTACCTACTAAAAAGAATCTTTATATACACACGATGAGAATAGAGAAGTTTCAGTGAATAGAAATAACAGTTTTAGGAATGAAGTTAATAAAATTCAATAACAGTAAATCACATGCAATGTTTTATTAACTTAGAACTGAAGAGTCAAGAGGAAAAAAAATGAGATTTGACGAGGAGAGGGATCTAAACCTCTGAGTCTTAACATAGAATTGAAGAATCTAGCGGGAAAAAATTGTGATTTGACGAGGAGAGGGATCCAAACCTCTGAAAAAGTGTCAGGTGCATTAACAAATCCAGCTGAAATCAATCCTTAGTTAACAGATGACTATGAACATAATTCAATGAAGAGGAGGAGTCCATGACGACATTTGTCAATCAAGAATGAGGCACATATAATGTGCACAGAAGGATATTATGTTTCCAATTAACATTGATGATCCATGTAGCATCAGCAGTGTGAAATTAAATAAGAATAACTCACAGGCAAATGTCTTTGTAAATTTGTCTTTGGTTGTGGGTTCGGGTTCCATTCCTGCTAAAACTAATTTTTTCCCCGGCTAACTCTTCAAAAGTTAATGAATGTTTATAATTTTAATCAACTAAATATTTGGGCAGGGGTATTTTGGGTTGTTTTTATGTGCATGATAGTATGCTCTCCAAACCTGATTTTTCTTATTTTAATGGGAAAAGCTTTTCTAATTTATGAATTTTCACTTAATGACACGTTTTCCAGCATTGCACCTCTTTCATAAATTGAGGAATACTTGTATTTAAAACCAAAATTTTCTCGAAATTCGGTCCCTTTCAGTAAGTAATTAAGCCAGAATAATCGTTTACAGAAAATGCCACCTAAAGCAAAAATTGCAGACAATAGTAAAAGAATGTAGCTACAGTTTTAGCAATTTTGGAGAAATTACAAAAAGTTTCGAAAATGGTGTTTCAAAGTCTAATATATATAATCCGTATAAATTATAATATAATCTGTGAAATTTTCACCATTTCTGTACTGAAACAAGATGTTAGACGAAATATTAACAAGAAAAAAATACAAAAATGTAATTGGAGTTACTATTCTTTCCCCAAACATGCATTTATACAGGGTGAATCTGAAAAAGTGGGCAAAACTTTACGGGGTGGTAGAACGCAGCTATACGAGCAATATTCGTCATAGAATGTATGGTCGGAACGCAAGCGATTAGAAGTTAAAAGGTAGTTTTCCACTGTCACATTTAAAGAATGAACACAAGAAGGAGAGCCGGTGGCGGTAACGTCTCTGTGCCTCACTTGCATTCCCGTCCGCCGCACCGTACACAAAGTGCATATCCGCCATTTCGTGGTTAGTATAACCAGCCATCCTCTCGGCAATCCACGGTAGAAATGCCGTTGTGTGCGAGGACTGACCCTTTTATACGATTTCCAACGCCACCTAGCGGCTCGCCGTTTGCGTTCCGCCCATACTTTCTGTGACGAATATTGCTCGTATAGCTGTGTTCTATCACCCGGTAAAGTTTTGCCCACTTTTTCAGATTCACCCTGTATATATAGGGTGTCCCTGAATTCATGGCCCAAATGTGAGGGGATGGTAGTACACACCGAACCCATCAATATTCGTCATAGAATATGCGGCCACAAATGCAATGAGGAGTCGGAAATGAAGGACAGACACAGAAGTTTCCAGAGTGACATTTATTGGAGATCATTACAACAAATGCTCAAACGTCCGCCCACCAACGTTGATACAGGTTGCTCGTAAACACCGGGCTTGTCGCGCACATTGGTGGCTGCGACGGACAGTTGGGCTACCAGATCCTCAGCGGACTTCGTGGGTGTCTCGTACACGACACTCTTCAAATGTCCCCACAGAAAGAAATCAATACAAGAAAAATTGGGCGATCTGGGGGGCCATGGGATGGGACCACCGCGCCCAATCCATCGGTTCCCAAATATGGTATGAAGATGCTGATGCACGTCCATGCTGAAATGGGCGGGTGCCCAATCGTGCTGGAACCACATACGGGCGTGGATTGCAGCTGGAACATCCTGAAGCAATTCCGGCAAAACCTGTTGCAGAAAAATATGGTACGTTCGCCCATTGAGGTGGTCCGGCAGTAGGTAGGGTCCAATTAAGTAGTCATGCATGATCCCCGCCCAGACATTGACGGCGAACTGTTGCTGGTTCGAATTTGGAAGTATACCATGGGGATTCTGGGCCGCCCACAAATGCGCATTATGGACATTCACTATGCCTTCATATGAGAATGTTGATTCATCTGTAAAGAGCACATGCGCAGGAAAATCTGGATGTGCGGCACTTTGCTGCAGGAACCATTGGGCGAAATCCATGCACAGGAGATAATCAAGAGCTGTCAATGCCTGCACTCGCTGCAAGTGATAGGGGTGTAGCCCTTCTTCATGCAGTACTCACCAGACACTGTTCCGATGCACACCCAGGCTCCAGGCGGCAGATCGCATGCTTGTACCTGGTTATCTGTCACCATACGCAAGTTGTCCTCGCTCATAGGTGGCGTTCCGACCGTCCGTGCTCGTCCGGCATCATGTCGACTGACGTGGAAGGTGCTTGCCTCAGACAGCTGGCGGTGCAGCCACGCAAACATTTTATGATCGGGCACACGGCGCATAGGATATCGCTCATGGCAGACTTTTTGCACCTCTCTACCATTGCCCTCGGCTACGCCGTACATCAGGTGCATATCGGCTTTCTCTGAGTTCGTAAACCGCTCCATCTCGTGTCCGGTCGACGCTGAGAATGCTGGAGTTTGGCCGATCCAGCGCTTTTAAGCCATGCAGCCTCATCTGCGCCCCTTATCGGCACTGGGCTGCGTTTGCGGCCGCATATTTTATGACGAATATTGGTAGGTTCGGTGTGTACTACCATCCCCTCATGTTTGGGCCATGAATTCAGGGATACCTTGTATATAATTAGCAACGCATGAAGAATAGCACGATTCTTGAGGAAGTATGCTCTTTTTTATTTCTGCACACATGAAGAGCACCATAACGAAGAATGAAGAGACTGTGATCGGAAAAATTACCATAACGAGAATAGTGAGATTTTACATGCTTGTAAAATCACATGTTAGCGAATGGTATATTGTTTATAAGCTAAATGTATAACATTCATATATTTTGATGCTTTTAGTAGGTGTGTGTGTGTATATAAATAACTAGTTGGTATTGTGAGAGAGCTGTTGAGAGGTACAATGCCGAAATTATGTGAAGCATCATTCAGAACAGCTGGAAAAAAGGAACTCCACTGTTATCGGATCTGAATTTACAGTTCCTAGTGAACCATATTACACGTGAAAACTTTTGGTTTTTAATGCAGAACCCATATACACTGTGTCGAAAAAAAGTGTCCAACGAGCATAGAGACAGAAACTGCAGTGTTATGTGAATGGAAAGCCACTTTCAAAGCTCCCTAACATTGAAAATAAACCTTTTACGTAAAAACTGTTATTGGCGATAAATTGTAGATGTCAGTGTCAATTTTCAACAATCTTCAATCGATATTTTAAGAGTCATTGAAGCGGGATCATTTAACAGCAGACGACACTTTCACATTGCCTCCAAATTGATGAAATATTAAAAAATCGTCATACAAACTTCAGATATTTGATTTATGTTAGTGAACAAATTGTTACAAGAGTTGTGATTTATCTATTGAAGTATTTTTTCACAAGTGTCAAAAGTTGAAGATGAATGCTTCAGCCTCCATTCATTTCAGCCTCCATTCATTCTTTAAATATTAAACGACTATTTCGGGAAATATATTTAGAGAGATTTGAGTGGCATCTACAATTTATCGCCAATAACAGTTTTTGCATAAAAGGTTTATTTTCAATTAGTTAGGCAATAACAGTTAGGGAGCTTTGAAAGTGGCTTTCCATTCACATAACATGGAAGTGTCCAGCCAAGTTTTTCGACATAGTGTATTATTGATGAGAGCCACATCATTATTTCACCAAAGGCTAGAGTTATTTTGCTTCTACTTTAGGATACCAAAAACTCAAAATCTATAAAAAGTGAAACTACACCGTTCTTTGACCAATGTCTTGAATTTTGGCTGTCTTACAAACATGGATTCTCATGACTGAATACCAACACACCTACTCCACACGGGCGGGGGTGGCTCAGTCGATAGCGCGTCAGGCTCGTAATCTGTAGTTCCCAGGTTGGAGTCCCAGCTGGGTCAGCGTTGAGATTTATCTCCGCAAAAATTCCCCGCCCTGCCCACGTCAGTTGGGGACACCGATGGGCTTGGAAAGACCGCCGTCCGTCGGATGGGACGTTAAGCCGTGGCCCCGTGTGTGGGAGAGCCATACCCTGTGCACGTTAAAGAACACGCTGGATGGCCTTGACGGGAGGCTACTATCTGTCTCCCAACAGCTGTTCCAGTGGGTCCCCTCCCCCAACCTTCTCTGAGCCTTCGGGGTCCATGTGACCTGGCCATTTAGCCTATGGTGTGCAAAAAAGTGCTGCTCAGAGGTAAAACAACCCAACCTACTCCACATACAGATGATGGATCAAAATTCCAGATTTTATATCTTAAAATTTTAAAATAACTATTCTGCCAAATAAAGCCTGCCATGAACTGTTATTAATCGCTACGTGGCGACCTCTGGGTGTTACGAGCATAGAGACAGAAACTGCATTTCAGATTTCCTTGCTATTCAAACAAATATCAATCAATGTTTCATTGAATGATATACACTGAGTGATCATTGAATTATGACCATCCCAAGTTATGTCAATGGGACGCTAACTTCGAAGCTCTTTTAACTTTTAAAATAAACCTTTTATGAGAAAGTGTAACTAAAAGTAAAGATCTGAATCAATTCTATCAAAATATCAATTTTCAAAAATATTTTTTCAGTATTTAACAGTTATGAACTTTGAACATTGAACAACAGTGATGCTAAACAGAAGAATTTAATTTTGAAGTTAATTGACACCGAAATAAGAAGTATTATTTCAAACAATTTCATAAAAAAAAAAACTACATATTTTAAGTGTGTAAATAATTACTTTATATTCGTGCAAATGTTTCGATAAATTTCTTAGAACACATCGTTTGCTCTTAAATGTTTACTCATTGAGCTCTTTACCTTCAGTCACATTTCCCCATAAAACGCCTATTTAAAAAGAGTTATAGAGCTTCGAAGTTAGCGACCCATTGACATAACATTAGGTGATCCCAATTAATGATCACTCAGTATATGTATATGTTACCGCTAAAGTGCAGAAATCAGTTATTCTACTGATTATCTAGGTATTGTGCAGATTAACTAGGGTGATCCGTTAACGTGCGGAAAATTGTTTCATTTCTCAAATTACCTAGGTAATCTGCAAATTACCTGAATAATCTGCACATTACTACTAGGTACTCGTTAAAGTAAAAATAAGATCTTTGCTGGAACAACAGGAACGTTTCTGTACGCTTAAATTAACATAATGCTATTTATCTAGTGTCCGAGAGTAGAGTTGAAACCAGGGTCATCCCTCTGTCAACATGAATCAGTCGTCCGAATTATAAAAAACGCCCCCAAAATGAGCA
The DNA here is from genome assembly GCA_038380435.1 of Ryuthela nishihirai. Lineage (NCBI taxonomy): Eukaryota > Metazoa > Arthropoda > Arachnida > Araneae > Heptathelidae > Ryuthela > Ryuthela nishihirai. Next base: position 36,297,847 of record JAWZYU010000034.1, on the reverse strand, counting down.
GGCCAAGTGAGAACGAATCATTTTAGTGATTCGTTAATCGAGAATGAATCACTTTACCGATTCGTTCTCACTTGGCCTCCGCTCATCCGGGGCGTTTTTTATAATGCGGACGAGTGAATCACGTGACACGAAGATTCATATTCAAGAGATTCACCACTATGAGAGAAACAAACTTTTGAACTTTAACGATACGGAAGCCGTTAATGTGCACATTACCTAGGTAAAATGCGGAAAACTCTTGATTCCGCACGTTAACGGAGCAAATCAGTTAATCTGCAGATTAGCTAGGTAATGTGCACATTAACGGCTTTCGAGCTTTAGCGGTAACATATATATATAATAGGGAAAAAAAACTTACCGTGATGCTGCTTCAACAAGCCCATTTCTCATCACCCACTGCCTTAAGAGTAGATTCTGTTGCAATTTTTTAGCTGCTTGGTTCAACACAACACGAGCTGAGAGAGGTAAATTAGGAGGACCAGATTCAACCATCGAATCAGGCATCCACAAAGCTACGCAGGAGGCTAAGGTTCCACAACCTGGAAATAAATAAAACTTGGAAATCTGCTTTTCTCATGTTTAACTAAGCACATGAATGATAAAGATATACAAACAACTTTTCACTTTCTTTTACTTTTTCGCAAGTATTGAGTTGGGTTGCTTTACTGCTAAGCGGCACTTTTTTTGCACACATTGGGCTAAATGGTCAGGTCACAATTCATTTATTTGCACAGTATTTAAATACATAGCTAATACATAGTCAAGTTGCACAAGAGTTGGTATTTAACTCGTAAGTGGATATTTACAAAACATATATATTCTGCAGTCCTGAGTACATCAATATTTATAAATATATAAACAGAAAAATAGCAATTTCAGCCTCTGTAATATATAAATTTATCTCCTACTACTCATATCTCATTTCAATGTAATCAAGTGATACAGTAAATAAACATCAGTCGCAATCTCCACCGTTCAACAACCTTTTTTTTATTCTTTAGAGAAATGTATTTTATTATTTATAATTTTCATGTTATCTGGTCGTGGAGTTGAATGGTTATAGGCCACTATAGCCATAATCTTTTTTGAATAACTCTTTGTTTGGTTTTGGAATGCAAAAATCCTGCGCCACTACCGCTCTTGTAAAATATTTATTAGCCACTACATCAAATTTGTCCTTATTATGAAATGCATGCTTTGCTAAAGCCATTTGGTGTATTTGTTTTAAGTTGAGTATTTCAAGTTTTTTGAAGCTTTGCTCAGCCAAGTCGTACTTTCTTTTAAATGTCATAATCTTTACTATATATTTTTGTAATTGCTACAATTGATTTAAACACCATGAAGATGCTCCTCCCCAAATTAGAATTGCATACTGTATTCTGGAATAAATTAATGCATAATATATGTTCTTTAAAAATTTTGTATTCATCGTATCTCTTAAAAGATACATCTTGGGAATCATTTCTTTGATTTTTAATACATGTCTAATAGCTTTTGATGATTACATCAGATTTTTGACTTTTTGAACATGATCATGCTAGATTAGATAACAGTCGAAATTAACTCCGAAATATTTTATTATTTTAGTACTTGTAATCCTTGGACAAGCACAGTTTAAAGACCCAATTTTATCTTGTTCGAAAAACTTACAATCACTTGTATGATAGACTAAATCTCCAAGATCTCTATACTTTCCCCTAGCAGTATTAAAAATACATATGCCGTATATTTCCGCAGATAAGACGATAGTTGAATCATAAAAAAAGCCCCCAAAATCCGGGTCGTCTTATAGGACAGATACAAAAAAAATTTGATTGAAATTTATATAAATTTAAACCATTATGAAATAAAACAAATCACTCACCACCGACTGCGACTGATCTTGAAAATTACAACTTATCGAAAAATCTATCATATTATTTAAATACGCTATCCATGGCCGAGTGGTTAGCGCGCTTGGCTACTGATCTAAGGGACCTGGGTTCGAACCCCGGGTAAGGCATGGCTGTTTGTGTCGTTTTTCTGCTGAGGGCCTGCCATCCTCACAGACCTTCTACTATGGCATATAAACTGACAGGCTCCTGTCAGACTTCTGTGGCAAGCAGCTGCTTGAGGGGGTATTTATTTTTTTTTATATGATAATACATTACATTGTAATAGTAAAACAATACTAAAACAAAATTAATATTAAAAGTTATGTTTATTGAGCTACTGAGGAAAAAACGGACAAACCGTAATTATTTACTAGTACAGAGTAGGGTATGTCCACAAAATAGAATAGCCCATACGACGCTTTTGTGAATAGTCAAGGTCATTACCCGAATGCCCGAATCAGTGCGAATGTTTGCGAATAGGACATAATTCTGTATACGCTATACAGTATTATTATCCGGATGATGATCGCCGATCTAAACTAAATTCATAGGCCGTTGATAGTTTGGGGTCGTCTTATAGGACAGATATATGCTAAAACTATAAAACTTTGACGAAAATTTATACCTCGTCTTATCTGAGGAAATATACGGTATTTCGTTTTATTTACATTTATTAATAATTTTTTTTTGAAACCAAATTTAAAATGTTTTTAAATCTTCAGCAATATTGTTTAATAGTTCTTCATCAGTTTTATCACAGTAAACCAAGGCGGTGTCATCTCCAAACGAAATAATCTTACCTTTGAATTTAGTGTGTAACAGATCGTTCATATATATTGAGAATAACTGTGGTCCCAAAACAGAACCCTGTGGAACACCATAACGAATTGATTTTTTTCACTCAAAACGTCTCCTATTTTGACGTGTTATACCCTTCAAGTACGAATCAAACCATCTCAGTGACAGCTCCCTTATACCAATAACCTCTAATTTATTTAGTGAAATATCAATAGACAGGAAATCAAAAGCTTTAGACATATCCAGAACTATGGCTCAGAAAAGGTGGGGGAAGGAGGTCTATTGGACAGCTGTTGATGGTAGCTTCACGTCTAGGCTGGTTCTCCCACACACAGGACCACAGCTTAAACATCCATCCGACGGACGACAACCTTTCCAAGCCTATCGGTGTCTCTACTGAGCAAGAGCAGGATGGAGAGTTTTGAAAAAAACCTCAACGTTCGCACAGGTGGGATTCGAACCTGAGAACAGCAGATTACGAACCTGGCGCAGTAACGACTGAGCCAGTCCTGCCCCTTCGTATTGAGAGAAATCATATTTGATGTCACTTAGATGTAATTTTAAGGGGTTTTTTGTTATGGGTTCTGTTAAATTAATCGGTTGCATATATTTCATTTGCAGCTAATCTATCGGCTAAATTTCAATCGAGTCTAACTCTATTGAAATATAATACATCTTTGTATATATGGGGTTTTCCAAAAGGGACTTTAGTATATTGTTTTGTAATAAAGAGGAAAACACATGGAATATATCTGATTTGTTTATTTTAAATTAAATTTTCATCGATTACAATTAAACTTGAAAGATGATGTCATTTAAACGTCCACCACGGCTACGTTTACAGGCATCGATACGAACATCATAATTTTGCAAGATATTCTCAATCATCGAGACATTAATCTCTCTTATGACTGCTCGGATGTTATCTTTTAAGTCTGGAATGTTATCTGGTTTGTTGACGTAAACTTTACTTTTCAAATAGCCCCAAAGAAAAAAATCCAATGGTGTTAAGTCGCAAGATCTTGGCGGCCAATTCACATCTCCATTTCGTGAAATTACACGTCCAGGGAACTTCGTGCGTAATAACTCGATGTTTGCTCGTGTTGTATGGCTCGTAGCACCATGTTGTTGAAAACATCAGAAATGTCAATTCCATTAATTTGAAGCCACAAAAATTCTGTAATCGCATTATAACGCTCAGCATTCACCATAACAGCATTGCCACGATCATTTTCAAAGAAAAATGGGCCAATGATTCCTCCAGACCACAAACCACACCAAACCGTACATTTTTGTGCATGAAGTGATTGTTCGTGAATAATTCGAGAATTTTCTTCCCCCCAAAGTCGACAATTTTGTTTATTGACACTTCCATTTAATGTGAAATTGTTCAGTAGGACGATTGAATGCGCCGAAAAAAATCACGAATTTTGCGATGTGTTTCTTTTACTGAACATCTATTTCCATAATAAGTTTTAACGATTTCAATACGTTGTTCTTGTGAGAGCGACGCCATAGTTAGACTTGTATATGACTGAAGTTAGGGTATATGAAATTCCACCGGAAAAAAAAAAACATTTTAAGTTCTAAAGGGACCTGGGTTCGAGCACCGGGTAAGGCATGGCTGTTTGTGTCGTTTTTCTGCTGAGGTCCTGCCATCCTCTCAGACCTTCTACTATGGCATATAAACTGACAGGCTCCTGTCAGACCTCTGTGGCAAGCAGCTGCTTGAGGGGGTATTTATTTATTTATTATTTAAGTTATCAGCATTCAAAATCCTAAAGCCCCTTTTGGAAAACCCTTTATAACACATTGTAAACTGGTTTCCATAAATTAAGGAAAAATAAGAAAAATCGCGATAATTCGCCAAAAAATTGTGCGATTCTCACCAAATTTGTTCATGTAATCAGTAATGCCGAGTGAGCATAATCGTATGCAAATTAGTCTACGCTGCGTCAATTTGCATAATCGGATAGCGGCATAAAAACTGGTGTTTTGGGGTGGATCATTATTTTGTGTTGTAAATGTGAGTAAAGAAATTCGAATGAGCTATTTTATAGGAATGACCTCGAAACATCATTTGCAAAATGAACTGCAGTGGAGAGCTACTGGTCAGCTCGAAACAGGCCAAAGTCAGTCAGACGTGGCTAAATGTGAGTTCTTCTGTGGTCCATAGACTGTGGAATCAATTTCTTAGCACGGATTCTGCATCTCGGAGGTTTAGCTGAGGAAGGGCTAGAGTTACGACCGCTGTATAAGACCTATATCTGCAATTAACAGCATGAAGGAGCAGGACGTCTACTCCCTCTCAGCTACGATCCTCTCTTGCAGCAGCCTCTGAGAGGGTTGACGAGGAGCGGTTTCTATGCCAGAAGGCCAGTAATTTGTATACCTCTCATGTCACATCACAGGAGAGTGCGGTTGAATTGGGCACGCACGCATATCAACTGGGCAGAAAAGCAATGAAGGTCCGTATTCTTAACAGATGAGTCCAGATATTGCTTGCAGAGTGATTCCAGACATTGTTTGATATGGAGAGAACGAGGTACCCGCTATCATCCCAGTAACATCCGTCAAAGAGACAGTTACGGCGGATGTAGCGTGGGTGTTTGGAATGGAATTTCTTTAGGTGGATGCAAAGACCTCTATGTGTTGGTGAATGGGAACCTCAATGCTCAAAAGTATAGAGATGAGATCCTGGACCCTTATGTACATCCTTACGTTGGTGCAATAGGTGAAACATTCATCTTACAAGTCGATAACGCTTGTCCACATAGAGCTCGACTAGTGCAACAATACCTTCAAGTATATGCATATGCCTTTATGTGCATGGAGTGGCCAGCTCGATTTCCCGAACAAAATCCGATTGGCATGCCTCTAAATCCGATGGGATGCTCTAGGGAGACGTATTGCTACTCTCAACAAAGGGGGAGCTACTTACTGCTTTAAAGGAACAATGGTGGTTACTCCCTAATGAGCTGATTCACAACATCATAAACACCATGGAACATAGCTGTCATGCCTGCATTGCTGTAAAGGGTGATCACACTCATTAAAGAACTTTGCCCATTGCATTCTGACACCTCATTTTTGGACAACTTCCTGTATTATTTTTTTTGACGAAAAAAGTTTCTGGTGTAAAATATTTTGTACTAGCAATGTAATTCATGCTTTCATCAAATTTCATTAAAATCATTCATACAGGTTTTTTGTTTATCATTATTTTTCTGAGTTTTCCTTAATTTATGGAAACCAGTGTAGTAACGTCATATCGTCCAACATCATATTAGACAGGTGGTCATAATGTTTTGTCTCTTTGCTGTATATGCAAAAAACCCTTCTTACTATTTCTAGTAAGAATTCGCAATTTGTATATTTTTTTCCAGACATTAAGAATAAGTTATCCACAAAGTTTTTGCATCTTCGCTTTAAAAAATATTTATATCAGTGAATTTAAAAACGTAGTTTTTATTTTGTGACTATTCTATTTATATGACCTAATTTTTATGGCTTGATTGGGGAAAAAACTTTATCCCTCAAGTAGGCAGTTTTCCCACAGTGGTCTGACAGGAGCCTGTTAATATAACACTGAATAGAGATTTGTGAAGCAGGCGAGACCTTAGCACAAAGACAACACAGAAAAACATCCATACTTTATCCCAGCTCGAATCCAGGTTCCTTCAATTAATAGCCAAAGGCACTAACCACTCATCCACCGGGTTGGGTTGTTTTACCTCTGAGCGGCACTTTTTTGCACACCATGGGCTAAATGGTCAGGTCACGTGAACCCCGAAGGCTCAGAGAAGGTTGGGGGAGGGGACCCACTGGAACAGCTGTTGGGAGACAGATGGTAGCCTCCCGTCAAGGGAGGTGCCACCTGCCACCAAAACAGCTCTTACCCAGCAAGGCATGGACCTACAAGATTTCTAAAGGTGTCTTGTGGTATCTGGTACCAACACGTTAACAGCAGATCCTTTAACTCTTGTATGTTACGTGGTTGAGCTGCCGCAGATCGGATATGCTGTTCCAACACAAACCACAGATTCTCGATTGGATTGATGTCTGGGAATTTGGACGCCAGGAAGTCTTCTTCATGTTACACGAACAATTCTCAAACAATCTGGGCAGTGTCCTGCTGAAAGAACGCACTGTAGAGGGATACATCGTTGACATGAAAGGATGTAACTGGTCTGCAATGATTTTTAGGTAGGTGGTAGACGTCATAGTTTCCTGCATATGAATGACTTGACCCAGGGTTTCCCAGAACACAGTCCAAAGCATTGCACTTCCTCCACCAGCTTGTTTTCATCCCATGATGCATCCTGGTGCCAACACTTCCCCAGGTAAACGCCGCACACATACCTGGCCATCCATTGGACCAGACCTTCTTCCAATCATTCAAGGTCCAGTTTTGATGTTCATTTGCCCATTATAGGCACTTTCGACGGTGAACCGAGGTTAGCATGGTCAATCGGAGCAGCCTGCAGCTATGTAGTCCCACTTTCAGCAGTTTGATGTACTGTGTGTTGCGACACATTACTGCCGTCACCAGCATTCAAATTATGAGCCCATACGAGATAGCCTTCACCCACCTCTAGCATTGATGAGCCATGGTCAGCCCATACCTTGCTGGCGGTTCGTGGTTTTTTCCTCCTCAGACAACTTTTTGAAGGTACCAACCATGGCTGATCGTGAGCACCCTACAAGCCTTTCTGTCTCGGAAATGCTCTGACCCAGTCATCTGGCCATTACAATTTGGCCCTTGTCAAACTTACTTAAGTCCGCTGCCTTTCCCATCTGAAGAACAATAATAACACTGATTAACGGAGCTCAGTATCAGGTATTATTCATACCGTTTCATTACCACACGCGCATTGTTTACCTGCAGTTGCTTCGATTTGCATAAAGACGTACTGGTTATAATGTTTTGGCTCTTCAGTGTATATGCGTTTGCTTCACCACGCAAAAGGACTGAATTTGAGAATTGCATTAACTCCTTACAATACCAAAATTAAGTTTGTAAAGTACACAAATTTTATTTATACCGTATATGTCTTCTGACTTTGCTTTGACTCCTTTTTACCTTTGCTCCAATGGCAATGTCGCATTTTAATTTTAATGAGAACTTTGCTCACCACACAAGATTATTTCTGTTAAATCTCTGCTGCCGAATGTAACCGTAAGGTGTAGCTCCAAGTATGCTAATATTATTTAGCAAATCAGCAAATTTTAACCATTACGAATGATTTAACGATCTGAACGGTTGGGTTATTTTACCTGTGAATGGAACTTTTTTTCCTACAATGGACTAAATGGCCAATTGTATATGGATGTTTATGTTCTTTCTGCTGAGGTCGACTTCTTCACAGAACTTATACTATGACGTATAAACAAACTAACAGAGTCCTGTCAGACCTCTGTAGCATGCAGCTTATTTAGGGGGTATTTCTTTTTATAAAATATTAAATTTGCTAGATTGATAAATTTAGTTATTTTAAATTTATAGTTGGTAAACAAAATCCAGAAAGTCCGGATCTAGAAAAACATTTTTAGGGGAAAAATTGGGTAGAGGAGGTGTAAATGTCTGAGTTAAGCTGGATATGGAATAGACCGGAACCTCGTTCAGATATTTTTCAAAATATGTTCACTATTTTTTTTGCCTCTGTTCTGTTTTGAAATTCTCCAAGGGAAAGGAAAGCGAGGGGAGAATTTTGCCTTAGATCTTGCTGTTATAAGTCTTCTGTTTGCGAGTAGTATTTGTGAACACCTAAAAACCGAAATATACGATGACAAAGAAAGGCTGTAAGAAACTTATTGCCTTTACATTTCGCAGGCCGAGTAATTTAGCCTAATTGGCTGCAGAGTAAAAAAGTCGTGGATGTTTCTGTTTTTATGTCTTTCGTGTAGTCTCTTCCTCAAGGATCTCTGCGCATATTATATTGGCAGGCTCTTTGTCAGATCTCTATGGAAAGCAGCTGGTTGAAAAATAATTTTAAAAGTTCATAATTGGGCATAAAACGTTCTTCTAACTCATTCATTACGAATTATCATGTTTGTGGTAGTTGAATGTTGTTTGAGTTAAGCTGTCGACAGTAAAATATCATCCTGTCGTAATTATTAATCTAAAACATAATTATTAATGGGTTTAATTGTCGTCTATTTAACATCTCTTTGGAGGGATGATACTCAAACACTGACAGACACTACCTCGGCCTAATCCGCTATATAAGGTCTTAAATTCTAATAGAAATATAATGTTCTTACTAAGAAATATACGTTTTGTACTGATCTAATGACATTTATTCTAAAAATGCATTTGAAATGACCTAAATCCTTAATAATATGTGAATAACATGATAAATATATAAAACTGTTCAACTGAAAGGATAAACCTCTATTACGGTGACTGAGAGATGAACTTAGGACAAAAGAAGCTTACGTATCTAAAAATACGCTCCGCATCGTATAAGTATCTTTCTAGCGTTCATGTGGGCACACAAAATTTAAATATCTCTGGCGAATGGATCTGATAAAGAAAATATCTCCCAGCTCAGCCGCTTGGATTGAGAATTGGTTACTTAAACCCAAAACAAGCAAACGGACTCTCCAGAGAGGAGATGCCACTTCGCTGCGCATTCCCGGAAAGCAAACAATCCTGTTTCCAAGGCAACGCCCGGTTCTTCCAACGGCGGTAGGACGTCAGCTGCACGCGAAACTCGATAATTATTTAGTGAATAATGCAGGGCAGCTGTAGGAGAATTAGTGCAGAAGAAAAACTACTACTCGTCTCCACGAAGTGAGTGCAACCTTCACTTCTGTGAGAGTCTCGGCTTACATGTACACAAATTCGACGCAAAACAAACCAAGAACACTGAAATCTTTTTCTCACAGAGTTTAAATCTATTGCTTCGGAAAAATAATTTAAAATGCGCTAGGTAGAAATGAGATAATCTTAACGCCTACAGTTCTATCCACGCACGAAAGGGAGTTCTGCTCTGTGTAGGCTGCCTATTCCGATTTGTATCATTTCAAGCTCATATATAAAAACAGACCTTTCCATATTGAGATATAGGGGTGGATATTGAAAATAGTGTTGCGATTATCAAATACCCACTTGCGTAGCGATTCTTAGCCATTTTAATTCAAGAGTAGTGGTTTGTGTTCTTGTCTGTGGTTTGTGTTCTTGTCTGTGGTTTGTGTTCTTGAGATTTAAAAGATCGAAATAATAAAACAGAAAACTAAATATGTATTAAAATCCCACGAAAAGAAAAAAAAAATAATAATACATTTCTATTGTTTAGAAATCGCAGCTCAAATCTCACCTTTCTTTGCAGAAATACATGGTTACATTGTGTGCTGACAAGTGATTTTTGGTTCCAAAAAATTGGGGTTTTACCTCTGAGCGGTACTTTTTTTTGCACGCAGTAGGCTAAATGGCCAGGTTATAAGGGCCACGAGGATTCAGAAAAGACAGAAGGGGACCCACTGGTCACGTGTTTGGAGCCAAATGGAAGTCTCCCGTCAAGGCCATACTTTTGTAATAAATTACATTATTTTAGAATCATAATTGTTAAATAATATTTTTGAACTCACGCTCAGTTTCGATCCATTTAATTCATAAAAATATTTTCTTCGACAAACAAGTTACATTTTCCTTAGCGTGAAATATGAATGTAAATACTATTGTTTGGTAACCTTCCTCTAATAGTGTGATTGAATTTAGGAGAAATCTTTCGAAGTGTAGAATTAGATGCTGTCTAACTTCTGTTTTAAGTACTCGCTTTGGATTTGGGGACTGGACAAAACAACAGACAAAAATTCTTACCTCTCTGTGTCAGTAATCAAGGTAGAATGTCTCCCAAATTTTTCCACAGGTAATTACAATGCCCCTTGGTCTAAAAGTGTCTCTTGCTACAATTTCATTTCCCGTCTTAGGATTTTTATATTCTTTACCTTGGTTTCGCAGCTCATGAGAGAGTTTTTTTTCTTGTTCTCTCTTGGTTTCAATAATTCTTCTTGTTCCTCTTTAACCGAACCTTCACCAGCGAAGCTGGTGTTATTTGTTCAGTTCATGTTGATTTTATTCTTTTGGTTGGCCGTTCAATGGTTGCAGCATTTGTACGCCCTTTTCGCTCTACTTTTTTGTGATCATTTCCATATGATCTAGTGTTTCAGAAATGATCCCAGCATAGCAAAGTCAAACATGATTGACAAGCATTAAATACTTTTTGGTTGTAGTCGTTGACTTCGCATTCTTATATATATGTATAGGTAGGGTCTTCATCCGTATCGTCACCTAGGTGTAAGATATCACCTTCTGACAAGTTTTCATAATCTCTTTAAATATACACAACAGAAAACAAAAAATGCAAATGTGACGAAATTTAGGGAGGCGATAGTATATGGAAATGCATGGAAATTATTAGGTTGCATGACGATCTAAACGATTGAAGAGGCGCGAGCTGACGTCACAGGTGCAGAGCAGTCAAACACAAAGGCAACCAAAGCTCCTTGATTGACAAAACGTTGTGGAAATTGTTCTAAACCGCTAAAGATGCCCTTACGCAGACGTCGACAGCCATTCCAACAGTTAAAAGACCTAGAGAGTGGAAGAATCATCGGCCTTAGAAAAGCTAGTTTGTCGTACAGAAATGTGGCCAACTTTGTTGGCCGCAATCCCAGCACCATCATACACATATGGCGCCAGTGGGTTCAAGAAGGATCCAGTACACGCCGTCAAGGATCAGGCAGACGACATATGACCATGAAGCGACAGGACCGCCATTTTCGACGCATAGCATTGTGCGACAGATTCGTGACTACAATGCAACTGCAAAGGACTGGCAACAGGTAAACACATCAAATACCTACCAGGCGTAGGGTAAACAACAGGCTTTTACAGTTTTCATTGCGAGCCTACCCGTCCGGCACTGCGTTTGCCCCTCACATCTGTTCACATGCAAGCACGTCTTCAGTGGTTTCGCCTCAGATAGAACTGGAACAAACAAGAATGGAGTGCCGTGGTGTTTAGTGATAAATCTCGTTTTTGTTCTGGTCAGCATGACGGTAGGCAATGTATTCACCAGCTCCAGCACTGTCTTGGTGTGGAGTGCCATTAGTTGGACATCTTGGTCAAAATTGGTCATCATAAGGGAATCTCTAACTGCCCAACGATATGTTACCAACATTTTGCAACCTGTGGCTGTTCCATTTGTTCAGCAGCACAGAACCTTTTACCAGCAAGATAACGCCCTTCCCACACAGCCCGCATTAGTCTGCAGTATCTACATGAGCAAAACGCTCGCTGGACCTTTCACCCATTGAACACGTCTGGGACATAATGGGCCGACAGCTCCAATAACACCCAAGCGGTGCGCCAACCACTGTCGCTGAAATGGAACAGCGACTTCGCGCTACTTGGCGTTCTAACATATACATATAATAAAACATTATAGAGCTGTACGATAGCCTTTCCCACCACGTTCATGAATGTACTGCTGCGCGGGGCGGTTCAACATCATACTACTTATACCACCTTACAGAGTAGGTAAAGTGGTAATTTTTCATATTTTTTAATAATGTAATCAATTGCACATCTCAGTGTATGCTAACAGCTGCCTGCATTTCAATTGCAGTTGGTAGTTTCTTAAAGAAATATTTTTTTTTCTCTATTTTTAAAAACTGACAATGGAATTTGATCTTAACTTTCGTAAGCTTTATTCTGTAAATTTTGTAAGGTTAGATCATTATTATCCTAGTACAATGGACCTTCCTGGTAGGTCCACCTGGTGCATGACAAAGAACCATGTGGACCTACCAGGAATTACCTCATATTGAGGTTTCCAGTAACATGCTGTTAATTCTTTTGGCACCCAGACATCAAGCTTTTTCACTTTCCCCATGGCCACCAGGCACCAGATAACAATCGAATGCTGCACATGGGCCTTTGCTGCAATCTCACAGACACTTGGACATTGGGAACCTTTTTCATCTGTTACAGCTACTGGTGGACGACCATGTGGCTCATTTTCAAGGGATTGGCTTCGAATTTTGTGAGCCATTGGCGTGTGGTACGCTCATTCACAGTATCCTGCTCAAATGTCGCATTAATGTTTCAGGCCATGCAGAGTTTGAACTCATACAGAAAAATTACGTGCAACTTGTCTGTCTCCATGGTCCATTTTGACCAAAGCCTGTGCACTTGTGGTTGAACCTTGTTATGAAATGTGGCACAGAATGCGTACAACATGCACACAACATGCACACAATGACCAAAGCCTGAAGGCTTTGGTCAAAATGGACCATGGAGACAGGCAAGTTGCAAGTAATTTTTCTGTACGAGTTCAAAACCTTCCTAATATGATGTTGGTCTTCCACGTGCCATCAAAACGCTCTTACCCGGTGAGGTATGGACGCTATAAGATTTCTAAAGGTGTCTTTTGGTATCTGGTACCAATATGTTACCAACAGACCCTTTAACTCTTGTAAATTATGTGGTTGAGCCACCACAGATTGGATATGCTGTTCCAACACAAACAACAGATGCTCGATTGGATTGAGGTCTGGGGAATTTGGAGGGCAGGGACATAATGGGTATGATATATATGACCTGTAAGTCTTCCTCCTGTTCTGCAAATCATTCTCGAACAATCCAAGTAGTGTGGTATGGCGCATTATCCTGCTGAAAGAAGGCACTGTTAGAGGAATATACCGTTGTCATGAAAGGATGTACCTGGTCTGCAATGATGTTTAGGTAGGTGGTAGATGTCACAGTTTAATGCACATGAATAACTGAACCCAGGTTTCTCAGCAAAACATTGCCCAAAGCATTACACTTCCTCCACCGGCTTGTTTTCATCCCACGGTACATCCTGGTGCCAACACTTCCCCATGTAAATGATGCACACCTACCCGCCTATCCACATGGTGCAACAGGAAATGAGATTCATCGGACCAGACGACTTTCTTCAAATCATTCAAGGACCAGTTTTGATGCTCACTTGCCCATTGTATGCACTTCCGACAGTGAACTGAGGTTAGCATAGGTACTCGGAGCTGCCTGCAACCATGCAGCCCCATTTTCAGCAGGGTTCGATGTACTGTGTGTTGTGACACATTAATCCCATTACCAACATTCAAATTATGGGCGAGTTGTGCCAGAGTATCCCTTCTGTTGGCTCGTACCATACAAGATAGCCTTAGCTCACCTATAGCATCAATGAGCCGTGGTTGGCTCACACCTTGACTGTGGTTCGTTGTTGTTTTCCCCTCCTCAGACCACTTTTTGAAGGTACTAACCATGGCTGACCTTGAGCACCCCACAAGCTTTGCCTCGGAAATGTTCTGACCCAGTCGTCTTGCCATTTACAATTTTACCACTGTTAGGAAACAGATAGTAACCTTCCATCAAAGCCATCCAGCGTGTCCTTTAACGTGCACAGGATATGGCTCTCCTGCATACGAGGCCACGGTTTAATGTCCCATCAGACGGATGGCAGCCTTTCCAAGCCCATTGTTGTCCCCTACTGACCGAAGGTTGGGTTGTTTTACCTCTGAGCGGCACTTTTTTGCACACCATGGGCTAAATGGCCAGGTCACATGGACCCCGAAGGCTCAGAGAAGGTTGGGGGAGGGGACCCACTGGAACAGCTGTTGGGAGACAGATGGTAGCCCCCCGTCAAGGCCATCCAGTGTGTTCTTTAAAGTGCACAGGGTATATCTCTCCTGCACACGGGGACACGGCTTAAAGTCCCATCCGACGGACGGTGGCCTTTCCAAGCCCATCGGTGTCCCCTACTGACCGTGAGCAGGGCGGGGAATTTTGCGGAGATAAATCTCAACGCTGACCCAGCTGGGACTCGAACTTGGGAACTACAGATTACGAGCCTGGCGCGCTACCGACTGAACCACCCCCGCCCCCTACTGACCGAGGACAGGCGGGGAGTTTTGTGGAGATAAATCGCAACGCTGGCCCAGTTGGGACTCGAACCTGGAAACTGCAGATTACGAGCCTGGCGCGATACCGACTGAGCAACCCCTTACAGAGAATAAAAGTATTATACAGCCTAATTTAATCTTTCGGTTTATCCCCCTATTTTTCCACATTCTTCACAGATTCTACAGCCTCCTTTCATAGATCTTAGTCAATTTCTGGTAGTATAATAAGTAGATCCGGCTGTTGTGATTGTCTCCTTTTGATACAGGTCTGCAAAGACAGCTGTTTTCGTCACTTTTAGTTTGCAACCCACGGATGCTAATATGCTAATGGGACTTGGCTGCAGCTGATGATGCCATTATGGGTAATACAACTTTGCATCGGGCAAGATTAATGCAACCCCGAAATCTTGCTGCTCCAAACGAATATGCGTTTTTGCCGCACATAGTAAAATATCACCGAACAAAAAACAAAGTAAACAATTGAATTTCAAAAACATTAAACATAATATATTAAAAAAACTAATTTTAAATGGAAATTCCTTTTCTTGAATAAAACTGTTGAGTAAGGTAAAAGGGGAAAAATCTGAAGGTTATGGAACTCAATAAAGATAATTTTCTCTCATTTAATGAGAAGAGAATGCGGAAAGGGGACTTCTTATACCCATCGTGACATGACGACGGATAGGAGATAACAGGGTAATTAGGATGTACGTTTTTGGGGGTTGTTGGGTTGTTTTACCTCTGAGCGGCACTTTTTTGCACACCATGGGCTAAATGGCCAGGCCACAAGGACCCCGAAGGCTCAGAGAAGGTTGGGGGAGGGGACCCACTGGAACAGCTGTTGGAAGACAGATGGTTGCCTCCCGTCAAGGCCATCCAGCGTGTTCTTTAACGTGCACAGGGTATGGCTCTCCCGCACACGGGGCCACGGCTTAACGTCCCATCCGACGGACGGCGGCCTATCCAAGCCCATCGGTGTCCCCTACTGACCGTGGGCAGGGCGGGGAATTTTTGCGGAGATAAATCTCAACACTGACCCAGCTGGGACTCGAACCTGGGAACTACAGATTACGAGCCTGGCGCGCTACCGACTGAGCCACCCCCGCCCCCGTTTTTGGGGGTAGAGGTTATGGGCGAGAAAGAAATTCGCCGTCTTCAAACAACGGAAAGATGCTTGCCGAAACTCAATTTCCGACTTACGAAAAAGTTTCCCCGTTCGACAAACTGTTAAAATACGAGTACAAATTTCATTTAGGAATGTCTCTAGAAAAACCTAATGTTTCATTTTTGATGGCACTTATTACTAGTGACGTACCAGAAACTTTCAGTGGGGGGAGTTGACATGCTTGAATCTAGGGGATGGGGGGTAAATGAGGTAAAAGCTCAGAGGTAAACGAACCCAACTCTCCAAGAAGTTTTTCAGTTTTGCGAACATGAAAAAGTCACAAGTGCAGACTTAGATAAATCAGATAAATACTTTTGATGTATTCGTAATTTTCTTTGCCTTTGACCAAAAAATTGCCTTACCAACGGTTGGGTTGGTTGTTTGGGGTTTAATGGCGCAATGGCAACTATGGCCATATTGCGCCAAACACATAATAGATTAGATTGGATTGTTTTACCTCTGAGCGGCACTTTTTTGCACACCATGGGCTAAATGGCCAGGCCACAAGGACCCCGAAGGCTCAGAGAAGGTTGGGGGAGGGGACCCACTGGAACAGCTGTTGGGAGACAGATGGTAGCCTCCCGTCAAGGCCATCCAGCTTGTTCTTTAATGTGCACAGGGTATGGCTCTCCCGCACACGGGGCCACGGCTTAACGTCCCATCCGACGGACGGCGGCCTTTTCAAGCCCATCGGTGTCCCCTACTGACCGCGGGCAGGGCGGGGAAATTTTGCGGAGATAAATCTCAACGCTGACCCAGCTGGGACTCGAACCTAGGAACTACAGATTACGAGCCTGGCGCGCTACCGACTGAGCCACCCCCGCCCCACATAATAGATACAGTAAAAAGTAAACAAGTAAAAGTCATTTAACCCACAACCAAAAGTTAAAAGTAAAATCCAAAAAGGATAAAAGCAACAATAGTGTAAAACACGAACAAGAAAAGTGTAAAAACAGAAAGGTAAAAAGAGTCAACAAATGTAAAAGAGAAAATCAACAAACGCATCAAAAGGTGAATATCGAATAAAACATTAAATACGTGTAAAATAACCAGTAAAACGTAAAAATTCGAAGACAGGAGTTAAAAGCGATTCATCAGATAAAAAATATCCGAGTGTAAGGGGCTCGGACGTAAAATCATGAAAGGTAAAATATAAACGTCTGTCGAGGTTAAAAGCTGGACAATTAATTAAAATGTGTTTAGTAGTTAAAATGGTGTCACAAAACTCGCACTTACATAAGTTTGTCGTCCGTCCGAAAAATAATGAGTGATAAACGAACGACCTAAGCACCTTACCAAACGGTTGGGTTGTTTTACCTCTGAGCAGCACTTTTTTGCACACCATGGGCTAAATGGCCAGGTCAAATGGACCCCGAAGGCTCAGAGAAGATTGGGGGAGGGGACCCACTGGAACAGCTGTTGGGAGACAGATGGTAGCCTCCCGTCAAGGCCATCCAGCGTGTTCTTTAACGTGCACAGGATATGGCTCTCACGCACACGGGGCCACGGCTTAACGTCCCATCCGACGGACGGCGGCCTTTCCAAGCCCATCTGTGTCCCCTACTGACCGTGGGCAGGGCGGGGAATTTTGCGGAGATAAATCTCGACGCTGACCCAGCTGGGACTCGAACCTGGGAACTACAGATTACGAGCCTGGCGAGCTACCGATTGAGCCACCCCCGCCCCCTTACCAAACGGAGGCGACTGGGAAGGCACATTTGTAGAAGACCCCTGTTGGGTTTGAGTCTGATTTTCGGGGATTTCTTAAAAAATATGTTATTCAAGCCTCAAGGTGGTAACAACCTGAGGCGCACCCGATGGGGGGAGGGGGGTTATAACCCAGCACAAGTAACTTACTGGTTGTTACACCTTGGTGAAGGAAAAGAAAGATATATCAGGAGAGGGTAAAAACACCTACTAATCAGTGAAAAAAAAAATTAAATATAAGGAAATAGGAAAGAATGAAGTGAATATAAAGTAATTTACAATTCAAGAATTGCAACAAATACAGTTGTATTATTACCACATTACATATACAGGCAATGAAAAAAAAAACAGAAACACTTCCTGTTATCTTAACAGAAAATCACGCTCAATTTAGCTCATTCAAAGCTCTTCTTAACTACTTCAATATGATTTTTAATGAAAAATAGCCCTAAAGATAAAGATCTCAATCGAATCTATCTGAATCTCGATTTTAAACAATATTTGTTCGGTATTCAATGAGTTACGAACGCTGCAATATTTAACATGCTACAAAAAATTAAACCCAAAATTTAAACATTAAGAAAGGATAAGAGAGCAGAGATCATCGTTGACTCGAGTGGGGTAAATTTTTTTGAAGAGTCAACATTTTTTGAAGAGAGTCAACTATAATCTATGATCTCTTAACCTATTTTAAAGTTTAAATTTTGGGACAAAATGTTTTTAGCTTGTTAAATATTCCGGACTTCATAACTCTTTGAATACTGAACAAATGTTGTTTAAAATCGAGATTTAGATAGATTTGATTGAAATCTTTAATTTATCTTTAGACATATTTTTTGTTAAAAATCATATTGCAGAAGTTATTGAGCTCTAAATGTTATTTCTGTTGAGATAACATGGCACTGTGTCCACTTTTCTGTCCAGCACCTACATTAGTTCGTTTTCTTCCTAATAGGGTATTAAAAGTCTGTGCACTGTGCCTGTTTAAATCTATATTGCGACTATCACAATCACTGGAGTATAATGAGGTAATATATGATAAAGAGTTTTAGGGTTGGGTTGGGTTGTTTTACCTCTGAGCGGCACTTTTTTGCACACCATGGGCTAAATGGCCAGGTCACATGGACCCCGAAGGCTCAGAGAAGGTTGGGGGAGGGGACCCACTAGAACAGCTGTTGGGAGACAAATGGTAGCCTCCCGTCAAGGTCATCCAGCGTGTTCTTTAACGTGCACAGGGTATGGCTTTCCCACACAAGGGCCACGGCTTAACGTCCCATCCGACGGACGGCGGCCTTTCCAAGCCCATCGGTGTCCCCTACTGACTGTGGGCAGGGCGGGGAATTTTGCGGAGATAAATCTCAACGCTGACCCAGCTGGGACTCGAACCTGGGAACTACAGATTACGAGCCTGGCGCGCTACAGACTGAGCCACCCCCGCCCCAGAGTTTTAGGGCTTTTAGCATTTATCAATGAGGATATTTCTGCAATTCTCCAGTTTCTCTTTCAGAGCAGTTACTACACTTTTCTTGTCTACTTATTTCCGTATTTTGTAGAATAGGAAGACATTAGAAAATACTTTTATAACCTTAGTTTTTTTTTTAATGTTTTCAATGAATTTAAATGAGAGTCCTTGAACACTTTCTTTTTATGTTTTCAAGAGTTCGTTAGTTAAGGTCATTGAGATATTTCTTATAACTGTTAAAAATTGCTGCCAAATATTCTAACTTCTATAACTCTTTAACTACTGAGCAAATGATCTTAAAAAACTCAGAATTGCGATAGATTTATTTAAAATCTTTATCCAAAGGGATCTGAAATAAAGTAAGCAGCCTGATTCTGTAAAAACAACAATATTTTATTGCTAATCTTTACGAGGCAGGGATTGGGCTCAATTGGTAGTGCACCAGGCTCGTAATCAGCCAGTCCCAGGTTCTAGTCCTAACTGCGTCAGTATTGAGATTTTTCTCTGCTAACCCTCACCCTACTCCCGAGAGAGACACCGTTGGGCTTGGATTGGTTGACGTCCGTTAGTGGGGCATTAAGCCATGACTCCGTGTGCAGGAGAGTCATATCCTATGCACACTAAAGACGACACTGAATGGCCTTGACTGGAGGTTTACATCTGTTTGCTAACAGCTGTCCAGTGGGTCCCTTTCTCCAACCTTCTCTGAGCCTCTGATCTGGCCATTTAGCCCACTGTGTGCAAAAAAGTGCCACTCAGACGTAAAATAACAACTACTGATGGAAAAAGCGCTGTATATTGCTGTTTGTTTGTTTGTTTTTCCAGATATTATATGCTTCATTTGATTGGGTTGTTTTACCTCTGAGCAGCACTTTCTTTTACGCCCAATGGCCAATAGCCAGATCACAAGAGCTCAGAGAAGGTTGGTCAACTGTTATGAGACAGATGGAATAGCCTCCCGTTTAGGTAATCTAAGGTGCTCTTTAAAGTGAACATAGAATAGCTCCAGCACAAGGAGACACGATGAGCTTGGAAAGGCTGCCCATTCGATGAATGAAATCCCTTTCTCACCAAAGGCAGAGTGGGTGTTTCGCGGAGATAACAGGTGGGGCTCGAACCTGCTAACTGCAGATTATAAGACTGATGCGCTACAGCAACCGTATTTTTCCTAAAATAGAGTATAGACCACAAATATTCATTTATCAATCCGGTGCCAATAAACGTAAAGCGAATTAAAAAAAAAAACTCTATATTCATGTCTGAATGTGAACCCACAGTGTTTTTAGCTAGAAATAAAGCTGAAATGTTTCCCTAAAAGTACAATACAAAACATCTTTGAAACTAATATTTATCTTTTCTAATTTAAAATCTCTTTTGATAGTCTGTACAAATAAAAACTACACACGATACTGCTGTTATTAAATAAATACTTGACGTTCGTACCACTAATGAAATTAATCATTACCTATGGGAAAATAACAGCTGTAGGATGTTTTTGCATTTTGCACAGCAGGTTGAAAGTTTTGCCAAATGTAACGGGCTCGACAGATTTTTCTAGCACTTAATGAAAAGCCCTCAGTTCAGTTCATTGTAACTCAATATTCTCAGACTAATCGCGCTGTAACACATCTCATAATCCCTTGCAGGTTCCCCGAGGTCATCGTCCTTTAATGACCCTGAACTGGGACTCTCATCCTAACTCCTCCAACGTAATCATTAACACCACCCAAATATCAAATTTAATTTTCCTTTTTAATATTAATATATACTGCATTTACTTTAAAACACTCTTTTTCTGGCTTCTTTTAATGTAGAGCAAGTTGAAATATATAGTTGGGTTGTTTTACCTCTGAGTGGCACTTTTTTGCACACCATGGACTAAATAGCCAGATCACAAGGACCCCAAAGGCTCAGAGAAGGTTGGGGACAGTTGTTGGGAGACAGATGGTAGCCTCCCGTCAAGGCCATCCAGTGTGTTCTTTAAAGTGAACAGGGTATGGCTCTCCCGCATACGGGGCCACGGCTTAACGTCCCATCCGACGGACTGCGGTCTTTCCAAGCCCATCGGTGTCCCCTACTGACCGTCGGCAGGACGGGGAATGAAATATATAGTGCAATAAACAGTACACACTATCATATACTGCATAATATCAAAAATAATGTTGTTTGTCCCTTCACATAGATAATTAGTTTCGCGGATTTGCAGTTCGCGGCGACCTTCAGGAAGAAAGACGACCCCCTTCGCCCGCGAACAGCGAGGGCCTGTTACATTTTAATTCTCCTTTAATGAGCATGTGCATGTATAGTCCGTAAAAGTCATGTCCTTTTTTTTACCTATGTTTCTAAGTTTTTCTATTGCATATTGCATTCACTATCTTATAGTCTATAAAATCTTCTAAACGTCTATTTTATTTTGTTTTTTTCTGGTTTGCTCACTTTGTGTCACGACAAAAATACATGATTTTCCTAGATTTAGAGGTTTAGAAGTATTTAACGTATTAAATTTTCAATGTCTACATAAATTATCTTCCTCAATTAAGAGACGTTTACTTTTCCCCAATTCTTGGCATGCATCTGCAGGACTAAAACCATTGCGCTTACTTCAACGAAACTTTTACTGTCCTTCAAAGTACTCCCATCCAGCACCTATGCAAAGTTACAGACGTATATGCCAATTCTGGAACGCTTGGTAATACTCCTGTTGGGAAATACTCCGCAACTCTGAATGAACGCATTTTGCAAGGTCTTGCATCTTTGAAAAAGGCTTTCCAGCAAATTCCCTTTTAAATTTTGGAAAGAACCAAAAATCGCGTGGTGCAAAATCAGTAAATATGCAGGATGGGACAGCTGTTTTTTTTTTTTTCCTGCTCCAGATTGGCTGTAACTTGCAGGGTTTTGTGAGCACTGGCATTGTTATGAAGAAGGATAACATTTGACACCCTGCTGTTGGACGCTGCTTCTTCATATCCTTAACCATTTTGGGTTGTTTTATCTCTGA
This sequence comes from Ryuthela nishihirai, assembly GCA_038380435.1. Lineage (NCBI taxonomy): Eukaryota > Metazoa > Arthropoda > Arachnida > Araneae > Heptathelidae > Ryuthela > Ryuthela nishihirai. Next base: position 36,275,906 of record JAWZYU010000034.1, on the reverse strand, counting down.
GCGTCACTTTTTTGCACACCATGGGCTAAATGGTCAGGTCACATGGACCCCGAAGGCTCAGAGAAGGTTGGGGGAGGGGACCCACTGGAACAGCTGTTGGGAGACAGATGTAGCCTCCCGTCAAGGCCATCCAGCGTGTTCTTTAACGTGCACAGGGTATGGCTCTCTCGCACACGGAGCCACGGCTTAACGTCCCATCCGACGGACGGCGGCCTTTCCAAGCCCATCGGTATCCCCTACTGACCATTTTGGGTAAAACAATGTTGGTGTTATATTCATTTTTTCAGGTTGGGTTGTTTTATCTCTGAGCGGCACTTTTTTGCACACCATGGGCTAAATGGCCAGGTCACATGGACCCCGAAGGATCAGAGAAGGTTGGTGGAGGGGACCCACTGGAACAGCTGTTGGGAGACAGATGGTAGCCTCCCGTCACGGCCATCCAGAGTGTTCTTTAACGTGCACAGGGTATGGCAATTTTTTCAGCTAAAGGTTCCACGGCTACCACTCCTTGGGAATTGAAAAAATTGCTGGATTGCTCTGACAAGTCTTTCGCCTCTTCCTTGAGCGAAAGTCTTGTCAGAGGATTTGGGGACGCGATTCATCTTTAGCAACCCAAACACAGTTTTCGATGTTTCTAGAAGTTATATAGTAATAAAAACCACGTCTTATCACCTGTGACAATGTCTGTTAACCGTTTGGGGCCACTAGGTTCAAACATTGCAAGTATCTCCTTTCTTGCTGTTCTGCCAGTTTGTGGGAATACCCATTTGGCACAGATCTTTCAGAACTTTACATATTGACGAATAAATTTTTCCACACATCCAATCGATACATTTACATCTAAACTTATTACCTGAAACGTGATGTGTGGATTTTCCTTAACGAGTTCACAAATAACAGCGATAGTTTTCTCGTTCACGGCCTTCCTCGATTTTCCTGCACGAGGGAGGTCTTCAAAGCTCTGCCATCCTTTCCCTGAATTTGTGCATTCATCCTGTAACAGTGTCATATTAACAAGCATGAACTCTATAAACCGTGAGAATTTTTTTCGCGAATTTTTTTCGCGACATCCCCAAGCTGCATCCTTGCGAAAATGTAAAATCTTTTTTAGTCTTTAATAGGTTCCATAGCAATAACTCACAGATTTCGGAGCCAAACTTTACGTGAATAAATGATAACTTTAACCAACTTTAAGAGAAATAATTATACAGCTTTTGTTTTAACACGTAATGACAAGCTATCAAACAAGTCGTAGCTTCTTAACTTCGGTGGAACGAGTGAAAATCTACAGACACGTATCAAGAACTTTTTAACACCCTCCATATTTAACCTCAAAAAATGAACTTGAAAAGAAATTGCGAAAAGCAGATGAAAAAATAAAATTAAGATGAATGCCACCATTGTTCACCCTACAATTTATGTGTATTTTTTTATAACTCACACGGAATTCTATGCCAAACTTTCATTCTGTTAAATGATAAAAAAAAAGACAAACAAATAACGAATAAGTGAACTGGGTTGGATTGTTTCATCTCCGAGTGACACTTTTGTGCACAGGATGGGCTAAATGATCACAGTGGACTCCAAGGTCTCAGAGAAGGTTGGGGAAGGGGACCCACTGGACAACTGTTAGGAGACAGATGGAGGCTATCCAATGTAACAAGGTAATGAATGGCTCTCTAGCACGAATCACGGTTTAATGTCCTATGTGCAGGAGACGTGAAGCTGATAGGATAAAATTCTCGAGGACAATGTCGCAGGAATTTTACTGATCAATACAATAATTCCACTTTAAAAGCTTAGCACTGAAATACAGAATATATTATTATCAAGATGGAATATATTATTATCAAGATGAGGAAAGCAGAAAGGAAAAGTATTGAAAAATGAAGTGAAAGGTAACTTGTGTTGGTAACATTGTACTCAGTCTTCCAGACATTCACAAGAGTATTGCAGGAAAGCGTGTTTGCAGGTAAGCTGAAAATGAAGCTTAGCAACAGCAGTAAAATTCATTTTAAAATTTCTATAAATGCTAATTGGAGTTTCTTTTTTTTTTGAAAGTTTTTTTAAATATCTTAAATCAGTTTTGAATCTTTGCTCGGGTAATTCTTTGTAAGGTTTTAATTTGCTATGATATTGCAGACTGAAATCCATGTTTGTTTCTTTCTCAAATCTTTCAGTTCTTTGGACTGAACTTTAATAAAAATAAATAAATCCCCCCTCAAGCAGATGCTTGCCACAGAGGTCTGACAGGAGCCTGTCAGTTTATATGCCATAGTAGAAGGTCTGAGAGGATGGCAGGACCTCAGCAGAAAAACGACACAACAGCCATGCCTTACCCGGGGCTCGAACCCAGGTCCCTTAGATCAGTAGCCAAGCGCGCTAACCACTCGGCCATGGGACGGCTGAACTTTACATAGAACAATCTCTCTGGTAATATAAATTACCGGAGAGACATTTTCAACGTCTTTTGAATTTTAGTGATTAATACAAAATGTCTGATGCTAAATTCTAACTTATGAAGCCAATAGTGTATAGGAGTTTTTCTAAAAAAGGCCCTGTTTCAAACACGGCACGGTTGAGAAAAATATGAGATCGACTTCATTGCTGTTAATAAACTTTAAAAAAAAAAACACCAACTGGATTGTTCGTTGTTAGTACGCAAATGAGAGCGTAGGTTGAGGTCAGGCTTAAAAAAAGACCTACTGGATTGTTTGTTATCCATAAGCAAATGAAAACCCCGGATGAGGATAAGCTTGAAAAAGAAAGAGACCGACTAGATTTTTTGAATCTCTCGTTACAAGGACATGAAGTATAATGATTCATTATACTTTTTCGTATGGTGAAAGTAATGTCATGACGAAAAAAAATCGATGTCGTGCTTTCCGATTAGGAGCAAGCTTCACGTACCTGATCTCGAAAAAGACCAGAACAATGTCCCAACGAATAAGAAGCTTTGGCGCACTCGTGAGGTTATCTACCATAGAATGATTTCATAAAATAACGATTTTCGCAAACATTAATGATTTTCATCGAATTCTGCCTGTACACATCCGCTAAAACAACGTTGACCTACTTGAAGAACTTCATTCTAAAGGGTAGTAAATTACGTTCAGCTATTACAGATCTCCTCATCTGAAGGCTTAATGAAAATCTGAACTATGAGGCTGTATTTTTTGCTTATTATGAGAAAGTCTGGACAATGTTTACTTGTACCTCTAAGTTTATTCTGTTTGGAGCCATTTACATGCATTTACCGTCATCTCCGTAGGGAAAAAGATATCTACTCACACTCTTTAAAATTTATCCAGCAAAGCCTTAATCCGGTACCGACTAGCCTCAAAAAAGTTTTCTGCTTATAGTTTTGAGCTTCTCGTAGCTGAATATAAACTGCACAAATTAAGTCTTCTTTAGAAAGATGATGGTACGTTGTACAAGTTAAGCATTCGTTCATCTTCCCCTTCTCCATATGGCCTTGATGCAACTTCTCTTACTTAATAATACGAAAGATCTCAACCCCAGATAATGACCTCATAAGTATGGTATATCTTTGTCATTGTTTATGTATCATATTTGAAGATAAACATTTCCTACAGCTCCTGGTCAATGACACAGAACAAGCTTCATTACTCTAATAACGTTACGAAAGTTATTATCATCAAATGACTATGTGAATCAGGTATGTTAATGAAGATTTTGTGCCAATACTGTTACTTTGCCGAGGATAAAAAACTTTTGGATAAATGAAGGTAAAAGAATGTATTGATCCTTTCAGTCTCCTATTGCACAACTCTAGTCGTGATGACAACATCGTCTGTAAATCAAGCAAACCAGCAGAAAAAAAAGAGATATGAGCAAGCAACTTGGGAGTTGTTACAGCACTCAGAAAACAAACAAAGCATTGTCATCCAGTGTCGTTCGTTAAGATCGTGCAGTGTTTCCATATCTATAACTAATTCCAAGTGCGAGGGATCTATGAACAAAACAGATATTGACCTCACTTATTCATATCTTTCTGCCTATATATTAACAAATCCAAATTGATAAAGAGAGTGACGTAGCAAGAAATGGATTCTAATTTTAAATGGGGAATCGAGTTCTTATTTTTCTTTTTGATACCAAATCGATTAGCAAAAGGAGAAATTTTAAAACCGTAATTTGGATGCATCACTAAAAAAAGGAAGAAGTCAGAGTGGTGTCCAAGATCGGTTGATACATCAAGGTCTGATTAGATAGGAGATGTTGCTGTTTCATCTCAACTATAGTTATTACGAAGTAACTGTTTGGTTAGGTTTTCGGTTCAATGAGCACTAGCTGCACCACAGCAGTTGGTTGGTTGTTTTACCTCTGAGCAGCATTTTTTTTTTTGCATACAATGGGCTAAATGGCCAGGTCACAAGGACCCCGAAGGCTCAGAGAAGGTTGGGGGAGGAGATCCACTGGAACGGCTGTTGGGAGACAACAGTAGCCTCCGTCCGTCAAGGCCATCCAACATGTTCTTTAAAGTGCACAGGGTATCACTGTCCAGTGAACAACTGTCTGCAACAACAACTGTCCAGTGAAACTTCTGCCGCTATCCAACTCCCACACACGGGGCCACGGCTTACGTCCCGTCCGATGGAGGGCGGATTATAGCTTTCGCTCTGGTTTTTCCAACTGACTTCGATATTACCAACTGCGATTTGTTTTTGGAAGTGATTCTCCTCCCTTGTTTCGTTTCCTTAAAATTCGTCCCTGCGTAGAAGACACTTAGAATAATATTCTATCATGCGAAGACTGTTGAAAACGCCTAAATATAGTGACGGGAAACGGCTCAGCCGGTAGCGCGTCAGGATTTATAACTTGATGTTCCCAGATTAGAGTTCCCACTACATTCGCGCTTAAATTTTCTCAGCTAACCCCAGTTCTGTCCTCGGTGAGAAAAGGAGCACAATAGGTTTGGAAAGATCGTCGTCCATCTGATAGGACGTTAAACCATGGTTCCTTATAAAGTTGGGTTGGGTTGTTTTACCTCTGAGCGGCACTTTTTTGCACATCATGGGCTAAATTGCCAGGTCACATGGACCCCGAAGGCTCAGAGAAGGTTGGGGGAGGGGACCCACTGGAACAGCTGTTGGGAGACAGATGGTAGCCTCCCGTCAAGGCTATCCAGCGTGTTCTTTAACGTGCACAGGGTATGGCTCTCCCGCACACGGGGCCACGGCTTAACGTCCCATCTGACGGACGGCAGCCTTTTCAAGCCCATCGGTGTCCCCTACTGACCGTGGGCAGGGCTGGGAAATTTTGCGGAGATAAATCTCAACGCTGACCCAGCTGGGACTTGAACCTGGGAACTACAGATTACGAGCCTGGCGCGCTACCGACTGAGCCACCCCCGTCCTTATAAAGACAGACATACCCTGTGCACATTAAAATACGTGCTGGAAGACTTCGATTCATCTCCTAACAACTGTGCAGTGAAACTTCTGCCGCTATCCAACTCCGAACTCTTGCGGTCCTTGTAACCTGCTCATTTAGTTCACTGTGTGCACAAATGACACTAAGAAATGAAACAATCTAATAAAATGTCATAAGTTTCTAAAGACAGGTAAAAGAAGTTTTTCAAAACAGTGAAAACATGATAATTTGAGCAGCCAAACAGAAAAAAAATTCTTCTTTGAATTAAAAATGTATTGAAAACACAACTTAAGACAGCGAATCAGAAGCGCGGAACTGGCCATCTTTAGCAGCGTTACTGAATAAATTTTACCGCCACATCCAAGAGAATACCAAGGCGATAAGAAAAGGCAAAGGCACATGAATTTCTTATTTCTCTTTAACCATTCAGCCAACGACACGAACGAACACCCTTTATGCCGCTATTCTACAGCTAAGTACGTCCTCTAATGCCTCTGGGTGGTTAGAAACTATTGTACAGGCAGAAACGAAAGGTGCTCAACTCTTTCTACCCAAAGTGCTGTTTCACTATGATCTGGAACACGGCAGCACTAACAATAACCGTCAATGGAAGTGCAATGGCCCGAAGTTGCATTTCATGGCAGATACTGGTTCTTTGCCCATTAATGATGCCAGTGATTAATACTTTATCATTTGGTGCATGTCAAAATAAGGCTGTGGGGCTCGTTCTGCAGATTTTCGACATTAAATACGATAGAAATGGAAGATATTAACCTTTTGCGTTGTATTACCTCCGAACGGCATTTTTTTTTTTTGCACACAATGGGCTAAACGGCCAGGTCACAAGGACCCGAGTGCTCAGAGAAGGTTGGGGAGGGACCCACTGGACAGCCCCCCGTCAAGACCATCTAGCGTGTTCTTTAATGTGCACAGGGTATGGCTTAGGTTGAATAATATAATATCAGATATACCAAAAATTAATGTTTTAACGAAATGTTAAATTTTGTTTTTACATTTTTTTTTACCGGAAGCATATTATTTTTATTCATTAATGTGAAAAAACACTTTTACATGTATTTTTCAATAATAATTTTTTTTTCTTTAGTTTTGTTTTTGAGCACCTTAGTTGGTTGGTTGGTTTACCTCTGAGTGGCACTTTTTTGCACACCATGGGCTAAATGGCCAGGTCACATGGACCCCGAAGGGCTGGGCTGTTTTACCTCTGAGCGGCACTTTTTTGCACACCATGGGCTAAATGGCCAGGTCACATGGACCTCGAAGGCTCAGAGAAGGTTGGGGGAGGGGACCCACTGGAACAGCTGTTGGGAGACAGATGGTAGCCTCCCGTCAAGGCCATCCAGCGTGTTCTTTAACGTGCACAGGGTATGGCTCTCCCGCACACGGGGCCACGGCTTAACGTCCCATCCGACGGACGGCGGCCTTTCCAAGCCCATCGGTGTCCCCTACTGACCGTGGGCAGGGCGGGGAATTTTGCGGAAGGACCCCGAAGGCTCAGAGAAGGTTGGGGGAGGGTACCCACTGGAACGGCTGTTGGGAGACAGATGGTAGCCTCCCGTCAAGGCCATCTAGCGTGTTCTTTAACGTGCGCAGGGTATAGCTCTCCCGAACACGGCTTAACGTCCCATCCGACGGACGGCGGCCTTTCCAAGTCCATCGGTGTCCCCTACTGATCGTGGGCATGGTGGGGAGTTTCGCGGAGATAAATCTCAACGCTTACCCAGCTGGGACTCGAATCGGGAACTACAGATTACGAGCCTGGCGCGCTACCGACTGAGCCACCCCCGCCCCAGCACCTTAGTTGTAGTATAGTAATGAATAGCACGACCCAAATATTTCTAGAAGCATTAACTTGTGTTTTCGCTAACACCCATATTCAGAATTGTCCTGCTAACCCCCATATTCAGAATTATTTATATCCAGTAGCCGAGTGCCGGTATTGGCAGGGGAACAAAGGAACCTAGTTTCGAGTCCTGGATGACGCATGGCTGCTTTCTTTCTGACAAATATTGTATTTGTCAGAAAGTCAGATTTGAGTCTTCCTCACAGATCTTCTCTGTGGCATATTTAAACTGACATATCAGACTTCGGTGTAAGGGACTGCTTGAGGATTGGATTGTTTTACCTCTGAGCGGCACTTTTTTGCACACCATGGGTTAAATGGCCAGGCCACAAGGACCCCGAAGGCTCAGAGAAGGTTGGGGGAGGGGAGCCACTGGAACAGCTGTTGGGAGACAGATGGTAGCCTCCCGTCAAGGCCATCCAGTGTGTTTAACATGCAGGGGTATGGTTCTCCCGCACACGGGGCCACGGCTTAACGTCCCATCGACGGACGGCGGCCTTTACCAAGCCCATCGGTGTCCCCTACTGACCGTGGGCAGGGCGGGGAATTTTGCGGAGATAAATCTCAACGCTGACCCAGCTGGGACTCGAACCTGGGAACTACAGATTACAAGTCTGGCGCGCTACCGACTGAGCCACCCCCGCCCCCTTTCTTTCACATAAAATTCCTATTTTAAATAGGAGTCTATCCACTTCCATGTGAAATATCTATTACAGCACCACGATCAGATGTACATATATTTAGTGGCAATTATAAAAAATCCATATTCCATGGAAAGTCGCAGCTCATAACTTCCTAACTAAGCATTTTTATGCGTAAATATGGCTGTAAGGTTCCCAGTTCAAACCTGTTTACAACCATGTTTGTTTAATGTTACAGAAAACATAAAACAACTTAGTTCATTCGGGAAAAATTTCAATAAGCTGCTAAAAATATATTTATACATTTTCGTAAAAGTTAATGTTTTCATTTCAATTTGTATGAGCTAGGGTTGGGTTGTTTTACCTCTAAGCGGCACTTTTTTGCACACCATGGGCTAAATGGCCAGGTCATATGGACCCCGAAGGCTCAGAGAAGGTTGGGGGAGGGGACCCACTGGAACAGGTGTTGGGAGACAGATGGCAGCCTCCCGTCAAGGCCATCCAGCGTGTTCTTTAACGTGCACAGGGTATGGCTCTCCCGCACACGGAACCACGGCTTAACGTCCCATCCGACGGGCGGCAGCCTTTCCAAGCCCATCGGTGTCTCGTACTGACCGTGGGCAGGGCGGGGAATTTTGCGGAGATAAATCTCAATGCTGACCCAGCTGGGACTCGAACCTGGGAACTACAGATTACGAGCCTGGCGCGCTACCGACTGAGCCACCCCGCCCCCTTGTATGAGCTAGCTTTTCAGATCAATTTTTTGTTCTGTCCTTGGTGAAAAAGAGGGCACCGATTGGCATGGAAAGGCAGTCGTCCGTCTCTGGGACGTTAGGTCCTGGTTCAGTATGCAAGAGAGTCATACCCTGTGCACGTTAAAGAACATGGTGGATGGTCTTGACAGAAGCTCCACGTTTCAAGTTGTTTGAATTAATGTTTCGGATCAATTTTCCGTTCTGTCCTTGGTGAAAAAGAGGTCACCGGTTGGCTTAGAAAGGCAGTCGTCCGTCTCTGGGACATTAAACCGTAAATCCGTGTATAAGAGCGCCATATGCTGTGCAAGTTAAAAAACATGCTGGGTGGTCTTGACGGAAGGCTCATTTTTTCTCCTTAACAAATGTCGAGTACATTCCCCTTCTTTAGGCTTTTAATCTGTAGTTCCCAGGTTCGAGTCCCAGCTGGATCAGTGTTGAGATTTATCTCCGCAAAATTCCCCGCCCTGCCCAAGGTCAGTAGGGGACACCGATGGGCTTGAAAAGGCCGTCGTCCGTCGGATGGAACGTTAAGCCTTGGCTCCGTGTGCGAGAGAGACATACCCTGTGCACGTTAAAGAACACGCTGGATAGCCTTGACGAAAGGCTACCATCTGTCTCCCAACAGCTGTTCCAGTGGTTTCCTTCACCCAACCTTCTCTGAGCCTTCGGGGTCCATGTGACTGGCCATTTAGCCCATGGTGTGCAAAAAAAAGTGCCGCTCAAAGGTAAAACAACCCAACAACTTCTTCTGGGGCGAGGGTGGCTCAGTCAGCATCAAGTTCATAACCTGTAGTTCCCAGGTCCGAGTCACAGTGGGTCAGCGTTGAGATTTATCTCCTGAAAACTCCCTACCCTGCCCTCAGTCAGTAGGGGACACTGATGAGCTTGGAAAGGCCGCCGTTTGCCGAATGTGACGTTAAGCCTGGCCCCGTGTGAGGGAGAGTCATACCCTGTGCACGTTAATAAATGGCCTTGAAGGGAGGCTACCATCTATCTCCCAACAGCTGTCCAGTGGGTCCCCTCCCCAACCTCATCTGAGCCTTTGGGGCCATTACCTGGCCATTTAGCCAGTTGTGTGCAAAAAAAGTGCCGTTCAGAGATAAAATCCAAATCCCCCTTCATCAATCATCTCTAAGCCCTTATTACCTAGCCATTTAGCAAATTGTGTGCACAAAAGTGCCACTCAGAAATAAAACAACTGAACAAATATTGTTGAAAATCGAGATTTATATAGATTTACTGAGTTCTTATCTTTAACATATTTTTCCATACAAACCTTTGGGACGGGGATTGGATCAGTTGGTATCGCATCAGACTTTTAATTTGCAATTCCCAGGCTTCATCCAAAGTGTGACAGCTTTATCGCTACTAATCCTAACTCAGCCCTCGGTGAGACAGGGGACAGCGACGGGCTTGGAAAGGCCACCGTCCGTCAGATGGGGCGTTCAGTCGTGGTCTACTATGCTGAACCATAATCTGCTCACGTTTGGAACGCACAGGAGACGACGGAAGGCTTCCATTCGTCTCTAACAACTGTTCACCAGGGGGTCCCTACCCAACTTTGAGCCTTTGTGACCTGCCAATTGTGTGCGTTATTTAAAAAGTTTGAAGCTTCAAATTTGGCTGTGCATTGACGTAACACGGATATATTCCTAATAAAGGGGCCAGTGACTGCATATATATATATGCTAATCGGTGTATCCACAAATCAGCTGAGTCGTCCAGAGTTTGGACTCCAGTTACCCCAACTGATAGGTGGTCTCGATTGGAATCATCAATCTTTACCGTCAGTAAAAATTCTTGATACAATCAATTTGATACTTCATTGCTCTGAAGGGCTGATACCCATCCTTTCTTCACAGAGATGAGGTAAAGATGTTGCTGCTCCACCATTTATACCCCGTCTCCGCACTTCCGTAATATCGTGTGCATATTAACTGAGGCCAGCCTGCTGCTACCGATATTGCGAGAAGACTTTCCCGGAACAGAGCAACAGTTCAACGGCCGCAAGGAACAGCCTCAACGATAGGAGCGACCCAGAGAGTTTGATCGATTCCTTCATTATTCGGAGTTCAACGAAGCCGCCGCCGTCTGGAGATGAAGAAGAGAAAGGGTACGGTCACACAGAAAGTGGTCGGTGCAGTTTAACGTTAAAAACATTTACAAACTTTCCGGCGTTTTAATACAAAACCATTATCAACAGCATAGGTGACCAATCAGTAAACTGAGCTTATGCAGCAACAGACTCCAGTTCATTGAAAGGCAACCTCTCTTGTTTGCAATGATTTTAAGGAGCCATAAAGCTTGGAAACGCTTTTAATGCTGAACTGCTTTCTATGTAGCCATACCAAAAGGCCAACTGATTTATGGAAGACCACCTCCAAGCATCTAAATCAATATCAGGGAGATCAAATCATTGGAGAGTAGAGGAAATGATACGTGACCGCTTAACTTTCTCTTTAAATGAACCAATACAATCAAGTTTCAATTTCCGAATCTGCAGTGGATGCAATAACTCGCCAGGTTAAACTATGACTAGATCATAATTTTTGGGAAGAAGTTGGTTCAGTTGATAGCAAGCCAGGCTTGTAATCCAAGGTCTCAGATTCGAGTAACAAATGTGCTTCCTGTGACAATTTCTTCCCCTAATTCTCAATGTCCTTAGAAAAGGAAAAATCATCCGTCAGATGGGATGTTAAGCTGTGGCCACGTGTGCAAGGAAACTATTCTCCGTGCATGTAAAAGAACACGCTGAATGGCATATGGATAGATCGTGTCTCCTAACAGCTGTCCAGTAGATCCCCTTCTCAGCTCTGAGTCATTGTGGGTTGGGTTGTTTTACCTCTGAGCGGCACTTTTTTGCACACCATGGGCTAAATGGCCAGGTCACATGGACCCCGAAGGCTCAGAGAAGGTTGGGGGAGGGGACCCACTGGAACAGCTGTTGGGAGACAGATGGTAGCCTCCCGTCAAGGCCATCCAGCGTGTTCTTTAACGTGCACAGGGTATGGCTCTCCCGCACACGGGGCCACGGCTTAACGTCCCATCCGACGGACGACGGCCTTTCCAAACCCATCAGTGTCCCCTACTGACCGTGGGCAGGGCGGGGAATTTTGCGGAGATAAATCTCAACGCTGACCCAGCTGGGACTCGAACCTGGGAACTACAGATTACGAGCCTGGCGCGCTACCGACTGAGCCACCCCCGCCCCACTGAGTCATTGTGACCTGATCATTTACCCAATGGTGTGCAAAAAGAAAAGTTCACTCAGAGGCAAAACAACTCAACCCCATACTTTAAATTATTCGAAGGCAAAACAAAGATATCGATAAAAGCATTGTAAACAGAACTACGGTAACGAGGACGGTTTTATCAAACTAAAAGGTTTGCTCTAAGGAAAGCAAATATCTAATCTTTTTAGCCAGAAGGAAATATATTTTTTTCCCAAAGTTTTTTCCCAATACATTATATATTATGTTGACATTATAATTTTGAAAACGAATCGAAATATTGTTAGAATGACACCATTTGGACCCATCCATATAATTTTAACCCTCCATCCCCCCCCCCCCCAACACACACACACAGACGAATAGCACAAGTAACGCTCGGCCTTGTTCGTCTTGTTACGCAACTTTTTTGTACACTTTATTTACAATTTATTCAACATGCATAACTAATGTATCATCTCCAATTCAAATCGAATTGCTCATTTCATCAGAAAAAGGAAATATTACCAACTGCAGAAATAAGCATACTAGAATATTTCCCCGTTATCCATCACCACCTCGAACTCCCTTTTCTTGCCATGTAACAGGAAGTAACGTATTAGTGTGGCGGGTGAAAGGGTGATTTTTCCTCCCAGTCACTTATTGCAGCTTCTTGACCTAGGGACTGGAACCTGGAAATAACAGGTTATGAGCCTCACACGCTACCGTCTGGGAGCAGCATAGCCATGTTGCTGAACGAATTCCCGCTTCAAAGTACTCAGAGAATTCGGTCTCTCCATTCACATATGGGGCGGGGGTGGCTCAGTCGGTAGCGCGCCAGGCTCGTAATCTGTAGTTCCCAGGTTAGAGTCCCAGCTGGGTCAGCGTTGAGATTTATCTCCGCAAAATTTCCCCGCCCTGCCCACGGTCAGTAGGGAACACCGATGGGCTTGAAAAGGCCGCCGTCCGTCGGATGAGACGTTAAGCCGTGGCTCCGTGTGCGGGAGAGCCATACCCTGTGCACGTTAAAGAACACGCTGGATGGCCTTGACGGGAGGCTACCATCTGTCTCCCAACAGCTGTTCCAGTGGGTCCCCTCCCCCAACTTTCTCTGGGCCTTCGGGGTCCTTGTGGCCTGGCCATTTAGCCCATGGTGTGCAAAAAAGTGCCGCTCAGAGGTAAAACAATCCAAACAATTTACTTATTTCCACTTAACTATCATAACAGTTCTTAAACTGTGGATTCTTGCATGTCTGTGAGTGTTTTCAGGGGGGGGGGGGGAATTTCTACAGAAATTTTCGGGGCCCCTTGTATTTATTCATCATGAAAAGCTTGAGGGTACAACTTAACTTCAAAAAGGTGGGTCTACCAACTTACTGACTAAACAGTCCGCCCCATCATTAGTTCGCCATATTTACCAATATTATAAATTACATACTTTACCATATTATCATATATTGTCTCCCACATCTTCCATCAGTTATTTCAATTCTCAATACTTCTCCCTTACCTTCCATCACTCTTATACGAATCAAGTCTTCTCCGATTTCTCTCCGGGTAAGGCACGGATATTGGGGGCGTGGGTGGTTCAGTCGGTAGCGCGCCAGGCTCGTAGTCTGTAGTTCCCAGGTTCGAGTCCCAGCTGGGCCAGCGTTGAGATTTATCTCCGCAAAATTCCCCACCCTGCCTACGGTCAGTAGGGGACACCGATGGGGTTGTAAAAGCCGCCGTCTGTCGGATGGGACGTTAAGACGTGGCCCCGTGTGCGGGAGAGCCATGCTCTGCGCACGTTAAAGAACACGCTGGATGGCCTTGACGGGAGGTTACCATCTGTCTCCCAACAGCTGTTCCAGTGGGTCTCCTCCCCCAACCTTCTCTGAGCCTTCGGGTCCATGTGACCTGGCCACTTAGCCCATGGTATGCAAAAATAGTGCCGTTCAGAGGTAAAACATCCCAACCCACCTTCCAAACTTTTCATTCCTACACCCTCTCTCTTCCAGACCTCCAATCAATTGCCATTACGTCTCAATCCTTCGTTCTTACCCCTCCCCCATCTTCCAGTAATCCCTCCTGGCCTTTCAATCTTCTCCCACCCATATCTTCTACCAATCATCCTAGCTTTTCAATCTTCTTTCTCCCACACTTTTCATCAATTAATCAACCGAGTCCAAGTAAGTTACAACACCCAGAAGCAGTGAGAAAATTCGACTGATATTCATGTAAGGAGCAGTGTGGGAGACAAGGAAGACATGGTTAAATTTTCAAAGCAAATGGACAGTTTTATTACCAGAGAAATAAGGCACGTTAATAGGAGGTACAACCACTGCAGATGATTATGTGTAAATATGCTATTGGCAATACATTAAGAAACTGTTGATAGCCTCCTGCGGCACTGTCCACCACGCTTCCGGTATCTGGTCGTTGGTGAGTGCTGAAATGGCTTCGAACCATATCCCATACATGTTCCATCGGGGACAGATCCGTGGATCTTGCTGACCATTCCAGGAAATTAACAGTACGTTAGATATTTCCTCGAGATGTTTGCAATATGTGGACGTACATTATAATAATAAATAAATACCCCCCTCAAGCAGCTGCTTGCCACAGAGGTCTGACAGGAGCCTGCCAGTTTATATGCCACAGTAGGAGATCTGAGAGGATGGCAGGACCTCAGCAGAACAAACGACACACACATCCATGCCTTACCCGGGGCTCGAACCCGGGTCCCTTAGATTAGTAGCCAAGCGTGCTAACCACTCGGACCTTGCTGAAACATGATGTCAGGCTCTAATCAGCTTGAGGGTACACCACCATATTTGCTCATTTTTATTGTATCTGCAGAAATTTAATTCAACATAATCATTCTCCCCTGTTTTTTGTAATTGCCTCCAGAGTCTTGAGAAGATACTTTGTGGTACATTTAAGACCCTGGATACTTCGATCTGGGGAACCTGCTTCCTTCCCACCTATTTCTTTCCATGCATATTATCATCTGAAATGGTGTCTTTGTGTCATGGGGGTGGCTCAGTCAGTATTGCACCAGGCCCGTAATCAGCAGTTCCCAGGTCCGAGTGCCACCTGATTCAGCATTGAGATTTATGAGCGGCATTCAAAAAAGTTCTTGACATGCATTTGCAGAACAAAAACCGTTGCAATTAACCTAAACGAAACTTTTAGTGTCCTTCAAAGTACTACCCTCCAGGATCTGGGCAAATTTGCAGAAGTCTATGCCAATTCTGGAACACTTTGTTGTACTCCTTCCTGTTGGGGAATATTCCACAACTCTGAATGAATACATTTTACAAAGTCTTGCACCCTTAAAAAAGGCTTCACAGCAAGTTCCTTTTAAGTTCTTGGAAACAACCAAAAATCGCATGATGCAAGATTGGGTTTTGTGAGCACTGGCATTGTCATGAAAAAGAACTCTTGACACACCTGTTATTGGATGCTGCTCCTTCATCTCCTTAAACATTTTCAGCAAAACATTGTTGGTGTAGTACTGGCCATTTATAATTTTCTTTTTTCAGGTAAATTGTCCACGGCTACCACTCCATGGGAATTGAAAAATATTGTGAACATTCTCTTCCTTGAGGTTAAGTCTTGTCAGAGGATTTGTGGGCGTAGTTCTTCTTCCCCAACCCAAACATAGTTGCCGATCTTTCTGGGAGTTGTTTAGCAATAAAACCACGTCTCCTCACCTGTGGCAATGTCTGTTAACCATTTGGGGACACTAGGTTCAAACATTGCCGGCATCTCCTTGTACAAGTCAACTCTAGCCCTTTTTTTGCCGTTCTGTCAGTTGTGAGGTACCCATTTGTCACAAATCTTCGAATAATTTTTTCCACACTGCTAATCGATACCCAGCCGTCCCGTGGCCGAGTGGTTAGCACGCTTGGCTACTGATCTAAGGGACCTGGGTTCGAGCCCCGGATTTAGGCATGGATGTGTGTCGTTTTTCTGCTGAGGTCCTGCCATCCTCTCAGATCTCCTACTGTGGCATATAAACTGACAGGCTCCTGTCAGACCTCTGTGGCAAGCAGCTGCTTGAGGGGGTATTTAATTTAGCCGTCCCGTGGCCGAGTGGTTAGCACGCTTGGCTACTGATCTAAGGGACCTGGGTTCGAGCCCCGGATTTAGGCATGGATGTGTGTGTCGTTTTTCTGCTGAGGTCCTGCCATCCTCTCAGATCTCCTACTGTGGCATATAAACTGACAGGCTCCTGTCAGACCTCTGTGGCAAGCAGCTGCTTGAGGGGGTATTTATTTTTTATATTAATCGATACCCTAGCATCTAAACTTATTACTTGAACAGTGATGTGTGGGTTTTCCTTCATGACAGTGATGGTTCTCTCATTCACAGCCTCCTTTGATCTTTCTGCACGTGGGAGATCTTCGAATCTCTGCTGTCCTCTGAATTTGTACATCCATCTCATAACAATACTATACGAACAGGCCCCATATACTCATTATAAATCGAATGAATTTTTTTCGCATCATCCCCAAGCTGCATCCTAGTGAAAATCTAAAATCTTTTCCCATCCTGAGTAGGTTCCATAGCAACAATGCACAGATCTTGCAGACCGAACTTTACATGCTGCCAGCTATTAGAAAATAAGAAAACACAGTCTAAACTCCACCGACAAAACTTTATATTTAAATGCAACTGTTGCACATTCAAAGGTACATATGTAGACTATTTTTACACTTGATGATTGACCATGCAGATTGCAGATGCAGATGATTTTTACCATGCAGATTGATCACTTAGTCAGTGGTTCCCAACAGGAGAGTTTTAGAAATTTTGTGATGTTTTCTTGAATTCTTATTTGGAAGTAGATTAAACAGAATATCAAATACTTCATAGGTACCATTACCTTCCGTGAAGTGTAGGGCGTTACAAAAATAAAAAAGGCGTTCATTCCAAACAGGTGGGAACCACTGCCCTAGGAAATTGAAATATTTCCTGCAGCATGAAATCAGTGCGTAAATATCAGAAATATAAAATTTCTGGCTCTGTGCAAGGACTTTATGGAGACTGGGACAATAATCAATGCTGACTCCTACTGTGAAACACTCCAGCATTTACAAGGGGCAATAAGCAAAAGACTGGGATTCTCCTCAAAGGCAATTTGTCACTCTGCATGGAAATTCCAGGCCCCATACAGCTCAGCAGATGCAGCCCTTGGATCCTACAGCCCATATTTGGTCCCAAGTGATTATCACCTAACTGGCCCTCTTAAGCAATATCCTGGAGGATTTACATTGGATTTCAATTATGAATAGGCTGTTCAAAAATAGCTCCATGCAGAGCACAACATCCTATACTTCTGTCATCAACTCACTAATTTCACGTTGCAAAAAATGTCTCTGTTGCCAAGATGATTATGTGGAAAAAGTAAACATAATCATCTACACTTATGAATGTGTAACAGCTGCATTTAAATATAAAGTTCTGTTGGTGTAGTATAGACTACGCATTCTTATTTTCTGATAAGCCCTCACATTAATACCTCTTAAAAAACCCATGGTCAAATTCAAAAGTATTACGGTACAGGCGTTATTCAGCACTGCCCCATACAGTGCTTTGTTATAGTGCTGTTCATCTCAAAAATATTTTAACAAACTATTTTTACAATGAATCGTTTGGGTTGCATCTGCTGAATTGCCATGCAGATTGGCAACTCCCTATTTTTCTTTCAAAGAAAAAGAAGTCCCAATCTTTTTTTTTTTTTCTTTTTGCTCCTTGTAAATGTTGGAGTGTTTCCATTATATTAATCCATTATACAAATATATTATATACAGTTAATACATATTTTTCTCATGGCCGGTCAGTCAGTACATTAGAGTGAGAACTACCTATCATATGCTCTTGGCCAATGAGGGTTCATGTGGCACTGTACACTCTTGGCCAATGAGTGCAAGCACACCACACTACACTTTTATAGGTTTGAATGATGCTCATCTATCTGTTTGTATAAACAGTAGCTGGAAGAAATATGGCAGGAGGCATGTCAGAGTTTCTTCCAGCTACTATTTTTGTCAACTACTTTCTTCCAGCTTCAGAGAGTCTAAAGAGAACGAAAGTGTGATTGCCAATGCCATTGTTCAGCTTGCCAAGCAACCCAATGGATGAAGTTGTTTTCAATGATGTGCTGCATCATTCACCAATAACTCATCTCACCAATGAAGAGCTGATAGAGCTGGATCAGCAGTGCTCTGCTGAGGATGGCAATGACTCCTTAGAAGATGCACCCAAAAGAAACAATGACAGAGGACATAAGTAAGATCAAAGATGACCTGGATCTCTTCACTGAAAATGGAACAGATTTTCACCACAGTACAGCAGTGAAGAAAATTTTTGTCGATGCGATTTCCTGCTACAAAGAAGTTCTCCAAGAGAAAAAGCGTTGGCAAGGCAATCGACACTTGATGCTTTTTCAAGGAGGATTTTCTACAACATAGTCCCCCTTCAGAGAAAGTGTCACAATCTGGGCCCATCCCCCTGCCAAACATTGCAAGTCGCCATGTTTGGAGCTGTGCCATGCACTGGCAAGTGCAATACACTTTTACTTACTTCATTAAATTTTTCTTCCGTTATTGTGAAATTAATTTACTAATACATTTCACAATACAGAATGCATTTATAAAAACATGCTTATCACCTACATTATTGTTTAAGTTACCCCATAATATACCAATATGTTGATTGTAGGTAAAATATTATGATTTCGAGAATGCATTTCTATAGGGACTACACTATAACGATCCCCGTATAGTGCTGATTCAGTTAGCACTTCCATTTCTAGGAATGCATCTCCAGCATTAAATGGGGATGCCTGTATTTATTAAAAATTCAGTGTATTTATTTCGATAAATAATATTTTACAAACTAAACTTTTAAGCAATGGGCTGTGGAATGTATTAATACCCCTTATAAATCACAATATCAAATATGAAAATATTAGAATATTTACTTACTTAATGTACAGTTAATTTTTTGAAAACTTCAAAAATTAGGCATTAATTAAATGATGATCATTTAATTGCAAAGGGGTTAATGTGAACAAGATGAAATGATGAACATTTGCATGTTGTCAGCTTACTTTTTAAAGATTGAAAAACAAGTATTCACTGCCTGTGAGCTTCAGGAATAGCTAAGTAAAAAGAATATTTTCAACTTACTGCTTCCTTACTAGTTTTTAATTAATTTACACCCCCATGCTTTTAAAAATTGACTCATCCTTCACTAAGTGTTAGTGTTATTTTATTTGGTTTTAAATACAACCTAAAGTTACCTAGATTTCAAATTATCAGCTCATAACTGAAACATCAGCAGAACAAAGTCCTTCAGTACAACTGTTGATCACATCATAGTTTCTAGAAATTGATTTTTAAATAGCACTGATAACTATAACTTGTCTATTAGCCTTAGGAAGATTACTGCAAAATCATATGTCAATTATTGATTGCAAGTGCAGATGTTGCTTGGTAATCAATTTCTTCCACATCTCATTTCACAGTAAACGAATTCGATCTCTTTGGAAGATAGAACAATCATTATTGTAAATTTTTCATGGGGTAAATAAAACAGTTTCCTTTTTGTATCAATTTCCAATTTACCAAATGGCATTGGGGCGGGGGTGGCTCAGTCGGTAGCGCGCCAGGCTCGTAATCTGTAGTTCCCAGGTTCGAGTCCCAGCTGGGTCAGCGTTGAGATTTATCTCCGCAAAAATTCCCCGCCCTGTCCACGGTCAGTAGGGGACACCGATGGGCTTGGAAAGGCTGCCGTCCGTCGGATGGGACGTTAAGCCGTGGTCCCGTGTGCGGGAGAGACATACCCTGTGCACGTTAAAGAACACGCTGGATGGCCTTGACGGGAGGCTACCATCTGCCTCCCAACAGCTGTTCCAGTGGGTCCCCTCTCCCAACCTTCTCTGAGCCTTCGGGGTCCATGTGACCTGGCCATTTAGCCCATGGTGTGCAAAAAAGTGCCGCTCAGAGGTAAAACAACCCAACCCAACCAAATGGCATTAACAAATCTAAATATTAAAAGAGCAAATGACAGAGGATGGGGGTTTCCACTTGGGCTTTAGAAAGAGGCTGATAAATCTTTTAATAAAAAAAATATATTCCAACAGCAAAGGGAAAGAAATGCACCATTCTTGTTATTTTCAAAACGGTGTACAACTGTTTCTTTTATACCGAAAAGAAAAGGAAAACAATAGGGCATTGAAAGCTGCATTTTTGGAGAGAGGGATATTTTTGTTTGTGCATTTCAGGAGGGTCAAACATTTAAATTATAATATTTTAATGTTGGTGGGCCATTGTTTTGCATGGGGAATTTGCATGGGGAATTCCCTGACATTACTACTTTCTATCACAATGAGCAGCAATAACGAGAAATCTGCATTCGAGTTCTCAAATATCATTGATTTGTCCTGGTTGTGGAAGCTATGGACTTTATACATCTATTTGTTTTACATACATGTTATTTTTTGGGGGCATGTTAAAAGCTTAGAAAAGACCTATTTCTTTTTTAGACCATTTATCACCCTAGCTTTAAAAGCTTAATTTTTTCTTTATAAAGAGAGCTTAAATTTAAATGCAACACATTTTCCCAGTATGTCTCTACTAAGCAGTAATAGGCTTATGCTTTTTATTCTGCCTAAATAGCCAGCAAGAGTACCTTGAGGCTACCCTTCTCCCTCCCCTAGATATAAATTTTGGGAGTATAAAGGTTTAAAAATTTAAGTTTTAAAATGATGTTTTTTTTTTCTTTATGTATTAGCTTGCTTTTAATCCATTCTATTCATCATCATCCTCAAGCAGCCATGGGCTACGGAGGTCCAACCAGACCGTGCAATTTAGTTCTCCAAGCAAGTCTGTCCTGAGCTACATCAACTGCATCTGGCCACTGCACACCAATTCTAACAAGATCCTGTTTGACATTGTCTGCCCACCGCATCCTAGGTCTCCCCTTCTTTCTGAGGCCTTTAGGCACACTGTTCATAACCCTATTCGCCAATCTATAATTATTCATACGGGTCACATGGCCAAACCAACAGTCTCTCTCTCTGCACAATATGCTGCTTAAAGGAGGTTGCAAACTCCTTTGCCTAAAACCTCATCATTAGTTACAAAGTTGAACCACCTAATGCCCAAGATACTGCGTAAGCATCTGGAATCAAAAGCATCTAGTTTCCTGTTATCTTGTTTACAAAGTGTCCAAGTTTCACTGCCATAACTAACCCTAGAAAGAACCAAACTATTACACAGTCTAATTTTAGTCTTTAGGTGTATATGCCTATTTCTCCACACTCTCCATAGATTCTTAAAAGTCCTGGCAGCAATCCCTATTTGTCTGTTAATCTCATGCCGCACATCACCATTATCTATTACATAGCTCCCAAGATAATTAAACTGTGACACCTGCTCAAGACTGCAACCATTCAGATTAACTGAATCACAGCCTGCCTTACCAATTTTCATCACTTTAGTTTTCTCTCTGTTTATAACCAAACCTACTCTACTACCAGTCTCATCAACAGCTCGAATGAAAGAGTTCATCTCATCAACATCATTTGCCAAAAGGGCTAAATCATCAGCATAATCTAAATCAGAAATTTTCGTATCTCCAGTCCATTTAAGGCCAAAATCTTTCCCTTGAAGTGAATTTCGCATAACATAATCAATAACCAAGCTAAAGAGAAAAGGAGACAAAATGCACCCTTGTCGAACACCAGAAGTAATGCTAAACCAATTGCTACAAGCCTTACCAACTCTCACACATGACTCAGTGTTATTATAGAGAGCTTTCATTATGTTAACTAACTTGTCAGGTATACCATATGATCTCACAATCAACCACAAATTATGATGATCAACAGAGTCAAAAGCCTTTTTGAAATCAACAAAGCTAGCAACCAAAGGTTTCTGAAACTCTAAACATTTCTCAAGAATCTGCCTAAGTGAAAATATCTTATCTACACATCCCCTACCACTTCTGAATCCACATTGCTCATCACGCAATTGCCTGTCAACCAGATTCTTAATTCTATTAAGCACAATCATGGAAAGAACTTTACCTGGAACAGAGAGTAGGCTGATACCCCTATAGTTATCACAAGAACTGCGATCACCTTTTTTGAATAACTCTAGTAAAATCTTTAGGAACCATGCCTTTATCATAAAAGATATTCAAAATTTCAGTCATCCAAGTGGTAACCGAAACATTCACAGCTCTAAGCATTTCGTAGTAATTTCATCTACCCCTGGGGATTTATGAAGTTTAAGTTTAGAAATAGTCAAAATAACTTCAGATTGTTAATAAAATTAACTCCATTCTATTACATGGAATTATATACTTTGCCACCAACATATAAAGTTAGAATCAGCTCAAGTTAGATCAGTTGGCTACTGATCCACCTCTATATTAAATTTTTTCCTGCCATAAATTTTTTTTATTTTTTCTCACCCACTCCAAAGTTTTTTTGGATATGTGACAACTACTCATAACATAAATTTAAAACATTTGCTTTAAAATAACTTCTTGCATACAATGCTTCTGTAGCCTATATAAAAATGTAACAGTGGTGATTTTTCTCTCTTATCAAATGAAAATATTTCACTGTTAAAATTGATTATTTAAAGTGAAAAAACAATAAAATTTTAATTAAAAAGATAAGTATGTTTAGGACCAGCTGATGAATTTTACAGCGTAGGTATCCCATGGCTACTCTTTACAGAAAAGTAAATTAAAGAGAATCTAATGGATGGGTTTAAGGATATAAGGCCGTCCCATGGGTGAGTGGTTAGCATGCTTGGTTACTGTTCAAAAGAACCTGGGTTTGAGCCCCAAATAAGGCATGGGTGTTTGTGTTGTTTCTGTCCTGAGTCCTGCCATCCTCACAAACCTTCTACTATGGCATATAAACTGACAAGCTCCTGTTAGACCTCTGTGGCAAGCAGCTGCCTGAGGAGGTATTTAGCTGTTCCATGACCGAGTGCTTAGTGCAGTTGACTACTGATCGAAGGGACCTAAGTTCGGGCCCCAGGTAAGGCATGGATGTTTGTGTTGTCTTTCTGCTGAGGTTTCATCTTCCTCACTGACCTTCTACTATGGTGTACAAACTGACATGCTTCTGTCAGACATCTGTGGCAAGTGGCTGCTTAAGGGGTTTTTCTTAATAGATTCTGACCTGACTAACAGCATTGGTCACAGTTCATACTCAATCCACATCGTGGACTGTTAAAATTATTTTAATGCTAACTTGCTGCTATACTAATTATACTGTTTCCAAAAACTTCCCTTACACTT
Organism: Ryuthela nishihirai; assembly: GCA_038380435.1. Taxonomy (NCBI): domain Eukaryota; kingdom Metazoa; phylum Arthropoda; class Arachnida; order Araneae; family Heptathelidae; genus Ryuthela; species Ryuthela nishihirai. The sequence continues at coordinate 36,252,727 of JAWZYU010000034.1, read as the reverse complement.
TAATAATTATTAAAGTGTAATTATCAATATAAAAAAAAGTTATACTGAAAATAAGTGAAACATTTCATTGTAATTTAATTTCTTAGTTTTCTGTCTTTGGTAGAATAAAAATAGAATACATTGCAACTTCATAAGCTAAACCTGAGTGTTTAAAACAAACAGAAAATTCTTTATTACATGTTTTCCTATATCAATTCATCAAATGCTAATAAAATTTCAAATTTCCAATACAGAATAGCAACTAAATCATAACTTTCTGCATGTCTCTTTTCTTTTTATCAACGAACAAAGAACACACAAATTTAGTTTCAATTGGAGATGTATTATATATTGCTTAACATATAATACATCTCCAATTAAATTTGGAAATAATATACAATTAAATAATAAATAATTAATTATAATACATCTCCTATAAGATGCTTAACATACTTATAGTATTATAAGCATCCCCTTTCAAGAAAACTTTCGTGTTAAATATGAGATGAATGGAATGCAAAAAATGAAAAGTTTATACTTTATAGACACTTTGTATAATTTATCAATGAGCACATAAAAGAATCAAACCAAGCTATTATTTGGCTAGAGATGCCCTTAATTGTAGGAAATATTAGGTGTCTATGTCACATTATCCCATAATATTCCACCCAAAGTACTGTTTCAAACAGAATAAACCTTTCAAATAAAGTTACTATTACATTGTTTCAACTATTACAATGCAATAACAAGATAAATTTTATTAGCCATACACTGAAGAGCCAAAACATTATGACCAGCACGTCTTTATGCAAATCGAAGCAACTGCAGGTAAACGATGGTGCTTGTGAAGGTCATGAAACGGTATAAATAACACCTGATACTGAGCTCTGTTAACCAGTGTTATTCTTGTTCTTCAGATCAGAAAGGCAGTGGATTTAAGTGACTTTGACAAAGGCCAAATTGTAATGGCAAGATGACTGGGTCAGAGCATTTCTGAGGCAGCAAGGCTTGTTGGGTGCTCACGGTCAGCCGTGGGTAGTACCTTCAAAAAGTGGTCTAAGAAGGTAAAAACTATGAACTGCCGGCAAGGTGTGGGCTGACCACGGCTCATCGATGCTAGAGGTGAGTGAAGACTATCCTGTATGGTACAAGCCAACAGAAGGGATACTGTAGCACAACTTGTCTTAATTTGAATGCTGGCTCGTGGTAATTTAAATGGGAGTAATGTGTTACAACAAACAATACATCGAACCCTGCTGAAAATTGGGCTGTGTAACCACAGGCTGCTCTGTGTGTCCATACTAACCTCCGTTCATCTTCGAAAGCACCTACAATGGGCACACGAGCATCAAAACTGGACCTTCATATAACTGAATGAATGAATGAATTGAATGATTGAAAAAAGGTCGTCTGATCTAATGAATCTCATTTCCTATTGCACCATGTGGATGGCCAGGTAGGTGTGTGTCGTTTACCTGGAGAAGTGTTGGAACCAGGATGCACCGTGGGACAAAAACAAGCCAGTGGAGGAAGTGTAATGTTTGAGCAATGTTCTGCTGGGAACCCTGGGTTCAGTCATTCATGTGCAGGAAACCATGGCATCTACCACCTACCTAAACATCATTGCTGACCAGGTACATCCTTTCATGACAATGGTATTTCCCTCTAGTAGTGCCTTCTTTCAGCAGGATAATACAGCATGCCACACTGTCAGGATTTATCGAGAACAGTTCGTAGAACATGAGAAAGACTTCTAGGTATTTCCCTGGCCACCAAATTCCCCAGACCTCAATCCAATCGAGAATCTGTTGTTTGCAATGGAACAGCATATCCAATCGTGGTGGCTCAACCACATAATTTACAAGAGTTAAAGGATCTGCTGGTAACATATTGGTACCAGATACCACAAGACACCTTTAGAAATCTTATAGCGTCCATACCTCACCGGGTAAGAACTGTTTTGGTGACACATGGAGGTCAACTTCATATTAGGCAGGTGGTCATAATGTTTTGGCTCTTCAGTGTAAATAAAAGTGAGGTTTTTTTTAATTTGCCAATGGCACATGAAATGAGTTGCCATAACACTGAAGTTGCTGTAATGTGTTGGTTCCATAGATGTCAACTACTTAACAAATAGGATCTCTATAATAAAAATGGACAAATCTTTTACTTCTAAATGTCATTATACAGTGTTCCCCCAATAATCAATTTTAGGGCCTTTACTAATTTTCATATATATTAATGACTTGGTTAATGCTAATATAAAAAGTCACATAAGTATGCAGATTATAGAGTAATCACCACTTTGAATAAAAACCAAGAGAGTGCTGTAAAAGTTTTACAAGATTACAATACTATTACACATTGGCTTAATTATAATAGAGCTTATTTAAGCAATAAAAAAAAAGGATTTTTTTTTCACTCTCCAGGAACTTTTATTTAACCACATGCAAATAAAAACGTATGTAGTAAGGTCCAAAAGTTTCCGGCCCAAACATGTTAGAACAAGAATTGACAGGTCTAACTCTGTCAACCCCCCACCCTATGTTTTGTTGCACTGCAGTTAAAATTTTGCAGCTCTAGCATCAGTAGCACTCCAGCTACTGTCAAAGTAGAAGTGCTGTTGCCCAATATTTTAAAATGTTTAAACTTGAGTATCGCACAATCATTCAATTTTTTACAAAAGACAGCGAAAGCCCAGCAGAAATTAAACGATGTTTAGATGCTGTGTACGGCGAATCTTCCCCGTCATATTCAATATTTAAAGAATGGGCCAAGCAATTTTGTTTAGGGAGAGATTCGATTGAAAATGAACCTCATCAAGGCAGACCTGCAGAAACACTCACTGCAGAAACAATTGCGCTGATGCAAGAAGAGGTGCTAAAGGATAGGTGACTGAAAACAAAAGAATTATGAGCAAGGTGTGGATTTCAAAAACCACGGTGCTTCGAATTTTACACGGCCATTTTGGTATGAACAAAATGAGTGCAAGATGAGTCCCAAAACTTTTGAGTGTTGTCCAAACACAATGACGCATGGAATGCTCTACTGAATTTTTAGCATTCTGTGAGGGGCAAGAAAACAAGTGATTGATTCAATTGTCATGGGAGATGAAACTATAGTTCTGTACCATGATCCCCTGTCTAAACGAGAATCTATGGAGTGGTGACAACCTGGATCCCCACGGCCAAAAATAGCAAAAGTCACACAATCCCCAAAAAAAAATATCATGGCCACCAACTTTTGGGATTCTCAGGGGATTCTGCTAGTTGACTTTAAGGAACGAAATACTACAGTTACTGGTGAATATTATGCATCATTAAAGCACAAATTGAAGGATACCATCAAAGAGAAATGCCAAGGAAAGCTGTCCTGGGTAGTGAGGTTATTGCACGTCAATAAGCCAGTGCACACTTCAATTGCTGAGAAGGCTGCTATTCAGTAATGTGGTTTCCAGGAATTAAATTACCCACCATAAAGCCCTGACCTAGCCCTTAGCGACTATTTTTGGTTTTCAAAATTGAAATCGGATCTGCGTGGGGAAAAATTTACAAGTGATGAAGAAGTCTTTTCTGCAGTTTTAGACCATTTTATGGACAAAAATTCAGATTATTTTTTCAGTGGTATAGAAAAGTTAATTAGCCATTCTAAAAAATGTATTTAAATAAAGGGTGATTATATTGAAAAATAAAAATTATTGTTTGATTCTATTATCTCTTTAATACACTTGGGCCGGAAACTTTTGGACCTTATTATGTATATAATAGATTGCATCTCCAAGAGAAACATTGCAGTATAATTACAGTGTAAATGTTACAGATGTAACTTTACTGAAATATAATGAGCAGAAACTATAAAATACACTACTTGCCATTAAAAGTGCAACACCAGGAAGAACTCATCAGATTGTCCCAAAATACGCAAGATGGGGTTGACACAACATGTAAATGATTCAAAGCGTAGCACATATGCACATCATGTAAGACAGTAATGCCCCCTGGAAGTGGTATAAGAGGAGATTACAAAGAGCCAGTGTAAAGCACTCCCAAAATACGCAAGATGCGGGTGACACAACATGTAAATGATTCAAAGCGTAGCACATATGCACATCATGTATGACAGTAATGCCCCCTGGAAGTGGTATAAGAGGAGATTACAAAGAGCCAGTGTAAAGCACTGGAATTGTGTTTGCTCACAGTTCTTGTGCACAAAAGGATCAAATATGCCCCGGCGAAGAACACAGCATCCATATGACCAGGTTTCTGACTTTGATCGAGGGAGAATTGTGGGATTACGGGATGAATTATCATATCGAGACATTGGTGCTTGTGTTGGACAGAATGCTGCCACGTGATGAGAATATGGCGTCAGTGGGTAAAGGAGGAACAAACTCACCGACGTGAGGAATCTCAATGGCCCTGTCACACAAACGAACAAGAGGACAGACATATTGTGTGCATTGCTCTGAATTATCATCCACATCAAACACCTTAGCTCAACAGTTAGGGTGTATTGCACATCAATCAGTGTCCGTACATATGGTTCGACGTTGTCTGCAGCATGGGAGCATCTTTCCTAGGTGGCCATTGCTTCGGCTATCATTGACTCTACAACACAGGCATATGTGACTGCAATGGTGCCAAGAATGTTGCACATGGATGTGCAAATTGCATCGCATCGTCTTTTCAGATGAATTCTGCTTCAGTATGCAGAACCATGATGGACAAATCCGTATCTGGCGCTGCCGTGGCAATAGGCTCAGTGAGACATGCATGATGCAGCACCATACAGGTCCAGCTCCTGGTGTTATGGTATGGGGTGCCATTAGACTCCACTCAGGCACATGCCTCGCATGCATTACCGGTACTTTGAACAGCCAGTGTTACATCACTGAGGTGTTAGAGCCCTTATCTTCAGGGGCTCTCTAGTGCCATTTACTAACAGGACAGTGCCCAACCACATGTGGCATGCATCGTCCAACAATTCCTGGATAGCCACAATGTGACACTTGGCTTGCGGGTTCACCAGATCTGTCCCAAACTGAACGTCTGGTCCATGATCTCATGATGACTAACAAACCAGATACTAGCAGCTGCTAAAACAGATGAACTTTGGCTACGTATCAAAACTGAATGGACTGGCATTCCCCAAACACACATCCGACATCTCATCCTCTCAATACTGGACCTTGTAGCAGCGGTTCTTGCCGCTCATGGTGGCTACACAAGATACTGATTTCTTTGTATTCCACAAGTCTAACCGAGTTGTATTTGTAATCATTTGATCCTTGTAACCTAAGCTATGTAATCACTAAATACAGCTTTGATATGTCTTGTCTTTCCTGGTGTTGCACTTTTAATGGCCAGCAGTGTACTTAGGTCTACACTTCAATAGCATATGATGCTAGAATAGACACAGGAGAAAAAATTTGTGAAAATATTCTGTGCTTTTAAATTGCATAAATTAGGATATATTTCAAAAATAGGAAATATTCAATGGTCTATATAGCAATCTGTGAATCGATTAGAAATTATGGTATAACAATTTATCATATGATAAACACAACAAACATTAAAAAGACTGAGGGATTTAATCTTCAATCATAAAATCTTAATACCTTGTCAACACATAAAAACTGCACATCTAACTACAGCTAAACAGACTTGATTATTTAGATATCTTACCCTTTCAAAATTTATATAAATACAACATAATATTAAGTAATTTATTTATGACAGATATAAAGTAAAAAACTAAAATGAAAAAAATACAAGAAAAAAATTATTTTCAGTTGCCAAGTTTTGCAAATAACTAAGAAAAATATAGAAGCAACTACAAAATACCACATACTTTTAATCTCTTACAAAGAGAAATATTACCCATAAACTTGTATATATTATTGAAACCCAAACAAAAAAGTATTAAAATTTGATAGAAAAAAAATAAGAACAATCACTATAGCCAATGCAACTACATATTACTGAAGTTAAACGAAAATGATTTATTGTAATAAATCAGTGAGAATGCCTACTGTAGCACAAAATTTCACGGTTTGGTTGCTTGAGGTCTTATGGCACAAAGGCAACTAAGGCCATGATGTGACAAACAAATGATTAATAGTAAAAGGCAAAAGATAAAAGTCACAGATCCCTTCAACCAAAAGTTGAAAACAAACTGTGTAAAAATATATAAAAAAACATCAAACCACAAAAGAAGAAATAACAAGTAAACAACAATATAAATATATAGAAAAATAAAACTACCCAGGTGTAAAAAACCCAGGGCAGACAAAGTAAACACAGCAAAACAATAAAATTATAGTCCATTAAAATACCAGTAAAACATAAAAAGTGAAATACAGAGGATAAAAGAGTCATCTGATAAAAGATGTCCAAGCGTAAGGGGCTCGCATAAAATCATAAAAGTTAAAATACAGTCTACATTGAAGGTTAAAAGCAATGCATGCAGTTAAAATTTGCTTCATAGTTAAAATGGTGTCACAAAATTCACACTTAGGTATATCGTCTGCCTGAAGAAGAAACAAATGTGTAATAAACAAATTACCTAAGCAGAGTTGAGCAAGAACAATTTCTTCCTTGCAATTCCTGTGAAAACATGACTGCCGTGGTTTGATAATGGGCTTGATCTCAAAACGCTTGCTATCAACCTGTTCAGACCAAGATCTCTGCCACTGTATCCGGAGCTTGATGACAAAACGTTACCAAAAATCCATGTATGGAACCAGCAATAGAGAGCTGGATAGGAGTGTGGCTGACCTGGCAGCAGCACTAGCCAAGTCATTGACCCTGATCTCAATGTGACTGGGGTACCCAACAGCAGAGAATGGTGATTATAGCTGTCAGATGATGGAGCTACTGGCAGATCTTGGAGTGAACAGGGTGAAGCCGATGCCTCACTGAGATCCAAGCCTGTAGCAAGCTAAGTGAGTCGGTGTAAAGCCTACACTGACGATGATGTTAGATGCAACATGGTCCAAGGTGAGACTGATAGCATGCAACTCTACAGCAAAGATAGAATGCTGTTGTGGGATCTGATATACAATGATAGTATAGCAGACCATGGGCTGATCCTACTGATATGCTGGACTTCGAGCCATCTGTGAAGACAGGCAAGAAGTCCAGGTGCTCAGTACGGTAGCTGGCAGAGAGTTGCTGGTACATACAGTTGGGTGTATAGCAAGCCATGCTGAAAGTGGCTCAGCTGTCAACTGGGCAATGCTATTGAGATTGATATTGATGTCTCTCAGGTATCTATGAACATGCAAACCAAAAAAAAACGAATTGCAGTTGGCTGATTTTGGTAGAGCATTTCCCACTGACTGAAAACGCAGTCCCAAGTGGGATGGCCTAGAAGGAAACATAATTTCAATGCATGCAGTAGAGACAATTGCTGACAGTGAATAAAGATGGTCTCAATGCAAAGACTGGAGCAGTGAGGTGTGGAAAGCCTCCATGGAGGGCCTGGTGGGGAGGAGTACGGCACCTTCACCGCTGAATCCTGGGCGCAGTCATCTGATAAAATACAAGAAAATCTGTGCTTTTACTCGCACCAGGATACACCTAGAACCTGTAATCCAGTTTCAACTGCACAGTAGAGACGAAGCAGTTGGATCGGGTTGTTTTACCTCTGAGTGGCACTTTTTTGCACACCATGGGCTAAATGGCCAGATCACATGGACCCCAATGGCTCAGAGAAGGTTGGGGGAGGGGACCCATTGGAACAGCTGTTGGGAGACAGATGGTAGCCTCCCGTAAAGGCCATCCAGCATGTTCTTTAACGTGCACAGGGTATGGCTCTCCCATACACGGGGCAACAGCTTAACATCGCATCCGATTAATGGCGGCCTTTCCAAGCCCATCGGTGTCCCCTGCTGACCATGAGCAGGGCGGGGAATTTTGCGGAGATAAATCTCAATGCTGACCCAGCTGGACTCGAACCTGGGAACTACAGATTACAAGCCTGGTGCGCTATCAACTGAGCCACCCCTGCCCGAGACAAAGCAGAGAACAATGGTCTGTTCCCCATGAGAAAGAGGAGAGGACCTTGATGATATTTAATGCCTGTGTGCACTTGGATCTGAAATGATACATGTGTGACAAAAAGGTCAATTTCCAGTTGAAGATGAGACCAAGAAACTTGGTCTCTGTCACAAATGGAGTGGTGGGTACTACCAGTCATGGCTCAGGGGTCCAGATGAAGATTACACTTGCAGCAAAAGTCTTCTGTGGTCTGCATGCAAGTGGTCTGTGGGAAGAATCAAAATCCATTGGCTGTTGCCCAAACCGAGAGCTTGTTCAGGGCATTTTGCAGTTTTCATTCAATGGCCCTCATGCTGGACAATAAGTAAAGATGCTAAAATCATCAACAAAGAGGACATTGGCTACAGTTGGAGGAAGTTATTGTGTAATGGAATTGATCTTGACAGTGAAAAGTGTAACACTGAGGATGCAGCCTTGTGCCCTCCATGTAAGGGGCTTGCATAAAAGTGTAAGGACCCCGATCTTGCAGAAAAGGACACAACAGAGTGTTGTAAACACAGAAATGAAAAAAAACGATAAAAAATTAGAGACAAAGATCAGCATGTGACCTCTCAAGCTGAAGCTATGCAATAATAATTTCATGAAATATTACAAATGTCACATGTCAATGTCAGTAATTTCCATGTCAAATATAATAATGTCAATATCAATAATTTAAATGCTAAACATTATAAATGTTGAATATTAAAATGTCGCATCAAAGTCAAATATTATTTTCACAAGTCAATGTCAATATTTCATTATCATAATCACAAATGTCATAATTTCATATTCAAGATTTACGGTATAATTACGAATTAAAAGTCTTGAGGAGCACTTAAATGGCTCAAGTGGAAGGCTATAGCATCAATTACCACCTAGTGGCTTCAGCTTATTGCTTCTACACTTATTCTTTTTCATGTACTGGTATTTTGTACCATTTCCTGTAGACTTGCCTTTCACTAGTAAAGGTGGTCAAGAGAGAAAAAGAATATTTACCAGTCCAGTAAATTGTCTACCTGCTGGCACAGAAGACAGCTGATTCTGAGGGGTTATTTGTCCCTGGTTTTCGCTCTTTCAGCGGCTGGTTGTAGAAGTGAAGCTAACGTCTTCTTAGCTGTGATACTAGTCCTGGTTTATTTATAGAATGCCAAAGTCATGGATATTCTTCACAACCTTCTTTGCTGACATATACTAACTTATGTTAGTAATTCTTTATTTACACTAATACTCATGTTATTACTCATGTTATGCTCATGGACAGTTTTACTCGTTGGTCAAAGTTAACATTTTTAGCACATCCTCAGGAATTAAAATTATTAAAACTCAACTGCTCCTTAAGATCTTAAAAACATTTAACTTCTCTTTAAAAAGTTTAAAAACATGTTCCACCTCCCTCTTCTAGCAACGCATTTCACCACTCTCTTTGTACCATGGTTTCATCAGGCTCCTTACACAGGATGGAGAGAGTGGCAAAATGCATTGCTAGAGGTGGGAGGTGGAACATGTTTTTAAACCTTTTAAAGAGAAGTTAAATGTTTTTAAGATCTTAAGGAGCAGTTGAGTTTTAATAAGTTTAATTCCTGAGGATGTGCTAAAAATGTTAACTCGACCAACGAATAAAACTGTCCAGGAGCGTAACAGTGTAAATAAAGAATGACTAACAAGTTAGTGTATGTCAGCAAAGAAGGTTGTGAAGAATATCCATGACTTTGGCATTCTATAAATAAACCAGGACTAGTATCACAGATAAGAAGACGTTAGCTTCCTTCTACAAACAGCCGCTGAAAGAATGAAAACCAGGGACGAACAACCCCTCGGAATCAGCTGTATTCTGTGCCAGCAGGTAGACAATTTGCTGGATTGGTAAATATTCTTTTTCTCTCTTGACCACCTTTACTAGTGAAAGGCAAGTGTACAGGAAATGGTACAAAATAGCAGTACATGAAAAAGAATAAGTGTAGAAGATTGATTACTTGCATAGTAATAAATTTTTAATTATGTTTCACAAATTAATCATTTCCCTTTTTTTCGATTCTGTTACAAAGAAATGTTTGGAAACATTTTCATGTATAGTCATTTCAGAAAATAATCGTTATAAAATGCTCATCAGTGGTATTCATGAAATGCTTATGATTAAATGCAGAAATTGTACACACGAAATTTATTAGAAAAACCTATCTTTCTATATGCACTTTAAAAAGTACTGCTAATGATAAAATCCCTTTTCCAATTCAAATTAATCCCAATAAAAAGCTGGGATGGCAGCAATTTATTCTGATTTAAGCACCCCATTTTCCTTTAAAATTCAGATTTTGAGTAAGTGATTTCATTGGCAATTTTATTTTGCTTTTTAATTTTTACTTTTTACTTTTTGGGGCACATGCCAAAGATAAATATTGTTTTAAATATTTTAATCCATTGCTTTTTAGTCAAAACTTCATTGAAATGTTATCTAAAAATCACTTGACTCTACAGGACAAAATTTTTATATGCCCTCTATCACTCTATACATATAATAAAATGTTACCTAACTTATTAAGAGTGGAACCCAGTTGGAAGATACAGTGTTTAGCAGCTATCACTTTTCTTAGGGTGAGAGTGGAGGATCAATCAAGACAGATCTTTTATAGCCTCTGATATTTCTAATAAGTTTTCATTTTTTTAATTAAATTCATTATGATTTTGCCAACACATTGGGGAGATATAGTGGTGCTGTTTAAACATTTCGTAGCTGCCTTTTGTGAGGAAAGAATGAAAGGAGTAATGTGCTATTGGCTAAACTAGTCATAAGCATTTATTTGGCATAACTTGTTACAAATCATTACCCACATTAGGATATAAACGAACCATTTACACTCTACCTCAATTGTTTATTAGGGGGAATATTTGAGCAAAGAATCGAATGGATTTGGGGAGGGGGGGGGGTAACTTTTTTTTTGTAGCCTATGACATACCCCATGTGAGAAACATTAATTTGATATAGACTGCATTTTTTGAACTAGGAGAACGGCTCCCCCTTGAAAAATGCTGTTAACAATTTTGCTGCATCTTGTGGTTTGAAGCTATAAAAGGATAACAACAAAATGACTGAAACTTGTCTCATGTAAAGTGGCATTTCCAAATTATTTCACAGCTGTGTGAATGGATGAAAAATTAATAAATAAAATATGAGACAATGCCATAGCTTTCAATATGGTATCAGCAATACATTTGAAAGTACTCAAGATAATGCACTTTTTGAAAAAAAGAGAAAGTTTAGATCATAACACCAAAAATGATGAATCTGACAGTAGTATTGGATGTTTTAGATTTTATAACAAGTAAAAGTATCAACCTCTTTGCTAATTTCTTATGCTGCATTACCACTTTGTTTAAAAAGAACTGGAGAATTTGGGTTGGTTGTTTTACTTCTGAGTGGCACTTTTTTGCACACAATGGGCTAAATGGCTAGGTCACAAGGACTCCGAAGGCTCATAGAAGGTTGGGGGAGGGGACCCACTGGAAAAATTGTTGGAGACAGATGATAGCCTCCCATCAAGGCTATCCAGCGTATTCTTTAACGTGCACAGGGTATGGCTCTCCCGCACACGGGGCCATGGCTTAATGTCCCATCTGACAGACAGCAGACTTTCCAAGCTCATCGGTATCCCCTATTGACTGTGGGCAGGATGGGGAGTTGTACGGAGATAAATCTCAACACTGACCCAGCTGGGACTGGAACCTGGAAACTGCAGATTACGAGCTTGGCATGCTATCGACTGAGCCACCCCCACCCCAGGAGAATTTTGGTTTTAAACATATATATTAAAATTATCATTCCCAAAATTCACCCTCTATAATCTGGATGTATCTTATTGGTTTACATATATCAGTAAAAGGAATTTGTTATTTTATAACTATTATTTAAAATCTATCTTTCATTCATCCTATAATTACATTGTTAGTCCCATTATTTTCAGGATCTTACTGTTAATGAACATTGAAAACTAAGGAAGTTAACTCTCTTTAACTAGTTACTATAAAATTATAAGCTTACTATATCAAATATACAAATTCATTTGTGTTTCAACACAGAATACTTAAAAGAATAAAATATATTTACCAGAACTGATAATCTCTTTTTTGTATTTTAAAAGGTTATTATCTTTTAACCATCCATAGACCTCATCATGCTGCTCAGATATCAATAATAGGGATTGCTGATGCAAGGTAAACAATGTGATTATAAATGCCGCAAGAGAGTATACAACTGAAGCTGGGGGCAGAGGAAGTTTCAGATTAGCCATTTTATTAATGAAATGGAATATATTTACCAAAATGGCAGTGTCTTTAATCCTTCAAGTATCAACAATTATCTCATCTTTTCTGAAAATAAAAGAAAACATAATTAATACAATTATATTTTTTTACTAGAACATCCATTTCAGGATAATAAAAAATTTAAGCAAATAATAAATATAACAAATATTACTCTTGTGGAAACAACAAATTTGTTAAAGCACTCTGCATAATTTAAGTACCATATAGTTGCATCTTATTAAAGCTATTATGAAGCTTTTAAATTGTTATATTTTATAAATGATTAAGCAACAAAAGTAATTGTATATGTAAAATGGCAAGAAGCTCTCCAAATGAGCTAATATCACATGTGGTCTTAAATTCTGAATTTCCAAATCACTAGATTCGTCGAGGTGGACAAATTTTGTAGCATCCGATTAGTCTTGATTTGACACCATTGAGTTTCATATTTCTTAGTGATATATTAAAAACATCATTTATTCTGAAAAAAATTCATAATTTATGGCATTAAAAGGGAAGAATTCCTGCAGTTATTGTAAGTGTTATAAGCACACATGCTGAGCCTAGTATGGATGGAAGTTGAATATCACACCAACAATGGCACCCACATTGAAATCTGTTAAACAAAAAAATGAAACTTTGAGAGTTCCTTGACATTTTGTACACACAATTACTTTTGTTACTTAATTATTTAATAGAAAATAAAAAAATTATAATAATGGCAATGTATAATGATAAGAAGAGAATAATCACCAGAGAAGGGGATCTTGTAACACCATTCTTAAAAAGATAATGTTTAACTTTCTACAGAGATGAAATAAGAAGTGAGAAGATTAGACTGACACTGCACAATTAGGTGACAGACTGAAAGGAATACTCAGTTGATACACAATTCTAAAATGGCTCTGATTATGAAATAATTAATATCAATCAGACAATAAAATGTACTGACATAACATGCATTCAGCAATAAACTGTACTAACATTTATATCTAGTGGGGGAAAAACTGAAGTAAATTTTGGTATTTTCTTAAATAATTTTAAAATAAATTTCTAATATTTTCATAATTTTTTTTCAAAATATATTTCTTTTTATCTTGAAAGTAGAAACATAATTTTAATAAAACATTTTGACCATTCTGCATAGCCATGCCAATAAATTATAATAATATAAAAAAATCAAGTATATATAAATAAGTATATTTGCAATTAATAATTCTCCTATTTCTTTGGCTAGCCAATTTTTCTATGATCTGGTTAAAGCATGAAATTTCTATGTTATATACTTTACATATGATAAAACAACCAATTATTACTTTTATTACATCATTCAATTCCTTAAAAATGTTTTTATTAATTCATAATTCTGAAGCAATATTCCCCCTCAGCTGTAAATCCTGATGTCCCTAAATAATTTTCAACAATTCTGAAACATATGGTGATGTCAGTGGGAATTACTCTCACCTAGAAATGGCATTAATGCAGAAACAGAAATATTACCCAATGGTCATCTCTGCTGATAAATGATAATCCATCATCATCATCCTCAAGCAGCCATGGGCTACGGAGGTCCAACCAGACCGTGCAATTTAGTTCTCCAAGCAAGTCTATCCTGAGCTACATCTACTGCATTTGGCCACTGCACACCAATTCTAACAAGGTCCTGTTTGACATTGTCTGCCCACCGCATCCCAGGTCTCCCTTCTTTCTGAGGCCTTTAGGCACACTGTTCATAACCCTATTCGCCAATCTATAATTATTCATACGGGCAATATGGCCAAACCAACGGAGTCTCTCTCTGCACAATATGCTGCTTAAAGGAGGTTGCAAACTCCTTTGCCTAATCTCATCATTAGTTACAAAGTTGAACCACCTAATGGCCAAGATACTGCGTAAGCATCTGGAATCAAAAGCATCTAGTTTCCTGTTATCCTGTTTACAAAGTGTCCAAGTTTCACTACCATAACTAACCCTAGAAAGAACCAAACTATTATACAGTCTAATTTTAGTCTTTAGGTGTATACGCCTATTTCTCCACACTCTCCATAGGTTCTTAAAAGTCCCGGCAGCAATCCCTATTCGTCTGTTAATCTCATGCCGCACATCACCATTATCTGTTACATAGCTCCCAAGATAATTAAACTGTGACACCTGCTCAAGACTGCAACCATTCAGATTAACTGAATCACAGCCTGCCTGACCAATTTTCATCACTTTAGTTTTCTCTCTGTTTATAACCAAACCTACTCTACTACCAGTCTCATCAACAGCTCGAATGAAAGAGTTCATCTCATCAACATCATTTGCCAAAAGGGCTAAATCATTGGCATAATCTAAATCAGAAATTTTCGTATCTCCAGCCCATTTAAGGCCAAAATCTTTCCCTTGAAGTGAATTTCGCATAACATAATCAATAACCAAGTAAAGAGAAAAGGAGACAAAATGCACCCTTGTCGAACACCAGAAGTAATGCTAAACCAATTGCTACAAGCCTTACCAACTCTCACACACGACTCAGTGTTATTATAGAGAGCTTTCATTATGTTAACTAACTTGTCTGGTATACCATATGATCTCACAATCAACCACAAATTATGATGATCAACAGAATCGAAAGCCTTTTTGAAATCAACAAAGCTAGCAACCAAAGGTTTCTGAAACTCTAAACATTTCTCAAGAATCTGCCTAAGTGAAAATATCTGATCCACACATCCCGTACCACATCTGAATCCACATTGCTCATTACGCAATTGACTGTCAACCAGATTCTTAATTCTATTAAGCACAATCATGGAAAGAACTTTACCTGGAACAGAGAGTAGGCTGATACCCCTATAGTTATCACAAGAACTGCGATCACCTTTTTTGAAAATAGGGATAATAATAGCTCTGGTAAAATCCTTAGGAACCATGCCTTTATCATAAAAGATATTCAGAATTTCAGTCATCCAAGTGGTAACCGAAACATTCCCAGCTCTAAGCATTTCCGTAGTAATTTCATCTACCCCTGGGGATTTATGTAGTTTAAGTTTAGAAACAGCCAAAATAACTTCAGATTGTGTTATAGGGCCAACATTAAAGCCACCAATGCATCTATCATCATTGCAAACAATGGGAGTAGAACTAACTACATTGTTTAGAACATCACTGAAATGCTCAGCCCACCTAGCCATGACAGAATCCTCCCCTTCTATAACCTTACCTTGTTTATCCTTCAATCCTTGTATGCCTGTCCGTTTTCTACCACACAAAACATTAACTCTCTGGTACAGCTCTCTGCTGTTGTGCTGCCTAACTGCTTCCTCGGCTTTGTCAGCCAAACCATCAAGCCAAAGATTCTTATCAGCAGCTAACTGATCCTTTACAAGTTTATTAAGGTCTCTGTAATGCTTTCTATTAGGACTAGTAGGGTATTGATTAAGGGCATTCCTGCAGTTCTTTCTTTCCGAAATAAGCTCAAGTGCCTTATCACTCAGATAATTTTGTCTCTTCTGCTCCTTTTTTCCTAAAAGAGTACTGTTAGTGTCCAAAAAAAGCCTGTTTAAAATGATCCCATTCTTCCTCAACTTCAGTAGTAAGCAAACCATGACTGTCATAATGATTAAGTAACCTATCATGGTAAGCTTTGGCTATAACTGGATCTTTCAGAGCTTCAGTATTAAAAGTAAATTTTTTAACTCTAGCACAACACTTTTTAAGTTTAAGTTGCATCACACTTTTAACAAGGTAATGGTCAGATCCAATTTCAGCTCCCCTATATGTCCTGGTATTCCTAACAGAACTAGCCCATTTGCTGTTAATTAATATGTAATCAATCATATTCTTATGCAGCCCATCAGGTGAAACCCATGTGTACTTATGTATGTCGCGGTGTTTGTAATAAGTGTTAGTTATTCTGAATCCATTGAGTTTACTTACCTGTAGGAGACGTTGCCCATTGCCATTGCAGCTACCAATACCAAAAGGGCCTATTACTCCTTCCCAAATGTCAGAGTCAGTACCAACTTTGGCATTGAAGTCACCAAGAACAAGGGTAATATCTCCTTTCTTGACAGAATTCAAAATATCCTGAAGTTGTTCATAAAACCTATCCTTCTCATCCTCATCGGCATCCTCAGTGGGAGAATAACAGCAGATAGCATTCAAGTCTTTAACGCTTGTCTGAAATTTTGCTGTAAGAAACCTTTCATTAATGCACTCATATCCTAGAAGAGCATCGCTAGCGTGTCTGCTGAGAAGCAGACCCACGCCTTGGTGATGCCTATTGTCGTCCCTCCCTGAAAAGAGAAATTTAAGATTATTTTTAAGAATCTGACCTTTATCTGTCCATCTGGTCTCTTGCAAGCCGAGAATATCTAAATTATAACGGTGGAATTCTTGTGTGAGGACAACAAGAGAAAAAGCTCTGTGCAGAGTCCTCGCATTCCAACTACCTATGGAGAGAAAATGGTTAGTGGGATGTTTAAAGAAACTATGTTTATTGAGAGAGGGAATGCCGACAATATCAAACAGCCCCCTAATCGCAGACATGGGGCAAACACCCGTTCCCCCACTACTAAAGGCTGAAGCCATCTACACTGGAAGACTTCCTCCAATGTAGAATTTGACGATGCCAATAGAA
The DNA here is from genome assembly GCA_038380435.1 of Ryuthela nishihirai. NCBI lineage: Eukaryota > Metazoa > Arthropoda > Arachnida > Araneae > Heptathelidae > Ryuthela > Ryuthela nishihirai. The sequence continues at coordinate 36,235,786 of JAWZYU010000034.1, read as the reverse complement.
GCAAAGAGTTCAGGTGCCTGCGATGACTTTTGCTCAGGATTATCCACCAGCTGATAAACATATCCTGTGAATCTATTCACTTGGGGCTGTCAACCCACAAACAAACAGAAAACACAGCGGAAGATTTTCCCTCCACAGAAGCCCACCAGTGCAGCAAAATCAGGATCCATAATCAAGCTCAGAGCCATATATCTGTCCAGTCCAGTGGGTTTATATGGTCAGCACCAGGACCCTGTGTGGTTGACCACTCCTCAGCAGGGTAGAAAAAAAGAAAAGTAGCCATAGTTGTCCAGATCAGTAGGCCACACTAATCTGGCAGCCCTCCCCTTCCGTTCACTTCCACAAGAGAGTATCTCTTTTGAAAGTTACTAACGGTCCGCACCACGAGAAGGTGGGGTCGGACATTAGGTGCTAGGTCTGGCCGGTTCTATGCATCATCACAGGGGATTGGTGCATAGCTCTCCTTCCAGTGACTACCTAGCTACCATTTACAGACCAGTGCTGTTTTATTCTGTTTATTAGTTATAATCCAGTGCTGTTTTATTCTTCTACACAGGATAATGTGCATTGCTTATAGGAAAATGCTGTTGGTGAAATTTAAAGTCATTACTATAAACCATTATGCAAAAAAGAAAATGGTTGATTTCACAAATCATCTTTGTTTTGAAACAATGCCACATGCATTTTTATCAACTAGTTCATGGCACTTCCTGGTCATTAAACGTTATTATTTCATTCAGTTAGGATGAAATATTCACAGTACCAAATGTTTTATATTCAAGGACATTTTGCATAACGATCATACTGTATGCCTGCTCTTTGAAACATGTCATGAAACATACAGAAAGAATTTCTGACATTTCAAATCCTTATAACCAATTAGAAACTCAATTAGAAAACTACCCTTATAAGAATCCTTAGAAGAATATTATTTTTATAACAGTTAGACCACAAATTTTTACTGTTAAGCTTTCTAGTGTCCAGGTCATCTGTATACATTCAGAGCATCTGAATTGAGAGGCCAAGGACGTATGTATCCGTTTTAATATAACAACAAAAAATATCGTTCTTTTTTCATATAAAAATTTCCATTGTAATTTATATATATATATATCCTATAAAAATATATAATTCAAGCTTCAAAAATAATATTTTGTTTTTTAATTTGATGCACATTTTATTAAACTACAATATAAATGATTTTAGAAAGCCATCTGATAGCCATTTCTTAGAAGCACTAAACAGTATTGCCGATTTGCTTGTTAACGTTCCTATTTGCTAAAGCATCCTCATTTATGCTCACAAGTTTGATTTGAAGTATTATCAACAAATTTTTCCTTAAATTTTCAAAAATCTAAAAATTAACAAAAGAAAACTGCTATTTTTAAAAATTGGAAGTAATTACATAATCCGTACAACCACTTTTTTTTCTGTTTCACACTCTTTTCTGTCATAAACCTATTTCAGTATTCCCATATTATTTTTATCATTTTCCCCAGCATTTTATGCATTTTTCCCACTTTTAAAATAAAAACTGGAAGTAAACACATCCTTCTTAGAAATTCTGGTTGCAGCTGCATTTAATTAGTTAGGCTTCACTGAGGCAAACAAGATGCAGATGGCTGACATATGCTATCTCCATTCCGTATGCTATATAGTGTTTTGGACCTACATATTGGATGCCTTTGTAAAGTTAGTATTTACTTTTTTATATTTAAATCTTACTTTTCATTTCAGTAGATTTATTTTCATAAATTTGTGATCATTTTGCCGATCAATAAGTATTGATTTTTTCATAATTATGCTACATCATATGGCCGGCCTACAACTTGTTGCTGTGGATATTTTAACATTGCATTAGGATATGTGTTAATTTTTATTTTATTATTTATTATTTTTCTAATGAAACTTTGATCTAATATCATTTTCTGAAAATATTTGGTCTTGGATATGGAAGCATATTAACTTCTGTAGATTTACTTCCGTTAGTTTGTGATCTTTCAATTGGCTGATTTATCGATCTTTCCAAGTTATGCTAGATCAGAGGCCAGCTTAAAAGTTGTTCGGATATTTTATTTAACATCCCATTACGTTATATGTAATTTTTCTTTTATTATTTCTTGTTTTTTTAGTAAAAAAACTTTCAGCTTGTACCGTATTCTGAAAACGAATGTCTTGGATACAGAAGTAAAATAGACTTCCCTGCTACGGAAATCAACCGTCACGTGGAAGGGCAATTTTGGGAAGGCATCCCCTCCGCTAAACTCATGCAGAAAGTTTTACCCCCCCCCCCCCCCCAGAAAAATATAGTTTTTTTAAAATTACAAGTTTTTATGTTTCTATATTGAATGATTTTAAAGCCCCCCCCCCCCCCAGTACCTTGGCTGTGCAACACAGACAATATAACGATGTTTTTTTTTTTGATCTGGTGCACAAACCTTTCTGCACTTAGCCAAGATCACCAAACTTCAACACCCAAAGAAAAAATTTGTAATGTTTAGCAAAAAAAAACAGCCAAGGAGCTTTTTGTCGATTTCATAACCAGTTCAGAAAATCCTGTGAATATGAGAAGTTCAAGTCATGTTGCATAACACTGGCCGTGTTTAAAATATATGATACTGAAAAGAATCATTAAAAGAAATAAAAGCCATATTTCATGTTGAATATTATATTATTTGGGAGGAAATTTCCTTTCAATAAATATATAATTTAACTATTTTTATTCAGCAGGTTTTCCAAAATGAAGCATTAATTGTATAGTGCAATCTTTTTTTTCACCATATCACATTGAAAGAGGCTTATTAAAATCAATATGCTTGCAAATTTGTTTACATTATTTATTTTCATAAAATTAGTAATTAAATTCTTTTTAATTTTGTACATAACACGACCTATTTCCGTTTATTGGTTATTTTTTTTAAAAATTCTAAAGTTGACTTGTTTATGTGACTCACCACAATTGGCAAAAAGCCTGGAATTTTCTCAAAGTAAGGTACTGAGAAAAAAATTACAAAACAAGAAAAATATTTACTTATAACCAAAAAAGTCATTTTTTTGTTATTCAGAAATATATAGTCACGCTATTCATGTACATTGCAATCATTTCTATTAGTTTTTTTTAAATAAATTTTCATATGTGTTGCCAGATGCATTCAGAGCTCTTTTTCATACAAAAGTTTTAATTACTTATAGTAAGCCATGATTTTTTTCACCCCACTGAATAGAAACGTTCATATCTCCCCCTCCCCTCCTTACTGAGTTATTTGAAATTTCTTGACTGATATAAGGCAAGAAATTTAATTTCTAATTTATATTTATAAAGATAAAAGAGTCTATTTTATTTGTTATATCCCAGTGTTCCATTTCAGCAGAATAACAAAACATGCACTGTACACATAAAATGCAATATATAAGACATATATAAATAAAAATTGAAATATTGAAAATCAATCCATAGGGAATACTGTGCATTCACTATGGATTGATTTTAATTATATATTAATGCGGTAGCGTTAGAGACCTTCTAATTAACATCTGATAATCAATAGCAACGACTGAAAAAGTTGCATCTCCTTGAGTATAGATGGCGCTGTCTCAGCTACATCTCAATGAAGAAGATTTATAAGGTCTTATTCTGAAAAATTTCAATGTCCAACGCATGATGCAATGATAGCACACTCTGGCATGAATCTAGAGAGATGCAGGTTCGATTCCCGCTGTGTCGGCGATGAATTTTTTTCAGAATCTATTAATTAATGTTTGAAATATTGAGCTGCAGAAAAGTCTATTTAGGCTGAACATCCAATTTACCAGCTGTAGCAATCAGTGAAGGATAGAACACAATTCGACATTTCATTATGATGATGATAAACAGTTCTAGGACTCTCATAACTAGCTCCTTTCACATCCCCAAAAGTGACACACAGCACTTTTGGGTGTGTTGTTTTCAGTATATATTAGTAAACTTTCGACTGGGGCCCCTGGTGAAAACTAAAATACTTGTACATTTGTATTCATGTGACATAATACTACATACTCCTGATTGTGAAAATTATCTATTCATGTACATTGAGTATCAAATAGAAGCATAATTCTGTACTGAACTAACCAATGAAATTCACTAATTACTCTGTACAATATACCAGTTAAAATCTAATATCAAAACACTTTAAAACATTTTATTAACTGTAAAAATAATATGGGAAAAGCAAAAATTTTAAACATTCAGAACTAGATGATGAAATTATTAATTCAGAATGTGAGCAGAAATATTAAAAAATAAAAAATATTTTTGTTAATAACCACTTACCAAAATAAGTTGTATAAAAGCAGTGGATCATCCAAAAAGAAAATGATGGAAATTAATAATTTTTAACAATAATTAGGTGAAATTTTCCTGAAAAGATTAAAAAAAAACATAAATAATGGTTACGCATTATACCTAACTACAGTCAATAATTTGTAATTAATAATCATTAATTTTAGTACACAATTTTTTACAAATGCTGTCATTATAGCAACTGGAAACTAATGAACAATAATAAAAGGTTCAGAAAATAGTGAAGTTTGATAACTATTTAGCAACAATTACAACTCAGTAACAATAAAACTTCAAATTAAAATAATTTCTATTTAAATATATTTTAAGGCAGATATCTCTTATTCACTCTCATTTTATTTGCATTACACACTAATTAAAAAAAATAAGCAAATAATTTCTACACGAAATGACCAATTCCTCTTTTAATGAAACTTGGAAATGATGATAGTTTGAAACACATCAGAGCGATTCAACTACTTTCATCATGCATGTTTTCTTAATTCACCTTCTGTATGTGGGCCATGCATTCATTATGCCATGTTATCATGAATATTATAGATTCATACTATATAAAACATATGCATCATTGTCCAAGCTACCAATTGTTATTTCTCTCCCTGTACCTACAAGTAGCAAATGGAGGGTTTAGTTTCTCTCAGCAATCAGATACAAAGTCAAACTTTAATTCACAGTATTTTTCTTCAGTAAAATCATTCTGCATATATTGACTTTTTGCACACAATGGGACGGTCTACATGACCAATTGTAGCACATTTGGCAAGTGATGCATGAACAGTCAACCACTGCAGACAGCAATGACCATGGGAAGGTGTTTTACATCATCATTCAGGATCAGGTTATCCTTGAGTGACTATGGATCGGAATAATTAGCAGATTTGTCACATGGCTGTCAGTAGCAGAAATGCAACTGCCCAATGGATTTCCAGTGACAGAATGACTGACGGCGAACCACCAATATCTATTAATACCATTCATCGATGTCTACACAAAGCCGAGATGCAAGAGAGGTGCATACCACTCACTTGAAGTCACAGGCATGCCAACTTGCAGTGGTGCAACAAACAAGCTGAATGGCATGATGAATGTTGATATATCATCTTCATCGATGATATCTGGCTGTTACCACTATGCCATGGTATCGCCCACTACAAAGATCCTGGTGGAAATTACTAAAAGATCCTGGTGGAAACTAAGAGATGACTAACTTGTAATGGATGGGGCACCATCCATTACAAGTTAGTCATCTCTTAGTCATCGAGAGTAATTTAACTACCCAGTGGTATCCAGATACCACTGGGTGGTTAAATTTACCATCTCAGTTCCATACCCAGATGCCACCGAGTGGTTAAACTTATCACCTCATGCTCCCATTCCAGCATGATAATGCCAGACCACATTGGTCGTGTGCCAGACACACTGCTTCATATATATTGGTGATTTCATTAACAATATAGAGTTTTCAAGCTATTCCCATGCTACCATGGTCAGCCCAGTCACCAGCTCCATTGCTGATTGAGCATATCTGGAATGTCATGAAATAATGTCTGAGAACAAAACAACATAATGTAATGGATCTTCACGTACAAGTGCAGCAAATCTGGAGAATCACAGACCAGAATGCTAGGAATGCAACATTCTTACTAACCTTTTTTTTGACTAGGGTTGGGTTGCTTTACCTCTGAGCGGCACTTTTTTGCACACCATGGGCTAAATGGCCAGGTCACATGGACCCCGAAGGCTCAGAGAAGGTTGGGGGAGGGGACCCACTGGAACAGCTGTTGGGAGACAGATGGTAGCCTCCCGTCAAGGCCATCCAGCGTGTTCTTTAATGTGCACAGGGTATGGCTCTCTTAACGTCCCATCCGACAGACAGCGGCCTTTCCAACCCCATCGGTGTCCGCTACTGACCGTGGGCAGGACGGGGAAATTTTGCGGAGATAAATCTCAACGCTGACCCAGCTGGGACTCGAACCTGGGAACTACAGATTACGAGCCTGGCGCGCTACTGACTGAGCCACCCCCGCCCCTTTTTGACTAGCTGTTTTAGTGCTTGTATTACCACACCTTGCACATGTTTTAATATATATGCATCTGTCTCACTAAACAGGCTGCAAATGTGATCATTACAATTATTTTTTATGAGGAGTTTATTTCATTTCATCTGCACCCTGTCCTCCACAATCAGGTGAAGACAATGTGCCCAGTAAATCACTGCAAACACATAAAGTTTATTAGCAGTGCTTCAAAGGATTCTGGCAATACAGAGATTCCTGATTTTGTGACATGTGTACATGTTCAAGGCAACTGAGACTGCATCTTGGAGACTGCTTCAAAAAATATTCAAGTAGTAATGCATTCATTTCATTGACATTCTTTGTAATAATAGCCATTTTTAGCTTATTTAAAAAAAAAAATTTAATCTTATGATTCACATTTTTCAAATCTCTCAAGAGCACCTCTAATGTTGGAAAAATTTGAAAAATGCCATAATGTAAAACAAACATTGCAAACAATCTATTTATGCAAGAAACTTCATATATATATATTAGTGATGGAATATGATAGTGAACAGTAAGGTGACCAGACATCTTCATTTTTCCATGGACAGTCCCTGAACGAAATCCTTTGTCCCCAATGAATAAATGTCTCCAAAATTTGACTAGATTTTTTTGTAACCCTTTCAGGACAATAGCAGACTTTCTGGCTGGCCAAGCTTTTGAAAATGCTTATGCAATACTGAGCATAAGTTGATTATTTACAGAACGTATTATGTATTTTGCATTATGTATTTATCCATGCTTTCAAAGGGCGAGGCCTGACAGGAATCTTCAGTTTAATACACCACAGAGAACTGTGGCAGGTAGACCTCAGCAGAAAAACAGCACAAACATCCATGCCTTACCTGTAGCTTGAACACAGGTTCCTTTGATCAGTAACCAAGCACACCAAATTCAGACACCGGAATAACAAAAAATTTGTTTATAAAAGTGTGTTCAAATTAATATTATGTTTAAATTACATTTATTTTTAAAACACTTTATATTTCTGAAAATATACCTATTTGTATTAATTACATTATTTTCTGTTAATTGACTGTATTTTTCTCCGGTAATAAAATGTAATTTGTCCAATAAGAATACATTTCATTGCAAAAATAGCTCACATCAATCAAAAGTATGACTGTTCAAAATGTACAGCACTAAGTCTCCTAAAGGCAAGCTTTATATATAAAAACACAGGACCAAAAAGAACGAGTCAAGAACCATATACATGTATAATATACAGCCATGGAATGAGACAAGAATCATGTACATGACAGCCGGCCTGCAGAAACATGTATTGGCTAAAATTTGTATAGCCTTAATCCACCAAACAGTAAAACTGAAAATGTAAGAGTTACATCAGAGGCCTGCAACAGTAACTCCATGAAATCATACATGTATGCCACCTGTCCTGAAAGACGTTCTGTTATTAATTATTAAATTAACTGTATGACATGAACATATCTTTTACTAATAGACTAGGACTCACTGTTATAAAAAATTTCGGCTGATAATGAAGGTAACTGAAAAACTGAAGCTATAATTTTATGATGAAAGTCTTCAATTGCAAGCTGTCAAACTAAAGTGACCAGATGTTTCCATTTTCAGTCTCAAGAGAGAGGTTTTCTCTCTTACAGCTATTAGTTTGTAAGAGAGAAAACTACAGTTGTTCCAATGAGTTTCATTTTTCAGAGATATTCACCCCACTCCAAAAAGTGCTTGAACTGCCACTGACCTCTGATCAATATTTCAAATTCAATTTTCAACTAGAAATTCTCAACTGATTAAATTTTCCCTTTTCAATTTTATCAATTGAATTTCCCTGGATCTTTTTCTTTAAATCTGATCAGCCAAGTCAAGAGGTTTATTTGACAGCAATGGTTTGCCCTCCTTACCCCAAGGGTGTGTAAAAATGCAACTTTATATTAATTTATGTGAGAAACTTTAACTTTTGGTGATGGAGTGTGCCGATGAAGAAACTTATATTGGCAGTAATGATTTGCTCCTTTATTGCCAGGGGAGGGTGGAAGAATGAAACTTTTTTTTTCAGAGATAAGTAAAAAAAATTCTTATTTTATTCCTGTTAAAAATTATTATTTGCATTTTTCCAATCAAAAATAAGTTTGAATTTTCACTGTTACAAGGTGCTATAGACAAAAACACGAGACTTAATTATCTTTGAAAATGAGCACCTGTATTAACCAGAGGCAATATTATTCTTCTAGTTTATGTTATATTCATGTATATACAACATTGTGTACACACCCAATTTTGACAAAATTGAATTGGAGCTGGCTTATAAAACTTGGGTGAAAAGGGTTAAACCAATATTTTCCACTCCATGGTCTGCCATCCACAGGTGTCTATAGACTGCTACACATAAATCACAGTTCTATGATTCTGCATCCAGTTTTCTCATGATGAAGTGATGATAGCACAACCACAGACTTGCTTTTCTTTCGTACAAATGATACATTTAAATCACTTGTAAAATGTAAAACTTAATTTTAATATTCTCTTGAACTGTTAGCTTTACATTGCTTTGCCTTTCTTCCTCAAGCAGATATCTGATAAGATATGATTGAAGAAAATCTATGGTTATGCAAAAATAAAATTGTGAAGTTTTAGAGTTAATACTAACTTGAGGACTGCCTTGGAACTCCTTATGAAAATGATTGTAAAATATTTAATGAAAGCAAAGACAACTCCAAAATATTACAGTACCAGTGAAATCAGATGTTTACCAAGTATGATTCTGAATTACATACTCATGCTGTGTTAGAAGAGACACGAGTCCTGCCTGTTTGAATAAAATAAAAAAAAAATACCCCCTCAAGCAGCTGCTTGCCACAGAGGTCTGACAGGAGCCTGTCAGTTTATATGCCAGAGTAGAAGGTCTGAGAGGATGGCAGGACCTCAGCAGAAAAACAAAACTGCTCAAAATTAGCATTCTCAACATAAATAACAGAAGCAACATTTTCCTACTATATAAATAGTAGTGAAAATAGCCTCTTTGAAGTTCCAAATGACATAAAAATATCTCTCTGATCTTTTCAATATTTTTTGACGAACAAACTGACGTTGCTTACTTTTAAAACAAAAACTACTAAAAGCACAGTAGTGGTGTATTTACATATTCACAACATAATCAAACGATGAAACACTCCAGAATTAACTGTCCCTGACGATGTTCCGCGAGATTTATCATTCTTCGATAACAACAAACATTAATATTTTACTTGTGATTCAAACTTGGTACTTTAAATGGTTTTAGCTGGTTTAGAACATTCGGTGGATAAACGATAGTTCTTAAAGAACGTTAAACAAACATTTCCCACTGTAATTAAAAGAAATATATAAATATTACATTAAATAATTATTTTGTAATAAATACAATCTTCATACCTTTTTAACCTTGAATAAATATCAATGAAACCAAAAAATTAAAGTTCACAATAAGTCATAATATGATGAGATAATCACTAGATATAGCTGCTACCGCCATCTAGTGACAAGAATTGACCACCTGTAAAGTTCTTAAATTGGCAACAATGATAGATGGTATAGAGTGATTCTATTTGATGGGCAATTTTCCTCTCTGTTCCTTTAAACTATATAAGTACAAAAGGGAATGCTCAAGAAACTCAAATAATTGAGAATAAATTGCTCTCTCGTTTCCGTACTTCGAATGCAAAGAGTAAGCCCTTAGGCTTCATATCCACTGATGAAGCAGACGACGGCCATATGTTTGCGTTCATGAACACCATTATCTCGTTGACGAACACTGTGCAAAGCAGGTTCAAGGTGTTGTTAGTTCATGGTGAAACGTCACAGGCGTAATGTAAGACACTTTTGACTACATCGCCACAAGCCTGCAGATAAACGTGCTGTGTTGCAAGGAAGCTGCTAACCGTGATCTGTGACTAAGGTAAATTCATAACGCAAAAACTAAAAGCAAACTTACATCATTCAAAAGAACCACTAAAAAAAGTACCCCATTGAAGTTCAATGTATGTTCTGTTACTTTGCACACAATTAATATTCATTTTACTGTCAAACATTTTTCAACACATGATCAATTATTGTATGATAGAACCTAAGGGGATTATCCTTAATAGCAATCATTTCTTATTGAAATATTAGATTGTCTTAGAATATTGTCTAAAAATATAAAAATTCATATGCCAATTGATAAGAACAGACTATTAACATAATAAAACTGAAGTGGGTTTGATTGTTGTTTACCTCTGAGTGGCATTTTTTTGCACACCATGGGCTAAATGGCTAGGTCACATGGACCCTGAATGGTCAGAGAAGGTTGGGGGGAGGGGACCCACTGGAACAGCTGTTGGGAGACAGATGGTAGACTCCCATTAAGGCCATCCAGTGTGTTCTTTAACGTGGCTCTCTCCCGTACATGGGGTCACAGCTTAACGTCCCATCCGACGGACAGCGGCATTTTCAAGCCCATCGTTGTCCCCTACTGACAGACTACAGATTACGAGCCTGGCGCGCTAGCGATTGAGCCACTTCCAAACTGAGGTAGGCAAAAGAAAAAATTGTTTAACATGCGTTTACTCAATGAGAAAGAATAGCTTTCAGCATCATTTCTGTCTGAACACTCTGAACTGAAGGAAGAGCAGTGCAATTTAATCTTCTTCGAAAAGCATCAAGTAGTATCATAAAGGATTCAAGCTTAAAATGCAAGCTGCACGACTTAACTGCACATAGGTTCTGCCAGAATCCTTCATTGTAATGCTGCATTTCCCATAGGTGTAATAATGCACAAAATATAGTGAAATTATTTGGTTCCCAAAGATAAAACAAAGGTATACTTTATACACATTTTAAATTCATTTTTACTTATTCTGGGTCAGCGTCGAGGTTTATTTCCACAAAACTCCCTGCCCTGCCCACGGTTAGTAGGGTGACACCGTTGGGCTTGGAAAGGCCGCCGTACATCGGATGGGACGTAAAGCCGTGGCCCATGTGCGGGAGAGCGATAGCCATGACTATCGGGAGTAGCTCAGTTGGTAGTGCGCCAGGCTTACAATTTCTTGTAAAATAAATTATATATGTAATAAAAAATATATATAAATTAATATGGTAAATTAAATATAACCAAAATTTTACAAAATAATTCAGTTTTAAATAATTAATATATATCTATAATCGAACAGGGTTCGGTTGTTTCACCTCTGAGCGGCACTTTTTTGCACACCATGGGCTAAATGGCCAGGTCACAAGGACCCCGAAGGCTCAGAAAAGTTTGGGGGAGAGGACCCACTAGAACAGCTGTTGGGAGACAGATGGTAGCCTCCCGTCAAGACCATCCAGCGTGTTCTTTAACCTGCACAGGGTATGTAATCGAACAGAGTAAAAAACAATAGTAAACCTATATAGACATAATTTTCACAGTTTTCAAAATATCACGAGAAGAAAAATACATATACGTGTAATTATTAGTGTGGAGGGGCAAAATACTAAATTGAAGTAGAAAGAACACCTTTTTCAAATACCCTACACCCCTAATTTTCAGTCCTATTCAGTTCAGCTGAATATCAGTCAACTCACCAATTTTTCCCCTACATCCTAGCTATGACTGCAGCAATCAAAGTACCTACCAAAAATTTTAGTCACGAGGTTCCTTTTTTTTGTAAACTCCCCTCAAAAACTCTGCCTTGTAGCTTACCTCTAATGCACCCAGTAGGAACAGAAAAGAAAGCCACCATGATTTATTATTCTGCTGCTATGCTTTCCCATAGTTATTATTCAAGGTACAGTTATTTTGCCTATATCCCCTATATTGTTCAATATACTGTAGTTGAGCAATAGCTAGGTGATGCCGAGTTGTTTTAGTGGAAATATTTTTGCACATAATGAATTAAATGGCCAGGCCAAAAGAATCGAAAGGTTCAGAAAAAGTTTCAGAAGATCCACTGGACAGCTATTAGGACACAGATAGAAGCCTCTGGTTAAAAACATCGTTTTCTTCAACATATACCAGTTATAGCTCTCCTGTAGACAGGTCTATGGCGTAATGTCCCATCTGACGGGCAGTGGTCAATTCAAGTTTATCAGTATCTGCTTTTTCACAGAAGGCAGGTTTAGTGGAGATATATATCAGTGCCATAGTTAGCAATCGAATCTGGATTTGTAGATTACAGGCTGTGACTGAGCCAATGCACACCATGATAATAGGGAGGATTGAAAGGTCTTGACCTGTATTAGTGGAAATCAGCAGTAAAAAGCAATATTTTCTTCCCTTTCCACCAGTTTGGTCTCTTCTATCATCATCATCATCCTCAAGCAGCCATGGGCTATGGAGGTCCAACCAGATCACGCTATTGTTCTCCAAGCATATCTGTCCTGAGCTATATCTGCTGCATCTCTCCACTGCACACCAATTATAACAAGGTCCTGTTTGACATTGCCCACCGTATCCTATGTCTCCCCCTCTCTCTGAGTCCTTTAGGCACACTGTTCATAACCCTATTCGCTAATCTATAATTATCCATATGGGCAACATGGCCAAACCAACAGAGTCTCTCTCTGCAGAATATGCTGCTTAAAGGAGGTTGCTGACTCCTTTGCCTAACCTCATCATTACTTACAAAGTTGATCCACCTAATACCTAAGGTACTGCATAAGCATCTAGTTTCTTGTTATCTTGTTTACAAAGTGTCCAAGTTTTACTACCATAAGTAACTCTAGAAAAAAACAAACTATTATAGGGTCTAAGTTGTGTTTAGGCATATACGCCTATTTCTCCACTCTCCAGATTCGTAAAAGTCCCAGAGGCAATCCCTATTTGCCTGTTAATCTCATGCCACACATCACCAGTATGTGTTACATAACTCCCAAGAAAATTGAACTGAGACACTTACTCATGGGTGCAACCATTCAGAGTGACTGAACCACCAACTGCCTGACCAATTTTCAACACTTTAGTTTTACCTCTGTTCATCCCCAAAACAACTCCATTATCAGTCTCATCAACAGCTCGAATGAAAAAATTTATCTCAACATCATTAGCAACAAGGCCAAATCATCTGCTTAATCTAAATCAGAAATTTTGAAATCTCTAGACCATTTAAGGCCAAAATCTTTCCCTTGCACAGGGGCTAAATGCACCCTTTATCGAAGACCAGAAGTAATGTTAGACTAATTGCTACAAGCCTTACCAACTCTCACATACGACTCAGTATTATCAAAGAGAGCTTTCATTATGTTAACTAACTTGTCTGGTATATCATATGATCTCACAATCAACCACAAATTATGACGATCAATAAAGTCGAAAGCCTTTTTGAAATCAACAAAGCTAGCAACCAATGGTTTCTGAAATTCTATTAAGCATAATCGTGCAAAGAACTTTACTTGAAACAGAAAAGTGGCTGATGCCCCTATAGTTATCACAAGAACTGCGATCACCTTTTTTGAAAATAGGGATAAAAATAGCTATGGAAAAATCCTTAGAGACCATGCCTTTATCATAAAAGATATTCAAAATTTCAGTCATCTAAGTGGTAACCGAAACATTCCCAGCTCTCAGCATTTCCATAGTAATTTCATATACCCCCGGGGACTTATGAAGTTTAAGTTTAGAAATAGCCAAAATAACTTCAAATTGTTATAGGGCCAACATTAAAGCCAGTAATGCATCATCATCATTATAAACAATGGGAGTAGAACCACATTGTTTAGAACATCACTGAAATGCTCAGCCCACCTTGCCATGACAGAATCCTTACCTTCTATAACCTTACTTTGTTTATCCTTAAATCCCTGTCTGCTTTCTACCACACAAAATATTAACTATCTGGTACAGCTCTGTGCTGTCCAACTGCTTCCTCACCTTTGTCAGCCAAGCCATCAAGCTAAAGATTCTTATCAGCAGCTAACTGATCCTTTACACGTTTTTTAAGCTCTCTGTAATGCTTTCTATTAGGACTAGTAGGGTATTAAGGACATTCCTGCAGTTCTTTTTTTCTGATATAAGCTCAAATGCCTTATCACTCAAATAATTCCGCCTCCTATTTTTTTCCTAAAAGAGTACCGTTTCCAAAAAAGCCTGTTGAAAACGGCCCCATTCTTCCTCCACTTCAGTAGTAAGCAAACCACTACTGTCATAATGACTAAACCTATCATGGTAAGCTTCAGCTATAACTGGGCCTTTCTCAGCTTCAGAATTAAAGGTAAATTTTTTAAATTTAGCACACTTTTTAAGTTGCAAGATACTTTTAACAAGGTAATGGTCAGATTCAATTTCAGCTCCCCTATATGACCTGGTATTCCTAACAGAACTAGCCCATTTGCTGTTAATATATAATCTATTATATTCTTATGCAACCATCAGGTGAAACTGTGTTATTTTCAAACCATTAACTTTAGTTACCTGTAGGAGACGTTGCCCATTGCCATTACCAAAAGGGCCTATCACCCCTCTCCAAAAGACAGTCAGTACCAACTTTTTCATTGAAGTCACCTAGAACAAGAGTAATATATCCTTTCTTGACAGAATTCAAAATATCCTTAAGTTATCTGTAAAAACTATCCTCATTTTCATCGGCATCTTCAGTGGGAGCATAACAGCCAGATAGCATTCAGGTCTTTAATGCTTGTCTGAAATTTTGCTGTAAGAAACCTTTCATTAACGCACATATCCTAGAAGAGCATCACTGGCGTCTGCTGAGAAGCAGACGCCAGTGATGCTCTTCTTATTAATCATAAGCCTTGGAGACGCTTATTATTTTCCCTCCTTGAAAAGAGAAATTCAAGATTATTTTTAATAATCATACCACCTGGTCCCTTGGAAGCCGAGAATATCTAAATTATAATGGCGAAATTCTTGTGCGGGTACATCAAGAGAATAAACTCTGTACAGAGTCCTCACATTGCAACTACCTGTGGAGAGAAAAGGTTAGTTGTATATTTAAAGAAACATATGAAACAGTTCCCTAATCGCAGGCATGGGGCAAAGACCCATTCCCCCACCACTAAAGACTGAAGCTAAAATGTACTTGAAGACTTCCCCCCAGTGTAGAATTTGACGATGCCAGTAGAAGAGTTCAGGTGCCTGCGATAACCTCTGTTCAGGATTATCCATCAGCTGATAAAACATATCCTGCGAATCTATTTACTTAGGACTGTCAATCCACAAAAAAAAAACAGAAAACACAGCGTAAGATTCTCCTTCCATAGAAGCTCACCAGTGCAGCAAATTCAAGATCCATAATCAAGCTCAGAGCCATAATTCTGTTCAGGTTGGTATATATGGTCAGCACCAGGACTCTGTGTGATTGACCACTCCTAAGCAGGGTAGGGAAAAACGAAAAGTAGCCATAATCCAGATCAGTCTGGCAGCCCTTCCCTTTCACAAGAAACTCTTTTTGAAACGACCTGCAACACGAGAAGGCGGGGTCGGACATTAGGTGCTAGGCCTGGCCGGTTCTGTGCATCATCACAGTGGATTGGTGCATAGCTCTACTACCAGCTACTGTCTAGCTACCATTTACAGATCAGGTCATACACCCATTTTAAAAAGGGTTCTATGCATTAAAGTCCCACACACAACCTAAAGTTTGGGGCCCCCAATAGTTCCCAGGATGTCAAAGGAAGGTTACGTTGACTACTGGATTGTACAATGAAAGGGTGCTGATTTGCCTTTTCTGAATCTTGAGAGAACAATCCATCATGACCGTTAAAGGGCTATTCCAAAACGCTTTTAAAAATAATTGGCTGGGAAAATCGTTCTTTATTATAAAAGGAATTAACTTTTAGAAAAAAAAAATTGATTATTTTCACTTTCCAGTGGAAACTGAAACTTTAAGGCTAACAAGATCAATAATTTTCAGAAAACGTCGTTTGAAAACAAAGGATTTACAGAGAATATATAAAATAATACCTATTTCAAAAGTGTGTGTGTTTAGCTATGGATGTTTGTAAATATATTGATCTAAAGGTTGTACTTGTTGTGGGATGTTTTACCCCTGAGCAGCACTTTTTCACAAACGGGTCAGCGTTTGAGGTCACAATGACCCCAAATGCTCAGAGGTTGGGGGAGGGATCCACTGGAACAGCTGGTAGCCTCCCATCCAGTGTTCTTTAATGTGTACAGAGTATGGCTCTCCTGTATACAGGGCCACGGCTTAACGTCCCATCCGATAGACGGCCTTTCCAAGCCAACGGTGTCCCCACTGACTGTGGGCAGGGTGGGAATTTTGCAGAGATAAACATCAACGCTGACCAGCTGGGACTCGAAACTAGGAACTGGATTACGAGCATGTCATGCTACAAACTGAGCCATCCCTGCCGCAAAGGTTGTACTTTATTATTGAGGATTTCATTCCTGATCAAAATATTGTAACATAAATATTAGAATTTCCCAGCCTTTCTGGAGAAACCTGCGATTTTCTTGTTGATCGCATTTTAGCTACTGCTCAAAAACACAATATTGCTGATAATATAGGCATTCCAGCAGATAATAGCAACACAAACTTTGGCAGATTAAAAATAAAAACAATGCTTTTCTAAAAACTGGAAAAAAGTTACAGAAAAAAATAAGTTTAGTCTGTGCAGCATATATTGTACATAATGTGGGTTCAGCTTTCACTATTTTCGCATACTACACCAACATTGCTTTGCCCAAAATGGTTAAGGAGATGAAGGAGCAGCGTCCAACAACAGGCGTATCAAGGGTTCTCCTTCACGACAATGTCAGTACTCGGAAAACCCATAAAATGACGTTCTATCTGTAGGAGGTAAAAAACATCCTGCATACCCAATCTTGCACCATGTGGTTTTTGGTTGTTTCCAAAATTTAAAAAGGAACTTGCTGGGAAGCCTTTTCAAGGGTGGAAGACCTTGTAAAATGCATTCATTCTGAGTTGCAATACTGCATAGATGCTGGAGGGGAGTATCTTGAAGGATAGGTTTTGTTAAGGAAGTGCAGTGTTTTTTGTTTGGCTGTTGCATGTCAAGAACTTTTTGAATGCTCCTTGTATCTTTAGGAAACTTATTCTCAAGTTACAGAGCTTTGAATGTTGGTTTCTATTGTCATAACATGCATTATCACACATTGTTTCGGGCGTTTCCCCGTCATGATTTATATTATTATGTTTTCATATTTATATCGCTCCTGCACCATAAAAACCCAAATCAAACTAATCCTGATACTTGATGGCTCGCATTCACAGATTTCTTAAAAAAACAATCACTTAAATGATAAATATGGTAGAAAAAACTAGACCCTTCCCATGTACAAATCAAATCTCTCTCAATGAACAAATAAAATACCATCTGTGCCAGCGAATATCCACTACAGCTCTTTCAATGGATGAAAAATTGGAAAACATAATGAAAGGCAACAAACACATGGAATGAAGTTTA
Source organism: Ryuthela nishihirai (assembly GCA_038380435.1). Classification (NCBI taxonomy): domain Eukaryota; kingdom Metazoa; phylum Arthropoda; class Arachnida; order Araneae; family Heptathelidae; genus Ryuthela; species Ryuthela nishihirai. The sequence continues at coordinate 36,218,011 of JAWZYU010000034.1, read as the reverse complement.
CTAATTTTTTTTCTAATGCTGTACATTATTAATAATAGCAGTTTACACAACTCTGTGGCTTCTCTTCACTTGCACTTTTAATTTATATTTCCTCTTCCTCCTGAAACATTGAAAATCATTAAAATTAGTCTTTTTATGTTAAAAAAACCAAATAAAAATTAAGCATGCAATATTGCTTCTTGTTAACCCTCTTTTTCTTCCCTTTTGATGTTATATAAAATATGAAAACAATTTTTGAATTATTCATAATAATTTACACATATAATTTGCAGTTACATTTTATCTATTTAAATATATATATAACTTATTTTAAACTCATCATCATCATCCTCAAGCAGCCATGGCTATGGAGGTCCAACCAGACCACACTATTCAGTTCTCCAAGCGTATCTGTCCTGAGCTATATCTGCTGCATCTCTCTACTGCACACCAATTCTAACCAGGTCTTGTTTGACATTGCCCACCGTATCCTATGTCTCCCCCTCTTTCTGAGTCCTTTAGGCACACTGTTCATAATGCTATTCGCTAATCTATAATTATCCATACGGGCAACATGGCCAAATCAACGGAGTCTCTCTCTGCACAATATGCTGCTTAAAGGAGGTTGGCGACTCCTTTGCCTAACCTCATTACTTAGAAAGTTGAACCACCTAATGCCCAAGATACTGTATAAGCATCTAGTTTCTCACACTTTTAAAATCAAATAATTTAAAATTAATAATGTACCACTTTATTAATTATAATATTAATTAATCATACTTATTAAATACACTTAATTAATATAAATATAAAAAGTGGTTAAATATATTTTGAATATGTGCATTTTAATAAAAAAAAAGTTTGGCTTATATTCTGAATAGCATTTTTGCATACACATTAGCTAAGCGGCTCAGTCACAGACTTCAAAAGCTCAGGAGATCCACTGGATGACTGTTAGGAGACATGTGGAAGTCTCCCATCAAGGCCATTCATTATTTATGCACACATAGGGTATGATGACCCTTCTGCATATAGAACCATTGCACTCAATGTCCTACAAAAATGGAAATTCGATGTTCCTTCTCACTAAGGGCAGTTAACAAAGAATATCTTGACACAAGCACAGTGGGAATTATTGAAAATAAATCTTACTTCTGTTTCATTCTTGGCTCAATGATATTTCTTCTTTGCAGGCTTTTAAATCTGTCTTCTAAAACACTACCTTCCACCTAACAAATAGGAATAAAATACAGATGCAATAAGAATATATATTTGCATTATAAATGGCAGAAGGGCAATGGCAAAAAGCATTTTTATAGTGTATAGTAATTAATGTGAATTTTTTTTTTACAAAAATGAACTAGGCCAATCTTCAAAATATTAATATAAGCAGATTATTCAATGGTTTTATTTCAATAATTTTTATAGATATGGTTTATTCACTTGTAGTATATAAAGTTAGTCATTTTTAATGATCAAGTAGTTAGGATGTTTTGAACCACAATCTTTTTCTGTGTACAAATTGCATACAAATATCGCATTTCATGTGTCTCAGTTTAAGGTGTCACCTTCCTTGAGATGTTCCTCTGGTGAAGCACACTAATAGGATCATATAAATCACAGTATATGAATTGCAAGAATTTTTTTTTATTTTTATTAGTTGAAACCCATGTAAGAATTTTAATACCACTATATTTTGAATTAGTATAATACAATAGTGTACCAAGAAATTCCAGTTGGTAGTGGCATTTTTCAGTCTTTTTTCTTAGAAAGCAAAAAATGCTTTCAAGTCTTAGAAAATATATTATTGAAGCCTTCAAAGTCTGACAGAAGAGCATCAATTTAGATTACTGAATAATATCCCCTCTTCTCCTTGGATACATCACTGGCTTAATGCTACAACAATTTATATCTAAAAAATTTCAGAAAAGTGGAACAGCTGGTTTTTTTAAAGTTTTAAAAATGCTATGTTTGCTTCATGAGTAACATGCAGCCATTGAATAGATGCTGCAATATTGCTGTTATCTAAATTAGTTTAATATTACTTTATTATGATTAGTACCCTACACAATTAAAGGATTTCACAAATTGTAATGGCTATATATGCCATGCCCAATTATACAGATCTGAAAGATTGAAGTGTATATAAAAAAAGGTACAAATGATACAAAATTGATGACCACTAACCAAAATAATTACAGAAAGATTTTTATTACATCTTTAATTATTCACATTTTGTTTTACACTTCACACAAGTTCTTAGAGCCATTTCTCTTGCTTATTTTTACTTTCACATTACTACAGTGCTAAGTTGGTGGTGTGTGGTATTGTGTTCGCATATGGTGACACTGCATCTGCCAGCACTGGATTTAAATTGTTGTTTGGCACGATTACATGTTTTGCTAACCCTTTCAATATTTTTTCTAAAAACTGGCTCATATATTTATATACTGTTGGGGGTTTACAACCAATCTTATAACACCAAAAAAGTTTATTTTTGCAAGGAAAGTGGGTGGTGATGGAGGTGGGGGGGAAGACATATATCCCGTGGTATTTTTTCAATGGATTTATTTCTCCCAGCGGTACTCTATGTAATAGCAAAAATATGCAATGTTTAACTGAATTATTTATCGATACTGATGCAATAAATACAAAACATGGAACTACAATGAAACAATGACAATTCTTATGGATGATACAGTACAGAAAACAATTTTACTGGAGAAATTCTACATATAGTAGTTTTTGTTAAGGTTTCTTTTGTCTGTTTTGCACATCAGGTATACTGTGGCCTGTGATTACTTCAACTAGCTAATAGTCACCTAAATTGAGCATCGGTTTAGAGGGACGACATATTTATGGGACTTTTGTATGAGATATATGTCCCTGTGGTAGTGAAAGGATTACTTTGTTGTTTGGAATGATTGTATTTTTACACGATTGATTTTCACACAATGATTGTGCAGCATAACCTAAGCACTAACAAAAAATAATTAAAATGGGAGACTTGCTTGAAAGAACACCTATTCAGGATTTAAGCTCCACCCACAACAGTGACTCGAAATTAATCACAAAACAAGGGACAGATACTTGTGCTATCTTTTTCTTAGGCTTCACTTCCTTCGTAAATTACACTAACAGGTTCTGTTAAGGCAGAGCAAATACTTAAATAAAAATAAATAAATACCCACTTTGCTGAAGGAAAATTTAAATTTATTATTACTGTTCAGAAATGTGCATGAACATCACACTGAAGAATATTTAAATATACTATTTTGGTTAATGATGCTTACCTTTACCACTCTAAGAGCTCCACCAAGTTCGTCAGTTAAATTTAATTCTAAATCTTGCGGCTCATACTTGATGCTACTCAGTGTATGTGGCTTGTACATCTTTTCTATTTCAAGTTGATCTTTTCTCTTTTGCTTTTCTTCTGACTTTTTTTCTTCCATTGCTATCTCTGCCTTAATGCTTCGTAACCTGAAACATATAAATTAGAAAATAAACCGAAGTAGAAAATGAGAGCATAAAGTATTTTCCCTAAAATTGGGGAGGGGGGGGGGGGGGTGATGAAAGGCAGACAATTACAAATAATTTTGTATAAAGGGCAAAGAAGAAAATCTTAATGCATATAAAAGCCATACCCAGATAAAGTGCATTTATAATAGATCAGTAACATCATGACTAAGCTGGTGAAACAATAGACAACTTTAGAAACTGAATTGGGTTGCTTTACCTCTGAGCGGCACTTTTTTGCACACTATGGGCTAAACGGCCAGGTCACAAGGACCCTGAAGGCTTAAAGAAGGTTGGGGGAGGGGACCCACTGGAACAGCTGTTGGGAGACAGATGGTAGCCTCCCGTCCAGGCCATCCAACATATTCTTTAACGGGTACAGAGTATGACTCTCCCACACATGGGGCCACGGCTTAATGTCCCATCCAACGGACAGCGGCATTTCCAAGCCCATCAGTATCCCCTACTGACCGTGGGCAGGGTGGGGGAATTTTGCAGAGATAAATCTCAAAGCTAACCCAGCTGGGACTTGAACCTGGGAACTGCAGATTAAGAGCCTGGTACTTTAGAAACTAAAACTTAATAAAAGCATTTCAAATAAAATTTATTCACCTAACATTCATACTAGTAACATATGCCATAATAGACTGATTTCATCATTTAATATTAAAATTTCATTTTGAAGCCTGCATTGCAAAAAGTCTAAAGATCATATACTAATTTCTCATTAGTTTTCCCCAAATAAATTTCATAACTGTGGGGTTATATATTTTTTTAAACATAATAAAACAAGACAAACCTGAAGATCTCATTAACTCTTTTCTTTTTCAACTTTTCAAGCTGTTTTTCCTGTTCCTAGAATTAAAAAAATGGTTACGCATATACCTTTATCAGCTTAAAAAAGAGGCTAATCATTATAAAAATATAATAGAACAAAGAGCATACAGTATGAACCACTATTATTGACACACTACTGTTGAAGCTATTTTGTTTACAATAGAATAAACTTTTAAAGCCTTTAATATCAGAAAATTCCTTAAAAGGAAAAAACAAAATGCAAAGCTGATCTATGAAAGGGAATTTTTTTTTACTTATAACTATAAATCATATTAGTACTAACAAATTTATTATTGGAATTCAATTATCCCCATTTAAGTACAAAAATAAAAGTGATTTTAATACTGTTGGATCTGAATATTTTTTAAGGACACATTTCCTTTAAATGTGTTTTGCTTATGATCAAAGGAAAAAAAATATATAAAAACTATTTTTAAGCATCATTTTACTGAAATTCAGCATGTAGATTGCAATGAAGAAACTATCCCAAATGATAACTACTGTAAGATGTAGCAAAATAATTATTGTTGCATGTCAGGCACAGTTATCTTCAATGCTAGGGGCAGGGGTGGCTCAGTCGGTAGTGCACCAGGCTCGAGTCCCAGCTGGGTCAGCGTTGAGATTTATCTCTGCAAAAATTCCCCACCCTGCCCACTGTCAATAGGGGACACTAATGGGCTTGGAAATGCTGCTGTTCGTTGGATAGGACGTTAAGCCATGGCCAGGGTGTGCAGGAGAGCCATACCCTGTGCACATTAAAGAACATGCTGAATGGCCTTGACGGGAGGCTACCATCTGTCTCCCAACAGCTGTTCCAGTGGGTCCTCTCCCCCAACCTTCTCTGAGCCTTCGGGATCCATGTGACCTGGCCATTTAACCCATGGTGTGCAAAAAAGTGCCGCTAAGAGGTAATACAATCTTCAATGCTACTGTATGAAGTTCCTATTTTATCCATAAATGGCATCAAATTTTAGTCCCTTCCTGTATACTAAAGATTGATTGCACTTTGCAAACATTGCAAGACCACATGCATCTTTTGTTGTGTTACAATCCTAAAAAGTAATATATGTTGTAATGTACACCTGGTCTTAAGGGGTTAAGCTCAAACCCTGGTTCTATCACAAGTAGATTTGAATTTTTAAAGCAAGAAGTCTGAAACTGGGAGATCAAATATTCAGGAAGTAACACAGAACTAAAATGTGTTAAATCAAAATGGAAATCAGCCAACTGTAAAGATAGGGATAACAAAGAGGGTCTGATGTTCAAAATCAAGTTCTATTACAGGTTGGGAATCTTTTGACACAAATCTGGAATAGCATGAGGGAAAGCTGTTTGCAAAATTTAGGCCCACGTAGTCAAGTATTTGAAAAATTATAGGTTGTCCAAATCTGTTTAAAAAAAATCTTTGCCACACTGAATCAAGCTACACATGCCTCTGTTTGGCACATCCCATGTGAAAACCAACATGCACTGTTTAAGGATTTTCCTGGAAGGTGCCCAGAGGTTGTCTCACAGGAATGAATTCCACAATTACTTATATTAGACTGTAAGGAAAATAGAGGAGGGGGGGGGGAGGACAATGATAAACAAGCTTACAATGCAACTGCAGTTCTTTAAGCAACAATTCAATTTTACACTTAGTACTTTTCTTGAAAATCAAAGTATGTACGTCACATCTGCCCCTTCAGGGTTTTCTTTACTGATTCTGGAACACAAATGAAGCATTCAAGAAAAATGGCAAAAACTGTTGTTAATGAATTCCATTTCCCCAAACAATGGCAATTTTCTTTTTATCACAGGTGTCATTAATTCTCTTCCAGTCCATGAGACAAAATTAGGAAAACTGATATCATAAGTCCTACCAGTGAAATTTAAACATTTATAAGCCAATGATATTTCTTCTGTTTATATTTGATTAACAGCAATAGAGGTGTGAGCAATGCAGTCAGTAGCATGTCAAATTCATAACCTGAGATTTGCATTTTGCCTTTCACTTGCTAGCACACCTGCTTTGGAGAGGACTGAAAAGCTTACCACCTGCTTAAATGGGATGTTAAATTTGGTTATCACACAGAGAAGTTCCTATGCATGCTAAAGAATGTATTATTTGGCTCTAAATGAGAGGCTTTCACCCATTCCTACAGCACTTTAGAATTCCATTTAGTGTTGCTTTTACCAAACCTCTCTGAATTTTTGGTTCCTTGAATCTGGCTATTTAGGCCATCGTGAAACAAAAAAACATTAAATATACTATCTGGGAAAGTTAGGGATTACATTTTCAGATACAAGAGGTACAAGAGAGGGAAAAATTCAGTGCAAATGATAATGAATAGTTTATAGAAGGTTTTGTACCATATAGAGGATAACATAAAACACAAAAACAACTTTTTTTAGGGGGACATGGAGAGTAGCTGTGTTGACCAACTATTGGCACATCTTCATTGATGAAAACAGTGGCACAACAAAACTTCAAATGAGATGACCATTCTCTTGGCAAATTCCATGTCATTTGTTAAGTAATCTCTTCAACTTGGAGTGATGCTGAAGCTAAGCATGTTGTTTACAGTTGTAGAACCCATCCATAATGTGCTCTATCAAACTACAACACATTGCACAGGTTGGCCACATCATTATTTCAATTCCACCCCACTAGGTGTTCTCTCAAAATACAGGCAAAACTGATGGTAATTATTTATTCAATCCACGATTCAAGCTGTATTACATTAAAAAACTCTTTAAAATTCAACACAAGGCTGGGGTGTGTTTAACAAAGTTTTACAGATCTAGCTATACTGTTAGGCCACTTTTGGCCCTAATTTTAGCATTATCATTACTTTGTTTTGACATGATATATAATCATCGTATCTCGTATTATTATCCTATACATAGCATTGATGAGTATAACCTACTTAGTATGTAATGGCTAACTAGCATTTGTAGCAGATGACTATTTACAAATACAATCCTTAAAATTATCAGCAGCAGATTTTGATCATTTAAAATAACTGTAAAATCACTTAAAAGAACCGTCATGGTAATCTGAGACATAACACAATGAGCCAAAGTTAGAATAACATCATGGTGATATGCAAAATTAAAAAGAAAAATACTTAAATGAAATTGTGAAGTAAAATGTTAAACTTGTGAATGCTGAATGTATGAATTTGTTTATGAACATCCATATGCTATATAACCTTACAGTACAGATTTGGGTTGTTTTACCTCTGAGCGGCACTTTTTTGCACACCATGGGCTAAATGGCCAGGTCACATGGACCCCGAAGGCTCAGAGAAGGTTGGGGGAGGGGACCCACTGGAACAGCTGTTGGGAGACAGATGGTAGCCTCCCGTAAAGGCCATCCAGTGTGTTCTTTAATGTGCACAGGGTATGGCTCTCCCACACACGGGGCCACGGCTTAACGTCCCATCCGACGGACGGCGGCCTTTCCAAGCCCATCGGTGTCCCCTACTGACCGTGGGCAGGGCGGGGAATTTTGCGGAGATAAATCTCAACGCTGACCCAGCTGGGACTCGAACCTGGGAACTACAGATTAAGAGCCTGGCGTGCTACCGACTGAGCCACCCCCACCCCCCTTACAGTACAGAAGCTGATTTACTATTCATATTAAAATTATTCTTCTGTCACTAGATCAGCTTTTTGGGGGGAGGAGGGAAGTAAGTTTTCCATAATTCCCACTTGGTTCTTGCTAAAGGTCAGCTTTGAAGGAAGTGCCTTGATAAAATGTTGTCATAAAATCCAAGCAGTTCCTTTGAATGATACCAGCTGGCCAAAAGTGTTAACTTAATATCAAACCAAGTGGTTAGTGCACTTGGCTACTGATCAAATGGCCTGAGTTCAAACCCTAGTTAGGTATGGATGTTTGTGTTCTATTTCTGCTGAGGTCTTGCTCACAGATTTCTATGGCATATTAAGTGACAGGCTCTTATCTTGTGAAAAGCAGCTCTTGAGGGCAAACATATTTAGCAGCTGGAAATACAGATAATTTTAAGCTTCAGCACAGTCTTATTTTTAATAATTATCCTATGATACCTAACATTTAATATTACTCTTTTTTACATGCATATGAGAGTAACCATTTAATATCATACTTTAATTACAGCACAATTATATTGTTTGCTAACTCTCTAAATGCCTTATTACGTCCAAAGTTTTAGGAACCCATGAAATTTCAGTTTAATTATTTATATAATATTGCATAAAATCAATTTGCATAAAAATAAATTATGTAACATTGATATATAGCCCCCCATAAAATCAATTTGCACAGAAATAAATTATGTAACACTGATATATAGCCCCCCCCTCCTGCTACGTAAGACCAACTCTGAATAACATCACCACTAGAGGGCCAACCACATTTAACCTTCTTGTAACAAACAAAACTTGACTGTTGAAGCCTCATGTGATTGTAATGAAACATGCTACATGCTGCTCTTTTAACTTTGTAGTTGTTTAACTTTTAAAGTTTTTTTAGTTACGAGTTGATTTAATGTTTTGAATGCTTCATTAGAACACTACAAATATACTCATACAACCAAAAAGCAGCAGCTATAAAATAATCTGGATGCAGGGTGCTCAGTTCTTGTACATGACATCATCTTGCTACCTACTCTCCACCAGCTGATCTACAATTGTAGGTCAGCTGGTCAGCTACAGTGTAAGATTGCTGGCTTATCTGCACGAAACGACAATAACAAAGTCTTTACATGGACTTCATTGTCGTTTTGTATGCATAACATTAGACCAGAGTTGCAAATAAAGACATCCAGTGAGTAATATTGTGCATCACTTTCACTCTTTCATTACCTGGATTGGTTATCTGCAAGCAAATATAACATCCGATCCAGCTTCAACACCAGAAGCTTGGAAAAGTGGCAAATGAGCCAATGCTTCATATAAACATCTATGCAACTGGTAATGTGCTTTAACATAGCTGACTTTTTTTTCGCTTTTACATTGTAAAAGTTTGAATATTAAGTGTTTAAAAATGAGCACTAAAGTAGAGAAAATGTTGATATCAGAGCTCCATAGCACTGAAGTTATGATAATCCTGTTCTTAAGAGTCATACATAATGATAGAGTTTTAGTAAACAGTAAAATCTGTGTTGTAATGAAAGTATTATACCTAATTACTCTGTTTCTGCTAAATTAACCATTTAATATATATACTTAAGTGTCACTGAAATACATAAGCTTCATTATTTTAATGGAAATTAAACTTCAACTATTATATATATTATTTTAACACATTTGTGTGCATATGTAGGAAAAGGTTTGGCAATGCTTGCATTTAAATGACTCTTTAATGTATGTAATACATGATGAAGGCAAACAACAATCAATGCTATATTTTCTTGTTTCAATTTATTTTTTAACAAGGAAGTTACTTTTTTTACATAGTCACTCTATGCTCTTAGCATCCATTAATACTAAAATAAGTGAACTGCTTTTGTCATCCATTACTGCACATGAATCTTTATACTGTTATTAAAAAAGGTCTGGTAACATTTTTGCATTATTGCTTTCAGTAATGAATAAACTGCATCTGAAGTTCTGCTAGTGGAACCAGCTGCATACCATATTTCAGTGGTTGTCTTGGGATATTGCACTTACAAACTGCTAAATTTGACAGAAATTCAGATGCATTTTTCTTATTACTGGAATTCTAACATAAAAAATGCCATTGGTCTTTTTCTACATAGCAAAGCACACAGAATCATGTACCACACATAGAAGGACTAAGAGCAATTTACCATGCATATAGTTTAAGAACAGATTTATAATTTAACCAAATTTTTATACAGTTTTAAAATAAAAGAACACACCAATTACACTTAAATCAAGTTCAACTCACCTGTAATTTTCTCTGAATCTCCTTCCTTTTACGTGCTTTGGGTTTCCTATCATCAGCCCTTACAGGAGGGTTTCCAATAGCAAATTCATCCTGAATTCCATCTTGCTCCTGAACTTCATAGTCTTTTTCTTTATCATCAAATAATCCCTGTGACATATCTGCTAACTGAATTTCCTGTATAGACAATAATTAATTTTCATGTGCTAAACTGAAAACTATTTCACAACTATAATGTATTACAAACTGCTGTATTATTGTATCAGAATACCAATAATACTGATAGCCAGTTACAATGAATTTTCCTCTTAAACTGTATTGTCAAATTATTTCACTGATCTAGAATCCTCTTATAACATTGTTGGTTTGACAATGTAGCAATGAAGAAATTATGAAACATTTGCTGATTAACAATCATGTACAACTTGCTTAATATATGACTTTTAAAATATGTACATATATTTTACAAAAATTAAAGAAATTAAAAATTACAAAAAGTGACTGAGAAATTTTTGGAAATACCATAAGTTCTTTTTCTATATATTTCAAAAATAAAGGCAAATTATTTGTAACAATGAAATCTAAAAAAGGTTAAGTTACATTTCTAAAAGATTGTATCATAAATTGCAAATGTAGCAAACTCCAGTCATATTACATTCTAAAAATGCAAAAAAAAAAAAAAAAATGTGGGGGAAAGCAGAAAGAATGGGACATAATCAGAGATAGCCTATAATACTCCCCTCATCATAATATTTCAGCTGAGATATAATTCATTATGCTCTGCAAAGATCCCTCCGAGGGGGTGAGGGGAAGTTGGGAGACGAAATCCTTATTTTGTGCTAAATTATCCAAAATGACAGCTAATACTGAATTCTGTGTTCCTAGCTCTTACTGCTTAGCAGAAATCCTGCCCCAAAACATGAGAAATTTTCTCTTGAAATACTCCTCAATGATAATGGTGGGAAGATATTCTGGACCAAATTCTTATTCTTATTGCATTGATTTATGGAAAAGGATATTGTATATCCAGAGGCTTTCAGAGGGATGAGGGTTATGGGTCATGATGTCCATTTGACCCAGACCTCAAGCGGAGCCTCAAATTGGATAATTTTTAATATTTTTATATCTGATAAAACAGTAAAAGATATTATTTTGTAAAAAATATAATTTTCTAACTGACAAGCCTCAGATAAGGTATGGATGTTTCTTTTATGGGTCATCTTTTTACTGAGTTTTTGCCTTAATCACAGACTTTCTCTATGTAATATTATATTAACAAGAGTGGGACCTCTGGCAAACAGCTGCTTGAGGAATAAATTTTTTATGTATATTTGTGTCAAACTAGAATTAAAAACATTTGTAATTAATTTTTACTTTGGCTATGGGAATCAAAATTGGAAGTGGCCCAGTCCTCTATGGACATGTGATAGGCACTGCATGAAAGAAATTGGTGATTGTAGTACTAAGTGTTTAGAAATTCTTCATTTTTAGAGGGGGTTCTTTACTTTGAATTATGATGAGAACTTGTATGCCAAATTGGTAATCATAGAGCTCTTACTATTTAAAAGTTCTTACTTCATGGAAGAAATTTTGGAGACAAACCCTCATGGGGCTTTAAGTTACAAGAGAAAGCCCAAAAGTCTGCATACTGAATTTCATTTCGTGGTCCTAGCTCTTTCTGCTTAGGAAGAGTTTTTGGTCAAACAAACAAACTCACTAAAATATCTATAAGTAGATAATATAATAAATGTGCAATTTTTGGTATTTATATATATATATGTATGCTTTGATGTACCAAAATTTAAATAAAAGCTTCAAATTATGTGTCATCAAGAACCAACAATATATTTTGACCATCACACAAAAGTGTTAACCACACAGTGATTTATATTTCAAGAAATACTTTTGATTACAAATGTAAAAAATATAATATGTCACTGCAATGGCATCAGAAACTTTATATACAAATGCCATTCAATGAAAACTGTAAAAAGTTAAGACATTTTACTCATAATGAAAAGGAAAACATGCATGTCAGTTTTCCAATGTAGTATCAATTATGTTCAATACATTTTCTCCAACAATGAACTAATGACTGGATTTCTGAAGAGAATACTGTAGCTGATGGTGAAGCTACCCATGCACTGCTATTTTGATCTCTTCATCTGATAGAAATTACATCCTCTTAACCCTCACACTAACAATGTTGGGTTTCTGAAACTGAACTCATTATGGTGGCTGGATTTATTTCAAAGTGTTTTCAGAAAATAAAACAAACAGCCTTAGAACAACATCCTGAAGTAACTAATGAACAAAAATATGTCACTTATATATGAAAAGAAAGAGCATTTAATTGTGCTCAAATGGCAAAAATTCAAAGAAAAAATAGTAGGTTAAATTTCTTAAGCATATTTTTAAAACATGCAAAATTTTACCGTGTTTTTTCCATTTATGTTTAGTAAAGTTTCAAACATTTATATATTTTTTCTTGTTACTTCTATATTATTTTATTATTCTAATATAAATAGCCGTCCCATGGCTGAGTGGTTAGTGCACTTGGCAACTGATCTAAGGGACCTGGGTTCAAGCTCCAGATAAGGCATGGATGTTCATGTCATTTTTCTGCTGAGGTCCCGCCATCCTCACAGACCTTCTACTACAGCATATTAAACTGAGGAAATTACTTCTTTTATTAGGAAACCTTAATTAGTTTATTTGGTTGAATTGTAATTAAAAGCATTGATAAATAAAGTCTTACCATTTAAAAATTATTTAAAGGTTTATTATAACCCTTAAATAAATAATAAAAAGGGGGTATTTATTATTTATTTATTTATTCTACAGTTCATAATATTTCTATTATTGCTTAAATCTTTTATTTATTCTGTTTCCTCTAAATTATTTAGTCATTTATGCATATAACGCATAATGAATATTCTAAGACTTTTGACAATTGGCAAACTCTAAGCCTAAGTAAAGCAATGCCATAAAAAATCATTTTGCTTTAAAACAAGATAATTTAAATAAAAACTGAAAACCATATTAGAAAAGTGATAAAGAACTAGGAAAAACATTCAATAAAATGTTTCAAAGTATTTAAAGTTTAACTCAAGTACTGAATTTGAGAATGAGTCGCTTTATTATAAAGCTGCATAACTGCTATGGAAAAGTTTAATTCCAAAATACTAAAATACAAAAAGCAAAAATTTTGGTTAAAAATCCGAATTTCCTGACCTTAATTAGTTTATTTGGTTGAACTGTAATTAAAAGTATTGATAAATAAAGTCCTACCATTTAAAAATCGCACTGAGTAATCCTAATGCTCTTCGGACTGCAGCCATTAGAAATCACTAGCAGATTCCTTTTGATCGTTTCAAATTAATTATTATTTAATTATAATCACAGTATCCACTTGATAAGCAATAAAAAATAATTTTAGGAGCATTAAAGTAAATAGCCAAAACGCAGTACCAAGTAGCACCAAGCTGAAAACACCAGTTCTTGTCCTATCACTTGGTACAGCCAAACCTTGTCCGATCACTTGGTTTGTCACCTCGTCCGAAACTTCATACGCCAGCCTCGTCCGATCACTTGTACTGTCATCAGCTTGGTACAGCCAACAGCAGTACCAAGCTGAAAACACCAGTTCTCGTCCGATCACCGAATTAAGCAGTTTTGGGTGCAGTCCGTACCTGGGAGGGTGACCACCTGGGAACACTGTGTGTAGTTGGCAAAAAAATCTGCTGAGGACCCGCCATCCTCACAGATACCTCTACTATGGCATATTAAACTGACAGGCACCTGTCAGACTTCTGTGGCAAGCAGCTGCTTGAAGAGGTATTTATTTATGTATTAAAGTAAATAAAAAGTCTTTAAAATCAAAAATCTGCTAAAATACTGACTGAAAACCGATATGTGTAGTTCCTGATGATGCAATTTCTGGTAGTAATAAAATCAATATCTTTAACATTAAAAGTTTAGAAAGCATTACAACTCTAGTAGAGCTATATAAAAAAAAAATAAATACCCCCTCAAGCAGATGCTTGCCACAGAGGTCTGACAGAAGCCTGTCAGTTTATATGCCACAGTAGAAGATCTGAGAGGATGGCAGGACCTCAGCAGAAAAACAACACGAACATCCATGCCTTAACCCGGGGCTCGAACCCAGGTCTAAATAGTGCAAAATATGGGAAAAACAAATGATTGATAATCTAAGCACAGTATGGCAGAACAAAGGCATAAACTAAATTGTCACTACTTGATGCTATTTACAGTGACTGAACATCACATACATTCACTGCATGGATGCATGTGTTGTTTTTCTGCTGAGGTCCACCATCCTATCAGACCTACTATGGCATATAAACTGGCAGGCTCCTATCAGACTTCTGTGGCAAGCAGCTGCTTGAGGGAGTATTTATTTTTATTATTTATTATAAATGTTATTTTTGATATTTGATTAGCAACAGTTTAAAACAATTAAAATTTCTATTCGCAAATTTTTTTTTGACAACCTTGTATTATGGAAGTAAAACTTGTGTCTCCTATCACTAGAATACGAAAGATGAAAGTGTTTATATGGGCTCTGACATGGAAAAGTTAAGTGCATCCATAGCAAATACACATATTATCTGTAGAAATAGACTTCAATAATTATTAAAAACATCTGAAAAAAATTGGAAAATTTGCATCTCCTGAAATATAGATGGCACAAGGTCCACCACATCTTTGTGGAGGATTTATAGATCTTATTCTGGAAGATTTTAGCATCTGATGCATGGTTTAACTGGTAGAGTGCCTTGGAATGTAACTAGAGAGTTGTGGGTTTGTTTTCTGCCACATTAGTGATAAATATGGAGGGTGAAATAACACCTCAAACTTCATCTCCTTATATGCTCCATTGTAGAATATGAAGTGGGTTGGGTTGTTTTACCTCTGAGCGGCACTTTTTTGCACACCATGGGCTAAATGGCCAGGTCACATGGACCCCGAAGACTCAGAGAAGGTTGGGGGAGGGGACCCACTGGAACAGCTGTTGGGAGACAGATGGTAGCCTCCTGTCACGGCCATCCAGCGTGTTCTTTAACGTGCACAGGGTATGGCTCTCCCACACACGGGGCCACGGCTTAACTTCCCATCCGACGGACGGCGGTCTTTCCAAGCCCATCGGTGTCCCCTACTGACTGTGGGCGGGGAATTTTGCGGAGATAAATCTCAACGCTGACCCAGCTGGGACTCGAACCTGGGAACTACAGATTACGAGCCTGACGCGCTACCGACTGAGCCACCCCCGCCCAATAATATGAAGTGAAGTGGGGTTTCTTTGGTAATACTTCTTTGGCAAGTTTGTAGATAGTGCCATTCTGAACATGTGAATTTTCTTTCTGGTAAGAAAGAGTACAGTCCGGATTCATCACCAGTTACTATACATTCCAAGAAGTCATTTCCTTCCTATTCACATCATCCAAGAAATGTAAAACATGCATTAATTTGTTGTCCCTTCAAATTCATGTGCTAAACACTGAGAAATTCAATGAGCACATACTTTTCAAAACTACAACTCTTCATTAACAGTTACATGTTAAACCAACACTAATATTAAATGCTGCAACAATATCTTAAATGATAATGCAACAATTTTCATGCACAAGCTCTTTCACTGCCACTATGTTTTGTGGCATCATGACATAATGAGCTTGTCCATATCATGGAGCATCATAACATATTCGATACCATTCTTGAATTTATCAACCCATTTATCAACCCACCACACTGAGTCAAAATTCTGTGATAAATTTCAGCCAGTTTATTCCTTTAGCATTCAGAAAATAAATTACAGACCATGCTTCTACCTTGGTACATGATAGTAAGGGTGTGCTCATCTTTAAAACTATTTACAAACACCAACAGCAGATAGAGCAACATGTGCAATCAATGTTGCCAAAAGTCCTGATTTTAATCAATAATGTGCCACAAGATTATCATTATTTTTTGCATTTTATGATGGTGGTATGGTTTTCATTTGAATGACCATTATATTATGTTTTCATTTTAATAAGCAATGCAGCTTTAAAAATATAGCAACAAGAATATTTTGACTACTACATTTTCAAGATCGTAGAAAGTAATAAAATATCATAGAGAGTAATAAAGTTTTAGAAGAAAAAAATTATGAAAAATAATTTAGTGTACATATTTATTTATATTTAAAAGAAAAAATATTCTGCAATTAAACACATTAAATAACACAACAATATAGAGTTTTATTCATTGTAAACTTTAAAAATTTTTTTACTACTATTCCACTCACTAACTGGTGTCACGGCTGTCATCTTTGTCAAACAGAACATCATATTCACTACCATCTACGGAAGTGGTTTCTTAATGGAAGTGTTTTAGAAATTTGGAGGGTACATTTTGGTTTGTCAAAATGATGACAAGGATCCATCTAGTTTCATACAAAAAATATGCTGATATTTATACTCCTATCCTTAAGAAATCTGTGCTTAAGTTCAGTTCCACCACTAACTGTAAAAAATACATTTTTTCCCTTTTTGAAACTGATATTCCTCAACCCTTCCAGGATTTCTATACATGTTCAGAGAATTCAAAATGAGCCAAGGATGTATATACCCATTTTTAGTACAACAACAACATAAAAAAATCGATTTTTAAAATATAAAAATTGAAGTTTTAAATTTTTTTTATACATATCTTATAAAAGTATATAATTCCAGCTTGATAAATAACATTTTCTTTTTTCATTTGATGGATGTGTTATTAAACTATGACACAAATAATTTGTTAAAGCCATCTGATTGCCATTTCTTAGAAGCGATATAAGGTATTGCCAATTTGTTTGTTAACATTACTCTATGCCGAAGCAATTCCCTAATTTTAGTTCAGAAGTTTGAGTTGAACTATCATCAACAAATTTTTTTCTTAAAGTTTCTAAAATCTCCTAATAATCAAGATATTTAACCAAAAACTGCTATTTTAAAAAAATGGAAGATTTTGGAAGTAATTATGAAATATGCACTTATTCTTTTGATATACCACTGTAAAAATGCTATTAAAATTAATGTTAGTACAATGTTCAAATTTTTTACTTCAATAAAATTCTGAATTAAATTCTTTTTAATTTGGTATATGACATGACCTATTTCTGCTGATTAGTTATTCATTAAAAATATTCGAAAGCTGACTTGTTTTATTGGAATCTGCAACAAGCCTAGACTTTTCTCGAAGTATGGTACAGAGAAAAAAAAATTACAAAACAGGAGAAATGTTTACATCGAACAAGAAAATTTTTTTTTGCTATTCAGAAATAGTCTTTCTATTCATATGCATTATAATCATTTCTATTTATTAGTTTCTTTTTAAATAAATTTTTATTTGCATTGCCAGATGCATATTTTTTACTACATAACTCTAAAAAAGTCCTATTGAAACAAAACAAGTAGTCTTTTTTGTTAAACATTTTATTTTCAGAAAATAATGAATTAAATGCTGATTAATTTGGCATATAACAGGCTATAATTCCTTTAATTAGTTATTTGGTAAAAAAAGTTCTAAATTGATTTTTTTTTTGGCTGAGCATAGGGAGGAAATAGCTTGGCCTCTGGATGGAAACCAGATTTTCAGGCTGGCCATACTGGAAGGGTTAAGAAATATAATGATACTTTTGAACAAAATGATTGAAGCATTAAAATGACATTAAAATTGACTTTATTTTGAGACTAGAAGGAGTATAACAATTAACAATTCTTAGCATAAATCATCCCTGAGGGAGAAATAAATATTAGTAAAAGAAAACTTGTTTGTTTTTACTAAGAGTGATACCATAAAGGCATATTTTCTGGGCTACAAAGATACTTAAAAAAAATCGTAAGTTAAAACAGATTCCAACAAATTATTTAATTCATTAGCATCTTTTATTACTTTTAGTCTGATTACCATGTGTGCACTAAGCCCAATAAAATTGAAACCTAAAATATATGGTCCATGCTCTGGAAAAATTTGCCTATTTCTGTTACACAGAGTTCAATTCCTAAAACTTTCTTCTTAAAGGTAGCAAATAATGTATGAGAGTTTATTATAATTTCCCCATCTAATTTATTTGAAATATCCCTATACTTTACTTACATCTAGAGTGGCTTTATCCATACTGGGGAATGCTAATGCTCTTTCCAAGTGTTTTTCCTCTTTCTCTCGTTTCAGTTCTATTTTTAAAGCCTCCATTAACAATTCCTAGGGAGAAATTTGGTATAACACGAGAAAATACAAACTTTTCATATATAATATATATAAACATAAGAAGAAATTTTGGAAGGAACAAAAATGAATGTAACTGCGAATACTTATACAAAATAGCACAAGAAATTATCAAGCTAAAACCTTTAAACACTCAAAAGCCACATCAGGATGTACAACCTATAGCCTGCAAAGATTATTTTGTGTGGTCTACTAAGTGACTATAGATGTATATTAATATTTTTGCATGATTGAGAATTAGCATTTAATTTAGAGTAATTTATGCTTATTCTTAAAATGAGAAATTGTGGAAAGTTTCTGAATAAATTTAGCATGCTGTAAGTATAAATGGTAAATGAAGTTGCATTTTTTTTTATGCCACTTAATCAATACAGCACATTAATGATCTGACCAGCAAGTAAGTAATGGGTCAGTGAAAATAGGATGAGCATACCACCTTAAATAAACAGCTTTCTATAGTTATTATCAGTTCGAATATTCAATTAATGGATTTAATATCAGCATATATATATATAATTGGATACAAACTTGAAGCTTTTTTTTTCCTTTTATAATGAAAGTACAGGGAGGAAGGGAGAACTGGTTGGTCTGCCTGCCCGCCTGCCTGTCAGTCCGTAAATAAAACATCTTGTGATAAAAATAAAAAATAAAAATAAAAAATTCAACCTATCTTGTGCCATGTGTTTTTTGGTTGCTTCCAAAAATTAAAAAGAAACTTGTTGGGAAGCTTTGTTTAAGGGTTCAGGATCTGCAAAATGTGCTCATTCAGAGTTGCAGAGTGGTTCTTGTTTGGTGGTTCCCCAACAGGAAAACCACCAAGCATTCCAGATTTGGTGTAGATGTCTTCAACTTTGCATGAACACAAAAGCCCACAAAAAATAAATAAAATTCTTCAAATTTAAATAATCTTGATACATTTTGCAATAAATGGAATCTATTTATCTCTACAGGAAAAACACTGATTTTACCTTTTCATATAAATAAATTTCCCATACAAATATTTAATTTATACTTACATAACACTAAAATTAAAATTGTTAAAGACACAAAATTTCTTGGTATTTATTTTGAATATAAATTAAACTGGTCCAAACAAATAACCAAAGCAATAGACACAGGAAACAAACTATTTAACATGCTTCTAGGTTGTTTGCTTCTAGGTCATGCAAAATGGGGATGTGAGAGTACATTGAAGGACAGTAAAAGTTTTGTTGACGTAAGTGCAATGATTTTTGTTCTGCAGATACAGTTAACTCTTTCAGTGTCCACGCCATCTGTATATGTTCGCAGAATCTGTAATAAGAGATCAATGACAGCTCTATATATTTTTAGTACAAAAAAAAATTAATTTAAAAAAAATAAAAATTGCCATTGCAAAATTTTTTAATACATATCTTATAAAAATATATAATTCAGGCTTGAAAAATGATATTTGTTTTTTCATTTGATACATATTTTATTAAACTACAATATAAATGATTTGTTAAAGCCATCTAATTGCCATTTCTTAAAAGCACTATACAGTATTGCCAAT
The DNA here is from genome assembly GCA_038380435.1 of Ryuthela nishihirai. NCBI lineage: Eukaryota > Metazoa > Arthropoda > Arachnida > Araneae > Heptathelidae > Ryuthela > Ryuthela nishihirai. The sequence goes on along the minus strand of JAWZYU010000034.1, from coordinate 36,197,999 downwards.
TTGTTTGTTAACATCACCCTCTGCTGACACAATCACCTGATTTAAGCTCATAAGTTTCATCTGAACTATTATCAACAAATTTTTCCTTAAAGTTTTAAAAATCTCCTGTAAATTAACAAAAAAAAAACTGCCATTTTTAAAGATGGAAGATTTTGGAAGTAATTGCAAAGTACATACCACCATTTTTCTTTCCTGTTTTACACACCTTTCTGCCATAAACCTATTTCAGTATTCCCAGAATAATTTTTATCATTTATTCCAGCATTCTTTGCATTTTTCCTACTTTCAGATCAAAACTGTAACTAAAAATTTTTTCTTAGAAAGAAGGAAGCAAGCCGAAGTTGTTGTTCCAAAGTTCAGTGCAGTATAAAGTATGTCACAGTAGCAGATGCAGTTGAGTCTTTGGTTGAGTGCAGTGACCTAGTTATTGCTTACACATGCAATAAAGTGACTCCAAAATGGATGTTTGAAGAAAGAGTTCCTCTCGGATATAGAATAATGCTATCATGAATCTAGTCAGTAATAACCTTCATTTTTATTTCTGTAGATTTATTTTATTTCTGCAAATTATCGTTTTTTTCGTCAGTTGATTTATCAATCTTTTGGGGTTATGCTACATCTGACAGGTGGCTTTACAAGTTGTTGCAGATATTATTTAACATCGCAGTAGATTATATGTTAATACTTCTTTTATTATTTCTTTCTTTTCTTGCAATACAACTTTGATAATTTTATTTAACATCACATTAAATTTTCTTTTATTATTTATTACTTTCCAGTAAAATAAACTTTGATCTGATATCATTTTATGAAAATGAATGAGGCCTTGGATACTGAAGCAAATTTATTTTTATCAATTTATTTCTGTAAATTAGTGATCTTTCAGTCAGATGATTTATCAACCTTTCTGAGTTAGGCTATATCAGATGGGCAGTTTAAAAGTTGTTGCGAATATTTTATCTAAATATCCCATTAGGTTATATGTAATTTTTTTATTAAAAAAAATTTGAATTTGTACCATTTTCTGAAAATGAATGAGGTCTTGGTTATGGAAGCAAAATAGACTTCCTTGGCGCAGAAATCAGTCCTTGTGTGGAAGGGCACCTCCTGCCCAAACTCACTGTGAACATTTCACTACCCCCCATAGAAAATTTTCATTAAAAAAATTATGAGTTTTAAGTTTATATTGAATTTTAAAAGCACCCCCTAGTATCTTGCCTGTGCACTACTTCGACCATATAAAGTTTTTTTTTTGCTTCAGTCAAATAAACAAGTCAACTTTAGAATTTTTAAAAAAAATAACCAATCAACGGAAATAGGTCATGTTATAATACCAAATTAAACAGAATTTAATTATGGATTTTATGAAAATAAATAATATAAACAAATTTGCAAACATATTGAATTTAACATATTGATTTTAATAAGCTTTTTCCAATGTGATATGGTGAAAAAAAAGATCACACTATACAATTAAGGCTTCATTTTGGAAAACCTGATGAATAAAAATAATTAAATTATATATTTATCAAAAGGAAATTTCCTCTCGGATAAATCTCCTGAAATATGACTTTTATTTCTTTTACTGATTCTTTTCAGTATTGTATATTTTAAACATGGCCAGTGTTATACAAAGTGGTTTGTACAATACAAGAGCTTTTTTTGCTAAACATTATGAATTTTTTCTTTGGGTGTTAAAGTTTGCCGATCTCGTTTGTTTAAGTACAGAAAAGTTTGTGCACCAAAGCAAAAAAATAACAACAGCGTTATATCATCTGTGTGGTACAGCCAAGGTACTGAGGGTCGGCTTTAAAATCATTCAATATATAAACATAAAAACCTGTAATTTAAAAAAAAAATGATATTTTTCTAGAGGGGGGGTGGGTGAAACTTTCTACGTGAGTTTAGCGAAGGGGATACCTTCCCGAAATTGCCCTCCCACGTGATGGCTGATTTCCGTAGCAAGGAAGTCTATTTTGCTTCTGTATCCAAGATATTCGTTTTCAGAAAACAGTACAAGCTCGAAGTTTTCTTACTAAAAAAACAAGAAATAAGAAAAGAAAAATTACATATAACCTAATGGAATGTTAAATAAAATATCCACAACAACTTTTAAGCCAGCCTCCAATGTAGCATAACTCAGAAAGATCGATAAATCAGCCAACCAAAAGATCGCTAACTAATGGAAATAAATCTACAGAAATTAATTTGCTTCCATATCCAAGACCTCATTATTTTCAGAAAATGATACAAGATCAAAGTTTTACTGGAAAAATAATAATGAAATAAAAATTAACATACAGCCTAATGCGATGTCAAAATATCCACAGCAACAAATTGTAGGCCCCATATGATGTTGGATAACTATGAAAAATCAATATTTATCAATCGGGCAAATGATCACAAATTTACGAAAATAAATCTACTGAAATGAAAAGTAAGGTTTAAATGGGTATCCAATATACAGTTCAAAACACTATATAGCACACAGAATGGAGACAGCATGTGTCAGCCATCTGCATCTTGTTTGCCTCAGTGAAGCCTAACTAATTAAATGCAGCTGCAACCAAAATTTCTAAGAAGGATGTGTTTACTTTCAGTTTTGATTTTGAAGGCGGAAAAGATACATAGAAAGCTGGGAAAAATGATGAAAATAATTTTGGCAATACTGAAATAGGTTTATGACAGAAAAGAACAGAAAACACAAAAAAATGATGAACAAAAAAATGAAGAAAAATGAAGAAAAAAGAAATGAAGAAAAATGTGAAACGGAAAACACAAAAAAATGGCAGTATGTATTTTGTAATTACTTCCAAAATCTATCGTTTTTAAAAATAGCATTTTTTTTTTGTTAATTTTTACGAGTTTTTCGAAAATTTAAGGAAAAATTTGTTGATAATAGTTCAAATCAAACTTTTGAGCTTAAATCAGAAAGATGCTTCAGCAAATAGGAACAGTAACAAGCAAATTGGCAATACTGTTTAGTGCTTCTAAGAAATGGCAATCAGATGGCTTCATAAAATTATTTATATTGTAGTTTAATAAAATATGCATCAAATTAAAAAACAAAATATTATTTTGGAAGCCTGAATTATATATTTTTATAAGATATATATATATATAAATTACAACGGAAAGTTTTATTTAAAGAAAGATTTTTTTTTGTTGTTGTACTAAAAACGGATACATACGTCCTTGGCCTCTCAATTAAGATTCTCCGAATGTATACAGACAAAGCGGACACTGAAAGGGTTAAGAACTTATGAGCATTCATTTACATAGAAATTGTTAACTCAGGTAGTTAATTTTACTTGGTTGGTTGTTTGGGGTTCTATGGCACGTCAGCAACAATGACTATTACGACCAATTAATTTTACTTATAAAAAAAGTAAAAGAAGCTGGATATTCAGAATTGGAAATTAAGAAAAATTCATTAAAAAATGTAAATATAAATTTAGGGGCTTGGTATAACTTACATCTCAGCAAAAGAAATTTAATAATACTCTACTCTCTATAAATCACTTCATTTATTCTATTAAATATATTTTTTGCATGTATGATTTATATGTTCTCTCTTCAATGATCCACTCTACTTTAAATTTAACCAGAATTCATTTAACCATTAAATTAATTCATTTAACATTTAACAGAATTCATTAATTAATATTTATTAATTAATTTTTAATAATATTTTGGCTTTTTGGTGTATATCTTATTACATAAGGATCTATGCAGTCACTACATGTGAATATTGTTCACAAATAATGCCACATTGAAAAATGTAAGTTTCCTGATAGGACTATTTTCACATTAAAGTGGTATGCTATTTTTCCCGCTCTTTCTACATTGCAAATTTAATTTTTCTATTTATATCATGTTTTTTAAAATGGTATAACCATAATTATATTTAACAGTGGTTTTGGGAATAAATTCTTTATCTGCGCTATACTGTGAGTTTCGATATTTAGAAGCAAAATATCATGTGTGCATTTTTTTCCTGTTACAAGTGGATTCCTGTACCTTGTATAATTTTGATGTCAATGTGGTGAAATCCAACACAGAATCTGAAACTCTAACCTAGAACATCAATAATAGCTTTACATGCAACTGTTCCAAAACAATCAGTTTTATATATAAAAAAAATTCTGGTAAAGAATGTTTTATTATAGGGAATTGCAATAACCTAATTAGTGAAGTTTATAAGCTTACTTGATGATCACTAAATGATGGATTATAAGATGCACCTGCATGTGGGACTTCAACAGATGGTAAGAGAGAAGGTTTTTGATACCTGTGGCAAGGCACCTGGGAGAAATATAATAATACATAAACAAAAATTAAACACGAAATAGGCAAATGCAACATCAATTTTAAGACTGAATCCAAATATTGTTAGAATGAGATCATTACATGGAATTGATATTACACTTTTCTACTCATATCAAAAAAGGCTTATAATTATAAATGCTATAAAATTATAAAACATAAAATAATTTCATGGACAATCTCAAACTATGATATATAAGAACAAAATATGCTGCATATTTTCCTTTAATGCAACTTTAATTTATATCTGAAGAAACCTGCTCTTTACACAAGGCATAACAATTAAGTTCTTGAATGTCTCAATAAAAGCTGCATTAAATTACTTACACACTAATGCTTGCTGTCCCATTTGAAGCAATCTCCTTGTGCACCAATACACTTAGTAGGTAAGTGTTCCCACTGCTCAAAACATTTCTGGAACTCCTGTTCTGCAATGTTATCAGGATGGTCATCTCATGTCCTTGAATGTCTGAAAAATCTGTTCCTTTCAAAGAGGTCTTCAGTTTTGAAAACAGCCAAAAGTTGCAGGGAGCCGAATCTGGCTAATATGGTGGATGGTACCAATTTCAATAACAATTTTCTGGCCAAAACCTCCTGAACAGCAAGCATGCCATGAATAGGGAATTGTTATGATGCAAGATCCAAGTATAAGGCCAAAGTTCAAGTCTTTTCCAAACAAATGACCTAATGCAACTTGACAATATTTCCAAATTACAATGCTGGTTCACTGTTTGATGTTGCTCAAGAAACTCAAAGTGAACAATGCCTTTGTGATTAAAAAAAAATCAACATTGTTCTCACTTGGGCTTGTGATAATGTGTGTTTTTTTTTTTGGTCTCAGCAAAACTGATGTTTTCCATTGCGTGCTTTGGTTGGGTTGTTTTACCTCTGAGCGGCAATTTTTGGCACACCATATGCTAAATGACCAGGCCACATGGACCCCAAAGGCTCAGAGAAGGTTGGGGGAGGGGACCCACTGGAACAGCTGTTGAGAGACAGATGCTAGCCTCCTGTAAAGGCCATCCAGTGTGTTCTTTAATGTGCACAGGGTATGGCTCTTCAGCACATGTGGCCATGGCTTAATGTCCCATCCGACGGATGGCGGCCTTTCCAAGACATGTCTCTTCACTGCTTAGCAATTGCTCACTTGCTATGACATATATGCAGGAATTCTGAAACTTGTCACACCTCATATATATATATAAGAATAAGCAATTTGTCAAAATTCTACAAAAAATTAAATTAAACGTTTTTCTAGTACCTTTGGTCGTTTTACTTTAGTGATCTCATCTCGGTAGTTGACAAGTGCTTCATCAATATCTTCATTTTCATTTTTATCACCTTAAAAAAATAAGCAAAAAGGGAAGTGTAAAACCAGGCACTGCCTTTTATGCCACTGTGAACATCTTATTTACTGAACATTTGTTGCAACTACATGACATATTTAAATGAGATATATTTCAAATCTGTGCAATTTAAGTTTAAGCTGGTAAAATTACAGCATATTCTAAGATAAAAAAATTTGATCAATTAATAACATTTATAGAAAAGTAAAGTTCAAAAAAAAAAACACGATTCCAACACAAATTTAAAAGTATACAAACAAACTATTACCAAAGCTCAATAGCAGTTACTACATATCAGTATTCAATCTCATTATGAATTTGAAACATGATTTAGTGAAGAACATTAAAAACTCAATTAAAATATACTACAAGCCACATGAAAACTATTTGCCAATTGTTCATATTTATAAATTGCCAATTGTTATAATTTATAAATATTTATTATTAATAGAATTACTCTATATTACTGTAGTCTCTAAATGGTAGCTAGGCATAAACTGGAAGGAGAGCTCTGTACCAATCCCCAATGATGATGCACAGAACCAGCCAGGTCTAGCTCTTGTGATGCAGGCCTTTAGTACCTTTCAAAAGAGATATTCTCTTTTGAAAGGGAATGGAAGGGGAGGGCTGCAAGTACAGTGTAGCCTACTAATCTGGTCATTTATGGACACTTTTTTCTTTTTTTCAACCCTGCTGAGGAGTGGTCAACTTCCCAGGTTCTTGGTGCTAACCATTTATACACACTAGACTGGACTGGATTATGGATTTGAGCTTGATGTATCCTGGACTTGCTGCTCTGGTAGGCCTCTGTTAAGGGATAATCTGTTGCTGTGTTTTCAGTTTGATTATGAGTTGCCAGCCCTAAGTGAACAGAGGCATGGGATACCTTATATCAGCTAGTGAATAATCCTGATCAGAAGCCATCACAGGTACCTGAACCTCACTTAGCTAGTTGGGCATCGTCAATGCTAAACTGGAGTAATGTGTCTCAGGCAGGTCTATGGCTCTTGAAAAGGTCCACTTGAAAAGGTGGTGCCTGAAATTCCTACCAGCATGGGTGGCTTCAGCCTTTAACAGTGGGAGAACCTCAACTCTCACTTAGCTAGTTGGGCATTGCCAATCCTAAACTGGAGTAATGTGTTTCAGGCAAGTCATATGGCTCTTGAAAATGGGTGTATGGAGATGGATGAAAATACATGGCTGTGTAGAGGATGGAGAGCATCTCCAAGGTGTAAGTTTGCTTCTCAGCAAACATGCCAGTGATGCTCTTCTAGGATATGACTGCATTAATGAAAGATTTCTTACAGCAAAATTTAAACAAAAATTAAAGACTTGGATGTCATCTGTTGTTATGCCCCCACAGAGGACTCTGATGAGAGTGAGAAAAATATGTTTTACAGCCAGCTTCAGGATATTTTGAATTCTGTGAAGAAAGGAGGTATTTCTCTTGTGCTAGTTTGCCAATGGCAATGGAGAATGCCTTCTACAGGTAAGTAAACTTAATGGTTTATGAATAACTAACACATACACCAGGGCATTTATAAATATACATGGGTTTCACCTGATGGGTTGCACAGGAATATGATAGATTATATTTTAATTAACAGCAAATGGGACGGTTCAGTTAGGAATACCAGAGCATACAGGGGAGCCGAAATTAGGTCTGACCATTACTTGGTCAAAAGTGTCTTGCAGTTGAAACTTAAAGAAATGTTGTGCTAAGGTTAAGAAAATTATCTTTAACACTGAAAGTCTGAAAGATACAGATATAGCCAATGCGTACCATGATTGGCTACTTAGTCATTATAACAATCGTGGTTTGCATACTGCTGAAGTTGAAAAAGAATGGGATCAGTTTAAACAGGCTTTTCTTGAAACCAAAGAACTTTTTGGGTAAAAAAGAACAGAAGAAACAAAATTATTTGAGTATAAGGCTATGGAACTTATTTCTGAAAGAAGGAAGTGCAGGATTAATATGCATCAACACCCTACTAGTCCTAACAGAAGGCATTACAATGAGCTTAATAAACATGTAAAGGATCAGTTAACAGCTGATAAGAATCTTTGGCTTGATAACTTGGCTGACAAAGCAGAGGAAGCAGTTAGACAGCACAACAGCAGGGGGTTGTACCAGATTATTGTTTTATGCGGGAAGAAACAGACAACTACACAGGGATTGAGGGATAAACATGGCAAGGTGGTTGAAGGTGAGGATTCTGTGATTATATGTTTATTATGTGATTATTTCTACTGCCATTATTTATAATGAGGATAGATGTATTACTTGCTTTAACGATGGCCGTATATCACATTCTGAAGTCTATCTAGAGTGGCCTTAAATGGTCTATTGATTTCAAAATTTCTGATTTAGATTATGCAGATGATTTGGCCCTGTTGGCTAATGATGTTGATGAGATAAATTCTTTCATTAGGGCTGTTGATGAGATTGGTAATAGAGTAGGTTTGGTGATAAACAGAGAAAAACTAAAGTGATGAAAATTAGTCAGGCAGGTGGTGCTCCAGTTGCTTTGAATGGCTCTCTTGAGCAAGTGTCTCAGTTTAATTATCTTGGAAGTTATATAACAGATACTGGAGATGTGCAGTATGAGATAAATAGAAGAATAGGTATTGCCTCTGGAACTTTTAAGAATCTATTGAGTGTGTGGAAAAATAGGTGTGTACACTTAAAGACTAAAATTAGGCTGTATAATAATTTGGTTCTTTCTAAGGTTAGTTATGGTAGCGAAACATGGACCCTTTGTAAGCAGGATAACAAGAAACTTTGATGTCTTTAGTTCTAGATGCTTACACAGTATCTTGGGTATTAGGTGGTTTGACTTTGTAAGTGATGAGGTTAGAAGGAGTCATCAACCTCCTTTGAGCAGCATGTTGTGCAGAGAGAGATTGCATTAGTTTGGCCATGTTGCGTGTATGCATAGCTGCAGATTGGCAAACAGGATTATGAACAGTGTGCCTAAGGGTTTTAGAAAAAGGGGGTGACCTAGGATGTGATGGGCAATGTCAAACAGAACCTTGCTAGAATTGGCCTAGTGGCCAAATGCAGCAGCTGTAGCTCAGAACAGACATCTGGAGAAGAAAAGTAGAGTCTGGTTGGACCTCCGTAGCCCATGGCTGCATAAGGATTTTTTATGTATGTATATTACTGTAATGTTTGCAAATTATGCAGGTTTTCATTATTACAGGGTTCTCAAGAGCATGAATGACATAAATATACAATGGAAGAATTAGTAGATACATTATTTTTATTATTGGGCAAAGCTATTCTAATGAAGTTGTTGAACTTTAAAAACATTGGTGCATAAGTTCCCAGTTGGTGTGATGCAGGAAACTGATGTTCTGCAAATGAAAGTGATTCAAAAGTGCTATCAAAAACAAAATTAATCATTAAAATGTATGATTTTTGGTGTGCTACAAAGTGAATCCAGTACTAAGTGCACTGCGACATGAAAATGCTGAGAACCACTAATTTACATACTCTCAAAGACTGAAGATAAAATAAAAATCTACCTAAGTTTTGCTTTTCTACAAGTCTAGAATCTAGACTCTAAATATGAAGAAAGTATAGTATGTCATCTCTTGGTTAATGATTTTATACTTGATGGAAAGCTTTGTTCAGTACTAAAGCAATTCACAGCAGCACACTTTATTATTCTAGGAAACTCAAGAAAGGCATGAAACAAGTACATATTACCCAACACCATATATTCTCCAACAGCTGGGGGCGGGGGTGGCTCAGTTGGTAGCGCGCCAGGCTCGTATTCTGTAGTTCCCAGATTCGAGTCCCAGCTGGGTCAGCATTGAGATTTATCTCCGCAAAATTCCCCGCCCTGCCCACGATCAGTAGGGGACACAGATGGGCTTGGAAAGGCCGCCGTCCGTCGGATGGGACGTTAAGCCGTGGTCCTGTGTACGGGAGAGCCACACCCTGTGCACGTTAAAGAACACGCTGGATGGCCTTGATGGGAGGCTACCATCTGTCTCCCAACAGCTATTCCAGTGGGTCCCCTCCCACAACCTTCTCTGAGCCTTCGGGGTCCATGTGATCTGGCCATTTAGCCCATGGTGTGCAAAAAAGTGCCGCTCAGAGGTACTGCATAATTCAAACAGCCTGACTTGTCTTCTATACACAAAAGACACTGCAAAGGAGTATAAATATGTGTCTTTTTTGCACTCTGCCTCCTGTAAGGCATGCCTGCTTTCACTTCTCTGCAGTTTGTTCTAGTAAATAATATACAAAGTAGAAACGTGCCAACTAAAGAAATATGGCTATTTTTAGTGTTTTATAAATAATTAATTAGTATTATAGAAAAGTTGCAAATCAAAGAAAACTGAAGATGGGAGCAGATATTATTACAAGTACTTCTTACAAAAATTTACACCTGGCAGAATATGGGAGAATTAGAATGAATAATTTTAACATATGAGTGCAAAACATTTACGTAAGAGAAACTTAGCTTCCATACATATCTCCCAGAATTGTACGTAGTAGGCAAATCTTGGGGCAACAATATTTTAATTAATGTTTTCCAAACTGCATTAAAATAATATTCAGATGTTTGGTTCACTTATTACAACCTTAACTATAATAAATGGTTTTTTCATCAGTCCATCAGGTTCAATATAAAACTAGATTCAACAGAATTCAGGTTCATTCATAATTCTTCTAGTATTTTGCCCACATATCAAATGAATTTTGAAAATATTCAGTTACTTCAGTAATTTTACAATAACTAATAGCAAAATAAAAAAAATACTATTCAGATATCAGATGAATTTACATTAATAAGTACTCCCATAAGCTATCCATTACATATATGACTATAACTACATATATTATGTTATGTAAAAGAACATTAAAAATTGCATAAAAAACACATATAAAAATACAGCTTATTATTTGACTTTAACAATAAAATAAATGTAAACAAACCTTTTGCCCACAAATCAAAAAATTTCTTAGAAATTGGTAGATAATTAGTTTTTATCTCTGAAACCTTGCTTTCTTTAGCTAGAGGCTTGATTTGAAACTTCTTCTGCTCTCTAAGTAATTGCAATGATATTAATTTTTTTTTCCTTTTCCCTATTTCTTGACGATGCCTACAAAAAATGATTTTGATGAAAACAATAAAATCCTAATGCAATGAAAAAACTAAAACGGCAAAAAATATAAACAGTTATGCTTATCTATAATGGGCTGAACTTTTATACTTTATATTAGACTAATGACTTTTTACTTTTGTTTACAAACATTACAGTATAATATAAAAAAATACTAAAAGATGAACAATAAATTCTGAAGGTTAACATAGTAAAAGATAATTTAAATATGTACACAAAAATTTACTTTCTCCATAATGTATTTCTGTCTAGTGTCTTTGAGTTATATGAATGCATTGACTGCAGCCACTTTTAACTTAACAATGCTACAGTTATGCAGTACTTTTATTCCAAAGATATGATATGCAAATAATTACATGCATAAAAATCTTGATATAAGTAGAGAACTTCAAGAAAAAATTACATTATTATCATCAAGCTGTAATAATTTAAATTATATATATGACTAAAACTTTCTAAAAGATATTTAAAACAAGAATTCTTATACTCAAAACTGCAATATGTACATTGATGATGAAATTAATTCTTCTATCTTTATATATTAATACTTCCAGTCTATGGCAAATTTCTCCCATAAAATTGGTACAATTCCTTGTGTGTCATGTGCAGTTAAAAGAAATATTACAAAAAGGATATTCATAAACTAGAGATGAATTTAAGCTCAATTTTTTGGGGCCTGCACCTGTCTGAGCCTAAAGTTATGGAGCACGGGTCTGCACAAGCTCAAACCATTTTATGATTTCTGAGCCCAATTTGGAGAAAACGCTTTCTGATATATCATGAGACAAAAATACAGTTACTAATCACTTACTCTATTTTTATATTATTAATTATAATCATTTTATGACAAAATGAAATGTTAATGCTATCTGGAACATAAAATGTTAAAATACTAGTAGAAACTGAAAATTTGTCAGTAACATCAAATAAGCATAAAGAGCAATTCATTTATTAACAATAGATAAGACATAAAAAAAGCTAAATGGTGCTTGTTTCTAATTATTAAAACTATTATTACACAGCTTTTAAACAGCCATTTACAGCTGATTAAAAGGTTGAAATTATAATTTAAAAAAATTAACATTTTTTACTTTTTTTTTATAATTACAAAAATATTTTAAATTTAAAGTATTCTGAGACTGCTCATGCCTAAAGTTGTATGTACTATTTTGAGGCTGAACTCACCCAGAGCCATCTCAGCTATTTTGAGCCTGAGCCTGACAAAGCCTGAACTCATTTCTATCATAAACAATACAGAGTATGGTATGCATACTTTTGGTCACGAGAATTTGAAAAACAGGCTAAACTTGCATAATAATTAAATGTTCATTGTGATCTTTCTACTTCACCGTATGATCTTTGAAATCAACAGTAACATAAGTGCAATACTTCACGCATTATGAATATGTAATGCACAACAAAAACACAAGAGTTCAGTTCCAGTCATCAGAAAAAATGTCAGTGTGCATTCAGAAGCCATCTGAACAAATTATTACTATATTACTATGGACCCACCTCATCAATAATGAGGTCTATTTTCCTTTGTCTTAGTGTAAATTGACATATGCTCTATGTCTACAACCTTTGTCTATTTAAAACTAATCTCATTCTACCCATATCCATATGAATTTTATGACCTCATCACTTAATTTCCTTTCTCCTCATTTTTTAAGCATTAATTCTATATTTTGAGATTTTTCAAGATTATTTTCTTTACACTGGAGTTGGTTTAACCAATCTAAAATTATAGTATAATAACTTTAAATTTCCTATTTTTGCAACTGAATATCAATAAGGGATCAATTCACAGGCAAAAAAATTCTGGCTATACTAAAAGAACACTGTACTGCATGTCATTATGAAGAAAAGGAAATTTTATACAGGAGATATTAAAAAAAAAACCATTGGATGACATATGAATTGCATTAAATTCTGTATTTAATAAGAGATCAGTAAAATTTTGGGGAAGACTAAGGCATGACTCACAACCAATCTGATAACAAGTCAGATGCTTTTTTTTATATCTAAGCTATTATATCCTCAAGCCAATCCCTCAATTAACAGTGGCTTTGAAAAAGAGTTTCATGATTTAGAGTACCATTTGTCGATCAGGAATAGGACACATCTAGTGTTCACAAAAATATAATTTTTAGTCATTCATTGAAATTGAGCATTATCAGTGAGAAATTCAATTATAGTAACTCGCATGAAAAGATCCTACATAACATAAAACATGAGTTTTATGCATGCATTTAAGCTGAAAAATTGAGTTTTGATAGGAGTTGGACTTGAAGTCATGACCTCCTGATTATATGTCATGTGATTTATTTAAAAAAACATACCCCCTCAAGCAGCTGCTTGCCACAGAGGCTCTAAATGATGAAGTGTAGTATGCATAATAATGAAGAAAGTATACTACACAGGACTTTCTTCATTATTGCTTGTTATTCTTCATACTGCTTGCCACAGAGGCTCTAAATAATGTAGAAAGTATAGTATACAGGAGCTTGCCAGTTTATATGCCATAGTAGAAGGTCTGTGAGGATGGCAGAACCTCAGCAGAAAAACAATAGGAACATCCATGCCTTACCCGGGGCTCGAATCAGGTCCCTTAGATTGTGCCCAAGCGCACTATTATCATTCATCTTATTTTTGACCACTTATATTCATCTTATTTTTTTACCATCTGAGCTATCCTAAGTCTCAAATCAAACCCTCAATTAACAGATACAATGAAGTGACTTCTCCAATTGGATGGTACATTTGTGGACCCACCTGTCCTGGGAATGGAACGCATCTAACTTTTCAGATATTTAAGTCTATAGAATCTTTTCTGTAAGTTACTAAACTGAATTTTATTTTATGAAAACACAAATATATTTATATCTACTGGTCATTATATCCCATTTGGCACTAAATGCATTCAATAATCAAATTCAATGACCTAAACAGTACATAAAACTATAAGTCTACACAGCTGCCATAACACATAGTCAAAAACCACTTCTAAAATTAAGTGTGGTACAGGCTTCTGTCAGACCTCTGTGGCAAGCAGTTATTGAGGGATTATTTATTTATTATTTAATGGCCAATACAAAAATAAAAGTGTATGGAATCAAATTTTATCTAACATTTTTCCATCCCTACGAATGTTATATAACACGATTCAATTTTATTCAGAATCATTCAGTAAGATCCTACATTTATCCTTTGTACTAACTTGTGTTTGTAGAGTATATTTAACTACTTTTTCTTATCAAATTATAAAGCAGATATAATGTAAAATGTTAAAATATATGCAACGAAATTTTACACGTGGAATATAAAACTACAAAAAATTCCTATCAAATGGCTCGATATGGAGTTTTTCAAATGCAAGCAATCAGGTATTTTTTTGTAAAATGAAGCTATGTATCTCTGCTTTAACTGTTCTTTCAGATGAATTTCTGGTGAAGTTTCATAAGACTAGTTATCAAAGAACTCTATAATTACCATAATAAAACACTGCTTCTGTTATAGTTACCCATTGCAGTTGTTATTAGTGTCTTATACAATTATTCCATGTTCAAAACATCAGAAATGTCAAATAACTTTTCATTTCTGCATAATGTAATTGAAATTCAGCACTACATCTATAGAGTGGAATATACATTTAATGCTTCCATAGAGTCTAGAGCCTCAGTTTTGTTATTACATACATAATGAATTCAAATTTAAGAATCATAATGCACACTCATGTCCATAATATGGTTAGTTTTCCACAATATAGTTAGAAGTTGGTCCATGGTTAATAAGTGTAGTTAGCATGTTTGGGTGCAGTGAGAAGGGAAATGGATTTGAATTTCTGGTAAGGAAGGAATGCATGCTTGTCCTTTTTTGTGGTGACTTCCAATGGGATCCTATCAGCCTCACAGAACACAATTGCCACATGAATTTCTTTTATTGTTATACAATACTTCAAGCATAGAAATGCCACTGCAGATATTTTACAAAATCTTTATCTTCATTACAAGTTAGTAAAAAAAAATAGCTGAATTGTTTACCATGCATCTACAAATTAGTGAAAAGGACAAATCAAGGATCTTGAATGAAAGATTGGAAAGAAAATTAAATCATACGAGTGCAATAATGTAAATAATAATACTTGAGAGAATTTGGACAAACATTAAAAAAAACTATGAACAGAAGTCTAATATGAATATTTAATTTCTTGCACAAACATAACACCCATCAATAGTAAGCTATAAAATATATGAGTAACTACTAAGGAATGTCCCTTGTATGTCACAAAATTAATAATGTAAACATACTTACGGATTTACAGGTGGTGGTACTTGAGAATATGAACTTAAACCCTGGTGACATTTTAAAGGCTTTTTCTTCCCCACAGGTTTTTCTAAAAAGAATAAGAATACACTTTAAAATTTTGTAAAATGAAAATATGAAACAGTTGCATATTAGTGTCACCAATTCATTAGAAGATGAATATTTACATGAAATTAACTTTAGGGGAAAAAAAAGGCACATGTTATCAGAAAAGGCATCTGTTTCAAATCTGAAAGGGTTAAAACAGATAATGAAATTTTTTCCTATATAAAACACATTTGTTTATTTATCTATTAATGCAGACAGTTAAATACAATTAACCATGTTATGTAAGTCAGAATTAACAGCATAGATACAAAAAATCAATCAAGCAATTAAGTCAATAAAAGTGCAGTTGAGTGCAAGTTTTTATAGTAGCTCTTTCCCTACTATACTGGCCCGAAACAGCCCAAACTGCAGGTAAGAGGTAGTGAAGAGAAAGGAATAGCATTAATTAGATGAGTCAATTTAAAATCTAGGCTGTTTTGGCCCTGCATGGTAGGAAAAGGGTTAGGTATAAAGAATTTGCAGTAATTGGTTATAATGAAATCATAGGAAGCAATTTACAAGTTTGGGTTGGGTTGTTTTACCTCTGAGCGGCACTTTTTTGCACACCATGGGTTAAATGGCCAGGTCACATGGACCCCAAAGGCTCAGAGAAGGTTGGGGGAGGGGACCCACTGGAACAGCTGTTGGGAGACAGATGGTAGCCTCCCGTCAAGGCCATCCAGCGTGTTCTTTAATGTACACAGGGTATGGCTCTCCCGCACATGGGGCCATGGCTTAGCATCCCATCTGACGGACGACGGCCTTTCCAAGCCCATCGGTGTCCCCTACTGACCGTGGGCAGGGCGGGGAATTTTGCGGAGATAAATCTCAACACTGACCCAGCTGGGACTCCAATTTACAAGTAAAGCAGAGACTTCAGCATCCCATACTATGTAGCTTAGGTCTTTGCATTTAAGGTAATGATAGGCAGAATAGGGGTAATTAATATGTTCCCATTGTTCTTTCAAAATTTGGTTAAAATATGGTAAATAATAAGTTACTTCAGATATCTAGGAATTGAAATTATTTAATATTAGGAGGGTTGTTGTTGAAAGTATTAGTCAACCGTTTTGTAATGTTATGGCCACTCCTTTAGTAGTCAGAGTTTGGTAGCCTTTTGTGGCTATGTTTGTGAGAAGATGCATTTTGTAAGTTCTTTGGAGTGAGAGGCATTTGAAGGGAGGAGTGGTTAGAACCAGTTAGAATTATTTTATATTTTTTTGTGTTTAGTATGATGTAGTATGTATTTTGTTATGAGAGTGGAAGAAACTGGCAAAAGTTTAGAATGTGGGGAAATTACGTGGCAAAAATGAGAAAGATTTTTATGGGGTGTTAGAATTTTAGGAGAATAGTTTTTGATGAAACATGTACAGTGAGTTTTCAGAGGATTCTAATGTAGTAGGGGGTGGGTTGGGATAGAGTATATGGTTTGGGGTAAAAAATGTTGGAAGATTTTGGTGTGGAACTGAACATGCCGATAGTAACAAACACGTTTATTTCATTGTCATAGTTTGAGATGAATTGAGTGATTATTAGTAGTAATGTATAGTATAGTAATTATTAGTGTATTATAGTGATATATTAATTTTGTTAGATATTTAGGAGTATTTTAAAGTTCCTAATATGATTTATTGTTAATATCTGGAAGCATTTGGCAGCTTTTTTATATAGAAATTTTGGGTATTGTAAAATTGTCGGTGTGGAAAAAAGGCAGTTTTTGATGGAGTCAAGAAGATTAATGAGTAATTTAGGGGAGGGTTCTTTGAACTATATGATGTGGGAGTATAAGGTTTTTTGTTGTCTGTAATGGTATTATTGGTTTTGGGGTGTTTTTTATAATTCAGATCGCTGGTGCACTATTTCCGATTTTCTCTTTTCTTGAGATGTGTTGTCTCCAATGACGTTATTTACTTTTGGGGGCTTTTCAGATCGGCATTGCACTGTTTCTGATTTTCTTGCTTTTTGATATGAGTTGTCTCTGATGACATTATTTAGTTTCGGGGGCTTACTTATAATTCAGATCAGTGGTGCACTGTTTCCGATTTTCATGTTTTTCAGTTTGTGTTGCCTGGGAGGACATTATTTAGTTTTGGGGCTTTTTTATAATTCAGTCGGCAGTGCACTGTTTCCGATTTTCATGTTTTTCGGTTTGTGTTGCCGGGAGGACATTATTTAGGTTTGGGGCTTTTTTATAATTTGGTCGCGGTGCACTGTTTCCGATTTTCATGTTTTTCGGTTTGTATTGCCTGGGAGGACATTATTTAGTTTTGGGGCTTTTTTATAATTCAGTCGGCAGTGCACTGTTGACGTTTTTTTGCTTTTTGGTATGTGTTATGACGATATTTAGTTTTCGGGGCTATTTTATAATGCCGATCGGCAATGCATTGTCGATGATGAACTTGGTTTTGAGACGTGTTCGATTTCATTAATTCCGGTGATTTATTTAGGCTAACTATTGTATGTGTGACTGGATTGATCAGTTTAGTTTGTGGAAATATATTTGTGTAGTGATTTAATTATTGGAGAAAGAGGGGGGGGGGGGTATTTCAAGTATTTGTAGTATATGGGAAGGCAACTTTATTTTCATTGTTTATGGTTTTTTTTAAAGAATATGTGGTTGTGTGGGATGTTTTTAGTGAAATCGCGTTTTTTTTTGTTACGTTGTTTTTTACAACACAAATTACCGTTACCATGGTAACGGTACTTTGCATTTGACGTAAATTCGGGTTTTTCGTTACTATGGTAACGAAAAAAACAATCTTTTTTCTAGAAACCCCTGTTTGGGTTAGAGTCTCGGGGGTTGTGAGAATCAACTAAAAGGACCGTTTTGTTATGCTATGTCAAAAACAAAATGGCAGCTGAGGCCCGCGATCTGTACTACTGCCTTTAATCCTTTGCACTTGAGAGGCAATCCTCAGTCACCACTAGGTTTGATGCAGCAACTCAAATGGTGACTGAGAAGCAACAATAACTGTTTTATAAACAGATATCTTTCCTCTTTACATTTTAGATGTGTAAATCTATTGTCTATGTGCACTTCATAGTCAGCATTGTGTTTAATTAAAATTATTATTTTAAACTTAGACTGTTTTTAGTGGTTATAAAAATGGAACCAAATGATGAAATTAGTAGCAGTGAAGATGAGTTTGACTTTACTTTGTTTATGCACAATTTATTTTTATGTAGTTGTAAAAAATTTCAACTTTTTAGCAAAAAAAACTTGGAGTTGCTACTTCCCTATAATGGAAAAACCTTTGAGTGCAAAGGGTTAAACCCTACAAAAATGTGCATTAATTGCAACCCTAGTTGGTATATAAAGCCATGTGATACTCTGTCAGTTGGATAAGTCATGGGTTCATATCCCACCTGGCTGAATTTTTTTTTACTAACTTTACACAATGCATTATTTTAAATAATTACTTATAATTATACTATCCCAAAATAAACATTTATATTTAATTTTTAGTGCCAACAATCAATAAAAATGGATTGCCTTACAGAAGAAAAACTTGGTCGTCTGCTAATTGATACTTATGAAAAATTATAGTTATGCACAAAATTCTTAAAAATAAATTTAATAACTCTATAAACACTGTACTTAGAGAACTTGTATATAAAACGATTTAAATATTGATAAAAATATTCACATCTAAAATGTTTACCTGGCTCATCACTTTCTTTTTCTGTATGCAAAAAGAACAACTGCTCATCAGCTTTCTCAAACACTGGACCTCTAAAGAAGGAGAAAAAAATATTGCTTCAGAATACTGTCTGGCATCAATAAATAAATGACACTAAATTTCTTTGGATTGAGATTTTAAACCACTTCGTTTTCAAGTATTTAGAGGGGAAACAATCTCGTCTTAGTTTATGGGATTTTTTAGTTTACCTTCAGTATATGAAAACTCAGATTATCCAAAACTTACCCAATTCTTTCGTCTAATCTTTTTTCTTCCAAGAAATCATCTACCTCTTTAATATCACAATATTTCCTCCAGGATTTTTTTTTGTTTTTGCTGACACGAACACGCTTATTCCCACCTGCGACGGGTGCCATGTTTAGATTAAGCAGGCCAGAACTAATGCCACCCGTTTTTAGTAAACATGTGCTTCTTTTTCATGTTACTTGGGTAGCGAATTGTAAAAATATTAAATTAGAGAGGGAAATGATAAATTCTCTAAAATAAAAACAAAAATGTGCATAACATACACCAAAGAGCCAAAATATTATGACCAGCTCGTCATTATGCAAATCGAAGCAACTTGCGAGTAAATAACGGCGCGTGTGAAGGTCATAAAACGGTATAAATAACACCTTATACTGAGCTCTGTTAATCAGTGTTAGTCTTGCTCTTCAGATGGGAAAACAACGGTATTAATTGAGTTTGACAAAGGCCAAATTGTAATGGCCAGACGACTGGGTCAGAGCATTTCCAAGATGGCAAGGCTGGTGGGGTTTTCATGGTCAGCCATGGTTAGTACCTTCAAAAAGTGGTCGGAGGAGGAAAAAACCACCAACTTTCAAAGATGGTCCGAGGAGGGAAAAACCACAAACTGAGTTGTTTTGTATTCAAGGATGGCCCCTTGGAGTTGAACTGCCTGCAACGTGTGGGCCAACCATGGCCCATCGATGCTAGAGGTGAGTAAAGGCTATCCCATATGGTAGGAGCCAGCAGAAGGGATACTGTGGCGCAACTCACCTGCAATTTGAATGCTGGTGATGGGAGTAATGTGTCATAACACACAGTACATCAAACCCTGCTGAAAATGGGGATGCGTAGTCCCATGCCGCTCAGAGTGCCCATACTGATCTCGGTTCACCGTCAAAAGAGTCTACAACGGACATGGAAACATCAAAACTGGATGTTGAATGATTGGAAGGTCGTCTGGTCCGATGAATCTCGTTTCCTGTTGCACCATGTGAATGGCTGGGTATGTGTGCGTCATTTACCTGGGGAAGTATTGGCAACAGGATACGCTGTGGGACAAAATCAAGCCGATGGGGGAAGTGTAAAGCTTTGGGCAATGTTCTTTTGGGAAACCCTGGGTGCAGTTATTCATGTGCAGGAAACTATGACGTCTACCACCTACCTAAACATCATTGCAGACCAGGTAGCAACGGAATATCTCTCTAGTAGTTTCTTCTGTCAGCAGGATAAGTGCGCCATGCCACACTGCCCGAATTGTTCAAGAATGGTTTGTGGAACAGGATGAAGATTTCCAGGTATTGCCCTGGCCTCCAAATTTCCCAGACATCAATCTAATCGAGCATCTGTGGTTTGTGTTGGAACAGCATATCCAATCTATGGCAGCTCAACCAGGTAACATACAAGAGTTAAAGAATTTGCTATTAACGTATTGGTACCAGATACCACAAGACACCTTTAGAAATCTTGTAGTGTCCGAGTAAGAGCTGTTTTGGCGGCATGTGGTGGACTAACATCATATTAGGCAGGTGGTCATAATGTTTTGGCTCTTTGGTGCATATCTATATCAGTTTTACTAAAAATGTAATATAAGTTGCGGAAATGCTATGCAGCGAGAACAGTGGCTTTTCTTTTGTATATGGGAGAGTTTTTTTTTAATTTTTTTCTCATGGCAACTAGCTAAGAAAAAAAATACAGAAAACATATCGAAACTTTCTTTTTTCATGAATTTTTAACATGAAAAATAATACTTGCATTACAAATTAACTCAGGTGCTGGCATTGGTAATGAAGTAAAATTCAGATAGTCTGGAATCACAAAAGGCGGATGCTTGACTGAGATAGTCCGTCAGCCTGTCTGCCTACCATGTTCCAAAGCTTTTCCTGTTACTTATTATTTATTTATTTGATTATTGTTTTTACAGTTATTTTAATACTGTCTAGCATGTAAATATATGAAATAAAAATGGCTTGGCTATTTTTTGAGATATTATCTAATATCCGGCACCACTCAAATCCCAATAGCGCTGGATTATTGGAATTTCACTGCATTTATAAAATGCTACAGGGAGTTCATTTCTTAAGGATATGGTTATTTCAAATTTGTGACTGGTTTAAGTCCGACTCATCGGCAAAACTCGTTTTTTCCACAAAAGTATTTCTTGAGCATTATTTTTTGCAACTCATAAAACAAATGTTTCGACCAACAGAATGGTCGATCACTGCTCGTGACAATGACCACGCTGGTGGTTGAAACCAGTCAGCGCACTAAAGAATATTGTGAATAAAAAAAACAGGTAAGAAGAATTACTGCGAACTCCATTAGTAAACTTTAAGCTATCTAAAACCTTTATATAATAGTAAAAATAAAAAAAACTGCTGTTGCTTTCAAGAAAACTGCATGATGCATAACAAACATCATAGTCCCCGGACATTTAATAGCAAATAAAAATTTGTTTCATTGTCCGGTTGTTGTTGTTGAGATAGTCCGGTTGCTTGATTGAAAAAGAATGGTTCTGAAGCACTGTTTTTCTCTTTGTGACAAACTTCTGAAATAATCCATTTAACGTTATACACCTCTGGTCTGGTAAAACGTCGATTATTTGTTTTATTATATATCTTAAAGTTCAATTTATTTAAACAAAAATTATATTAAGCTTAACATTCCAAAAAACAATAAAACCAAAATAAAAATTGTAAAAAAGCACTAAAGTAAAAACTACTTAGGTAGTATTATTTTCTTAAAATTCCGCGACACATCTGGACCACGGACATGACACACCGTTTGATATCTACTGGGCAATTTGATTGTCATTCAGTTTAGTTTTCAAAAGTCTCAATTTTTCAAATACATTGATATCAAACCTGTTATCCTGGAATAGATTGGCAAGTAGCACTGTAGCGTTCGAGTTCTCAGCTTGCCGGGCTCTCAAAGAAGCAAGTTTTTTAATCATTATTTTAAATATTATATAATTGTAACATTGGATATTACTATACAAGTTATGACAGTATTGTTTGGGAGAGACAACAATAACCAAAAATCTTCTGCTTTCATCTTAATGATGTCAACTGAAAACACATAATACCCACCTTCCATAAAGAAAATTGTCGACGAGGTTGGTAGACGTTCTGCGGAATTGCAGAAAAATCTGTTAAGCGGCAAGTACGAACTAGATGCCCTGTATAGGTAGAGGTTGGCTATCTCAAAATTCGACGCCGTGTATTGTCTTCGCTCGGACTGTTTAGCGTGCATAGCTGAATGGTATTGCACAGATACTTATGGATTCCGGAAAAGGGTAGGATAATATTTGATACAGATTTCAGTGTTCATGATTGGAAGCTCTTTAGAAAACGGCTAAAAAAGGAAAAGTAAATTTTAGGGCTTTTTTTTTTTAAACAGATATATAATTTCACTTTGTTGTGTGTCCTTCTGTGGACATCGAACTTTTTTGTTTATGCAGATATAAAAAAAATTCTTTTTTGCGTTAGATAGGTATTAATGATATATTACGATTAGCATTTTTCGAATCTCGCAAAAGTTATAACTGCGCCCACTAACGGTGGAAAAAGTTGAAAATTCCAAAATATCAAAGGAGTATTCCAAACGATGTAGTTATGTTAGAAGTTTAAAATTTTGGTGCTGAAATACGAAGGTTACGAAGTTAACATTGGCAACAATCACAGGACCTTTCTTTTAACAGAAAAGTGTATGTTTTTAGAGATAAATTAAAAATTCTTTTTGGGTTGTACAGGTATTGATGAAATATTACAATTTGCATTTTGCGAATTTCCTAAAAGCTATAAATGCGCCCGCTTAATGATGGGAAAAAAATCGAAAAATTCCAAAATTTAAAACGAATTTTGCAAACGATATAGTTATGCTAGAAATTTGAAATTTTGGTGGTGGAATGTGACAGTCTTCAAAATTCCATGGACAACATTGAGTTGACCCTAAGTCCAAGGTAGGTAAGAAATGGAACGGTTTTCGTTTTTTAGTTGGGTTACTAATGAAATGTAATTCGCATTTTCAAAGGCAGTTTTACTTTATATATTAGAGATCACTAAATATCAAAACTGTAAATCTTTCAACGAATGTTTCAAGTGATCTGTTTATGGTAGAAATTTCGGCATCTAGAGTTCTAATATGGTAGAAATTCCACTGATAGCAATGATCTGCCCATTCTTTTCAGAGGAGCGAGAGAAAAGCAACTTTTTAAATTTAAGGACTAAAAGACAAATACTTTTTGTTTTATAATTAGCAATAAAATATTACTATGTGCATTTCCCCATCATACATTAAAAAATAAATAAATAACCCCTTAAGCAACTGCTTGTACAGAGGTCTGATAGGAGCCTGTCAATTTATACACCATAGTAAAAGGTTAATGAGGATGGCGAGACCTCAGCAGAAAAACAACACGAACATCCATAATCAAGTTTTAAGGAGTGAAAAAGTAGGCAAAGGAAGAACATTCTCTTTGGAAATGAGATTCCCACGTGCCAGAGGCGATATGCGTTCTTCTAGTTATTTTACACTTTCAGTACTCTCCGACAGTGGAAATTCGAACTACTGTATAATTGAGAAAATAAACTATTAATATTTTATTAGTACGTGCAATGTGCAAAAAAAAACTTCAATCTCTTAAAACAGAAAAGTTGCATTTTACCAACGGGACAAATCATTACACTATTAGGGTAAACCACTTGACCATTACACTCTATGACCAAAAATTTAAGTTTCTAGCAAAAATAGATTGTTTGCAATATTTATTTAAAGATTTGGCATTTTCAAGCTCTTTTTCGCCGCTAGAGGTCGCCTTTCGAGTTTTTATATACCGCCTTTAGCACTCTCTAACACTGGAAATTCCACTGATTGGGATTCGAAAAAAATATTATTTTTGCGGAAAAAAGTTTTGCCAACATACGAGATTCGACCCCGCATCTCTCCAGAAACATGTCAGAGTATTCTAACCTGTTGAACTAACGCCGGCTTTTTTTTCACAAGAAACATGTATTGAGTTATAGATGTTTAAACGTTTACAGGTAACGCTGAGATTATCAAATATTGTT
Organism: Ryuthela nishihirai; assembly: GCA_038380435.1. Lineage (NCBI taxonomy): Eukaryota > Metazoa > Arthropoda > Arachnida > Araneae > Heptathelidae > Ryuthela > Ryuthela nishihirai. The sequence goes on along the minus strand of JAWZYU010000034.1, from coordinate 36,173,780 downwards.
TAAATCCTTAATATTGTTAGTGCCGGTAAAACAAAAAAAAAAAAAAGATTTTCATTTATGTCGTAAAAAAGTTTCATTTTTGCACCTACCCCCCCTCCTTTGGCTAAGAGGGCAAAGCCATGTTGCCATTGCAAACCTTCTGACCATAACACTCTGCTACCAAAATTTCAGACTTCCAGTGTAAATAGTTTGCAATATTCGTTTTAAATTTCAGTATTTTTCCATCTTTCCCATCGCTAGAGGGCGCAATTAAAGCTATTGAAAATTTTCAAAAATGCGAATCTCAATATTTGTTCGACCTTTATATCCAATCCAAAAAGAATTTTTCATTTAGCTCTAAATGTAAAAAAAAATGATTATCTATAAACGGACAGACAGGTGGAAAGACAGATGAACAGACAACAGTTAACAGAGAGACGGACAGACGAACAAATATTGGCATAGGCAGACGACAAAGTGAAAACATTAGCTTGTTTTTAAAATGAATCTCAAAAGAAATTTGTTGATTTTCAGTTAGCTCATTTCACTTTTGCAGCCAATTGCCGTCTTCTGATGGAGTTTCTCGAGAAAAAAAATATTCATTATTTCTTTCAGTGAAATTTTTACATCCAAATGCAGCGCAGTGAGGTATTCATCAAATATGAGAGCTTTTAGACAAAATAAGTGGTAGAAATATATAAAACTATAACAACTGAGAAGTTTTAACTTGGTACACACACTCATAGGCTGTCTCATGGTACGATAAAACATGGCGCCCATAAACCACGTGACTCAATCAACCAATGGCAGTGAATCACCGAGACTGTCATTCTCTAACTATACAGGATCTCTAGTACGAACTATCCAAATAAATGCTGAAATCTTGTGAAAAGTGAAAATCGATTTTTTTTAACAGCCTGAAAAAAAAAAGTGTGCCAGTCAAAACTCTGCTAGTATAAAGCATTTATTGAAATATTTGGTATTTAAAACAGTTCAAGTTTTCAAAAATTGAATTTCAACTTTGAAACGAATATCAGTAGAAGTAATGCTAAGGTAGGTTTTCGACTGAAACATATTAAGATAGGTTTGATTTGAGTATTAGTATAACTTATATTAATCCATCGACATACTCACTGAGCAATGTAGGCATGAAATCCTTAGGTTATCCAATTGGGAGCTTGGTTTACTTCTGAGCGGCACCTTTTTTTTGCACAAGGCCATCCAGCGTGTTCCTTAACGAGCACAGGGTATGGCTCTCCCACATACGGGACCACGGCTTAACGTCCCATCCGACGGAAGGTGGCCTTTTCAAGCCCATCGGTGTCCTCTACTGACTATGGGCAGGGAGGGGAGTTTTGCAGAGATAAATCTCAACACTGACCCAGCTGGGACTCGAACCTGAGACCTGCAGATTACAAGCCTGGCACGCTACCGACTGAGACCCCCCCCCCCCCAATTGGGAGCAATGACACACAGGTGAGCAGTCCCATAGGTGATGGTACCATTTTTGATAGATGTCAAATTTTTGGGGTAAAATACGGTTGAAAATTCGTTTCATTATCATGTCGAGTTCCATCTGAGTGGCTTTTTTGCTCAAAAAATGAAATGGCCAGGTCACGAGGACTCAAAAGCTCAGAGAACGTTGGAGGTAGTGGTCCCACTGGACAGCAGACACAGACGGAAGTGTCCTTTTAGTGTATTCATTTAACATGCACAGGGTATGGCTCTTCTGCACATGGAGCCACAGCTTAACGTCCCATAAGATAGATGGGATGTTAAGAATAAAATTATTTGACGATTTTTATTTTTTTTAATAATTGAGATGGATTGGACAGCTTTCCAAATCTTCTAGTGTTCATATCACTCATGAAAACACAATTAAATAGCTCCCGACTTTTTTGCTTACTCCTTAAACTCAACATGTATCTTTGTATTTTTCGTCTGAAGATATGAGATTAGGCGCTATTTTTACAAGGAAGCAGCTGTGAGCGCTTTCCAAAAGAATTTAAAAATTTGGGTGCTATATTGTCAATTGTCTGCAAATGGTAGCTAGGTAGTCACTGGAAGGAGAGCTATGCATCAATCCATTGTGATGATGAATAGAACCGGCCAGACCTAGAAACTAATGTACGACTCCGTCTTCTCAGAGGGGGGTGTTTGGATAGCGTAAACAAATCTTTCACCACGATCTTAGATTTACTTGAATTGTGCACTAATTACTGAAAAGTACTGTAAAAGCAGCAATTCGATATTTCATAGGTTAGTAATTTAATAAAATTGTGAAATGCTTTTAAATTGAATTTGTTAAAGCAGAGAGGCCAAAAAATAAATAAATTGCTTTTTTTTTCCTCAAACGAAACGCCTGAAATAGGGATTTTATAATTTTGAATGTGATAAATGAAGCCTAAAAATTAATATTTGATAAAAAATTTTATGAGTTGAAATGCTAAGGCTTGTCAATTGCGGTAGATGCTCCACTGTCTCTCTTTAAATAATAGCTAGTACTATCTGTTCCCAGCATTTTACTGTTTAAAAATAAAGCTTCAGAAAATGACAGAGTAGGATTAATTAATGATGCTGTACCAACTTTATTCGCATTTGTAACAAATGACACACCGTCAAATTGGAAACCTCCTGTATTGAGAGACACTTGTAGAAGATATGATAAAAATTGCAATGAGAACAGATATGCCTATAAAAATAATCACTCATGCTATGTAGGAGGGAAAAGTCCTGGAAAATTTAAGAGTAAATTGATGTCAGTGCAAAATGAAATTCCAAAGCTTAAAGAAAATGCTATGGTGACATTATTGCCGGCGAAGAGCCAAGTAATCAGATTTCTTCTTCTTCAAAAAAAAATATTAGATTTATTTGACTCAAAAGCTCATCAACATGACATTGAGACACCAAAGAATGTGTTTCTAGAAATAACTTTAAACCTGTTCAGAAATTCACAGCAAAAATGCTGAAAGAAGCAATGGCAAATTTTATTGCCAAGAGGTAAAATAGGTTTACCACGATATTATATTTTCATTCTCCAAAAGGCTTATTAAAAACTGAGGTTCTATTTTTATTTTTATAAAGGTTTATGAATTTGTAAGAGGAAAACTTCTTTACCAATAGCTCCACAATTTTAACTTGGTGCAGATCTGTAGATGGCCTTCCTGGATTTATTGAAGTTTTCTGCATGGAAAATTTTACTGATAGTAGGCAGAAGCATATGATATTCACTCTATTATTTGAGGAGAAGTCAATTAGGAAACAAATACTGTTCAATGGCAAATGCTATTGTGGATATGTAGATTATGGTAATAATGCTAATGATAAAATTTCAGATATAGCTTCTGAAACTCTGATAATTAATAAGAAAAATGGCAATTGTTTAACTTTTACTGAAATTAAAATCGTTGGCAGCAATCATGAAATGCTTAGTGACATTTTAAGTAATCAAGCAATCACAGTAATATAAGGGTGGTAGCAAGCAATCACAGTAAAGCAATGAAGGTCATTGTGTCTCTTTTCTCTGAAATTTGAAAATGTCATTATAAGCTGTGTTTATAGCAAAAAAAATATGAAAGATTTCTTGCATAGAATATAAATTAGCATTGACTCTGACCAAATGCAGTCTTCTATGTCTGCACTTATTAACCCTTACAAAAACAATTTTTTTTTCTTTAAGGAACAACTTTTGAGCCTTATTATGATAGTCCATATTACATATCAAAAGAAAAAGCATTTAATTCTGGAAAAAAAATAATAAAAGGAAAAAAAAATGGTAGGGAAGCATAAAAAAGAATGTCGCAGGTTCTTTTGTAAGGATTTTTGGAAACTGATTAATCAGCTTCTGTCACTTTAAAGGTTAATATTAAAAATCGAGGTTTTCTCGCCCTTCTACCAGTATGTGTATGCAATTGCAAAAATTACTGAACAGTGTCTTCCAGGAGAAAACTTTATATTCTCAACAACAGCCATTTCATACCTAATTAAAAAATTCAGGTTAATGTCCTACAAAGGCTTCAATGCATGTTGGTGCTCAAATCAAGTGATATGAGCTAGATAGTCATATCACTAGTAGGGAATTTGATGTGGAAGTTGACAATCATGCTTAAAATATGAAAAAGAAACATTACAAAATAATATGCTAAAATTAGACCACCATTTAGAGACACAAATGACAGAAAAATTAAAAAGCATCAATATCAGAGCGATCATCTAAATTTGCACAAAATACAGTGATAAAAATATACTTTGCAGTAACTTCATTTCTTATACTCTATGTGTGATACGAATTTCCTACTGCCTCAGCTGAAATGAAAATAGTTTGCATTTTTTTTCATAGCATGAAATTTCAATTGTCATTTGTGTGTGTGTGACCTTGGATTTCCTTCTGCCTTAGCTGATATAAAAGTTTGCAATATTTATTTTTTGTTGCATCAAATTTCAATCATGCCATTTGTGTGTGTGGGGGGGGGGGGAGGGGGGAGGCTTGGATTTCTTTCAGCTGAAATAAGCTTACAATAATAGTTTTTTCCAATATACTTTCTCACCAATAGCAGGATAGGAGTGTCTTACCAAATACGAAGACTTTGGTAATCGTATTTACCAAAATATTAAATGCTTGCAGGATGTAATTTGACCCAAAGGAGTCACAATTACATTGGAACAGAGATTTATCTCTGCAAACTCCCATCTTGTTCATCAAATTACAAATCGTTCATTGTGAGTTGCGGAGTATACCCCAACAAGAGTACCACCAAGCGTTCCAGAATTGGTGTAGATGTCTGCAACTTTGCATAGATGCTGGAGAGGAGTATTCTGAAGGATAGTAAACTTTTGTTGAGGTAAGTGCAATGGTTTTTGTCCTGCAGATACGTCAAAAACGTTTTGAATGCCCCTCGTATCTTGGCTAATTGTTAGTGAAAGCAAGAAAACTTTTTTTATTTATAATAATAAATGCCACCTCAAGCAGATGCTTGCCACAGGAGCCTGTCAGTTTATTTGCTATAATATATGCGAGGATGGCAGGACCTAAGCAGGAAAACACAAATATCCATGCCTTACCTGGAGCTCGAAATTAGGTGCCTTAGATCAGTAGTCAAGCACATTAAGCACTTGGCTACAGGACAGCGTTTTTCTGAAGGCAATAGTATTTTAACCCCAATATTTATTTTTTGTTGTTGCCGGAACATTGTTTCAGTTGCTTCTGCTACTTGTCTAATGCAATGGGGTAACAAGTTATTCTGCTCCTTGGAAAAACATAAAATATATATTTTTTAAATTAGCCTCTGAGAAATTTTTGATCACACGACACCACTTGCGACTCACCTCTTGCAGTTCAGTGCTTGCTCATTTGTGTAATCACTACAGATAATGTCAAGATTCAGGGCTGGGGCCATAATGAAATTCATATTGTACACCGAGATGCCAGTTTATTACATACACCACCCATCACACAAATTGTTCATTCCAACATGTAATACTTCACATGACCATGGTGTGCAGTATATAAAAAAAAAAAGCAAAAAATAAAGCGTCTTTCAAGCCAGCTTTTCAAGAATCAGTTAGTTGGATTGATAGTCAGAATGAGCAAAACAAGCGACCCGAGCAACTATGAACATATGATAGTTGGTGTTAGGCATGCCGGTTCTAGCATTTCCCAAACGGCCATTATCAGGGCTTTTCATGCACAACTGTTTCAAGGGTTTAATGAGAATGGTGTGAAAAGCAAAAAACTACCAGTGATCGGCGATCCTGACGATGAAAACAGCTTATGGATCAGAGGGGTCAAATGAGACTGGCGAGAATCATGCAGGAGAACGTACAGGTCCCAACAAAGTAAATCGTAGTAGAATTAAATATTGGTATGCAGTCATCTCCAAATGTACCACATATCAGACCTTGTCATGAATGGGCTACAACAGCTGCTGACCATGTCGAGTGCCAATGTTGTCAGAGTAGAACACAAAAGTATGTTACCAATGGGCACAGGAGAATCGACACTGGACCACTGAGGACTGGAAAAAGCCTAGTCGGACAAATCAAGGTTTCTTTTACACATGCTGATAGCTCAGAGTGTATTAGTTATAAAGAATGGAAAGAGCTATTTATAGGGCAGCCACTTTTGTACTGTTAAGAGATATTGTACCTAAAAATTAAAGGCAGAATATTTGAACCTGTGGTGTCTCAGCAATCAACATACCTTTAATAGCAAGAGGTGCTCTATTACAGTAAACCTATAGTTTTAATCACAACAGATTTAATATTTTTTTAACGGTAGAGTTTGTTGAAATTAAAAGCACTTGTTCACGATATAGTTATTTTTGAAATGTGAACAACTTGGTGGGGATATGAACCACAGTCGTGGGTCGTCCCACCCGGCTCAAGCTATTTTCCCTCTAAAATTGATTGACGTTAAATTCAGAGCGATATCTCCCTTAATATATGAATAAATACATAAAAAAAACTATTCAATTCAATCTAATGTTATATTTTGAAGGTTTCATTTCTTGCATGAGTATGCAACGAAATTGCTATGAAATATTCACAGGCATTTTTAACATCTGAAAGTATAGTTTGCACAATTCAAATATTGATTTCGAATTTTTTTTTTTATTTGAATGAGAAAATAAAAATTCTATGTAACAAAAATATTTATTTGACAATATCACTGTTTAGGAGAGTTATCTCTCCTGCATTGCAGCTTGAGAAGCAAAAACGATTTGGTGGTGATAGTTCATTTTACATATTGTGCAGTTAAAAGCTTAGTATTTTAACTGCATGATATGTAAAACGAACTATCACCCTGAATATTTTTGCATTCAAGCTGCAATACAGGAGACATAACTCTCCTAAACAGTGATATTGTGAAACAAATCTTTTTATTATTATTACTCACTGTGTTCACTCCTAAAGATTTAAAATTTTACGTTTACAAGCATAGGACAATTGAGAGTAATTACTCTGAAAAAATTTTACATTTAAAAACACTACAATATACAGAAATTTCATTTAAAAAAATCTATCTGCTAAAGTGAAAACTATGTGACTGATATGCATTAGGGTCATAACTTGCTTTAAAAAAGTAAGATTTGAAAATAATGTTTTTGATGGAACATGACTATATGTTAGGAACGTATTGACAAGAGAATGAAAAATCTACTTCAGTAATTGAAACCTATTCTATTTAATAATAATAATAACAACCATAGATTGTATGCCTATATATATATATACAATATTTATTGAATGAAGCAAAACAATATATATTACATTGAAATCACAGATATTCCATTTTTCTTTTTCCATAAAATATATTTATTTATCAAGGAACATTAGTAACTTAACATCCTCCTTAAAATACGAGAACTGCATCAGACATTGATTATCTGATAAAATAGTGTAAGCAAGGACATACCAGGAAAAAATAGGTTGGGGAATGGGGGAGGAAGATCTGTAATACAACTTGTATAACTTGTATATAGGCAAATGTAACGTTTTTTGCACTTTTTTTTTTCAACTGAAAAAAAATAATGATATTAATATTTATTATAAGGTGTTTTTGTCACCATTCTTTAAAGCAATATATTTGTAGAAAAGCAATAAGAAACTCAAGCACAAACCTATTTTCTCATGGAACTCTCTTTGAAAAAGTTACAAATAATCTACTAATATATATTTTTTTCTTGGTCTTACAAAAGAGTTAATTATATTCAATCATGAGAAACAAAGCCATGTAAATTAATGTAAAATATAATCCCAACTCTTATCATACCCCAACACTAAATCTTTGTACATAGCTAAATTGGAAGCCCTCTTAAATCTCTTATTCCTCATCGCTTCCATCAACTTCTTCATATTATAACATTTCTTTTCGGTATTCAGGGTCCAGATGTTTGTGGCTATTACAATGCTTTAGAATGTCATCAACTCAGTGCCATCCATTGCCTTTAGCTAAGTAAAAACAATGTATTGTTCTTTAGGCTATCAAAACAAATTTCACCAATTTATGCTACACCAAATATATTTCCATTAAAATTAGCAAAAATAAAATCCTCTTAATGAATCAATAAAACATTTGTCATATGAAACACTAAAATGTGATTATTATCTAAAAACAACACATAATAAAGAGTTTTAAAAAGAGTTGACCTGAAGTGTAATGTTATCCAAGAAAGTTTCTACTACTGTATGATTCTGGTAGTGCAGAAAACTTTGCATTTGAATTGAGTTTTTTTATGTCAGAAAGATGCTTTTGCTGCAACAATGTGATAAGTGTCCAAATCTTGTATCCCAATTTATAGAGAACATTTCCAATTTCTCACTGAAGGCCGGGCAAAGACTATGGAAGAATATCAGAAATCGGCACAATTGAGTCCCAAACCTTAGCAAGAATGCAAGATTACAAACTGGTGTGCTACCAATTATATCTATACTCCACAGAGTCTGGATACTTTAATCCAATTATATGAACATTAAATTTTCAGTTTTGATTTAAATTTCTAAAATAATGATCTCTAAAAAAATGTGCAACTGGAATTTCATTGCAAGTAAATTAAAATGTCAAATGACATAAATGTAAAATAAAAAATTCAAATTATATGCCCAATTTAATTGTACAGAAATTATTCTTTATTGGTAAAAACAATATATGAACTAGGTGGTATCTGTTAAACTTTGTCCAATTTCTAAAAATCAGTTATTAGCAAATATCAGTTAAGGTATACTCCCATATTTAGCAAAACATATAATGAAATATGACACACACATATATATATATACCATGAATTACAAATTTATTCATGTTTAACAGTTACGGATATAGAGTTGTCAGTTTTTGGAACAGATAAAACATTTAATATGCAACACAAATGTTAATAATAATCAATCAGAATAACCTGATATCATGCTAAGTGGCCATATATACACAGTCATATCAGAATAATATGACCACCTACCATACATATACTATGGTAGGTGGTCATATTATTCTGATACGACTGTGTATATGACAGCTGCAGGATAGATATATGTGTCATATACATATGCAGACCATATTAGGCCAGGATTTGTGAACACCTGACCAAGAAATATTTACAACAATTATTATATTGTGTTGTTTACTTCACTTCAAATTAAAAGGCTAATCGATAGTCATATTATTATTTGTGTGATATGAAACAAATAATATACATTGACTTGATGAATATGAGTGAAGGCATAGAATGAAGTGAACATCACTTCATTTATTGCTAATCTCATGAATGGCACAAACATCATGCCATATTAACAAATTTAGGGGGGGGGGGATATGGTATGGATGTTCAGCACAGACTACAAAATTTGGATGGATCTGTGAAACTAAATTTTATCCAGAGTGCCAACTTTTCTAACTACAACTCTGTCTATATATAAAGGCAAGCCAACAGATGCTGTACATTGGAAAGTTTGAAACTGAGGCAATGCATGTATTATTCTATCTAATGAAATAACAAAATGTGTGAAATGGATGATTAGGAAGAGCCTTGGTCCACTTAGTACAGGCAAAAGATAGCCTATGGTAACAGCAGGCTGAGAAGGGCCAAATTTAGCATAGTCGAGTAAAAACTTGAAAGAGTAGTGCTTTAGTGAGTAGAAGGACAAGTACTTGTCAGCACTGAAAAAGTTAGAAAAGTAAAAGTCATTCTTAAATTAATGACAAGTGCAGTCTCCCAGGTAAAAAGTAGTATTTTAATCATTGCTGCATTTTTATGAATATATCCACAACTATATTGTTGGAAAACTTCCATATATGTTACATTTGCAACCAAGAATGACGAATTATTTAATCAGGGCTGCATAACATCACATTTCTTTAAGTGAAAGAAAAGAACAGTAAGCAGCAATATTAAGGTTGATGGAATGGCTAGCCTCTGTGACTCCAACTACAAGGGAACTGGATTAAACCGTTAACCTAAGTCAGGAAAATGCCTCAGCTGGAATTTGTTATGAGCAAGGAAATATTTTTTGGAAGATGATGAGAAATTTATAAGCACAAATTTAGAGAGTTATATCTGTAGCACAGAATCTTATTACAATAATCTGTGAGACCTTGTTGTTGTTGTTTTAACTCTGAGTGGCACTTTTTTGCACACCATGGGCTAAATGGCCAGGTCACATGGACCCCAAAGGCTCAGAGAAGGTTGGGGGAGGGGACCCACTGGAACAGCTGTTGGGAGACAGATGGTAGCCTCCCGTCAAGGCCATCCAGTGTGTTCTTTAACGTGCACAGGGTATGGCTCTCCCGCACACGGGGCCACGGCTTAACGTCCCATCCGACGGACGGCGGCCTTTCCAAGCCCATCGGTGTCCCCTACTGACCGTGGGCAGGGTGGGGAATTTTGCGGAGATAAATCTCAACACTGACCCAGCTGGGACTCGAACCTGGGAACTACAGGTTATGAGCCTGACGCGCTACCGACTGAGCCACCCCCGCCCCATCTGTGAGACCTGAATGATAAAAGAGCAGTCAAATATCACACAATACGGTCATTTAGAAAATAATTATATTAGTAAGTGATAATAACACTGTACTGGGTAATTCAATCCAGAAAAAAAAAAAATAATAAATTTGATACAACTGATAATGCAAATTTACACATCTATTTGAGTTAACAAAAAAAATTAGGCACTGTTTCCTTTGAAAGATTTTTACCCTCACTAATAAATTTAAATCATTTAATACTGTAACACTAAGAATTTATTATTAATATTTCTTTTAAGCAGGAGCAATTTCTTAGTATAAAATTAAACTATGCATTAAATATAAACATTTTTATATATTATACATAAAAATACTAGTTATTCAATCATCTTTAGCTTTTGCAGGAGAAAGTGAATCTGTGTTATTTTTGGTCATATTTTCTTTGCTAAAACTTTCAGGGTCTTTGCTTGTTGATGCACTTGTCACTGTAGCTTTGCTTTTAGAGTTCTTAGGTGGGTTGGCTCCATTCTTTTTTTTTACATCAAGGCGTGTAAAAAGATTAGCTTTCCACTCATCTTCTGGGACACTGGAAGCCCAAGATGGCACACAGGAACTAGGTAGAGTGAATCCTTTCATGGCTGCTTTGATTTTCTCAATGTGTTCTAGAGAAAAACAACATACAAACTTAAAAAGAGAAATATTAGATTCAGTTTAATTAGAATTAATATATAATAATAATAAATAATAGGAGTATCCAAACAAGCAAGTGAACAGGTGCATACACTGATAGAGAATATATTTGTTTCTTCTAGTATTTCTGGCATCAGCATGTGCACTAGCTTAGATACTAGGCAATCTTTTAGAAGTTTTATATTTTTCAACAGTTTGGGTCGCCCTGTAATTCAACAGATATTTGATTGATTGGTCTTAAATATCACCTGCAATAAAATTACCCATTTCTCAATTTTCCTGACTTTTTTTCCATTTTATTACCTTGATATAAGTAATTTATATTTCTATAATTATTAAAATCTTGACTTTATCACTTTAATTTTTTTCAAATTATGCCTATTAATATAGGACTTGAAAATCATAATTTATTAAGTGAAAGCTAATATAAGCCTAAAATTTTAGTACTATAAAAATTTGCTTTAATAACAATAACTTTTAGTAAAATTGTTAAAATATATCTTAATAAATAGCATTAAAAATTAAACATATTTTTGTTTTATAATGTATATGTTTGAAAAGCCTAATGCTTACTAAGTACAGTGGTTAATATAGTACCAATTTCAGCTAAGTTCAAAACTTTGCTATGAATAAGATTCACATTAAAAATGCTATTTATTTTTAATCTAAACTAATAAATTAGACTCAAATGACACTTGTTTACAATGGTATGCAAAACAACCTAAATTAAGATTGAAATATAATAATAATATTGCCTTTGGTGGGACTCTGTGAAGCTTATTACAGCTGGTTTCAGATGCAGTTAAGATTTAATATTGTCATTCTTTGAAATCAAAGACTGCCATCCATTGGAAGGGATGTTAAGCTGTGCTCAAGCATGCAGGAGAGCCATACTCTGTGTATGTTAAAGAATACACATATAAACTGACAGGCTCCTGTCAGACCTCTGTGGCAAGCAGCTGCTTGAGGGGGTATTTATTTATTTATTTTTTTTTAACAATTGTTCAGTCGTCCTGTGGCCGAATTAGTGCACTTGGCTACTGATCTAAGGGACCTGGGTTCGGGCCCCGGGTAAGGCATGTATGTATGTGTCATTTTTCTGCTGAAGTCCCACAATCCTCGCAGACCTTCTACTATGGCGTATAAACTGACAGGTTCCCGGTCAGACCTCTGTGGCAAGCAGCTACTTGAGGGGGTATTTATTTTGATTTTATTATTTTTAACAATTGTTCATTGGGTTGGGTTGTTTTACCTCTGAGCGGCACTTTTTTTGCACACCATGGGCTAAATGCCAAGGTCACAAGGACCCTGAAGGCTCAGAGAAGGTTGGGGGAGGGGGACCCACTGGAATAGCTGTTGGGAGGCAGATGGTAGCCTCCCATCAAGGCCATCCAGCGTGTTCTTTAACGTGCACAGGGTATGGCTCTCCCACACACGGGGCCATGGTTTAACGTCCCATCCGAAGGACGGCGGCCTTTCCAAGCCCATCGGTGTCCCCTACTGACCATGGGCAGGGTGGGGAATTTTGCGGAGATAAATCTCAATGCTGACCCAGCTGGGACTCGAACCTGGGAACTACAGATTACGAGCCTGGGGCACTACTGACCCCTGCCCCATTCATTGGGTTACTTCCTTACCCAATTTCATTGTGAATTGGCCATGTCAAGGATGTTCCTAACTGGGCTATCACATTGCCTCTTCACTGCATGTTGTATTAGGTGAGAACCATGTGTGACCCATATTACGTGTGGAACTCTGACCAGTGCTTTGTGGAATGCCATAAGGTCTGCTGCACACTTACAGCAGGAAGGAAGGGGGGAGTGGAGCCCATCACAGAAGAAAGGGATTTCTCTCCTGACCGTCGAAAGGGTTGGAAGCAAAGTGGATTACTGTGCTCTGGGAGCCAGCATCATTGAAGGACATTTTAATAAAGTTAGGTCAACATTCTGGGAGTGTGAGACTGGATATTCTCAGTAGGGCAGTGGATTAAAGTTGCACACAATTGAAGTTGTATTATTCATTTATGTAAATTGCTGTTAATTAAATGTAATATTTAGTCAAGAGATGCTAAGTTGATGGTGTCATTATTGAGCATGATAACTATTGTATGATTAAGATCTAGTAAAGACATTCAACTAACAGATCTCTCAACAACTAACAGATCTCTCAAATAAAGAGAGAGGTCTTGACACCATTTAATCTATTTTAAGTGGAAAAATGCCACTCAGAAGTAAAACAACTGAACTTAGCCATTTTTTTCCTTACAGAACTCCAAATCCTTGGGGCCTTGTCATTCACACCAGATGCAACATCCCAACCTCTTTTCTGTTACGATTGATTTTCTCAAGATGTCAGCACTAGCAACCTCACACTAAAAGGTTGAGGAATCTTATAATTTAAAAAATGATGTCTATTGAAGAGACAATAAATATTACACATTTGTACTATTTATTGCATACACAGATGTTAACTACCATTTAAATTCATAATTGCAATTTTTTCATAAGTGGTCCAGCACTTTTTGTGAGAACTATGCTTAGTTTAAAAGATTTCAGTTATAGCTTAGACATAAAAACATTGTTTATGTTTTAAACTTGTGCAAATGTTAAAGTGCTATAAAATAAAAATCCTTGGTATCAATGTGCTCACCATTCCTAAATTCCATTTGTAGTATCACCAACATTTCTATTTACTTTATACCATGTTCTATGAGGCATCTGAGTTCTACTCACAAGTTTGATCTGAATTTACACCTTTTTTTTGCAAAGTTTTGAAATGCTTTTCGAAGGTTTTTGAAAACAATTATCAAATAATCACTACCTTTTTTTTTTTTAATCATTTCTGAACTTGAAACTGAAAGCAATAAGTCTTAGGTTTCTTGGTTTTCCAATAAAGACTGACGTTTTATCATTTCTTAAAAATGAATGAAATCTAAGAAATGGAAACTAAAACGATTTTGTTGCATCAGAAATCAACTTTCTAGGCAATGGGAGAAGTGATAACAATGCAATTTCATTAAGGGTTTAACCCCTTCCATGTGTGAAACTGCATTTTAGAGCAATTATCAGTTCATAATTGATCAGTTGATCTGCATGTTTGATTCATATGGTAATTTTTATTTTGATTTCCTTCTAAAATGATAAGGATATTAAAAATTTATAAAAAAGACTAATGAATTGGCCATTCAATTCTACATTCAGTGACATGAAACACCTTATACTCTTTGATTTCTTTACTGCTTACACAGATGTTAACTGCCATTTAAATTCAGAATTCTAATTTTTCCATAGGTAGTGCAGGACATTTCATCAGGAGTTGCGATGGTCCACCCATTCACTTTTACTTTTCCCTTAACCAGTTTTACTTTATTTATGTTATATTTATCATTTTGGGGATTATTTTTTTGGACATTGCAATTCTTGTTCCGAGCCATAGGAGTTGTGCATACACAACTCTGACCTTTTGATTGTCAGCTGGTAATATGTGTGTGTAGGACATGACCCCTCTTGTGTCATAGCTAGCGTGATCGTCAGATTATTCAAATGTTTTCCCGGCGTGCAATAAACACGTGCCGATTTTTTTTTTTAAGAATATAATTTTTATTCATAAGAGTAAAGAATACAAATACATTTACAATTTGACCCGCAAAGCTAAATAGCTTATCTGCAGGAAACTGAATAAATTATACTAATAATAAAAATTAACTAATATATAAATAATTTATTATAATAAATATTTGTACGCAGCATGTTATAACTAAGTGACGTTAGGTAACAGAATGAGAGAAGTAGAGTATAGTGGAGAGAGATGTAGTAGAGATTTAGATAGATGTGAGTTGCTAGTACTCCAACTTTTGTATTCATCAATGAGTTTGGCGAGTTTTTGAATTTTTTTGGAAATAAACTTTGTTTGCTTTAGAAACTTTTGAATTTTGCTATTTTTCTCTTGAGCAACATTATTTTTTTTTTTAAATAATTTAAAATTCTCTGTCATTGAGCAATAAAATTTCAGAGTTTATCCTTCAAACTATTTGGATGTTGAAAGTTCTTAGGAGAAAACTCTCAGAAGCTTTTTGGAGCAAAGACAGCGCTCCGTCTTCAGTGAAGTGATGTTATGTACTGACGTTGGGTCCATTTAGACAAAGAGCTTCTTTCCACATGTCGTGTAGGGTGATTCCAGTGTCTCGGTTGCAGGTGGGGACGGACGAGGTCATTATTTCAATAGCCTCGCGGACTATGGTTCCGTAGAAAGTGGATGCGCGCGCAAGAAGTGTGGCGTGCTCCCAGTCTATTGTTGCCATGTGTTGCACTGCTAGCTCAGAGGCGGCCGTCGTTAGCTTCTTTTGGCTGACATCAGTTTTGTGCTCCGCGAACCTTTCTTGCATTTCGCTCTTTACATTTCACTCTTTGCAAGAAAGGTTCGCGGAGCACAAAACTGATGTCAGCCAAAAGAAGCTAACGACGGCCGCCTCTGAGCTAGCAGTGCAACACATGGCAACAATAGACTGGGAGCACGCCACACTTCTTGCGCGCGCATCCACTTTCTACGGAACCATAGTCCGCGAGGCTATTGAAATAATGACCTCGTCCGTCCACACCTGCAACCGAGACACTGGAATCACCCTACACGACATGTGGAAAGAAGCTCTTTGTCTAAATGGACCCAACGTCAGTACATAACATCACTTCACTGAAGACGGAGCGCTGTCTTTGCTCCGAAAAGCTTCTGAGAGTTTTCTCCTAAGAACTTTCAACATCCAAATAGTTTGAAGGATAAAGTCTAAAATTTTATTGCTCAATGACAGAGAATTTTAAATTATTTTAAATTAATTTTTGAGCAAGAAGGTCTTTTAATTGTATATTTTTTTTTATTGTATTTAAACTTTAATTAAGCTTGACAATCCTTTTTTGGATTCTTACTCGATAAGTAACACTAAATACATAAAGAACCCTATTTCAACTTTAATTGGCAAGTTAATATTGCCTGGCACCCGATAAAGCTATCCGGAATTTCCAATAAATTTGGATCAGACGAAAGATCCAACTTTAAAAGTTAATAATCTTTGGAGCATTACAAACTGTGCTTAATTTGACTTTAATAATATCATGTCTGTTTTCCTATTTCATGAGATTTATACTTGAATATAATTCTGACAATCAAGATGGTATAATTGAATAACAACAGTCCCAAAAATAAAGGTGTTAAGGCATTTCATGGCAAATGCAGATAAGAATAATTAAATATTTAAAATTACCTTGATCCATTGGATGAAAATCACTTTCATGAGATTCAGGTGAAGTATCAACATTTTGATCTTCAGAAGCAGGAACACTCACAGCCTTTAAAATATGCAAGGGAAATGTTTAATATAGTAGAATTATAAATACATACATTTAATATAAAAATAAAAATAAAATAAATACCCCCTCAAGCAGCTGCTTGTCACAGAGGTCTGACAGGAGCCTGTCAGTTTATATGCCACAGTAGGAAGATCTGAGAGGATGGCAGGACCTCAGCAGAAAACCGACACACACATCCATGCCTAATCTGGGGCTCGAACCCAGGTCCCTTAGATCAGTAGCCAAGCGTGCTAACCACTCGGCCACGGGACGGCTTCATTTAATATTTCTACATAAATTTATTATTTATGAAAAGAAATCAAATGAAGAAATTTATATCTACTACAAAGAATTTCTAATTCTTCAATGAGCATTCATAATTCTTTTATTCTTAATATCAGCTCTTTACCTCAACATATTGGTTGCATGGGAGTTAAAAGGCGAGTTTCATTAATGAAACCGATGGCAGAATTATAATGTCATATGTACTGAGTTGCCGGAGCTATGGTTTATGGGCCAGGAAGGCCCTTAAAACATATACACTTTTGATACTTTGACAAAGTTCCCCAACACTGGATTTAGAAAAAATTTCTTAACGGTCCCTAAAATTTAATTCTGCTACTGAATGTAAAGTCTAGTTGACAACAAAGATGATTCTAAAAATTTCAAAGAAAAATACTTGACATAAAATTTAAACATAAAAGACAAAATCTTATGCCATTGGTGCCAATAATAATTAATAACAATAATCACATGGTCACATGAATAGATAGTTGAAACTACTAATAGTTGCTACTGACAATAAAATACAAAATATGACAAAATACATTATTTAAAAATGGTTCATGACTAACCTCATATATACAATTTTGACAGAGTTGGTGCACTTATTAACTTTATTTTACTACTAATAAATTAAACAAAAAAATTAAACAATGCAAAAGTTGTAATTAAATTTTAATAAAATTATCTAAACACATTGCACAGTATAATTATTCACTTACCCCATGATGCATAAAATTATGTAGAATTAGTGGTGTTGTAAGGGTTAAATAAACAGTATAAATATGGGAAATCAACCTAGCAAGAATTATCTACATACACTGCACAATAAAATTGATTTATCCCATGATGCATTTAATCACAAGAATTAGTTGAGTTTATGTGTCAAATAAACACCACAGATATGGGAAACTGATTTAGCAAAAAATTTTCACATATACTGTACTATACAATTATTCATTTATCCTATGATGACACAATCATGTAGAATTAGCTGTGCTGTAGTGAAATTGATATGGAAAATAAGTTTAACCCTTTGAACTCTCATTCAATAGTATTAGTTTAAGCTGCAACAGATATTTGACTGAACAGAAAAGCCAGTATCCTTCATAATACACTAGATTAAGGATTCTCAATGTGGGGTACACGGTAAAATTTTTGGGGTATGCTGTGAGAGCTCAAAAGTTGCTAGATCTAGTAACAAAGTAAAAATAACCATTGTCATACTATAACTATAGTTTTATCTATCTATACAAGGGGTACGCCAGTTACATACACATTTCCAGGGAGTACGTGAAGCATAAAAGGTTGAGAACCACTGATATATATGTTTTATTTTATTCCCATTGTTATATTATAACTATAGTTTTATCTATCTATACAAGGGGTACGCCAGTTACATACACATTTCCAGCGGGTACGTGAAGCATAAAAGGTTGAGAACCACTGCACTAAATGATAATTTGTGCATCATGAAAATGTGAAGTTGCTGGAAAATAATGTATGTGAAACATACAATGATGCTACCAAAAATGTTTCAGTTTGTAAATGCATTCCATATACTCTAAGATGCAAAAAAACATACAGAATTGTGTTGCACACATCAAATAAATACAAAGAAAATGATCCAGCAATGTTCTTAAATTGTTATGTTATCATTTAATGGGCTTAGATTGAGTTGCATGTTCATACTGGATAATATGTTCACAGTTAACAGAGCTACATATCAATTTGGGTTTGTTAATATATCATGAGCTAGTAGTTAATTAAAAGTTGCCAATGGTTTATGATGGGAGCTAATGAATATGAAAATTCTTAAGTGCAGAGTCTGAAGTAATCCATTGAGGCACTGTCACAGGAAGCAGTTTACAGTAAAGTCCAGGACGAAACAGAAGAGACTCCAATATCATGCAAAGATAGAGAGCTTTGCAAGAAAAAACTATATATGAAAATGGTATGGTATGAGCAATGCTTCCTTTCTAGGAAAAATGGCAAGGACACTGTTTTCTTCTAACAATTTTGCTGTAAGAGTTGGTAGTGAGGGTGGGTGAGAAAATGGCCCAAGAGGATGAAAAAATTTTAAACATATATTTCAATATAATTTTATATTATGAAAAGGTACAACAAAAGTACAAATTAATATTATAAAAAGTTTAAAAGAAAAACATTCAGACAAGTTTTATTACAGATTCCAAATCTGAGTCATGCCTTCAGCAAAGAGCTAATCTTGATTTTGCTCTTTGCCTTTGCTGTAGACACTGCAGAACTGTAGCCAGTCAAAAATGAGATAGAGAAAACTATCGCTAATTGTATATTACAAATCTGTAACTAAGAAACTCTCAAATAAAGAAAACAATTAATTTCAGCTTTACAGGATGAGTGCTGCCCCATGGCTGAGTGGTTAGCATACTTGGCTACTAATCAAAGGGACCTGGGTTCAAGCCCCAGGTAAGGCATGGATGTTTGTGTTCCCTTTCTGCTGAGGTCTTGCTGTCCTCATAGGCCTGCTCTATGGTGTATTAAACTGACAGGCTCCTGTGGCAAGCAGCTGCTTGAGGGGGTATTTTTTTACAGGATGAAAAAAAGGTGAGAATATAGTCTATACCATGTAGCCCCAGAAAAACTCCCCAAGTCTAAGAAACTGAATAGTATCTCCTTCATAAATATCATCAGACATTGGGAATATAATAATTCACTCAGAATAAACTTTGTGGTAGTAAGTAATAGTGGTAGCAACTAGTTCATTGTTAGATACAAAATTTCTATCATTAAACTTTCATAACAGGGAAAAAACTCATCTGAGGTTTTAAATTGTATTACAGGCAAGGAATTGAATTTTCAATGCAGCATGGAGTGGCATAGGGAAAAATCTGTGTATAAAACTGTAACATGGTAGCTCACTATTTGGAGAATTATTGAGATCAAAATCTGATAAAAATAAATCACATTCTACTACAGGTAGGGATTTTAGTTCAATACAACACAAGGTGACATAGGGGAAACCCATATATGAAATTTGGGATTGGGTGTGGTTAGCACACTAGGCTACTGATTTACGAGACCTAGGTTCAAACCGTGGGTAAGGCATGGACGTGTGTGTTGTTTTCCTGCTGGGGTACTCATCCATCACTCCTTTTACTATGGCGTATATACTAACAGGCTGCTGTCAGACCTCTGTGGCAAGCAGCTGTTTGAGGGGGGGGGGGGGGTCAAGAATTTGAGCAATTATGAGGCTGAAATCTGTTATAAAAGATTTTGTATTCAACAGTTTGCATGGTAATTAAGCTCTCAATAACAGTGAGCACTGGCAGCATTTGAAGAGCTGCAAGAGGTTATATCAACATGCATGGAGTGTTCCAAGCTTTTGCTACAAATGGCAACTCTTGTTAGATTGCTATAGAATGTTCCACACATACATATTTAAAGGAAATTTTTGTCCTTCTGCACCAATTGAAATCTTTGTCCCCAGCCCCCAACTGATTTTCTAGTTACGTGTTTAGTATACTTTATGTCTAAATGGCAGCTGTAAAACACTCAAAGCAAAATGAATGAATGAACATATTATACAGAAGAAATACTGTACTGCTTAACATATTCTAAAATAAAGCAAATACAGATTACCCTTTCTCACACCACACTCAATAAGAGAGTTTGCTAATAGGCAATTTAGTTATTGTAACCCAATTTCATCTAGTTGTTTGTTTAGAGTGTTATGGCAGAAAGGCAACTAGGTCATATTGCACCAAATAAGACACACAAAAACACCCAATTTCATCCCTGCTGAAAACAGTTTTGTATAATGTGAATACATGTTTAATTTTTACTACTCTTTTCTGTAATCTGTAGTTCCCAGGTTCGAGTCCAGCTGGGTCAGCGTTGAGATTTATCTCCGCAAAATTTCCCCGCCCTGCCCACGGTCAGTAGGAGACACTGATGGGCTTGAAAAGACCGCCGTCCATCAGATGGGACATTAACGTGGCCCCGTGTGCGGGAGAGCCATACCCTGTGCACGTTAAAGAACACACTGGATGGCCTTGACGGGAGGCTACCATTTGTCTCCCAACAGCTGTTCCAGTGGGTCCCCTTCCCCAACCTTCTCTGAGCCTTCGGGGTCCTTGTGGCCTGGCCATTTAGCCCATGGTGTGCAAAAAAGTGCCGCTCAGAGGTAAAACAATCCAATCCAATCTTTTCTGTAAATGTCTTCAAAGTAAAAAGAAGCTCAAATGTAAAATAATCTGATACTAAAATGTGACCATATACAACTTTCAAATAATTTTCATCATTGAAATAAAACAAGTGTGTCAGATCCACAAATGTAACTAAACATACAATTTTTATACCTTCTGATCTTGAACCATACATGAATGAATTAGTAGATAACAAATCCTTGTACAGAACACTGCACAAGTAATATTTGTAACAATAAATTACATATTGGTTAATGCATATTACCAAGCAGAATTACTATAAAATTTTGTATTAACCACACAACTGTGCATAGAATTTTTTGGCAAATGTAACATTTCTAAGGTATTTATTTGGAACATACACTTAAACACATTTTACTGTTTGTTTCAATAAAAAATCATATACAGCTATAAATAAATAAATGAAAAAGCTAATTGCAAGATAAACCTGAATGGTTTATTCCATTTGAACAGTATTCCACTGTATATTACAAAGGTCCACAAATTGTGTCTGGTATGGTTGCAAGTCCAACTCTAACATCATTTTGTAGCAATATAAAATTAGTAAAATGATAGTAAGCATTATGGTTATTAAAATAAATGCATAATTAAATTTGTCTAGATTAATTCAATTTCTGATTATATGGATGATCATATTTTTGAACTCGTCCTAACAATTACTTGGACGGGGATGGCTCAGGGAGCGGCCCAGGCTCGTAATCTGTATTTCCCAGGTTCAAGTCCCAACTGGGTCAGCGTTGAGATTTATCTCCGCAAAATTCCCCGCCCTGCCCACGGTCAGTAGGGGACACCGATGGGCTTGGAAAGGCTGCCGTCCGTCGGATGGGACGCTAAGCCGTGGCCCCGTGTACGGGAGAGTCATACCCTGTGCACGTTAAAGAACATGCTGGATGGCCTTGACGGGAGGCTACCATCTGTCTCCCAACAGCTGTTCCAGTGGGTCCCCTCCCCCAACCTTCTCTGAGCCTTCGGGGTCCATGTGACCTGGCCATTTAGCCCATGGTGTGCAAAAAAGTGCCGCTCAGAGGTAAAACAACCCACAACAATTACTTACCTGGGTAAACAATGAATGAACAACTGGATTCAGCACATTTCCTGCTTCAGCATCTCCCATTCCAGAAACAATACCTAAATCCTTCAATGGCATAAAAAAAGAATAACATTATTTATTATAAGTAAAAAAAAAAAACTCTTTACAACTTGAATAAAACATAGCTTAAATCTTTCTTAAATGGATAATTTTAAAAACCTACAATTTTATGGATACATCCACAGATTGGTAAAGTGTGCAAACTGGGTTACAGATAGTTACCAAGGCACCAGAAGATTAAAAGGATATCAGAAGTAAAAAATAGTTTTGAATTTGAAAATGGGGAAAAAAAAGCATTGATGAAATGGTATTTAATGTAAAAACATTTAGAAATCATATAAATTCTACTTCACATAAGTTTTATTACACAAAAGTATGATTATATTTAATAAAAATATGATTATTCAGAGATACATTTGCCTTAGTCTTGATATTTTTCATATGCCTTCATTCTCAAGAAGATATATTTCCCTGCAGTTTGGATCCAGACAATGCTGTGGATCTGAAGGGACACAATTCTGCTAGTGAATGCATATTCACTGGCAGAGTGGTACATCAATTTGTTTTAATCAATAAATAATATCCGCAGTTATCTGTTGACTTTTCAACATCAGTAAATCAATAAATGGTTTTGTGAAAAAAAGTTTTGCCAACGTGCGGGATTCGAACCCACATCTCTCCAGATTGGGTTGTTTCACCTCTGAGCGGCACTTTTTTGCACACCATGGGCTAAATGGCCAGGTCACATGGACCCCGAAGGCTCAGAGAAGGTTGGGGGAGGGGACCCACTGGAACAGTTGTTGGGAGACAGATGGTAGTCTCCCGTCAAGGCCATCCAGCATGTTCTTTAACGTGCACAGGGTATGGCTCTCCCGCACACGGGGCCACGGCTTAACGTCCCATCCGATGGACGGCGGCCTTTCCAAGCCCATCGGTGTCCCCTACTGACCGTGGGCAGGGCGGGGAATTTTGCGGAGATAAATCTCAACGCTGACCCAACTGGGACTCGAACCTGGGAACTACAGATTACGAGCCTGGTGCGCTACCGACTGAGCCACCCCCGCCCCCATCTCTCCAGATACATGCCATAGAATTCTTAGTACTGAACTACAGCAGGCTCTGTCTTTTTCTCCACTAATATGGCTTATCACTCTTCCCATGATTTTGGCACCTGAGTTTGGTGCCATCTATGATCTGGGATGGCAACTATTTCCTTTTTACGTTGTGCTAAGTAAGATGTATATAAATAAGTAAGCCACTTCACACTATTAGTATTATTAATGATTTAATCAATAAATGTCCACAGAGTTACCAGTTGACATTTTGACACCAATATATGGTTTTGTGGAAAAGTTTCACCAATATGTGGGATTTGAACCCACATCTCTCTAGACACATACCAGAGTATTCTACTGTTGAACTAATGGCAGAAAAAGACAGAGCCAGCGTTAGTTCAGTGGTAGAATTTTTTGGAATTCTGGAATTTCAATCTGGAGAGACGAGGGATTGAATCCCGCATGTCGGTGAAACTTTTTTTCACAAAACCATTTATTTATTGATGTTAAAATGTCAACAGGTAGCTCTGTGGATATTATTTATTGATTAAATCATTAATAACACCAATAGCGTGAAGTGACTTACTTATCTATTTACATCTTACTCAGCACAACAAAAAAATAGCTGCCTTCCCAGATCATAGATGGCACCGAAATTATGGGAAGAGTGATGTCATATTAGTGGAGAAAAAGGCAGAGTCAGCATTAGTTCAGCAGTAGAATATTCTGGCATGTATCTGGAGATATGTGGGTTCGAATCCCACATGTTGACGAAACTTTTCCCCCACAAAAATATCAGTTTCTACATCTTTTGAAAAAAAAAAAGGAAGATATCATTAAGTATATTTAACATGGATGGTGGATATCTGATAATCCTAGTTACAGATATATTTGGAAACTGCTAAGGAAGAGTTATATATGAATACAAATACATATACCGCATATTTCCGCATATAAGACGATAGTTAAATCATAAAAAAAGGCCCCCAAAATCTGGGTCGTCTTATAGGACAGATACAAAAAAAACGTAACAATGCATGCAACCACCGACTGCAACTGATCTTGAAAATTACTACAACTTATCGAAAAAGCTATCATATTATTTAAATACGCTATATGATAATACATTACATTGAAATAGTAAATAATACATTACATTGTAATAGTAAAACAATACTAAAACAAAATAAATATTAAAAGTTATGTTTATTGAGCTACTGACAAAAAACGGACAAACCGTAATTATTTACTAGTACAGAGTAGGGTATGTTCACAAAATAGAATAGCTCATACGACGCTTTTGTGAATAGTCAAGGTCATTACCCGAATGCTCGAATCCCCGAATCAGTGCAAATGTTTGCGAATAGGACATAATTCCGTATATGCTATACAGTATTATTATCCAGATGATGATCGCCGATCTAAACTAAATTCATAGGCCATTGATAGTTTGGGGTCATCTTATAGGACAGATATATGCTAAAACTATAATACTTTGACAAAAATTTATACCTCATCTTATCTGAAGGTCGTCTTATCTGCAGAAATATACGGTATATAGTATTTCAATAGTATCAATGAAATAAGATTATTTCAATTATAAGATAAATATTTCAATAGTTAAATAAATGCTCCTTGTAAAAACTCATGGGTTTAATCCTTAAAGTGTTGAACTTCTGAAATTAAAATTCTTCTTGTGGTAGAGAATTTTGAAGTGTTGTCATAGAATAAAACAACAACCTTGGTGCCTTATCTAAAAGTAAGTAACAAATAGAAATAAGTCATGTACCAAAGAAAGAATGAATTTATGTATTTCAGAAGTACCAAAGAAAATAAAAAGTAGTTGAAATATTTATGTATTTTTTTCCTAATAATTTCAAAATTTAATGGTATTTTTTATTTCAACATGAGTAAGTTCTTTGGAAATTAATTTTATTATTCCAGTATAAATATATTTATATTGCTTATAGTGTATCCATATTAAGTAATATTCAAGGTATCTTTGACTAATCAATGCACACAGCTAAGAGTGTTTTGTTAACTGCACTACTTATAATTAAAAAAAAACAATATAAATATATGTATAAAAGTAAACTACTACTAATGACAATCTGTGATACAGTACTACTACTTTAAGTCATAGTACTTAAAGTTAGCTCTGTTGAGTTAGGTTATTTTATTTCACAGAATATAAAGCTTAAACAAAGAACTGATCTTGAAATAAAACTAGTAAGAGATTACGCTTCCATTACTATTATGAAAATGTATCATTTCAAAATTCAACGAAAAAAGAAGTAATGAAATTCAGTTGTGATAGTCATTAGAGACATGCAATTTCAACAATTAGGCAAGGAGAAGAAAACAACACCATTACACCTTCTGGATCCAAACACAGGTGTAACCAGGAGATCCAGTGTTCTAATTTTGGAAGTGGAATGGTGATTTTTAAAAATTATTATTACTTTTAAATAAATTATTACTTTTTAAATTATTTACCTATTAAAAATAAAAACTTTTATTTCAAAATTTTTAATTTTTTTTAAATGATTAAGACTAAAAAAAAATCCCTAAAATTAGACATTTAAAAATAACCTTTTTAAGTTGTGATACTAGTAATGCATTTATGGCAGCAAAACCATAAATGTAATAGTCAATTATAGGTTTGATTTAGATTTTATTATAAAAAAATAAATAAATACCCCCTCAAGCAGCTGCTTGCCACAGAGGTCTGACAGGAGCCTGTCAGTTTATATGCCACAGTAGAAGGTCTGAGAGGATGGCAGGACCTCAGCAGAAAAACGACACAAACAGCCATGCCTTAACCGGGGCTCGAACCCAGGTCCCGCAGATTTTATTACAATTTGAAATTATACTTCTGGGAAAATGATGCAGAAGGGAATGATAGATCAAGGTTCACTATACTTACTTCTTCTAACCATAAAAATTCCTTTCACTGGTCAATTTTTTTTAAAAAAGGCTAAAATATTTGGGAAAAAAATAATAACAATTTAAAATAAAATTTTATTCTTAATATACTTACAAACATTTGAAATGTAAAGGGAAAACTATGCTAATAACTGTGTGTGGAAAATAATACAACTGATTGTTGGGAACAATGCACATTTTTTTCAGTTTGGTAAATTTTTTCATGTAGGAATCAACATTAAAGATTCATTTTAAAATAACTATTTATTATGGTCAGTGAATTGGTTACAGTCCTCAGCTAACAGATGGCACTATTCAAGTGGAGTATAACGTCGGAGTGTAAAGTATGATGTCAAGGTGTAAAGTATGACGTAGAAATGTAACTGTTGGTTGTTGGTGGCCTATAGCGCTTTGCTTTATTTCTTTTGGGTGGGTAATGTGTAGTCATGTGTCGTGTGTGTGATTTGATAGGAGTGTGAAGTTACATTTGATCTTTTTTCGCCATTTTTGCTTTATAATTCATTTGGATAACATGCCTGTATGGTTAGAGGTAAGTGCATTTGTATCCTATATTTAATGAGGGTTTTTTTAGTGATAGCTACAATAATTAATATGTTGTTTTTTGGAAAATTCGTTAAGAAATGGTAAATAATATGTTATTAAAGATATTTTGGAATTGAAATTATTTAATATTAGGAGGGTTGTTGTTGATAGTGTTAGTGAACTGTTTTGTAATGTTAAGGTCACGTCGTTTGGAAGTGGGAGTTCGGTAGCTATTTACTGCTGTGTGAGGGGGGAAGGTTTTTGCAAGTTGTTTAGAGTGAGGGTCATTTCAAGGTGTAGGGAGGAGTGGTTAACCAGATAGAATTATTTTAATTTTTTTTGTGTTTAGTATGATGCAGTAGTATGTGTTTTGTTATAAGTGGAAGAAAATGACAAAAGTTTATAATGTGGAGTGATTATGTTTAAAAAATGAATTTTTATGGGGTGTTAGGGTTTTAGGAGAATAGTTTTTGGTGAAACGTATAGAGTTTTCACAGGATTCTAATGTAATGGGGGGGGGGGAGTATGCATTGGGGAAAGTTGGAAGTTTTTTCATATGGGACTGATAATGGTGGTAGTAGTTGGGAATGAATTGAGTGTATTTTAGTAGTCACATGTAGTATGGTAATTATTAGTGTATTATGTTGATTTATTAATTTTGTTATATATTTTGGAGTCTTTAAAGTTATTTATATGATTTATTGTAGATATGTGGAAACGTTGGGAGGCTTTTTGATCCAGAAATTATGGGTTGGGTTGTTTTACCTCTGAGTGGCACTTTTTTGCACACCATGAGTGAAATGACCAGGTCAGAAGGACCCTGAAGGCTCAGAGAAGGTTGGGGGGAAGGGACCCACTGGAATAGCTGTTGGGAGACAGATGGTAACTTCCCGTGAAGGCCATTCAGTGTGTCCTTTAACATGCACAGGGTATGGTTCTCCCATCCATGGGGCCATGGCTTAATGTCCCATCTGACAGACGGCAGCCTTTCCAAGCCCATCAATGTCCCCTACTGACTGTGGGCAGGGCAGGGAATTTTGCGGAGATAAATTTCAACAATGACCCAGCTGGGACTCAAACCTGGGAACTGCAGATTACGAGCCTGGCACCCTACTGACTGAGTCACTTCCGTTGCAGAAATTATGGGTATTGTAGAATTGTTGGTGTGGAAAAACATGGTAATTTTTGAGGGAGTCAGGAAGATAATCAATAATTTTGGGGAGGGCTATTTGAGCTATAAGAATTTTTTTTGTTGTATCTGATGAGATTATTTGGTTTCGGGGGCTTGTAACGGACCAAAGAATTATAAACTTTTAAAGTTTTGGACCTTTTATCTGATCCAATGTTTATTCAAATTCCGGATAGCTCAAGCACCAGGCAATTAATAATTTGCCAATTAAAGCCAAAATTAGGGTTCGAATATAGATACCAGCAGGCGTTACTTAGTGAGTAAGAATTCAAAAATAAATGATTGTCAATATATATTTTAAATACGATCAAAAATTTATCTACTGACGTTGCTCAAGAGAAAAAATAGCAAAAATTCAAAAAGTTTCTATAACAAACAAAATTTATTTCCAAAATTTTAAAACTCACCAACATCAGTTGAAAATGTTGTCTACAACTTCTACATCTCTAACTGCTTCTCCAACCAACTCTGTGACAACATGTCACCTAACTCCTCCAACTCTGCTTCAACTGTCTCTGTGACCACGTCACTGCTATATCAGCACTGTACAAAAGGTCTGCATGTGTCATGTTGCACGCCAAGAAAGACATTTACATAAAGTGACAAGCTATGATGCAAGAGAGGGCATGTCCTTGAACACGCGCGCTTTAGCGGGTGACAATCAAAAGTTCATAGTTGTGCATGCGCAACTCCTATTCTCTCGGAAACGAGCGCTGTGATGCCAAAAATAAAATTAAAATCCCCAAAATGATAAACATAACATAAATTAAGCAAAACTGGTTAAGGTAAAGTAAAAGTGAATGAGAGGGCATCACAGGCTTATAATTCGGTTGGCGGTGCAATGTTTCCGATTTTCATATTTTTCGGTTTGTGTTGCCTGGGAGGACATTATTCAGTTTCTGGGGTTCTTTTATAATTTGATCGACAGTGCACTGTTTCCGATTTTCATGTTTTTCAGTTTGTGTTGCCTGGGAGGACATTATTTAGTTTTGGAGTTTTTTTATAATTCGGTCAGCAGTGCATTGTTTGCGATTTGTGTTGCCTGGAAGGACATTATTTAGTTTTGGAGTTTTTTTATAATTCGGTCAGCAGTGCATTGTTTCCGATTTGTGTTGCCTGAAAGGATATTATTTAGTTTTGGAGTTTTTTTATAATTCAGTCAGCGGTGCATTGTTTCCGATTTTCATGATTTTTGGTGTGTATTGCCTGGGAGGATATTATTTAGTTTTGGGGCTTTTTTATAATGCCTGTCAGCGATGCATTGTTGATGTTGTTTTTTGTTTTGAGATTGGTGTTCGATTTCATTAATTCTCGTGATTTATTTAGGCTAATTATTTCATGTGTGACTGGATTGATTAGTTTAGTTTGTGGAGTGTTTTAATTATTTGGAAAAGGGGGGGGGGGAACTCAATCAATTAGTTCAGCTAGTACCTGTAGAATCAACAACTACTTATCATATTAAAGTATTTTGCACAATATGCTGCACATTGGAGGCTGGCAATTCCTTTTTCTAACGCCTCCATTACTTAGAAAGTCAAACCACCTAATGCCCAAGATACCGCACAGGAACTTAGAATAAAAGGCATCAAGTTTCCTGTTTTCCTTACTTATAAAGGGTCTCATTAACAACATTGGCCAAATCATAACAGAACATAATCAATAACCAAACTAAAGACAGACAAAATGCACCCTTGTCGAACTCCAGTAACCATGCTAAACATGATTAACTCTAACATGACTTAGTGTTGTAAATAATTGGGCTATGCAATGCTTGTAAAATAATTGGGCTACATAATAGAGATTATTTTTGGGAAAAAAATCAATCTCCATTATATAGCCCAATTATTGGGGGAAAAAAAACAAGTGGATTTTTTTACTTGAGTACAATATTTCTGGATATTCTGAAAAAAAGTTATTTACCTCTGTTGTGTCAGTATCCTCAAACGTAATTCCTCCAGCATCTAGATCTTGTGGAAGTAACTCATATCCATCATGTGTAGGATTTTCTTCATCACTATAGGATCCACTATCAGAATCAGCCATTAACATAACAGGCGGAGGCTCAACATCACCACTTGATACATCATCATCAGATACATCTTCTGGTAAATCACTTGGTGCAGGCAATATTGGCGGCATAGGGTACTTAGAAACAAAAAGAATTAATAATAGTTTAGGTCAAAGCACTTGATAATAATTAATGCACTTTGAATATTTTATTTATATGTTACATAATTAAAATACTTTAACGAATATAAAATACGGAGAAAGAATATTACCTAGTTGATAGAGTAGCAGTTTACTTTCAATTTAATAGAAATTATATTATAAAATTTTAATATGCAGAACAATTTTACACAATTAACGTTCCTTGCTCAAGTTATTGCCATATACATATCATAGGAAGTGCTTGACAGTGTACAAGCTGTTGCCAAACTACGTATGCAAAAATTAAATTGAAAAATATTAGACAAATCACAATGGCCTAACGGTTGAGTAAGAAAATAATGACATCGAAATTATGTAGCCTAGAAGGATAATTGTGTTATGTTTTACTCTCCATAGCAGTAGGGAAAAAGAAGGTTACGAATTAGAAATATGAACAAATAATATGCCCTGACGAAAGAGAATAATTTCACAATAACAATCCCAATTTTCATAACTCATCTGTATTTTACCTAGTGGCTTCGAATTTTGCATATTTGCCATAATTTTACAGAAAAATCCAAATTTTTTACATCTCACCTGAATTTTACCAAGTGGCTTCGAATTTTTCCAACTTCCTTATATTTTGCCAAGTTACCTCGACTTCGCTAACTCGCCATAATTTTACAAAAAAAAAATCCTCATTTTTAGTTCTCTCCTGAATTTTACAAAGTGACTTCGAAATTTGCAACTCTGATTTACTTCGGAGGCGAGCCTCCACTCCTTCTTGAATTCTTATCTATAATAGAACTCGAATTCTTAACCAGAAGATCGATGAGAAATGCAGGGTAATGCCAATTAATTTGGACGCTCTTACAGTGACCAACCAATATTTCTTAACCATTTACAGTCTGTGTCATCATCAACCATAGAAAGCTCAGGTGAATCTTCATTTTACTTGCTGCACTAAACAAGCAACGTCTGCTATTAGAATCTAATAAAAAATTAAAGGTATATCTTGGAACACTGGCACCAGGGCACATGAGTGTTCTGGTGCCAGTATTCTAGTCCCCAATCTTCAATACATATCTCTTCCGTGACATGCATACGTAACTATTGACACGTGGGTGGGTGTTGGTGAGTGCTTAATCTTAATTACTGCTAAAATATATCTCTTTTAGAACAGATTTGGAACTTCCTGTAATATCTCAAATACTTGACCTACCAGTTCCAAATTTCATACATAGCTTTCTCCTATAACAGGTCGAGTTGCATTAAAAAATCAAATCCTTTCTTTTAATAGAACATGATTTAAAAAGTCTGAATTGCTTTCTTTTCATCTTAAATGTTGAAGGATTGAAATTTTCTAATCAATACTTACCATAACCTCCCTATATAACTACCCAAATACTTCAGTATTAGGGTAGTTATATAGGGTTCCGATTTTCCCTATGGGATTTCCCTTTGCACCCTGTGCTGCGTAATTATTGACGTTTCTAGCTGTAGTAGAACTCGAGTTCGAGTTCAAGAAAACTCTTTTAGTTTTCCTCTTCAGTTGGAGGGAAGATAAAGCGGCTTAGCGAATCATTGATTTTTCAAAGGGATATTTTTTTTTAGTTTTCGCCCGTTGAATTTCTTGTTTTCTCTATTATGTCGAAAATTGAAGTCTGTATCTATGATATGATTTGCGTACAGCTTAAAATCACTTTTTTCTACTTTAATATGGAGTGTGTGTGGAGAGGGAAAGAATTAAGGGACCTGATGATTTTCAATAGTAAATCTGTTGCATTAAGCTACAAGTCCCTACCGATAATAGAATCCGATTTCGAAATCTTCCCTTCACCTCTCCGATTTTCTTCATTTTGCCATTTCGAATTTTAAGTTTTCGCTTTTCAGAAACTGACAGCCTTTCTGCTAGTACACCAAATACTATTCTTATTAAAATTTCCGTAAGAAGAGGCTTCAAATATGCAAATGTGTAAATTGCCAAGAAACCATGTTTTGCTACTGACGAGGGCAGAGTGGAAGTTTAGAGATGATAAATCTCAAACTGGCACAGGTGGGGATCGAACTTGGGAACTGCAGATTATGAACCTGATGTGCTACCGATTAAGTCATCCCCCGAATGCAGCGGGGGTTGCTCAGTCGGGGGGTGCACCAGGCTCGTAATCTGAAATTCCCAGGTTCGAGTCCCAGCTGGGTCAGCATTGAGATTTATATCCGCAAAATTCCCCACCCTTCCCATGGTCAGTAGCGGACACCGATGGGCTTGAAAAGGCTACTGTCCGTCGGATGGGACGTTAAGCTGTTGCCCCATGTGCGGGAGAGGTATACCCTGTGCACGTTAAAGAACACGCTGGATGGCCTTGACGGGAGACTACCACCTATCCCCCAACAGCTGTTCCAGTGGGTCCCCTCCCCCAACCTTTTCTGAGCCTTCGGGGTCCATGTGACCTGGCCATTTAGCCCATGGTGTGCAAAACAGTGCCGCTCAGAGGTAAAACAACCCAACCCAACCCCCCAATGCAGGAGGTAAGTGTAAATTAAATGTGTATAACAGGTGTACACAGTACTAACTAAAGGTATGTTTGTGCCCTGATGCAGAGTTCCTTTTTAGCACCCTTTGAGATATTTAAGAGGCACCTAATTGTTGAAGGCACCGTTTGGAGAAGGGACCCTGATGTAGTACTTACTTCGCTTAGCAGATTGAGGGTATATGGTATTGTTCTGGTGCATGGCTCAACTTGGATCTATATATCCTTGTTGTGGGTAACCGGGAAAGAGTAAATTTAAGTTTTGACCGATGGATGAGCTTTCCTTCTATAGGACTGCTCGCCATAGGGTAGTCGGGGATGAGCTGCATCTATATGGTGCAGTCTTGCCGCCGACTGTAGTTAGAGGCGAAAAGGATTAAACGGTCCCGAGTGGACAGAGTTAAGACCATCCGAGGTCAAAGGCACTGCTGACCGGTTTGGGACCCTGTTGGACAGTGCTAAGACCTCCATCAGGTGCTCAGTGGAACAGTAGGGGGCCCTGCTGAACGACTTGGTACCTCTAGTAGGCTAGGGCCCTTTTTCAAAATCTGTGTCCAACTAAGAGTTTCCACCCCAGGAGCTGAGTCAACTCGGATCTATATATCCTTGTTGTTGCTAACCGGGAAACAGATTAAATTTAGGTTGATGAGCATTCCTTCTATAGGACTGCTCGCCATAGGGTAGTCGGGGATGGGCTGTATCTATATGGCACTGTCTTGCCCCCGACCGTAGTTAGTGGCAAAAAGGGCATTTCCCGATATACTGGTAGTGCTGACGGCGGAACCGGTGGGTCTTGCTTATATATTACTTTCCTGTAGCTGATATTGTCCCTACTATGATTCCAGATGTCAGAGGCAACAAGAGCCAACAAGAGCAAACACTGAGCCTGTTACAAGATTTTTTTCTGGCCATCATCTTAGTTACAAAAAATTTAATAATTTACAAGTGGAATTTAAAAGGAAAAGATACTTGGCTAGCATTAAAAAACAAAAATTAAAAGAAATTTACAGAAATTTATTATGAATAATATTAGTTATAAGGAGGACATGTCCGCATCGTCCCTGAATTTGGAAAACCCTGGACCCCAAGGCAGTGACTCCTCTCTCTGAAACCCCTTGCCACAGTGCAGGCAAATTCAAGGGTTGGGTTGTTTTACCTCTGAGCGGCATTTTTTTGCACACCATGGGCTAAATGGCCAGGTCACATGGACCCCGAAGGCTCAGAGAAGGTTGGGGGAGGGGACCCACTGGAACAGCTGTTGGGAGACAGATGATAGCCTCCCGTCAAGGCCATCCAGCGTGTTCTTTAACGTGCACAGGGTATGGCTCTCCCGCACATGGGGCCATGGCTTAACGTTCCATCCGACGGACGGCGGCCTTTCCAAGCCCATCGGTGTCCCCTACTGACTTGTGGGCAGGGCGGGGAATTTTGCGGAGATAAATCTCAACGCTGACCCAGCTTGGACTCGAACCTGGGAACTACAGATTACGAGGCTGGCGCGCTACCGACTGAGCCACCCCCGCCCCTCTCAATAATGAGAATCCAGAAGTGAATACCACATGATGTCATTCCACATACTGTTAGCTGTTGGAAGGGTTCAGCAGATAGCGCACCAGGCTCATAATCTGCAGTACCCAGGTTTGAGTCCCACCTGGACCAGCGCTGAGGTTTATGTCTGAAAAAATCCCCGTCCTGCCCTCGATCAGTAGAGGCCACTGATGGGTTTGAAAAGGCCGTCGTCCATCAGATGGGACATTAAGCTGTGGCCCCTTATGTGGGAGAGCCATACCCTGTGCACATTAAAGAACAAGCTGGATGGTCTTGATGGGAGGCTACCATCTGTCTCCCAACAGCTGTTCCAGTGGGTCCCCTCCCCCAACCTTCTCTGAGCCCACGGGGTCTTTGGGACCTGGCCATTTAGCCCATTGTGTGCAAAAAGTGCCGCTCAGAGGTAAAACAACAACAAATGAAAATAGCTGTAGGAACATTATATACTTTTGGCGGTAAAATGTGAGATTGAAAGTTCAAGTATTCAATCTCGAATTAATATTTTGAGATTAATTAATTAATTAACTCATCAAGGTGGATCTAGAAAAAACGAAAACAAGGGGGGAAGTAGGGAGATCGAGTCGTGATGAACCGGAACGCCATTCCAGAATAATATAAATAAATCCCTACGTTTCAGTGGTCTCTGATTTTCATGAAAAATATGGATAAAATATACGTTTAATATTTTTTTCGACTTCATTACGGTTACTAGCTTTCTCAATGGAAGTGAATGCGAATAACCCATGGACTCTTGTCCTCTTCTTCAGATCTGACCCAGTGGAAGGTTTCTGGGAATGCTGTGGTAAAATGTAAAGGTTCTGAAAATGGAATGATGAAATATAATGGTTTTGAGCAAGTCGAATTTGGGTTGGGTTGTTTTACCTGTGAGCGGCATTTTTTTTGCACACAATGGGCTAAATGGCCAGGTCACATGAACCCCAAAGGCTCAGAGAAGGTTCTGTTGGGAGACAGATGGTAGCCTCCCGTCAAGGCCATCCAGCGTGTTCTTTAACGTACACAGGGTATGGCTCTCCCGCACACAGGGCCATGGCTTAACGTCCCATCAGATGGACGGCGGCCTTTTCAAGCCCAGCCCATCGGTGTCCCCTACTACCGTAGGCAGGGCAGGTAATTTTGCAGAGATAAATCTCAACGCTTACCCAGCTGGGACTCGAACCTGGGAACTAGCCTGGCGCGCTACCGACTGAGTTACCCCCGCCCCAAAAGCAAGTCGGATCTACAGAAAAATAAGGAGGGGGGGGGGGGGGGGGCGTATATTTTTGTGTACGTGACACGATTGAGACGGAAAAAGGTAAAGACGAGGGGACAAGAGACTGGAATTCCATTGTGATATAATATTTTTCCCTACTTTTTAGAGGTCTGTAAAAATTTCTTTAAAAAAATGAGTGAAACATTCATAAATTTTAATAATATTTCGCCTTGAATAATTCCCTTACCAGTATTTTCAAATGGGAGATTCCAAAATGTAGCGATTAAGTGTAAGGGTTCTGAGAATATAGTGATTAAATGTAAGGGTTCTGAAAATGTAGTGATTAAATGTAAGGATTCTGAAAATGTAGTGATTAAATGTAAGGGTTCTGAGAATGTAGTGATTAAATGTAAGGGTTCTGAGAATGTAGCGATTAAAATTAAGGGTTCTGAAAATGTAGTGATTAAATGTAAGGGTTTTGAGAATGTAGTGATTAAATGTAAGGGTTCTGAGAATGTAGCGATTAAAATTAAGGGTTCTGAAAATGTAGTGATTAAATGTAAGGGTTTTGAGAATGTAGTGATTAAATGTAAGGGTTCTGAGAATGTAGCGATTAAAATTTAGGGTTATGAAAATGTAGTGATTAAATGTAAGGGTTTTGAGAATGTAGTGATTAAATGTAAGGGTTCTGAGAATGTAGCGATTAAAATTAAGGGTTATGAAAATGTAGTGATTAAATGTAAGGGTTTTGAGAATGTTTTATCAATTCCCATTTAACTCAAAAAGAACTTTTCATTTATCTCTAAAAACAAACAATTGTCTGCTAAAATTTAAAGGGTGTGTTTTCCACCCGCTCTGAGTCTAAAAGGTCAACTCATTGCTAGCAATGGAAACTTCGTGACCTTCGCATTCCACCACCAAAATATCAAATTTCTAGCATAAATACATCGTTTGCAATATTCGTTTGAAATTTAGGAATTTTTAAATTTTCCACCACTAGAGGGCATAATTATAGTTTTAGAGAGATTCGGAGAGTGCATATCGTAATATTTCATCAATACCTATTCAACACAAAAACAATTTTTAATTTATCTCTGTAAACAAAGAAGTTCGATGTCGACAAAGCGAAATGATTATCTCGTTTATTTTGTGTTGGGTTGTTTTACCTCTGAGCGGCACTTTTTTGCACACCATGGGTTAAATGGCCAGGTCACATGGATCCCGAAGCTCAGAGAAGGTTGGGGGAGGAGACCCACTGGAAGAGCTGTTGGGAGACAGGTAGTAGCCTCCCGCCAAGGCATCCAGCGTGTTCTTTAATGTGCACAGCGTATAGCTCTCCCGCACAAGGGGCCACGGCTTAACGTCCCATCCGACGGACGGCGCCTTTCCAAGCCCATCGGTGTCCCCTACTGACCGTGGGCAGGCCGGGAAATTTTGGGTTGGGTTGTTTTACATCTGAGCGGCACTTTTTTGCACACCATGGGCTAAATGGCCAGGTCACATGGACCCCGAAGCTCAGAGAAGGTTGGGGGAGGAGACCCACTGGAAGAGCTGTTGGGAGACAGGAGGTAGCCTCCCGCCAAGGCCATCCAGCGTGTTCTTTAATGTGCACAGGGTATAGCTCTCCCGCACAAGGGGCCACGGCTTAACGTCGCATCCGACGGACGGCGTCTTTCCAAGCCCGTCGGTGTCCCCTACTGACCATGGGCATGCAGGGAAATTTTGCGGAGATAAATCTTAACGCTGACCCAGCTGGGGCTCGAACCTGGGAACTATAGATTACGAGCCTGGCGCGCTACCGACTGAACCACCCTTGCCCCTCGTTTATTTTGAAAACTAGATAAAAATGTATGCTAGCGTTTATAGTTGTGCGCTGCGTTGGAAAACGATTAACCATTCTACAGGATAGGACGATCAATTAGTTCCTTAATTACCTTCATCATTATGTAGGTGAAATCACAGGTTCGCGAGTTGTTACACCAGTACTGACGTATTCCTCAGACTTGCTGTACCAAGTGATGTATAGAGATATGTCCAACAATTCACGCACGAGAGTTGTATAGGGACGACACACAGTTTATTCACATTTATATAAGCTCACAGGACAAATAATTAGTCACTCCTGGCTGAATGTAGTTCCCAGGTTCGAGTCCCAGCTGGGTCAGCGTTGAGATTTATCTCCGAAAAATTCCCCGCCCTGCCCACGGTCAGTAGGGGACACCGATGGGCTTGGAAAGATCCGTCCGTCGGATGGGACGTTAAGCCGTGGCCCCGTGTGCGGGAGAGTCATACCCTGTGCACGTTAAAGAACACACTGGATGGCCTTGACCGGAGGCTACCATCTGTCTCCCAACAGCTGTTCCAGTGGGTTTCCTCCCCCAACCTTCTCTGAGCCTTCGGGGTCCATGTGACCTGGCCATTTAGCCCATGGTGTGCAAAAAAGTGCCGCTCAGAGGTAAAACAACAACAACAACAACAACAACAACGACTGGCTGAATGTCAGCAAATAGCACATAACGCCTCCGTGCGACCGAAGAACATTCGAAATCCTGTGTGGCTTGCTGCCGGGACTTTTAAGAATCTATGGAGAGTGTGGAGAAATAGGCGTATACACCTAAAGACTAAAATTAGACTGAATAATAGTTTGGTTCTTTCTAGGGTTAGTTATGGTAGTGAAACTTGGACACTTTGTAAACAAGATAACAGGAAACTAGATGCTTTTGATTCCAGATGCTTACGCAGTATCTTGGGCAGTAGGTGGTTCAACTTTGTAACTAATGATGAGGTTAGGCAAAGGAGTCTGCAACCTCCTTTAACCCTTTCGCTACCGTACCGGCCCGTCGGCCGGGAGAAGGTAGGTTGAACGGGTGAACTCTTCCTCCCCTCTTTGTGCATCTCCCGCTCAGAGGGTTCAAACGACCATCAGTTAACGTTTAAATGACAAACTGCCTGCATCCCTCCAGGAAACAGGGGATCTCTAAAGGCAACCAGGCAACAGGACAACTCTCCAGGCAACAGGAGTCGACTGCAGAATGTGGTGTGTTTATTTCCTTTTTGAAACTTGTATTTCAGCAAAAAGCAAAGGAAACATGGAATAATTCTTTTGGATTTGAAGGGGAGATCAAAAAGTCTTAGGACTGAATAATAAATTCATGCATTAATAGTTTCTCAACAGAAAGTAGAAACAGTTGAAATATTAAATGTTTGATCAAGAGGGAATCAAATTCACAACTGTACAATTTCTTAAAAGCGCTTTTTATAGAAAAATGTGATTATTGGCAATCACATTTGAAGATCTGACTGCGGTCTGCCTAAATACCTGCTTTTGATATTTTTAATATTTAATGAGTTATAGAATCTGGAATATTTAACATTTACTTACCTTGTTAACCAAAAATCATTCAAAATTCATTACTGTTCAATCATTAGATCTTCTACTGTGGCATATAAACTGACAGGCTCCTGTGAGACCTCTGTGGCAAGCAGCTGCTTGAGGGGGTATTATTTTTTACAGAATGTTTCTTTTTCATTTTAATATGTTGCAATAATTTTTCAGGTTTTAATTGAGTACATTTTCCAGCTTACAAAATTATTTGGATACTGAACAATTATTTGTGAATAATTCTACATTTAAAGAGATTTGATAGAGACCTCAAGTATAACTATAGTCATATTTTGTCCATATTAATATTACTTAAGATGTTACTGATATCTGAATATGACTCCATATTCAAATAACATGAAACGTTTTTTCTGTTCAGTACCTACTATAGATATAATGTTTTCTATACGCAGACAACAATATAAAAGAATTTCCACATTTTATTAATAGAATGCTAACTTTTGAAGCTTTCTAACTTGAAATATTAAACTTTATGGTAAAATGCTACAACAAAACAAAAAAGAAGATCTACATTTAGTGGAGCTAATTCTTAAAATTCAATAATATTCTCTTATTATTTAAGGAGTTTCGTATGCTGGAATATTTAACAGAAACAATGCGTAAGGAACTTATACATATATACACTGCACGATATTGAAATTGCCCTAAGCAGAAGGAGTGAGGGAATAGGGGTGAAATGTAGCACACACATAGCAATATATATTGGCATACCATGATCTAATTTGCAACCATTTACAGTGGTTAGAAGATAAGATCATGCAACACAATGTGACTGCCTCAGTAGGTGGTTGCACGCCGTAAACGGCAATACAGGCAGCAATACGGCGTGGCATGGAGTCATACAGTCGACGGATATGGTCCTGAGGAATTGCACACCAAGCAGCGTTGACTTGCTCCCATAATTCATCGAGATTTTGCGCCAGCCGCTGAGAGGTTTGCAAACGTCGTCCAATGTGGTCCCACAGATTTTCTCTTGGGGATATATCTGGAGATCGTGTTGGCCACGGTAATACTTGAACATGTTGTAAACATTGTCTGGAGATCGTAGCAGTGTACACAGGCTTTGTCATGCTGGAAAATGGGCTGCCGCCTGCCTCCCAAGAACGGTAACAAAACGGGCTGCTGCATGCTCCCAGGAACGATAACAAAACGGCCTGCAGAACCGTGATAACATATCGTGCAGCTGTCAGTGTTCCCGTGATGCGGATAAGAGGTGACCTGCTGTCATATCCAACAGCATCCCATGCCATTATGTCTGGCTGACGGGTGGTGTGCCAGTCACGAACAAAAGCTGGATCCATCCTCTTGCCATACATGGACCCATCGATAGTCAGCTTCCAGACAAAAATGGGATTCTTCACTAAACACAACAGTGTTCAATTCATGGCCCAGTTCGCACGACTTCGACACCAAGCCAGACGAGCGCTGCGATGGTTTACAGTCAATGGCAGTGGACGTAATGGTTGCCCAGAGCACAGGTGTGCCTCATGTAACCTTAGGTTTACCATTCAGGTGGTTGTGGGGACATCCATGGTTGCTGACACAGTCCGTCGAATATCGCCTGCAGTGCTCTGGGGTGACGAACGAGCATGTCGAACAATGTGCCTATCAAGCAGGGCTGACGTCTGTCGGATGGTACCACTCCCTCTGTGACACATGTTAGAACCTTCATTTCGCCACTGTTGCCAACGGCATTCAACAGTTCGTGCATCCCGATGAACATGGACAGCGACACAACCTGTAGTCCATCCAGCTTCACATAGGCTTATAATTCATCTCTCTCAAACGCATCTAAATGTTAATAAACATGACGATGGCGTGTACCAGGCATTTTCGGCCTTTGCTGAACAATTTCTAAGCAGAATTCTAATCTCAACCGTTCCAGCACCGAATCTCAACCTTTCACACAACTTCCATCTGCATAAACACAATACCATCCCTGTTTCTTCTTGCACCTTTTCTCTTGAGCCACACACGTCATTGGCTCTGGATTATCACCATTTGCACATCTCAACTGCTCACACCTACCCTTCTATTTGCATGTTTGTACATGTTCTTCTGGGTGGGGCACTTTCAATGTCGAGCAGTGTATATGCATACGCATATCTAGAAATTAAAATAACTCCCAATCGATATATGCGATATTACAAAACGTTTTCCGACATTTGCATGTTATGCGAATGGAGAGTCATATTCAGAGATCCCTAAATGTAAAAATAATATTTTTTCTGGAAAATGTCACTGAGTATAAATTAAGGATCTCATTCAAATCTCTCTAAAGCTCAATTTTCAGCAATATTCTTTTGATATTTAAAGAGTTTTGGAGCCCAAAGCATTTAAAATCAGCGTCACCGAACATAACAATTTACTTCCAAAAGCTCATTAAAACACAAATTATATTTGTTACAACAAGCCGCTTACTGAAATAAATGCAAATTTAGATGTTGGTGTAATGATTCTTGCAGTTAATTAATTATCAGTCCAGTAATTAATATTCAGTGGATCCCCTTCCCTTGCCCCGAGAAGGTTAGAGGAGGGGACCCACTGGATAGTTCGGAGATAGGACGTAGTCTCCTGTCAAGGCCATCCAGCGTGTTCTTTAACGTGCAGAGGGTATGATTACCTTCATACGAAAATTTTTAGAACGAATTTAAGAGCAGAGTTTGCTGTTAAACGTATCCAACTTAATAACTGTAAAAATTTGAGGAAAATTGTTGAAAATCGAGAATTAGAAAGATATGAGGGAATCTTCAATTTATCTCGAGTGACGTTTTCCCGTAAAAAAAATCATTTTCAAATTTAGGGAGCTCTGAATGTTACTTTCTATTCACATAATAATATGGAAGTGTCAGGAAAACGTTTTGGAGCATAGAATACTTTTATTTTAGTTACGAGGGCCGGGGGGGGGGGGGTGCTGAGTCGGTAGCGCACCAAGCTCCTAATCGTCAGTTCCCAGTTCGAGCTCTACCTTGGTCAAGCATTGAGATTTACAGCCTCGAAACTCTCCTCCCTTTCCTGGTCAGTAGCGGACACCGATAGTCAAAGAAAGGCAGCCGTCCGTCGGATGGGACGTTAAGCCATGACATCGCATGCGGGAGATCCATACCTTGTGCACGTGAAACAACACACTGGATGGTCATGACGGGAGGCTTCCAC
Organism: Ryuthela nishihirai; assembly: GCA_038380435.1. Classification (NCBI taxonomy): domain Eukaryota; kingdom Metazoa; phylum Arthropoda; class Arachnida; order Araneae; family Heptathelidae; genus Ryuthela; species Ryuthela nishihirai. The sequence goes on along the minus strand of JAWZYU010000034.1, from coordinate 36,132,025 downwards.
CTGCCTCCTAACAGCTGTTTAGTGCACGCCCTTCCCCCATCCTTCCCTGAGCCTTTAGGGTCTTTGTGACCTGGCTGTTTAGCTCATTGTGTGCAAAAAAGTGTCGATCAGAAATGGGTGCTCCATAATATGAGTTGAGTCCCGTGATTCCAGCGACAGGCATTGCCCTTCTGATATTAGTTAGTAAAACCTAGAGGTTAAAAGCTCTCACTAGTTGGAAGAAACGGTTGGTTTGATCTTATTACAACTGAGCGCCACTTTTTTTTGCATGCGATGGGCTAAATGGGGGGACCCATTGGAACAGCTGTTTTGGGAGACAGATGGTAGCCCCCGTCATGGCCAGCCACAGATGGGGTAGACCCCGTGATGGCCACAGATGGTAGATGCCGTGAATGCCGTTAAGCCGTGATGGCCACAGATGGCCCCGTAGACCCAGCCACAGATGGTAGCCCCCGTCATGGCCAGCCACAGATCTCCCGCAGATGGGGCCACGGCTTAACGTCCTACCCGACGGATAGCTGAATTCCTTTCCAAGGCCATCGGTGTTCCCTACTGACCTTGGGCAGGGCGGGGGAATTTTGCGGAGATAAATATCAACGCTGACCCAGGTGGGAGTCGAACCTGCGAACTGCCGATTACGGCTCTCTATCCACTGAGCCAATCCCTCCCTCACATTAGTTGGAATGTCCATTCGCTTTTGAAGAAAACTAAAATCGAACAATTACGAACTGCTTTCTCTTTGAAAACCATAGAAGGATAACATATCGCCTGTGGATATTTTTTTCCAGTTGCTACTTTTCCAATCCTCACATCCATTTTTTTCCTTGTGCATTCTTATTTGCGCTCCTATTGTAACATTACATTAAACCATTTCTACTGCTTGTGTGCAGCCGCAAGTCATTGGAACACTGAAAAATCCCGGTAAGAATTGACTTAAAAATAGACTGCGCCAGAAGCGGAAATAACGTAGGTCTCTATTACGAGAAAGGAAATGAGATTGCCCTGCCCGAACTTGGCCAGCTATGGAGAAGACGGCCAGACGCAATACGGCCGAAAGTGAACCAGAGGACCAACTTATTATTGGGTGTCATCTACTTCTGAAAGGATAGTGGGTTGGAAGATACGGTTGCGGTTTTTTGGTTTATTATATATAAATTAAAAAAGCATTTGCAGCACAAGTGCTGCATTTTTGAAAGCGAACATGTGTAAGGGTAAAACGGGAACTAGGTCTTAGGATAAGAAGGGGTTTGTTTTTATTTGGGAAGTCCAGAGAAAATGAAGCAACCAATTCGGTGCAATTTAATAAGGATATTATTATCATCATCATCATCAACCTCAAGCAGCCATGGGCTACGGAGGTCCAACCAGACCGTGCAATTTAGTTCTCCAAGCAAGTCTATCCTGAGCTACATCTACTGCATCTGGCCACTGCACATCAAATTTAACAAGGTCCTGTTTGACATTGTCTGCCCACCGCATCCTAGGTCTCCCCTTCTTTCTGAGGCCTTTAGGCACACTGTTCATAACCCTATTCGCCAATCTATAATTATTCATACGGGCAACATGGCCAAACCAACGGAGTCTCTCTCTGCACAATATGCTGCTTAAAGGAGGTTGCAAACTCCTTTTCCTAACCTCATCATTAGTTACAAAGTTGAACCACCTAATGCCCAAGATACTGCGTAAGCATCTGGAATCAAAAGCATCTAGTTTCCTGTTATCTTGTTTACAAAGTGTCCAAGTTTCACTACCATAACTAACCCTAGAAAGAACCAAACTATTATACAGTCTAATTTTAGTCTTTAGGTGTATACGCCTATTTCTCCACACTCTCCATAGATTCTTAAAAGTCCCGGCAGCAATCCCTATTCGTCTGTTAATCTCATGCCGCACATCACCATTATCTGTTACATAGCTCCCAAGATAATTAAACTGTGACACCTGCTCAAGACTGCAACCATTCAGATTAACTGAATCACAGCCTGCCTGATCAATTTTCATCACTTTAGTTTTCTCTCTGTTTATAACCAAACCTACTCTACTACCAGTCTCATCAACAGCTCGAATGAAAGAGTTCATCTCATCAACATCATTTGCCAAAAGGGCTAAATCATCAGCATAATCTAAATCAGAAATTTTCATATCTCCAGCCCATTTAAGGCCAAAATCTTTCCCTTGACGTGAATTTCGCATAACATAATCAATAACCAAACTAAAGAGAAAAGGAGACAAAATGCACCCTTGTCGAGCACCAGAAGTAATGCTAAACCAATTGCTACAAGCCTTACCAACTCTCACACACGACTCAGTGTTATTATAGAGAGCTTTCATTATGTTAACTAACTTGTCTGGTATACCATATGATTTCACAATCAACCACAAATTATGACGATCAACAGAGTCGAAAGCCTTTTTGAAATCAACAAAGCTAGCAACCAAAGGTTTCTGAAACTCTAAACATTTCTCAAGAATCTGCCTAAGTGAAAATATCTGATCCACACATCCCCAGCATCTGGAATCAAAAGCATCTAATTTCCTGTTATCTTGTTTACAAAGTGTCCAAGTTTCACTACCATAATTAACCCTAGAAAGAACCAAACTATTATACAGTTTATGCCCCTACCACTTCTGAATCCACATTGCTCATCACGCAATTGACTGTCAACCAGTTTCTTAATTCTATTAAGCACAATCATGGAAAGAACTTTACCTGGAACAGAGAGTAGGCTAATACCCCTATAGTTATCACAAGAACTGCGATTACCTTTTTTGAAAATAGGGATAACAATAGCTCTGGTAAAATCCTTAGGAACCATGCCTTTATCATAAAAGATATTCAAAATTTCAGTCATCCAAGTGGTAACCGAAACATTTCCAGCTCTAAGCATTTCTGTAGTAATTTCATCTGCCCCTGGGGATTTATGAAGCTTAAGTTTAGAAACAGCCAAAATAACTTCGGATTGTGTTATAGGTCCAACATTAAAGCCACCAATGCATCTATCATCATTGCAAACAATGGGAATAGAACTAACCGCATTGTTTAGTACATCACTGAAATGCTCAGCCCACCTAGCCATGACAGAATCCTCACCTTCTATAACTTTACCTTGTTTATCCTTCAATCCCTGTATACCTGTCCGTTTTCTACCACACAAAACATTAACTATCTGGTACAGCTCTCTGCTGTTGTGCTGTCTAACTGCTTCCTCGGCTTTGTCAGCCAAACCATCAAGCCAAAGATTCTTATCAGCAGCTAACTGATCTTTTACACGTTTATTAAGTTCTCTGTAATGCTTTCTATTAGGACTAGTAGGGTATTGATTAAGGACATTCCTGCAGTTCTTTCTTTCTGAAATAAGCTCAAGTTCCTTATCACTCAGATAATTCTGCCTCTTCTGCTCCTTTTTTCCTAAAAGAGTACTGTTAGTGTCCAAAAAAGCCTGTTTAAAATGATCCCATTCTTCCTCAACTTCAGTGGTAAGCATACCATGACTGTCATAATGACTAAGTAACCTATCATGGTAAGCTTTGGCTATAACTGGGTCTTTCAGAGCTTCAGTATTAAAAGCAAATTTTTTAACCCTAGCACAACACTTTTTAAGTTTAAGTTGCAAGACACTTTTAACTAGGTAATGGTCAGATCCAATTTCAGCTCCTCTATATGCCCTGGTATTTCTAACAGAACTAGCCCATTTGCTGTTAATTAATATATAATCAATCATATTCCTATGCAGCCTATCAGGTGAAACCCATGTGTACTTATGTATGTCGCGGTGTTTGTAATATGTGTTAGTTATTCGGAAACCATTGAGTTTACTTACTTGTAGGAGACGTTGCCCATTGCCATTGCAGCTACCAATACCAAAAGGGCCAATCACCCCTCCCCAAAGGTCAGAGTCAGTACCAACTTTGGCATTGAAGTCACCAAGAACTAGGGTAATATCTCCTTTCTTGACAGAATTCAAAATATCCTGAAGTTGTTCATAAAACCTATCCTTCTGATCCTCATCGGCATCCTCAGTGGGGGCATAACAGCAGATAACATTCAGGTCTTTAACGCTTGTCTGAAATTTTGCTGTAAGAAACCTTTCATTAATGCATCATATCCTAGAAGAGCATCGCTAGCGTGTCTGCTGAGAAGCAGACCCACGCCTTGGTGATGCTTGTTGTTGTCCCTCCCTGAAAAGAGAAATTTAAGATTATTTTTAAGAATCTGACCTTTATCTGTCCATCTGGTCTCTTGCAAGCCGAGAATATCTAAATTATAATGGTGGAATTCTTGTGTAAGGACATCAAGAGAAAAAGCTCTGTGCAGAGTCCTCACATTCCAACTACCTATGGAGAGAAAATGGTTAGTAGGATGTTTAAAGAAACTATGTTTATTGAGAGAGGGAATGCCGACAATATCAAACAGCCCCCTAATCGCAGACATGGGGCAAAGACCCGTTCCCCCACCACTAAAGGCTGAAGCCATCTACACTGGAAGACTTCCTCCAATGTAGAATTTGACGATGCCAATAGAAGCAAAGAGTTCAGGTGCCTGCGATGACCTCTGCTCAGGATTATCCACCAGCTGATAAACATATCCTGTGAATCTATTCACTTGGGGCTGTCAACCCACAAACAAACAGAAAACACAGCGGAAGATTTTCCCTCCACAGAAGCCCACCAGTGCAGCAAAATCAGGATCCATAATCAAGCTCAGAGCCATATATCTGTCCAGTCCAGTGGGTTTATATGGTCAGCACCAGGACCCTGTGTGGTTGACCACTCCTCAGCAGGGTAGAAAAAAAAGAAAAGTAGCCATAGTTGTCCAGATCAGTAGGCCACACTAATCTGGCAGCCCTCCCCTTCCGTTCACTTCCACAAGAGAGTATCTCTTTTGAAAGGTACTAACGGTCTGCACCACGAGAAGGCGGGGTCGGACATTAGGTGCTAGGCCTGGCCGGTTCTATGCATCATCACAGGGGATTGGTGCATAGCTCTCCTTCCAGTGACTACCTACCTAGCTACCATTTACAGACTAGGATATTATACTGCCCTATAAAAGAATTAAATATTAATTAAATCATTACGCAAACTTTTAAAAATGAAGATTTATTTTATTCCTTGGTTTGGAACAATATTTATTAGTTTAGTTTTATTTTTTACTGTTTTGAAATATTACATCTTCTATTTAAGTAATGAACGAATAGTGTTGAAAATCGAGATTTAAATATGCAGATTTGATCATGTTCTTTATTTTATTCTCAGTCACATTTTTTCCATTAAATACACATTTTAGAAGTTACAGAACTTCGCAGTTAGATTCCCATTGACATAACCTGGAAATTCTTTGATATACATTGCCCTGCCAAAATAATATATATATATATGTAATAAAATATATTTTTATACATTTTTATATAATATTATTTTACTATTTCAATATATCTATAATAGAAATAAGGAGAAAATTGGGACTAGATTATTACAATAAGAATGGGAACTTATTTTTGTTGGGGGAGGGTGGGTTAATAAAAACTGAGAAAATGAAATAGAAAATTCTACAATTCAGTAAAAATATTATTTAAAAAAATATTTCACAATTTTTTTTGTAGTTCTTTTGAAAAACGAGCTCATGTCATCGTTTTGTTGTTTGTTTTCTCCGTCTGTAGACATTCAACTTTTTTGTTTTAAGAGATAAATTTAAAATTCTTTTTGAATTGGATAGGTAAATCATACGATTCGCCTTTCAGAATCTTCTAAAGGTGTTAATAGTGCCCGCGAACTGTGAAAAGTTTTTGAATTTTCGTAGTTTGAATTTATATCGTTAGAGGCCTTTAAATAGGCCGCGCAAAAGTTCCGATCATAGGTAAAACAACCCAATCGACCCTTATGTGACCTTGAACACAAAACCGTAACGGAAATTTCTTAACCGTCCTGAGTTCTACGACCATAAATAACTCGACACACCAATTCACTTACTAGCAGATAGATACATAGACAAACTCGAGGTATTCGAAGGATCAGAAATACAGCGCCGTTTCCAAGATGTAGAAACCAGCAGACATCATTTGGAATTTCAAACTCCCACGTGGATCGAAATTCGCCTCTGGTCGACTTCAACGGATTGGTGTATCCAGAATTTCGTAACTCTTCAGAGATGCAGGACTCGAATACCCCTGTACATGATGTTCCACTTTCTGTTAGGTGTAGTTATTATTATTATTACAGTTTGACTGAAATATGACCTCTAAATGGAGACGTCGGATCCAATTTTTCATAAGCTTTCTAAGATCTACGACAACAAATATCCTCGTAGGCAGGGGAGGTACAGTCGCTCAAAAAATATCCGAACACTCTGTTTGAATACAGAATTTAGAAAAAATATCTGGCAACGATTTTTTTCGAAATTAAAAATCTGGCAACCTTCGTGTACGTACACGAAAGTTGCCAGACCACTAATTTCTAAAAAAAATTGTTGCCAGATATTTTTTCTGAATTCTGTAATCAACCATAGCGTTCGGATACTTTTTTGAGCGACTGTACGTCCCCGCCTACGGGGTGTCATCAATACCCATCCAATTCAACAGGAATTTTAAATTAATCTGTTAAAACTAAAAAGATGAAAGTGTACAGACAGATAAAACAAACAAAATGATGACATTAGTTCGTTTGAAAAACGAACTACAAAAAAAAATTGCAAAAATATTTGTGAAATAATATTATTAATGAATTGTGTAGAATTTCCTTTTTCATTATCTCTGGGTTTTCATTAACCCACCCTCCCTCAATAAAAATAAGCCCGCTGAGAACCCTGTCGTCTTCTACTAAATATCGAACTCGTCTATCTGCTTTGAACTCCAAAACAACTGTCTTTATTTCGTTCAGTTTAAAAATATTAAAAAGAAATTGAACAATAACAGTTGGAAGTTTTATACAAATTTATCTTAGCCCCATATGTTATTCTGACACTAAAAATATGTTAAAACAACAATTATAAAATCTCATATAGAATATCATTTTAATCTTTCCTGTTCGGTGGAATATTTTAGTAACTGGGAAACCCTACTCAAGGCTTATTTTCAGACCGCCCCGAACTAAATTCTAGGTACGTCCTTGCCCGTAGGCATCAAATTAACTCTCTAAAAGTGGTAAATTAAAATTTAATATTTGATCTCGAAGCCCCAACACACAAAGAATCCGATATTTTTAAAGCTTCTGGGATCTGGGATCCGAAGTACTCCTATATACCAATATTCACATTTCTAGCACTTTTACGTCAAGCTTTGATCTCTGCTTCATCTCTCTCTGACTTTGAAGGACAGGTCGAAGATCGAATTTCGGATTTTTTTCTCCCGAGAAATACGATCTGAATTACTCCTAAGTGCAGATTTTCAGAGCTTTACAACTTCTGCATGATGGTCGTAATTAGCGTCATCCTTTGTCACGCACTAACTCACAATCAGCTAATTTTTAATTGTCAACTGAAATTCACGAAATAGATGTCTATAAGAAAATATATAGGTAAAAAACATATCCTATTAAAGTATTCCGATCGAGAATGATCGCTGAAAATAAGGCAAAATCTAGCGAATTTCTGCGATCCTTTTCTTATTTGGAAAGAAATTCCTGTGATCCTAATTAAACCAAAAAGAAAAATCCGTTTTAATGTCCCCTAAACAGCGTCATGGGCCTACTTTTCCACTGTTCAATTCTAAAAAACTGGTTTTTTGGGACCTAGAATTTCAGTTGTGAGCCAAAAACAATAGTGCCACTCGGAGGTGGTGTTGATGGTGGATATCCCGCCTGGATCGTAATCTGCAGTTCCCAAATTGGAGTCCCAGCTGGGCGAATGTTGAGACTTATGTCCGCAAAACTTCCCACACTTCCCTCGGTCAGGAGGGGACACTGATGGGCTTGGAAAGGCAACTGTCCGTCGGATGGGACGTTAAGCCGTAGCCAAGTGAACCTGAGAGCCAGTAGCCAAGTGAACCTGTGCACGTTAAAGAGCACGTTAGGTGAACTTTACGAGAAACGACCATCTGTCTCGTAACAACTGTCCAATGATTCCCCTCCCCTCCAAACCTGCTCTGAACCCTTGGAGTCCTTGCGACCTGACCATTTGGACCATTGTGAGCAAAAAAAGTGCCGCTCAGAGATAAAACAATTCAACCCTTTCCTGTATCTACATCTGAGCCATTAAGTCCTAATGACTTCATTTGGCCAGTGAAGGTAAAAAAAAAATCATGCTGACAATTAATACAACCCAACCAAAAAAATATAATTAAGACCTTTCATTTTGAAATCAATAGGATATGAATGATATAATAATAATTTAACGATTTGTTTCCATTTTGAAAGTTTTTAGAAAAAAAATTTCGAAAAAATGTTTTTTTTATTTATTATTTTTATTCCAACGTTAATCTAAATATTTCAATTGATTTCTTCAAATCATACGGAAGCCCGAATAATTCAAAAACACGGATATTCTAATTCACGCAATTGACCAACAATATCAGTGTAGAACAATGTCACGTAACAGCCAACAGATCCATTATTAGAATGCGATCACACTGTGTCGTAACGCAAGAATTACAATCAGAGAATATCCGTTTTCAGAGCGGCGGCAATCATTCAGCCTAAGATGAGACTGCGCAGTTGACGCTTTCGAAAATTCTCGTATATCATTGGTTCACTAACAGGAAAAGCGATCGTGTCGACCTATATGACCTATGAGAATTTTCAAGACGTTAACTGAGCACTCTTCGCCCCCCCCCCTCCCACCCTAACGTGACCTGAGCCGTTGGTCTACTTTGGTTGTTTTACCTGTCAACGGCACTTTAGTTCGCGTAATGAGCTAAATGATCAGGTCAGAAGACCCAGGGCTGGATCTGGGGGGACCGTGCCTTGACGTATCCTCTGACGTGCGACCGTGCCTTGACGTGTCCTCTGACGTGCGACCGTGCCTTGACGTGTCCTCTGACGTGCGACCGTGCCTTGACATGTCCTCTGACGTGCGACCGTGCCTTGACGTGTCCTCTGACGTGCGACTGTGCCTTGACGTGTCCTCTGACGTGCGACCGTGCCTTGACGTGTCCACTGACGTGCGACCGTGCCTTGACGTGTCCTCTGATGTGCGACCGTGCCTTGACGTGTCCTCTGACGTGCGACCGTGCCTTGACGTGTCCTCTGACGTGCGACCGTGGCTTCACACGGACCATGACCTGAAGTTACTTCCGATGCTTATTACAGGTATGTAAATAAGTACAAACTGTTTTACTAGGAGCTGCAACTTTTTTTACATACAATGTACTTAGTGATCAGATCATAAGGACCGCAAAGGTTCAGAGAAGGTTGTATGAAGGGAAACCACTGGGTAGCTGTTAGGATACAGATGGTAGCTCCCGTCAAGGCCATCCAACATGGTCTATAACATTTGTTCTGTTATTCTATAGCATGCACAGTGTATGGCTTTTCATGCATATACCCATGTGCATGAAAGCCATACACTGTGCATGCTATAGAATAACATAACAAATGTTATGTCATTTGACGGACGGCGGCCTTTCCAAGCCGATCGGTGTCCCCCTATTGACAAAGGGGAGGGCGGGGAGTTTTGCGGAGATAAATCTCAACCCTGACCCAGGTAGGACTCGAACCTGGTAAATTCAGATTATGAGCCTGGCACTTCACAGACTGAGCCACCACCAACCTAATACCTTTAACAACAAAACTCAGGTTGATGCCTTCATAGTAGCGATGGCGATCTTATGACACGCGTGCCAAAGGTAACATGCACAATGATTTTTGTTGGCACTCCCTTGAGAGGTGAAGAGAAATAGTGACTACGGCTAGTATAGAGAATTAGAAATAATGGCCACAGCAATTCAGTACATGTTTATGGATGAAATCATTGGTAGCAAGATGATGACTAGGTTGTTATAATTAGTTACTTATTCATTACGAATTTCAATTGTTCATTCACATGTTTAAAATATCTCGCCAAATAACTGATTACATAATTTTTCTAAAAAACAGGATCAAAAACAGACGAATTGAAGCTATCAACTGTTCATTAATTTCCTTTAAAGCACTTCTGTAGAACTTAAAATTTAGTTAAGGTTTCTGTTTTTGCTTCAGAGAGATGTTGTACTCTGTCACTTATAAAAATTCACTTCATTCTATTAAAGGTATCGAAATATCAGTGATGCGTTGAGCACAGTAGTTGAAAGTAGTAGGTGAGTTTGTGCGTGTGAAGGAATGATTTTGATTTTCACTTGTGTAATGGCGAGCCTAAAACTTAGTGTTCCGTATCGTTATATTTGAACCGTCATTTGAACTATTTGATTTGCATTGTATGAGGAACTGATAGGTTTCGTCCATTAGATTTTGAAATAATATAGGTTTTTATTTGTTATAATGTTCAATCGTTCAATAAATTCTTCTTGTAATTAATTTTGTTTTGTGGCCTGAATATATATGATTATATAGTATCGTGGCCAGAGTTTTAATTTTTGTCATGGCATGTTAAAAGAAATGTTACTTGATTCAAAATGATAGTAAATCGTGGGTTTATAATGGAAAAATCTATCTCGCCATGTTAAAAAATGTGGAACAATGCTCTATGCATTAGTATTATACACTGAACGGCAGGTCAAGAGTAACTCATATACACAGTTAAGTAACTTCTTAAATAAGATTTGTATGAAAGAATTTAACAAGGAAAAAACGAAAAAATATATTTATAATGAGATAGCAATTAAATCTCGTAAAATCTCGGTTTTCAACAGCATTCTTTGGGTAGTTACGGAAATGCAAATACTTAACAGCAGCAATGTAATTACGAAAATAATTAATTTGAATTCGAAAATAATTAATACGAAAATAATTGATTTGGATGAGAATTTAAAAAGGTTAAACGAAAGCAATAACCGCTATGGAAACTTTAACAAGATATGTAGCTATATTTTCAGTAGATCGAGTACTGATTAGTTAAATTTTCCCCAATTTGGAATTTTTTTTGCAGAACGAGATAACTTGCTAACGTTTCAGTTTCAGACTCTTTAAATATTGAACAAAAGCTTCTATAAAATCAAGATTCAAGTAGTTTATTATTGCAATTAAATCTTTAGCTAAACACATATTTTCCTATTAAAGCATGCATAATATATTAGTGAAATGTCTGCGCATTAGTTTTTTACTCTAAATTGAAAACATCACCAATAACAAAAGTGACCATGTACAGTCGCTCAAAAAAGTATCCGAACACTATGGTTGATTAGAGAATTCAGAAAAAATATCTGCAACGAGTTTTTTTTAGAAATTAGTGATCTGGCAACCTTCGTGTACAGTTCACGAAGGTTGCCAGAATACTAATTTCTAAAAACTCGTTGTCAGATATTTTTTCTGAATTCTATACAAATCAGAATAGTAAACATTTACTACTTATATTTGATAATATTATTCGAAATAGTTAGTTCAAAGTAATTAATTATGTATTTACGTAACCAGGCGTATTTACAAACACGTCCAGCGGAACTATCGGTTCTAAATTTTCAATTAATTCTAACTTCTATTTTACATTTCAATCTATTCCTTTGCCTTTTAGGCCTACGTTTCAAAACATGATTGATTAAAATTTCAACATTTTATTGTAAAATATCAGGAAAAAATATCAGGAAAACTCCAGAAGACGTATAGGGCGATCCAAGATGTAGCTCTACACACTGAGACAAGAAACACACTCAAATACAGCGGATAACACACAATAATTCGGCACTGACACAAATATCACACTGCACCACTACGGCTGAGGGTTCAACCTAGAGAAGTGGAGGGAGAATATATTCAAGTACATATTCCGACCGTTTCAGCTTTCTAAATACACAACTTTTAACACTCTACACTCTGCACACACTAAACACAATAGATGACGTAATCGAAAGAAGCAGAGTAATTAATCCGCTCTGTGATCTAATGACTGAATGTGATCTATTGCTTCTGATGAGAGTGATTGCCATTTGCTGAAATGGCTGAATGCAGACAACTATTCAACCAATGTCTCTCGAATAACAAATCCATTCACAGACTCAAATAGGTATTTGACTCATTTCACTTTCCTATTAATAACCTCTCACACTTTGCACTATATGCAAAACAACACACTTCCGACGCTAATCCAAACGGACAAAATAACTTCTCCTTTGTGCGCTCTTATTACTGCACGTTTTCTATAAGATTTGCGGTAGGAGATTGCTGTTCGCCCAAAGGGCTGAACGCAGTCACCTATTCAACCAGTGACCCTCACCTACATATTAACAGTTTAAAATATGTATTTGTCTGCATTCACCCTTTGATTAACAGATCTAACATTTTCCACTAGATACACAACAACACGGTTAAACGCCAATGAATAGGGATAACGTAATTATTCCGCTGTGCGCTATAATGGCTGCATGCGTTCTATATCTTCTGTTGAGAGAGATTGCTGTTCGTCCAAAGGGCTGAACGCAGTCACTTATTCAACCAGAGACCCTCAGATACACATTGACAGATTAAAATACGTATTTGTCTGATTTCACATTTTGATTGACTGCTTTAACGCTTTCTACTAGGTACACAACAACACACTTAAACGCCAAAGAATAGGGAAAACTTAATTATTCCGCTGTGCGCGTAATGGCTGCACGCGTTCTATATCTTCTGTTGAGGGTGATTGCTGTTCGTCCACAGGGCTGAATGCAGTCACTTATTCAACCAGTGACCCTCAGACACATATTGACAGATTAAAATTCGTATTTGTCTGATTTCACACTTTGATTAACAGCCTTAACCCTTTCCACTAGGTACAGAACAACACACTTTATCGCCAACGAATAGAGATAACTTAATTATTCCGATATGCGCTATAATGGCTGCACGCGTCTTATATCTTCTGTTGAGGGTGATTGCTGTTCGTCCAAACGGCTGAACGCAGTCACTTATTCAACCAGAGACCCTCAGGCACACATTAGCAGATTAAAATACCTATTTGTCTGATTTCACATTTTGATTAACTGCTTTAACCCTTTTCACAAGGTACACATCAAACACTTAAACTCAAATGAATAGGGATAAAGTAATAATTCCGCTGTGCTCTATGATGGCTGCACGCGTTCTATATCTTCTGTTGAGGGTGATTGCTGTTCGTCCAAAGGGCTGAACACAGTCACTTATTCAACCAGTGACCCCAGATATATGTTAAGAGATTAAAATACGTATTTCTCTGATTTCACATTTTGATTAACAGCTTTATCCTTTTCCACTAGGTACACAACAACAGACTAAACCGCCAACTAATAGGGATAATTTAATTATTCCGCTGTGTGCTATAATGTCTGCACGCGTTCTATATATTCTGTTGAAGATGATTGCTGTTCGTCCAAAGGGCTGAACGCAGTCACTTATTCAAACATTGAACCCAAGATATATATTAACAGATTAAAATACGTATTTGTCAGATTTCACACATTGATTAACAGCTTTAACCTTCTCCACTAGGTACATAAAAACACACTAAGCCGACAATTAATAGGGATAATTTAGTTATTCCGCTGTGCGTTTTAATGGCTGCACGCGTTCTATATCTTCTGTTGAGGGTGATTGCTGTTCGTCCAAAGGGCTGAACGCTGTCACTTACTCAACCAGTAGCCCCTAGGTACATATTAACAGATTAAAATACGTATTTGTCTGATTTCACACTTTGATTATCAGCTTTAACCTTTTCCACTACATACGTAACAACACACTAAAACGCCAATTAATAGGGATAACAATTATTCCGCTGTGCGCTGTAAAGGCTGCACGCGTTCTATATATTCACTTGAAGGTGATTACTGTTCGTCCAAAGGTCTGAACGCAGTCACTTTTTCAACCAGTGACCCCCAGGTACATATTAACAGAATAAAATACGTATTTGTCTGATTTCACACTTTGATTATCAGCTTTAACCTTTTCCATTAGGTACACAACAACACACTTAAACGGCAATTAATAGGGATAACTTAATTATTCTGCTGTGCGTTATAATGGCTGCACGCGTTCTATATATTCTTTTGAAGGTTAGTGCTGTTCGTCCAAAAGGCTGAACGCAGTCACTTATTCAACCAGTGACCCCCAGATATATATTAACAGAACAAAATACGTATTTGTCTGATTTAAAATTTTGATTAACAGCTTTAACTTTTTCTATTAGTTACACAACAACACACTAAACCGCCAATTAATAGGGATAACTTAATCATTCCGTTGTGCGTTATAATGGCTATCTATATCTTCTGTTGTGGGTGATTGCTGTTCGTCCAAAGCGCTGAACGCAGTCACCTTTTCAACCAGTGACCCCCCAGGTACATATTAACAGATTAGAATACGTATTTGTCTGATTTCATTTCGATTAACAGCTTTAACCTTGTCTCCTAGGTACATAACAACACACTAAAATGCCAATTAATAGAGTAAATTAATTATTCTGCTGTGCGATATAATGGCTGCACGCATTCTATATCTTCTGTTGAGGTTGATTGCTGTTTGTCCAAAAGGCTGAACGCAGTCACTTATTCAACCAATAACCCAGGAACACATTAACAGAATAAAATAGGTATTTGTCTGATTTCGCACTTTGATTAACAGCTTCAACCTTCTCCAAAAGGTACATAACATCACACTAAAACGCCAATTAATAGAGTAACTTAATTATTCCGCTGTGCGCTATAATGGCTGCACGCGTTCTGTATATTCTGTTGAGGGTGATTGCTGTTCGTCCAAAGGGCTGAACGCAGTCACTTATTCAACTAGTGACCCCCAGGTATATATTAAAAGATTAAAATATGTATTTGTCTGATTACACACTTTGATTAAGAGCTTTAACCTTCTCCACTAGGTACATAACAACACACTAAAACGCCAATTAATTGGGATAATTTAATTATTCCGCTGTGCGCTATAATGGCTGCACGCGTTCTATATCTTCTGCTGAGGGTGATTGCTGTTCTTCCAAAAGGCTGAACGCAGTCACTTATTCAACCAGTGACCCCCAGGTACATATTAACAGATTAAAATACGCATTTGTCTGATTTCACACTATGATTATCAGCTTTAACTTTTTCCATTAGGTACACATCAACACACTCAAAGGCCAATCAATAGGGAAAAATTAATTATTCCACTGTGCGCTGTAATGGCTGCACGCGTTCTATATTTTCTGTTGAGAGTGATTACTGTTCGTCCAAAGGGTTGAACGCAGTCACTTATTCCACCAGTGAACCCCAGGTACATATTAACAGATCAAAATACCTATTTGTCTGATTTCACACTTTGATTAAAAGTTTTAACCTTTACAAACACTAACAAAAAACCTAAACAAGACACTAAATCGCCAATTAATAGAGTAAATTAATTATTCCGTTGTGTGCTGTAATGGCTGCACGCGTTCTACATCTTCTGTTGAGGGTGATTGGTGTTCGTCGAAAGGGCTGAACGCAGTCATTTATTCAAACAGTGACTCCCCAGATATATGTTAACAGATTAAAATACGTATTAATCTGATTTCCCACTTTGATTCGGAGTCGTTCTCCGTGTATATCACTTTAGAAATAAAAGAAAATGAATCGTCAGGTAGCACAGCATCTGGTTTAACAAGTTTCCTTTCGGACCTGTATTAGCGAGGGTCTATGGGTAACCGCTATTGCAATTAACATTGCTTAGATATAGATAACGCACTCATTGTCTAAAATAAATGAGTGTAGGGTTTAGGTAGGTTAGTGTAGTCAAATGATGGCCAAAATCAGATGCCGTGACGACCGTTTCCTTTTCCCTATGATGTGACTATAGGTAGGTTAATTCGAACTAAAACTCGTAATGTCTATATACCTTTTAGGTGAAGGTGATAAAAATATATATTCAGCTGTTACGATAACAAAATTATTGATTGGGAGTCGTTCTCCGTGTACGTCACTTTAGAAATAAAAGGTAATGAATCGTTAGGTAGCACAGCATCTGGTTTAACAAGTTTCGTTTTGGGACCTGTATTAACGACGGTCTAAGGGTAACTGCTATTGCAATTAACATTGTTTAGATAGGATAAGGCACTCATTGTCTAAAATAAATGAGTGTAGGGTTTAAGTAGGTTAGTGTAGTCAAATGATGGCCAAAATCAGATGCTGTGACGACCTTTTCCTTTTCCCTATGATGTGACTATAGGTAGGTTAATTCGAACTAACACTCTTAATGTCTATATACCTTTTAGGTGAAGGTGATAAAAATATATATTCAGCTGTTTGCGATAACAAAATAATTGATTCGGAGTCGTTGTGTCACTTTAGAAATAAAAGATAATGAATCGTTAGGTAGCACAGCATCTGATTTAACAAGTTTCGTTTCGGACCTGTATTAGCGAGGGTCTATGGGTAACTGCTATTGCAATTAACATTGTTTAGATAGGATAAGGCACTCATTGTCTAAAATAAATGAGTGTAGGGTTTAAGTAGGTTAGTGTAGTCAAATGATGGCCAAAATCCGATGCTGTGACGACCTTTTCCTTTTCCCTATGATGTGACTATAGGTAGGTTAATTCGAACTAACACTCTTAATGTCTATATACCTTTTAGGTGAAGGTGATAAAAATATATATTCAGCTGTTACGGTAACAAAATAATTGATTCGGAGTCGTTCTCCGTGTATATCACTTTAGAAATAAAAGATAATGAATCGTCAGGTAGCACAGCATCTGGTTTAACAAGTTTCCTTTCGGACCTATATTAGCGAGGGTCTATGGGTAACTGCTATTGCAATTAACATTGCTTAGATATAGATAAGGCACTCATTGTCTAAAATAAATGAGTGTAGGGTTTAGGTAGGTTAGTGTAGTCAAATGATGGCCAAAATCAGATGCCGTGACGACCGTTTCCTTTTCCCTATGATGTGACTTTAGGTAGGTTAATTCGAACTAACACTCTTAATGTCTATATACGTTTTAGGTGAATGTGATAAAAATATATATTCAGCTGTTACGATAACAAAATAATTGATTGGGAGTCGTTCTCCGTGTATGTCACTTTAGAAATAAAAGGTAATGAATCGTCAGGTAGCACAGCATCTGGTTTAACAAGTTTCGTTTCGGACCTGTATTAGCGAGGGTCTATGGGTAACTGCTATTGCAATTAACATTGTTTAGATAGGATAAGGCACTCATTGTCTAAAATAAATGAGTGTAGGGTTTAAGTAGGTTAGTGTAGTCAAATGATGGCCAAAATCAGATGCTGTGACGACCTTTTCCTTTTCCCTATGATGTGACTATAGGTAGGTTAATTCGAACTAACACTCTTAATGTCTATATACCTTTCAGGTGAAGGTGATAAAAATATATATTCAGCTGTTACGATAACAAAATAATTGATTGGGAGTCGTTCTCTGTGTATGTCACTTTAGAAATAAAAGATAATGAATCGTTAGGTAGCACAGCATCTGGTTTAACAAGCTTCCTTTCGCACCAGTATTAGCGAGGGTCTATGGGTAACTGCTATTGCAATTAACATTGCTTAGATATAGATTAGGCACTCATTGTCTAAAATAAATGAGTGGAGGGTTTAGGTAGGTTAGTGTAGTCAAATGATGGCCAAAATCAGATGCCGTGACGACCGTTTCCTTTTCCCTATGATGTGACTATAGGTAGGTTAATTCGAACTAACAGTCTTCATGTCTATATACCTTTTAGGTGAAGGTGATAAAAATATATATTCAGCTGTCACGATAACAAAATAATTGATTGGGAGTCGTTCTCCGTGTATGTCACTTTAGAAAAAAAAGATAATGAATCGTTAGGTAGCACAGCATCTGGTTTTAACAAGTTCCGTTTTGGGACCTGTATTAGCGAGGGTCTAAGGGTAACTGCTATTGCAATTAACATTGCTTAGATAGAATAAGGCACTCATTGTCTAAAATAAATGAGTGGAGGGTTTAGGTAAGTTAGTGTAGTCAAATGATGGCCAAAATCAGATGCCGTGACGACCGTTTCCTTTTCCCTATGATGTGACTATAGGTAGATTAATTCGAACTAACACTCTTGATGTCTATATACGTTTTAGGTGAAGGTGATAAAAATATATATTCAGCTGTTTGCGATAACAAATAATTGATTCGGAGTCGTTGTGTCACTTTAGAAATGAAAGATAATGAATCGTTAGGTAGCACAGCATCTGGTTTAACAAGTTTCGTTTCGGACCTGTATTAGCGAGGGTCTATGGGTAACTGCTACTGCAATTAACATTGTTTAGATAGGATAAGGCACTCATTGTCTAAAATAAATGAGTGTAGGGTTTAAGTATGTTAGTGTAGTCAAATGATGGCCGAAACCCGATACTGTGACGACCTTTTCCTTTTCCCTATGATGTGACTATAGGTAGGTTAATTCGAACTAACACTCTTCATGTCTATATACCTTTTAGGTGAAGGTGATAAAAATATATATTCAGCTGTTACGTTAACAAAATAATTGATTCGGAGTCGTTCTCCGTATATATCACTTTAGAAATAAAAGATAATGAATCGTCAGGTAGCACAGCATCTGGTTTAACAAGTTTCCTTTCGGACCTGTATTAGCGAGGGTCTATGGGTAACTGCTATTGCAATTAACATTGCTTAGATATAGATAAGGCACTCATTGTCTAAAATAAATGAGTGTAGGGTTTAGGTAGGTTAGTGTAGTCAAATGATGGCCAAAATCAGATGCTGTGACGACCTTTTCCTTTTCCCTATGATGTGACTATAGGTAGGTTAATTCGAACTAACACTCTTAATGTCTACATACCTTTTAGGTGAAGGTGATAAAAATATATATTCAGCTGTTTGCGATAACAAAATAATTGATTCGGAGTCGTTCTGTCACTTTAAAAATAAAAGATAATGAATCGTCAGGTAGCACAGCATCTGGTTTAACAAGTTTCGTTTCGGACCTGCATTAGCGAGGGTCTATGGGTAACTGCTATTGCAATTAACATTGTTTAGATAGGATAAGGCACTCATTGTCTAAAATAAATGAGTGCAGGGTTTAGGTAGGTTACTGTAGTCAAATGATGGCCAAAATCAGATGCCGTGACGACCGTTTCCTTTTCCCTATGATGTGACTATAGGTAGGTTAATTCGAACTAACACTCTTAATGTCTATATACGTTTTAGGTGAAGGTGATAAAAATATATATTCAGCTATTTGCGATAACAAAATAATTGATACGGAGTCGTTGTGTCACTTTAGAAATAAAAGATAATGAATCGTTAGGTAGCACAGCATCTGGTTTAACAAGTTTCGTTTCGGACCTGTATTAGCGAGGGTCTATGGGTAACTGCTATTGCAATTAACATTGTTTAGATAGGATAAGGCACTCATTGTCTAAAACAAATGAGTGTAGGGTTTAAGTAGGTTAGTGTAGTCAAATGATGGCCAAAATCAGATGCTGTGACGACCTTTTCCTTTTCCCTATGATGTGATTATAGGTAGGTTAATTCGAACTAACACTCTTAATGTCTATATACCTTTTAGGTGAAGGTGATAAAAATATATATTCAGCTGTTACGATAACAAAATAATTGATTGGGAGTCGTTCTCCGTGTATGTCACTTTAGAAATAAAAGGTAATGAATCGTCAGGTAGCACAGCATCTGGTTTAACAAGTTTCGTTTCGGACCTGTATTAGCGAGGGTCTATGGGTAACTGCTATTGCAAAAACATTGTTTAGATATAGATAAGGCACTCATTGTCTAAAATAAATGAGTGCAGGGTTTAGGTAGGTTAGTGTAGTCAAATGATGGCCAAAATCAGATGCCGTGACGACCGTTTCCTTTTCCCTATGATGTGACTATAGGTAGGTTAATTCGAACTAACACTCTTAATGTCTATATACGTTTTAGGTGAAGGTGATAAAAATATATATTCAGCTATTTGCGATAACAAAATAATTGATACGGAGTCGTTGTGTCACTTTAGAAATAAAAGATAATGAATCGTTAGGTAGCACAGCATCTGGTTTAACAAGTTTCGTTTCGGACCTGTATTAGCGAGGGTCTATGGGTAACTGCTATTGCAATTAACATTGTTTAGATAGGATAAGGCACTCATTGTCTAAAACAAATGAGTGTAGGGTTTAAGTAGGTTAGTGTAGTCAAATGATGGCCAAAATCAGATGCTGTGACGACCTTTTCCTTTTCCCTATGATGTGATTATAGGTGGTTAATTCGAACTAACACTCTTAATGTCTATATACCTTTTAGGTGAAGGTGATAAAAATATATATTCAGCTGTTACGATAACAAAATAATTGATTGGGAGTCGTTCTCCGTGTATGTCACTTTAGAAATAAAAGGTAATGAATCGTCAGGTAGCACAGCATCTGGTTTAACAAGTTTCGTTTCGGACCTGTATTAGCGAGGGTCTATGGGTAACTGCTATTGCAAAAACATTGCTTAGATATAGATAAGGCACTCATTGTCTAAAATAAATGAGTGGAGGGTTTAGGTAGTTTAGTGTAGTCAAATGATGGCCAAAATCAGATGCCGTGACGACCGTTTCCTTTTCCCTATGGTGTGACTATAGGTAGGTTAATTCGAACTAACACTCTTAATGTCTATATACGTTTTAGGTGAAGGTGATAAAAATATATATTGAACTGTTTGCGATAACAAAATAATTGATTCGGAGTCGTTGTGTCACTTTAGAAAAAAAAGATAATGAATCGTTAGGTAGCACAGCATCTGGTTTAACAAGTTTCGTTTC
Source organism: Ryuthela nishihirai (assembly GCA_038380435.1). Lineage (NCBI taxonomy): Eukaryota > Metazoa > Arthropoda > Arachnida > Araneae > Heptathelidae > Ryuthela > Ryuthela nishihirai. The sequence goes on along the minus strand of JAWZYU010000034.1, from coordinate 36,111,240 downwards.
GGACCTGTATTAGCGAGGGTCTATGGGTAACTGCTATTGCAATTAACATTGTTTAGATAGGATAAGGCACTCGTTGTCTAAAATAAATGAGTGTAGGGTTTAAGTATGTTAGTGTAGTCAAATGATGGCCAAAATCAGATGCCGTGACGACCGTTTCCTTTTCCCTATGATGTGACTCTAGGTAGGTTAATTCGAACTATCACTCTTAATGTCTATATACCTTTTAGGTGAAGGTGATAAAATTATATATTCAGCTGTTACGATAACAAAATAATTGATTGGGAGTCGTTCTCCGTGTATGTCACTTTAGAAATAAAAGATAATGAATCGTTAGGTAGCACAGCATCTGGTTTAACAAGTTTCCTTTCGGAGCAGTATTAGCGAGGGTCTATGGGTAACTGCTATTGCAATTAACTTTGCTTAGATATAGATTAGGCACTCATTGTCTAAAATAAATGAGTGGAGGGTTTAGGTAGGTTAGTGTAGTCAAATGATGGCCAAAATCAGATGCCGTGACGACCGTTTCCTTTTCCCTATGGTGTGACTATAGGTAGGTTAATTCGAACTAACACTCTTAATGTCAATATACGTTTTAGGTGAAGGTGATAAAAATATATATTGAACTGTTTGCGATAACAAAATAATTGATTCGGAGTCGTTGTGTCACTTTAGAAATAAAAGGTAATGAATCGTTAGGTAGCACAGCATCTGGTTTAACAAGTTTCGTTTCGGACCTGTATTAGCGAGGGTCTATGGGTAACTGCTATTGCAATTAACATTGTTTAGATAGGATAAGGCACTCGTTGTCTAAAATAAATGAGTGTAGGGTTTAAGTAGGTTAGTGTAGTCAAATGATGGCCAAAATCAGATGCCGTGACGACCGTTTCCTTTTCCCTATGATGTGACTCTAGGTAGGTTAATTCGAACTATCACTCTTAATGTCTATATACCTTTTAGGTGAAGGTGATAAAATTATATATTCAGCTGTTACGATAACAAAATAATTGATTGGGAGTCGTTCTCCGTGTATGTCACTTTAGAAATAAAAGATAATGAATCGTTAGGTAGCACAGCATCTGGTTTAACAAGTTTCCTTTCGGAGCAGTATTAGCGAGGGTCTATGGGTAACTGCTATTGCAATTAACTTTGCTTAGATATAGATTAGGCACTCATTGTCTAAAATAAATGAGTGGAGGGTTTAGGTAGGTTAGTGTAGTCAAATGATGGCCAAAATCAGATGCCGTGACGACCGTTTCCTTTTCCCTATGATGTGACTCTAGGTAGGTTAATTCGAACTATCACTCTTAATGTCTATATACTTTTTAGGTGAATGTGATAGAAATATATATTCAGCTGTTTGCGATAACAAAATAATTGATTGGGAGTCGTTCTCCGTGTATGTCACTTTAGAAATAAAAGATAATGAATCGTTAGGTGGCACAGCATCTGGTTTAACAAGTTTCGTTTCGGACCTGTATTAGCGAGGGTCTATGGGTAACTGCTATTGCAATTAACATTGCTTAGACATAGATAAGGCACTCATTGTCTAAAATAAATGAGTGGAGTGTTTAAATAGGTTAGTGTAGTCAAATGACGACCAAAATGAGATGCCGTTACCACCGTTTCCTTTTCCTTATGATGTGACTATAGGTAGGTTAATTCGAATTAACACTCTTAATGTCTATATACTTTTTAGGTGAAGGTGATAAAAAATATATATTCAGCTGTTTGAGATAACAAAATAATTGATTCGGAGAATATTATATATAATATGTGTTTGCAATGAATATAAAGGTTATCTCCGATTTAAACATCAAATTATTGATGTGTAAACACGAAAATAGTATATTTCAAAAGCAAAACCCATATACAATGGATTCTCTTTACGTCTTTGAAGACACCACCCGTTACAAAGCAATATAACGATGCAAAGTCGTTTATCGTAGAGTAAATATTCTTTTTACACTAAAAGTACTATAACAGCTATGCATTGTCGCTTTTCATTATTTTATGCAAGTTTTTTAATGGTAATTTCCTTGTTTGTAGTTTTCTCTATAACTATAAACCTCGCTTTCAATTCTATTGATAACGTCTATTACGCTTCCACATCAAATCACTTAACGTGCTTCAACATACTCCAAAGCTGAGGCATACGCGACATAATAGAGTTTTCTTCATTCCCACTGTTATCATAAAACTTTTCTCATTTTTTCTATCCAGGGATTTATGCATAAACTGTAATAAGCAAAGTATTTCAATAGCCTTTGTTTTCATAACCATAATAATAACTAACATAGTTTAGTAAATTATAAGCATATAATTAATTTCAATGTAATTCTTCCATTTCAATATTCTTTTCTGAGCATTGGAGTCTTGTGCCTTGGACCTTTATTCTATCGGCAACAATGAATTCGCAATGAAGCTAGAAAATAAAGCAGAGGAAGCCTTTTCTACATCTTTGAAGAGATCCTTTAGTGTCCTGATGCCAAAGAGATAATTCAACATTTCTGAATCCATCTCTCGATCTAACCCTGCGTACATTTGTTTCAACACTCAATTTCATGTGAATCTTCTGTATTTTCCACATTTGAAGCAAGCGGATACCTCAACGAACCGACACCGACAACTTATTAAGTGTAATAGTGTTGTACAATACGATAATTTGGAATAAATGTATATTTCATTCATTAAAATGTAGCCTTTTCACTTCCTCAATGTATCTCAGGGTTGGATGCATACTAGGATCTCTTCCGTTGAAGTACAGTCGCACAAAAAAATATCCGAACACTATAGTTGATTACAGAATTCAGGAAAAGTATCTGGCAACTCTTTTATTTAGAAGTTAGTGATCTGGCAACCTTCGTGTGCAATACACGAAGGTTGTCAGATCACTAATTTCTAAAAAAATCGTTGCTACATATTTTTCCTGAATTCTGTAATCAACCATAGTGTTCGGATATTTTTTCAGCGACTGTACAACGCCGTCCCATAGCCGAGTGGTTAGCGCGCTTGGCTACTGATCTAAGGGACCTGGGTTCGAGCCCCGGGTAAGGCATGGATGTATGTGTCGTTTTTCTGCTGAGGTCCTGCCATCCTCTCAGACCTTCTACTATTTCATAGAAACTGACAGGCTCCTGTCAGACCTCTGTGGCAAGCAGCTGCTTGAGGGGGTATTTTTTTTTATTTACAACGCATTCTTGAATTGCAGAACTATTAGCTGTCTTGAACTCGGGTTTTATGATAGAAGCACAATTGTTATATTGCAATATGGCATGGCAGAGAGGATATCATAGAAAGAATTGTGGGGAGGCACAGACAAGTCTCTGTGTAGCTACAAGGTTAGGAAAAGAGCGAATTAAAATGTTTAATCAAACAAATGTACAAAAGGGGTAAAAAAAAAAGTATTATTGAATCTAAATCGCATACTGCTACAGATAAAGACAAAGAATATTAATTCAACACAAGGTGGAAGAAGGAAAAAAAATTGCAAAATTGCGGACAATAGATCAAGTATTTTAGGTAAATATATTTCGACAGTTTGTATAGTTATTGACCTCTCACTGATAATATTCGAAGCTAGTGCACGTTGGAAAACTTCAAAAAGTTACATCACCATGTGGGAAAACCATGCACTGTTGGGCAACCTACTTCAGGCCGCTGCCCATGCGCCCAACCATTAACGAGGAAATAATATTACCTTAACGTCACCCGGAGCTACCCATGGCCAGCGGGGGACAGCTGAGCTAAAGGATTTACATTATCGTCTGTTCTTTCGTTCCTTTCTTTGTACTTCGCTTGGTTAATCTTTCTCCTTAATATATTTTAAACTAAAATAGTGTTCAGATTAAACTTTATGAGAAGTAAATAATCGTGTACTTTTTAAAAAGTAGCACTTTTACATTTAAATACATCGTGATTTTTTTAATGTACATTTGCACTTGCTACGAAAAACAGCATTAAAGCCAGTACAAGTTTTAAAAACTGCTTTGGGAAAGGAATTAAGAGTAAAAGTCACAGGAGTCTGATATCTCATGTTCAATGGGTTTATGTATGACCATATGGGTTTCGTGGTGAAGGGAGGCTCAGCTTAATGAGAGTCAATTTACGGAGTGGAGGGGAGTTCTTCCTGGCTCGGCTGCGGTTAACTCCGTTCTCCCTTCGGGTGAAGGACGGGGGGGGGGGGGACGACAAACCAGGAAGAGTCCATTTCAAAACTCGGCCGGTTTGGTATTCTGAGGTACTTCGTTTTCCAAGGCCCGTGGTAGTTAAAGGGTTAAGCAGCATATTGTGCAGAGAGAGACTCCGCTGGTTTGGCCATGTTGCCGGTATGGATAATTATAGATTGGCGAATAGGGTTATGAACAGTGTGCCTAGAGGCCTCAGAAGGAGGGGGAGACCTAGGATGCGGTGGGCAGACAATGTCAAACAGGACCTTGTTAGAATTGGTGTACAGTGGCCTGATGCAGCAGATGTAGCTCAGGACAGATATGCTTGGAGAATTAAACTGCGCGTCTGGTTGGACCTCCGTAGCCCATGGCTGCTTGAGGATGATGATGATGATGATGATGGATGCTACCAGTGGGCGGATGTAGTGCACATCAATATTTATCCACTTTTCCAGCAGCAAATGCCGCAGTTCGGTCAGATGACTGGTACAGCAGCGCTTTTCTCGTTGCCCCAAATAGTCCCACAAGTTTTCTATGGGATTTAAATCCGAAGATTTGGCGGGCCAGTCGAGATGTTCGAAGGCCTTCAGAATGCTCGTCATGCCAATCCGACACACTTCGAGTCCTGTGCACATGACACTTTTCATCTCGGAAGACTGGGGTATCTTTCTGGTGTTCACTGTGGAGATGCTGCACAAAAAGCAACATGTGGTCATCCAGTAGATACATATAGCCCTTCTGGTTCAAGTGTGATGTCACTGCAACCAAAGGACCCATTTGCTCACATGTGAAACACCCCCAGAACATCACAGAGCCTCTTCCATCTTGAACAGAACCTTGCACACAGTCTGCACGGAAGGCTTCATGTGGCTTACGATGTAACCGTCCCCTCGCATCATTCGATTACAAGCGAAAACGTAACTCATCCGACCAGATCATATGCTTCCAATTGTCGACAGTTCAGTCTTTGTGATGTTGCGTCCACTGCAGCCGTGCAGACTTGTGCAGAGCTGTTAACATAGGTTTTTCCGCGGTACTCTGCTCCAGATATCCATGGCATGCAATTCTCTTCAGTGTGTTCATTCGGAAACAGTTTGTTGTAGGCCTGCATTGATTGAGTGGAACAATTCCTTCCTCGTTGCAAAGCGGTTTGCTCTAATAGTGCGTGACACACTGTGAAGGTCCCTATTGGTGAGCACAGTCTTTCTGCCACAGTTCTATGATGATTAGTGATGGACTGTGATGTACGCTACTGCTGGTAGACCCTTTGGTCAATACATTTCGACACACATACAAAGGCAGCAACTTCTTTACATTTTGCCCTTTGGCACGGCCAAATGCAATAACACCTTTTTGCCACTTATTCACATCTTTTGCGCAACCCACGTTTCACAGAGCGATTAACACACACGTGGCACACAACTACTTCTTGTCACTGTATGAACCCTATAGCACATGGCACAGTTATTTGTAGGACGCATTTATTACTGGTGCGCCCTCTGTTGCTGTCGAATGGACGTAATCCTCTTACAGTGGGAGATGACTAATTTTTTTGTCTTGGTTGGGTTGGGTTGTTTTACCTCTGAGCGGCACTTTTTTGCACACCATGGGCTAAATGGCCAGGTCACATGGACCCCGAAGGCTCAGAGAAGGTTGGGGGAGGGGACCCACTGGAACAGCTGTTGGGAGACAGATGGTAGCCTCCCGTCAAGGCCATCCAGCGTGTTCTTTAACGTTGGGTTGTTTTACCTCTGAGAGGCACTTTTTTGCACACCATGGGCTAAATGGCCAGGTCACATGGACCCCGAAGGCTCAGAGAAGGTTGGGGGAGGGCACCCACTGGAATAGTTGTTGGGAGACAGATGGTAGCCTCCCGTCAAGGCCATCCAGCGTGTTCTTTAACGTTGGGTTGTTTTACCTCTGAGAGGCCTTATTTGCACACCATGGGCTAAATGGCCAGGTCACATGGACCCCGAAGGCTCAGAGAAGGTTGGGGGAGGGCACCCACTGGAATAGTTGTTGGGAGACAGATGGTAGCCTCCCGTCAAGGCCATCCAGCGTGTTCTTTAACGTTGGGTTGTTTTACCTCTGAGAGGCCTTATTTGCACACCATGGGCTAAATGGCCAGGTCACATGGACCCCGAAGGCTCAGAGAAGGTTGGGGGAGGGCACCCACTGGAATAGTTGTTGGGAGACAGATGGTAGCCTCCCGTCAAGGCCATCCAGCGTGTTCTTTAACGTGCACAGGGTATGGTTCTCCCATACACGGGGCCACGGCTTAACGTCCCATCCGACGGACGGCGGCCTTTCCAAGCCCATCGGTGTCCCCTACTGACTGTGGGCAGGGCGGGGAATTTTGCGGAGATAAATCTCAACGCTGACCCAGCTGGGACTCGAACCTGGGAACTACAGATTACGAGCCTGGCACGCTACCGACTGAGCCACCCCCGCCCCTTTTTGTCCAGTGAGCTTACAATCACGTGCTGGGGATGCGCTGTATTCCGTAGGCCTTTGCTGCTGTAAACAATTATGCGATGAGGTGGAGAACCGTACTTTGAAGATGCTTGCTTTACCGACCTCAAACTCGGCGAAAGGATATCAAACCCTTCCCTACAATGTGGTTCACACAGAACTGTACTTGGTTCACCTAGTACAGTTCAGTGGATGAACCGAAACATAGAACCGAACCTTTTCCTTAAAGTTTTGTTTGAGTAAGAGCAGCTTCCCTTGACGTTTGTTCAAACGTCCCTCCTGTTTGACATTGATGCTCAAGGCTGTTTTTATTATTTCCCGGCTCGTTTCCAGCGCTCACACTTTCTTCCCAGGCTAGTTGTAAATGGCCGTAAAAGGGCTTTTGGACTCGTCAGCATGTGCAGACAGCCAGCTGAGACCCAAAAATAACATCTATGAGCCACATCTCCCCAATAGCACTTCCAAAAACACACTTAATACAATAAAAATGCAACAATAAATAAAAATAAATAAAATAGAGGGACATGATAGTTGTTATAGGCATAATTATTAGTACTATAACGTTTTTTGTACACAGATTAATATTTTTAAAACAAGCCACTAAAATGACTGGAGGAAATTTTTTAAAAAAGGAAAATTTCCTGCAGAAATATTAACATCATAATAGTTGACGAAAAAAAAAAGGGTAAAATCCGTTCAAAAATATTGATATTATAACGCAATCAATGATATTCTACTATTTTGTTCATCATTATAAGAAAAATGTCTTCTAATAATTTTGAATCCAAATAATTTCTCTTGTAAGGGGGTATTTAATTTGAATTAATTAAATAGAGAATCCATCTAAGCATTGAAAAAACTCTCTCTGCAAATACCTGAGTTGCAGGTACTACTAGAACAATTCATTTAAGTCATTGTAATGCTTTGCCTTGATTTTTCCAGCAGTGAAAAATATTTTCTTTTGTAGAAATTCTCTCTGATCTCTCAAATTTATATTTTAAGTGAAAGTTTTATTTTCTTTTGTCTCCAATTTCTCTTTTTCATCAAGATAGATTTCGATTGAAACATGAGAATTACCTCCTTTATTTTTCTCAACATTTTATTATCAACAACTTTATTAACATATTTATTAACATATTTATTAACAACAACTATATTTTCTCAATCTCTTCCCAAATGAAATATTTCAGGGGACTGAAAGTTTCGACTATTGTCAAGAATTTCTCCCGCACACGGAGCCACACGGCTTGACGTCCCATCCGACGGACGGCGGCATTTCCAATCCCATCGGGTCACCTTCTGACCGAGGCAGGACGAGAAGTTTTGAGGAGAAAAATTTCAACGCTGGCCCAGCAGAAACTCGAAAGTGGGAACTGCAGATTACGAGTCTGGCCGCTGCCGACTGAGCCAGATATCACCGACCCCTCTTTAAATTGAGACTCACCCAGGGTGGCATTTAGACTTTCTGAGGCCCTAAGCTATGACTAGTTTAAGAAGTTTTAAACTATGTTAAATTTAAAAGGCCCTAAGCTATGACTTGTTTAAGAAGTTTTAAACTATGTTAAATTTAAGAGGCCCTAAGCTATGACTAGTTTAAGAAGTTTTAAACTATGTTAAATTTAAGAGGCCCTAAGCTATGACTAGTTTAAGAAGTTTTAAACTATGTTAAATTTAAGAGGCCCTAAGCTATGACTAGTTTAAGAAGTTTTAAACTATGTTAAATTTAAGAGGCCCTGAGCTATGACTAGTTTCAGAAGTTTTAAACTATGTTAAATTTAAGAGGCCCTAAGCTATGACTAGTTTAAGAAGTTTTAAACTATGTTAAATTTAAGAGGCCCTAAGCTATGACTAGTTTCAGAAGTTTTAAACTATGTTAAATTTAAGAGGCCCTAAGTTATGACTAGTTTCAGAAGTTTTAAACTATGTTAAATTTAAGAGGACCTAAGCTATGACTAGTTTAAGAAGTTTTAAACTATGTTAAATTTAAGAGGCCCTAAGCTATGACTAGTTTCAGAAGTTTTAAACTATGTTAAATTTAAGAGGACCTAGCTATGACTAGTTTAAGAAGTTTTAAACTATGTTAAATTTAAGAGGCCCTAAGCTATGACTAGTTTAACAAGTTTTAAACTATGTTAAATTTAAGAGGCCCTAAGCTATGACTAGTTTCAGAAGTTTTAAACTATGCTAAATTTAAGAGGCCCTAAGCTATGACTAGTTTCAGAAGTTTTAAATTATGTTAAATTTAAGAGGCCCTAAGCTATGACTAGTTTAAGAAGTTTTAAACTATGTTAAATTTAAGAGGCCCTAAGCTATGACTAGTTTCAGAAGTTTAAAACTATGTTAAATTTAAGAGGCCCTAAGCTATGACTAGTTTAAGAAGTTTTAAACTATATTAAATTTAAGAGGCCCTAAGCTATGTTAAGTTTAAGAGCTGCAAAAACTCGAAATACACATTTATTTTTCTTATTGAAGAGAACATTTAAAAAAACTGATGTGGTGAAAACATACACCTAATTCTGTTTTTACACGGATTTTTTTACACGATTTTGATTTAACACGGTTTAGAAAAAATTTTCAATTCTCTTTTTACACGATTTTGATCTAACACGGTTCAAACGGCGCCTTTTTTAAAAATCTCCATTTGAAATTAATTCTGAAAAAATATTCCCATTCAAGAAAACATTCCTAGGATTTACATTTATAACAAAGATGCCGCTTTTATGGTCACATTTTTCGAAGTAGTTTTAACTTTGAAAATGTACTATGGATACATATTTTGTGCACTAAAATACCCAAAATAAAAACTACTCTTACAGAAGGGGCGGGGGTGGCTCAGTCGGTAGCGCGTCAGGCTCGTAATCTGTAGTTCCCAGGTTCGAGTCCCAGCTGGGTCAGCGTTGAGATTTATCTCCGCAAAATTCCCTGCCCACGGTCAGTAGGGGACACCGATGGGCTTGGAAAGGCCGCCGTCCGTCGGATGGGACGTTAAGCCGTGGCCCCGTGTGCGGGAGAGTCATACCCTGTGCACGTTAAAGAATACGCTGGATGGCCTTGACGGGAGGTTACCATCTGTCTCCCAACAGCTGTTCCAGTGGGTCCCCTCCCCCAACCTTCTCTGAGCCTTCAGGGTCCTTGTGACCTGGCCATTTAGCCCATGGTGGGCAAAAAAGTGCCGCTCAGAGGTAAAACAACCCAACTCTTACAGAACTACACAACGTTTCTCTATTTTATTCTCTATTTTATGGAAAAATTGTACAAAACCTTTTTCATTCGGAATAAAGTGGCAACATTGAGTTCCGGGAATTCCCTTCAATTTTTATCTTCAATACATACGTTAGTCTTGGTCTCTCATTTCGTGTTTAAAGTTAGAAGTGTTTAGAGGTTTAACAGAAGAAATCGAAAAAAAAATTTTTTTTTGTAGTTTTGTGTGCGTAATATAAATTTATTAAATTTTGCTGATAGATAATTTACAATTTTTCATCATCTGATTTATTAACTACAATTCAAATATTTTTCATAAGCCTTACCACGATGTCGGATAATTCAACTACACAAAAGCAGAAAAGGAAAGCTATCTCTTTGGATACTAATATCCAAATTTTAGATCGTCTTGCAACTGGAGAAAGTTCAACATCCATAGGTAAATATTTTGGTTTGAACGGAGCTACCACTAGTAATGTGGATAAAAGATAACTCTCAAAAAAGAATACCCCTAGATGGAAATACTATCAGACAGATGGCATTACGAATATATAAGCAGATACAAGAAATGGAACCAACCACATCAGCTCAGTTAAACAAAAATTATGAACTTTTTGCAAGTACAAGTTGCTTGCAGGATTTCTTCAAAAATACGCGTTTCATAAAGTAAAGATAAAAGGTGAAGCTGCATCTACAGATGAGCCAGCGGCTAAAGAATTTTGTCCAAAATTGGCCCAAATCATTGAAGATGATGGATACACTCCTGATCAAGTTTGGAATACAGATGAAAATGGCCTTTTTTGAAAAAAAAAAATGCCGAGTAGAATCTACGTAGCAAAATCACAAAAAACTGTTGGTGGCTTTAATTAAAGCAGCTAAGAATCGTGTGACCTTTCTATTTTTCAGCAACGCTTCAGGTTGGGTTGTTTTACCTCTGAGCGGCACTTTTTTTGCACACAATGGGGTAAATGGTCAGGTCACAAGGACTCCGAAGGCTCAGAGAAGGTTGGGGGATGGAACCCACTGGAACAGCTGTTGGGAGACAGATGGTAACCTCCCGTCAAGGCCATCCAGTATGTTCTTTAGCGTTGGGTTGTTTTACCTCTGAGCTGCACTTTTTTGCACACAATGGGCTAAATGGTCCGACAAGGACTCCGAAGGCTCAGAGAAGGTTGGGGGAGGGAACCCACTGGAACAGCTGTTGGGAGACAGATGGTAACCTCCCGTCAAGGCCATCCAGCGTGTTCTTTAACGTGCACAGGGTATGGCTTTCCCGCACAGGGACCACTGCCTAACGTCCCATCCGACGGACGGCGGCCTATTACCAAGCCCATCGGTGTCCCCTACTGACCGTGGGCAGGGCGGGGAATTTTGCGAAGATAAATCTCAACGCTGACCCAGCTTGGGACTCGAACCTGGGAACTCCAGATTACGAACCAGGCGCGCTGTCGACTGAGCCACCCCCTCAACGCTTCAGAAGATCGTATGTTAAAACCGCTGCTCATCAATCAATACTTAAGACCACGGTCAATGAAAGGTGTAGATTTGAATAAATTGTTAGTGTATTGGATGGCAAACAAGAAAGCCTAGGCTACAAAAGAAATTTTTAATGAATGGTTCCATAAATGTTTTGTTCCAGAAGTTAAACGCTATTTGAAGAAAAAAAAAATCTTGAATTTAAAGTTCTATTAATTATAGACAATGCGCCTGGCCATCCTGTTTTGGAACACCCAAATGTGCAATTTTATTTTCTGTCGCCTAATACGACATCCTTAATACAACCACTAGACCAGGGTATGATTGCCACATTTAAAACTTACTACGTAAGACGAGCATTTCAATACATTTTGGATAAACTAGATAAGGATAAAACACTAACAGTTATCGATATGTGGAAGAAATTTTCAATTTTAGATTATATCAGACATACTGGATTGACGTTATCAGAATTAAAACCAGCAACTTTAAACGCATGCTGGAAAGCTATTTGGTCAGAATGTGTAAAAAGCAAAGCTCCTGTCCCCCCCAAATGCGACTGAATATCCTAATGTCATCACTTTATAACATGCAGTTGGTGTAGAAGGATTCGATGATTTATCGTTTGCAGATATTGATGAATTGCTGGTTGACAAAGCTCTTAGCGAAGATGAAAAAATAGAAGTTGTCCTTGAAACTCCTGATGAAAAAGAAAAAAAGAGATGGTGATGAAGAGGTTCCACTCACTTCAAGTTTAATTAAAGAAGGACTTCAAATGGCTAGTAAATTGGAAAGTCATTTTCTTACACATGATCCCATTGTCGAACGAGCTGAGCAGTTTAAACGTGAACTAAAGTCATGTATGGCGCGTTATCAAGATTTATGCAAAAGATCTAGTCAAAGCAGGATCTCAACGATTGATTACAGAGTTCGTTGTCGAAACTAATCAAACTTCAGAATCACTGGAAACAAGTGACAATTTGGTTCCCCATGCCATAGAGAGCATTTCACCATTGGAGTATGAACACGACGGCCAAAATGTTTCAAGAGATGAAAGTGATTTAATTCCAGTCTTACGCAAACGAATGTGTCTACTGTCAGAAAGTGACAACGAATAAAATCTAGTTAATAAGCATATGTAAGTCATTTAGGATAATTTACTTTATATATGTACGTGTAGCCGTCCCGTGGCCGTGTGGTTAGCACGCTTGGCTACTGATCAAAGGGACCTGGGTTCGAGCCCCGGGTAAGGCACGGCTGTTTGTTCGTTTTTCTGCTGATGTCCTGCCATCCTCTAAGACCTTCTACTATTTCATAGAAACTGACAGGCTCCTGTCAGACCTCTGTGGCAAGCAGCTGCTTGAGGGGGTATTTATTTATTTTTATTTATGTACATGTAATTATCTTTATCAGTTTATAATATAAACAATGGGTTTAAATGAATAAAAATCAGATAAAGATTTAATTAAAGATTTTGATATGATTTGTTTGAAAACAACTTATTATATGTACTGGGTTTTTTTTACTACTGAAATCAATCTTCTATTTTTTCACATGCAATGTATTTCTTTTTATTTGCCTTTCTGTTGTAAGAGGTGTTGGACTGAGAGAGCTGCTTCGAAAATTCTCTAGGAATGAATCATTGAGCAGAGCCACTGAAGGGCTTTGTCCGTGTTGATGATAAAAGTAAATTGTACAAATTTCTAAAATATCTTGTAAAGGAAAATATGTGAGATACATGAACACAAAAACAGTGAAAATAACGAAATTAATTTTTCCGTTATTTCTTACGTTTTATCGTTACAAATATTTTGAAATTCCGTTAACGTTATTCAAAAATAATTTCGTTATTACGTTATTTCATTACTTTATAACAGTGGTTTTCAACCTTTTATGCTTCGCGTACCCCCTGGAAACGTGTACGTAACTGGCGTACCCCTTGTATAGATAGATAAAACTATAGTTATAGTAAAACAATGTTAATAAAATAAAACATATATATCAGTGGTTCTCAACCTTTTATGCTTCACGTACCTCCGGGAAATGTGTATGTAACTGGCGTACCCCTTGTATAGATAGATAAAACTATCATCATCATCATCATCATCATCCTCAAGCAGCCATGGGCTACGGAGGTCCAACCAGACCGTGCAATTTAGTTCTCCAAGCAAGTCTATCCTGAGCTACATCTACTGCATCTGGCCACTGCACACCAATTCTAACAAGGTCCTGTTTGACATTGTCTGCCCACCGCATCCTAGGTCTCCCCTTCTTTCTGAGGCCTTTAGGCACACTGTTCATAACCCTATTCGCCAATCTATAATTATTCATACGGGCAACATGGCCAAACCAACGGAGTCTCTCTCTGCACAATATGCTGCTTAAAGGAGGTTGCAAACTCCTTTTCCTAATCTCATCATTAGTTACAAAGTTGAACCACCTAATGCCCAAGATACTGCGTAAGCATCTGGAATCAAAAGCATCTAGTTTCCTGTTATCTTGTTTACAAAGTGTCCAAGTTTCACTACCATAACTAACCCTAGAAAGAACCAAACTATTATACAGTCTAATTTTAGTCTTTAGGTGTATACGCCTATTTCTCCACACTTTCCATAGATTCTTAAAAGTCCCAGCAGCAATCCCTATTCGTCTGTTAATCTCATGCCGCACATCACCATTATCTGTTACATAGCTCCCAAGATAATTAAACTGTGACACCTGCTCAAGACTGCAACCATTCAGATTAACTGAATCACAGCCTGCCTGACCAATTTTCATCACTTTAGAAAACTATAGTTATAGTAAAACAATGGGAATAAAATAAAACATATATATCACTGGTTCTCAACCTTTTATGCTTCACGTACCCCCTGGAAATGTGTATGTAACTGGCGTACCCCTTGTATAGATAGATAAAACTATAGTTATAGTAAAACAATGTTAATAAAATAAAACATATATATCAGTGGTTCTCAACCTTTTATGCTTCACGTACCCCCTGGAAATGTGTATGTAACTGGCGTACCCCTTGTATAGATAGATAAAACTATAGTTATAGTAAAACAATGGGAATAAAATAAAACATATATATCAGTGGTTCTCAACCTTTTATGCTTCACGTACATCCTGAAAATGTGTATGTAACTGGGGTACCCCTTGTATAGATAGATAAAACTCTAGTTATAGTAAAACAATGGGAACAAAATAAAACATATATATCAATGGTTCTCAACCTTTTATGCTTCACGTACCCCCTGGAAATGTGTATGTAACTGGCGTACCCCTTGTATAGATAGATAAAACTCTAGTTATAGTAAAACAATGGGAATAAAATAAAACATATATATATCAATGGTTCTCAACCTTTTATGCTTCACGTACCTCCTGGAAATGTATATGTAACTGGCGTACCCCCTTGTATAGATATATAAAACTCAAGTTATAGTAAAACAATGGGAATAAAATAAAACATATATATCAGTGGTTCTCAACCTTTTATGCTTCACGTACCTCCTGGAAATGTGTACGTAACTGGCGTACCCCTTGTATAGATAGATAAAACTATAGTTATAGTAAAACAATGGGAATAAAATAAAACATATATATCAGTGGTTCTCAATCTTATATGCTTCACGTACCCCCTGGAAATGTGTATGTAACTGGCGTACCCCTTGTATAGATAGATAAAACTATAGTTATAGTAAAACAATGGGAATAAAATAAAACATATATATCACTGGTTCTCAACCTTTTATGCTTCACGTACCCCCTGGAAATGTGTATGTAACTGGCGTATCCCTTGTATAGATAGATAAAACTATAGTTATAGTAAAACAATGGGAA
This sequence comes from Ryuthela nishihirai, assembly GCA_038380435.1. Lineage (NCBI taxonomy): Eukaryota > Metazoa > Arthropoda > Arachnida > Araneae > Heptathelidae > Ryuthela > Ryuthela nishihirai. The sequence continues at coordinate 36,096,082 of JAWZYU010000034.1, read as the reverse complement.
TAAAATAAAACATATATATCAGTGGTTCTCAACCTTTTATGCTTCACGTACCTCCTGGAAATGTGTATGTAACTGGCGTACCCCTTGTATAGATAGATAAAAGTATAGTTATAGTAAAACAATGGGAATAAAATAAAACATATATATCAGTGGTTCTCAACCTTTTATGCTTCACGTACCTCCTGGAAATGTGTATGTAACTGGCGTACCCCTTGTATAGATAGATAAAACTATAGTTATAGTAAAACAATGGGAATAAAATAAAACATATATATCAGTGGTTCTCAACCTTTTATGCTTCACGTACCCCCTGGAAATGTGTATGTAACTGGCGTACCCCTTGTATAGATAGATAAAACTATAGTTATTGTATAACAATGGGAATAAAATAAAACATATATATCAGTGGTTCTCAACCTTTTATGCTTCACGTACCCCCTGGAAATGTTTATGTAACTGGCGTACCCCTTGTATAGATAGATAAACCTACAGTTATAGAATAACAATGGGAATAAAATAAAACATATATATCAGTGGTTCTCAACCTTTTATGCTTCACGTACCCCCTGGAAATGTGTATGTAACTGGCGTACCCCTTGTATAGATAGATAAAACTATAATTATAGTATAACAATGGGAATAAAATAAAACATACATATCAGTGGTTCTCAACCTTTTATGCTTCACGTACCTCCTGGAAATGTGTATGTAACTGGCGTACCCTTTGTATAGATAGATAAAACTATAGTTATAGTATAACAATGGGAATAAAATAAGACATATATATCAGTGGTTCTCAAACTTTCATGCTTCACGTACCCCCTGGAAATGTGTGTGTAACTGGCGTACCCCTTGTATAGATAGATAAAACTATAGTTATAGTAGAACAATGGGAATAAAATAAAACATACATATCAGTGGTTCTCAACCTTTTATGCTTCACGTACCTCCTGGAAATGTGTATGTAACTGGCGTACCCCTTGTATAGATAGATAAAAATATAGTTATAGTATAACAATGGGAATAAAATAAAACATATATATATATATCAGTGGTCCTCAACCTTTTATGCTTCAGATACCCCCTGGAAATGTGTATGTAACTGGCGTACCCCTTGCATAGATAGATAAACTTACAGTTATAGAATAACAATGGGAATAAAATAAGACATATATATCAGTGGTTCTCAACCTTTTAGGCTTCACATACCCCCTGGAAATGTGTATGTAACTGGCCTACCCCTTGTATAGATAGATAAAACTATACTTATAGTGTAACAATGGGAATAAAATAAAACATACATATCAGTGGTTCTCAACCTTTTATGCTCACGTACCCCCTGGAAATGAGTATGTAACTGGCGTACCCCTTGTATAGATAGATAAAATTATAGTTAATGTATAATAATGGCAATAAAATAAAACATATATATCAGTCGTTCTCAACCTTTTATGCTTCACGTACCTCCTGGAAATGTGTATGTAACTGGCGTACCCCTTGTATAGATAGATAAAACTATAGTTAATGTATAATAATGGGAATAAAATAAAACATATATATCAGTCGTTCTCAACCTTTTATGCTTCACGTACCCCCTGGAAATGTGTACGTAACTGGCGTACCCCTTGTATAGATAGATAAAACTATAGTTATAGTATAACAATGGGAATAAAATAAAACATATATATCAGTGGTTCTCATACTTTTATGCTTCACGTACCCCCTGGAAATGTGTATGTAACTGGCGTACCCCTTGTATAGATAGATAAAACTATAGTTATAGTATAACAATGGGAATAAAATAAAACATATATATCAGTGGTTCTCAACCTTTTATGCTTCACGTACACCCTGGAAATGTGTATGTATCTGGCGTACCCCTTGTATAGATAGATAAAACTATAGTTATAATATAACAATGGGAATAAAATAAAACATATATATCAGTGGTTCTCAACCTTTACTGCTTCAGGTACCCCCTGGAAATGTGTATGTAACTGGCGTACCCCTTGTATAGATAGATAAAACTATAGTTATAGTATAACAATGGGAATAAAATAAAACATATATATATCAGTGGTTCTCAACTTTTATGCTTCACGTACACCCTGGAAATGTGAATGTAACTGGCGTACCCCTTGTATAGATAGATAAAACTATAGTTATAATATAACAATGGGAATAAAATAAAACATATATATCAGTGGTTCTCAACCTTTTATGCTTCAGGTACCCCCTTGAAATGTGTATGTAACTGGCGTACCCCTTGTATAGATAGATAAACCTACAGTTGATAAATAACAATGGGACTAAAATAAAACATATTTATCAGTGGTTCTCAAACTTTTATGCTTCACGTACCCCTTGGAAATGTGTATATAACTGGCGTACCCCTTGTGTAGATAGATAAAACTATAGTTATAGTATAACAATGGGAATAAAATAAAACATATATATATATATATCAGTGATTCTCAACCTTTTATGCTTCACGTACCCCCTGGAAATGTGTATGTAACTGGCGTACCCCTTGTATAGATAGATAAAACTATACTTATAGTATAACAATGGGAGTAAAATAAAACATATATATCAGTGATTCTCAACCTTTTATGCTTCACGTACCCCCTGGAAATGTGTATGTAACTGGCGTACCCCTTTTATACATAGATAAAACTATAGTTATAGTATAACAATGGGAATAAAATAAAACATATATATCAGTGATTCCCAACCTTTTATGCTTCACGTACCCCCTGGAAATGTGTATGTAACTGGCGTACCCCTTGTATAGATAGATAAAACTATATTTATAGTATAACAATGGGAGTAAAATAAAACATATATATCAGTGATTCTCAACCTTTTATGCTTCACGTACCCCCTGGAAATGTGTATGTAACTGGCGTTCCCCTTTTATACATAGATAAAACTATAGTTATAGTATTAGAATGGGAATAAAATAAAACATATATATCAGTGATTCTCAACCTTTTATGCTTCACGTACCCCCTGGAAATGTGTATGTAACTGGCGTACCCCTTTTATACATAGATCAAACTATAGTTATAGTATAACAATGGGAATAAAATAAAACATATATATCAGTGATTCCCAAACTTTTATGCTTCACGTACCCCCTGGAAATGTGTATGTAACTGGCGTACCCCTTTTATACATAGATAAAACTATAGTTATAGTATAACAATGGGAATAAAATAAAACATATATATCAGTGGTTCTCAACCTTTTATGCTTCACGTACCCCCTGGAAATGTGTATGTAACTGGCGTACTCCTTGTAGTGATAGATAAAACTATAGTTATAGTATAACAATGGGAATAAAATAAAACATATATATCAGTGATTCCCAAACTTTTATGCTTCACGTACCCCCTGGAAATGTGTATGTAACTGGCGTACCCCTTTTATACATAGATAAAACTATAGTTATAGTATAACAATGGGAATAAAATAAAACATATATATCAGTGGTTCTCAACCTTTTATGCTTCACGTACCCCCTGGAAATGTGTATGTAACTGGTGTACCCCTTGTATTGATAGATAAAACTATAGTTATAGTATAACAATGGGAATAAAATAAGACATATATATCAGTCGTTCTCAACCTTTTATGCTTCACGTACCCCCTGGAAATGTGTATGTAACTGGCGTACCCCTTGTATAGATAGATAAAACTATAGTTATAGTATAACAATGGGAATAAAATAAAACATATATATCAGTGGTTCTCAACCTTTATGGTTCACGTACAGCCTGGAAATGTGTATGTAACTGGCGTACCCTATGTATAGATAGATAAAACTATAGTTATAGTATAACAATGGGAATAAAAGAAGACATATATATCAGTGGTTCTCAAACTTTTATGCTTCACATACCCCCTGGAAATGTGTATGTAACTGACGTACCCCTTGTATAGATAGGTAAAACTATAGTTATAGTATAACAATGGGAATAAAATAAAAAATATATATCAGTGGTTCTCAACCTTTTATGCTTCACGTATCCCCTGGAAATGTGTATGTAACTGGCGTACCCTTTGTATAGATAGATAAAACTATAGTTATAGTATAACAATGGGAATAAAATAAAACATATATATCAGTGGTTCTCAACCTTTTATGCTTCACATACCTCCTGGAAATGTGTATGTAACTGGCGTACCCCTTGTATAGATAGATAAAACTATAGTTATAGTATAACAATGGGAATAAAATAAAACATATATATCAGTGGTTCTCAACCTTTTATGCTTCACGTACTTCCTGGAAATGTGTATGTAACTGGCGTACCTCTTGTATAGATAGATAAAACTATAGTTATAGTATAACAATGGGAATAAAATAAAACATATATATCAGTGGTTCTCAACTTTTTATGCTTCATATACCCCCTATAAATGTGTATGTAACTGGCGTACCCCTTGTATATATAGATAAAAGTATAGTTATAGTAAAACAATGGGAATAAAATAAAACATATATATCAGTGGTTCTCAACCTTTTATGCTTCACGTACCCCCTGGAAATGTGTATGTAACTGGCGTACCCCTTGTATAGATAGATAAAACTATAGTTATAGTATAACAATGGGAATAAAATAAAACATATATATCAGTGGTTCTCAACCTTTTATGCTTCACGTACCCCCTGGAAATGTGTATGTAACTGGCGTACCCCTTGTATAGATAGATAAAACTATAGTTATAGTATAACAATGGGAATAAAATAAAACATATATATCAGTGGTTCTCAACCTTTTATGCTTCACATACCCCCTGGAAATGTGTATGTAACTGGCGTACCCTTTGTATAGAAAGATAAAACTATAGTTATAGTATAACAATGGGAATAAAGTAAAACATATATATCAGTAGTTCTCAACCTTTTATGCTTCACGTACCCCCTGGAAATGTGTATGTAACTGGCGTACCCCTTGCATAGATAGATAAATCTATACTTATAGTATAACAATGGGAATAAAATAAAACATATATATCAGTGGTTCTCAACCTTTTATGCTTCACGTACCCCCTGGAAATGTGTATGTAACTGGCGTACCCCTTGTACAGATAGATAAAACTATAGTTATAGTATAACAATGGGAATAAAATAAAACATATATATCAGTGGTTCTCAACCTTTTATGCTTCACGTACCCCCTGGAAATGTGTATGTAACTGGCGTACCCCTTGTATAGATAGATAAAACAATAGTTATAGTATAACAATGGGAATAAAATAAAACATATATATCAGTGGTTCTCAACCTTTTATGCTTCACGTACCCCCTGGAAATGTGTATGTAACTGGCGTACCCCTTGTACAGATAGATAAATCTATAGTTATAGTATAACAATGGGAATAAAATAAAACATATATATCAGTGGTTCTCAACCTTCTATGCTTCACGTACCCCCTGGAAATGTGTATGTAACTGGCGTACCCCTTGTATAGATAGATAAAACTATAGTTATAGTATAACAATGGGAATAAAATAAAACATATATATCAGTGGTTCTCAACCTTTTATGCTTCACGTACCCCCTGGAAATGTGTATGTAACTGGCGTACCCCTTGTATAGATAGATAAATCTATAGTTATAGTATAACAATGGGAATAAAATAAAACATATATATCAGTGGTTCTCAACCTTTTATGCTTCACGTACCCCCTGGAAATGTGTATGAAACTGGCGTACCCCTTGTACAGATAGATAAACTATAGTTATAGTAAAACAATGTTAATAAAATAAAACATATATATCAGTGGTTCTCAACCTTTTATGCTTCACGTACCCCCTGGAAATGTGTATGTAACTGGCGTACCCCTTGTATAGATAGATAAAACTATAGTTATAGTATAACAATGGGAATAAAATAAAACATATATATCAGTGGTTCTCAACCTTTTATGCTTCACGTACCCCCTGGAAATGTGTATGTAACTGGCGTACCCCTTGTATAGATAGATAGAACTATAGTTATAGTATAACAATGGGAATAAAATAAAACATATATATCAGTGGTTCTCATCCTTTTATGCTTCACGTACCCCCTGGAAATGTGTATGTAACTGGCGTACCCCTTGTATAGATAGATAAATCTATAGTTATAGTATAACAATGGGAATAAAATAAAACATATATATCAGTGGTTCTCAACCTTTTATGCTTCACGTACCCCCTGGAAATGTGTATGTAACTGGCGTACCCCTTGTATAGATAGATAAAACTATAGTTATAGTATAACAATGGGAATAAAATAAAACATATATATCAGTGGTTCTCAACCTTTTATGCTTCACGTACCCCCTGGAAATGTGTATGTAACTGGCGTACCCCTTGTATAGATAGATAAACCTATAGTTATAGTGTAACAATGGGAATAAAATAAAACATATATATCAGTGGTTCTCAACCTTTTATGCTTCACGTACCCCCTGGAAATGTGTATGTAACTGGCGTACCCCTTGTATAGATAGATAGAACTATAGTTATAGTATAACAATGGGAATAAAATAAAACATATATATCAGTGGTTCTCAACCTTTTATGCTTCACGTACCCCCTGGAAATGTGTATGTAACTGGCGTACCCCTTGTATAGATAGATAAAACTATAGTTATAGTATAACAATGTGAATAATATAAAACATATGTATCAGTGGTTCTCAACCTTTTTATGCTTCACGTACCCCCTGGAAATGTGTATGTAACTGGCGTACCCTTTGTATAGATAGATAAAACTATAGTTATAGTATAACAATGGGAATAAAATAAAACATATATATCAGTGGTTCTCAACCTTTTATGCTTCACGTACCCCCTGGAAATGTGTATGTAACTGGCGTACCCCTTGTATAGATAGATAAAACTATAGTTATAGTATAACAATGTGAATAATATAAAACATATGTATCAGTGGTTCTCAACCTTTTTATGCTTCACGTACCCCCTGGAAATGTGTATGTAACTGGCGTACCCTTTGTATAGATAGATAAAACTATAGTTATAGTATAACAATGGGAATAAAATAAAACATATATATCAGTGGTTCTCAACCTTTTATGCTTCACGTACACCCTGGAAATGTGTATGTAACTGGCGTACCCTTTGTATAGATAGATAAAACTATAGTTATAGTATAACAATGTGAATAATATAAAACATATGTATCAGTGGTTCTCAACCTTTTTATGCTTCACGTACCCCCTGGAAATGTGTATGTAACTGGCGTACCCCTTGTATAGATAGATAAAACTATAGTTATAGTATAACAATGGGAATAAAATAAAACATATATATCAGTGGTTCTCAACCTTTTATGCTTCACGTACACCCTGGAAATGTGTATGTAACTGGCGTACCCTTTGTATAGATAGATAAAATTATAGTTATAGTACAACAATGGGAATAATATAAAACATATGTATCAGTGGTTCTCAACCTTTTATGCTTCACGTACCCCCTGGAAATGTGTATGTAACTGGCGTACCCCTTGTATAGATAGATAAAACTATAGTTATAGTATAACAATAGGAATAAAATAAAACATATATATCAGTGGTTCTGAACCTTTTATGCTTCACGTACCCCCTGGAAATGTGTATGTAACTGGCGTACCCTTTGTATAGAAAGATAAAACTATAGTTATAGTATAACAATGGGAATAAAATAAAACATATATATATGGTTCTCAACCTTTCATGCTTTACGTATCCCCTGGAAATTAGTATGTAACTGGCGTACCCCTTGTATAGATAGATAAAACTACAGTTATAGTATAACAATGGGAATGAAATAAAACACTGACTTTGTTACCAAATCTAGCGACCTTTGAATTCTCACTGCGTACTTCGAAACATTTTACCAACCGTCGGATGAGACGTTAAACCGGGCCCGTGTGCGGGAGAGCCATACCCTGTGCACGTTAAAGAACACACTGGATAGCCTTGACGGGAGGCTACCATCTGTCTTCCAACAGCTGTTCCAGTGGGTCCCCTTCCCCAACTTTCTTGGGGTACGCACACCCCAAGTTGAGAACTCCTACGTGATAATAACGTTTTCCAACGTTCGTTATGAAGTAAATACGAACTCAGTGACTGATTGCACCATTGATAATTTTTAGGTTTATTTAGGAAGATATGTATTTTTTTTAAATTCTTTAATGTATTTTTATTCATTTTAAAAAGTTGTATTTCTTTTCTCCCAGACGCCAATTTTTACGTTATTTTTCTGTGTGGAAAAAAATGCAAAGTGAGAAAAAAAATAAAATGCTTTAAGAAGACACGAAAAATGAAAAGCGTTTTGAACTTAGGGGATCATAATCTGGAATAAAAGCACTTTGATTTTCATATTTAAACAGCATGATATAAAAATTCAGCTGAAATGCTCTTTATTTGACCTGCCTGTGAGTAATTCTGGTTTATTTAAAAACTCTAAAGGGTAGTTTAGCCAGAAGCGAAAGAGTTACATATTTTAAAAGGGCAGTTTTCTGCAGCAGCAATATTTTTCATCGGTAGGTAGCGCTGCGAAACGAAACGAAGCACAGTGTGCTGCCACAGCACGCGATTTGAATACATTTATGAGGGTTTATAAAACATCCACGTGAAACTCGTAGGTGCAGCCAATGGCCATTAAAGAGATTTTGAGGCACATCGTGATTCTACTTTTAAACATAAATATTTTGCACGCTTTATGGCTTTTTGAAAGTTGCAAATCAAACATTTGAAGAATGCATGAAATAAGAATTCTTTTGTTGGCAAATATTAGAACAGTAATCAATTGCAATTATATAAACACTCGGTCTAGATCTGAGGGTAAACAGGAAGGATTATTTTTAGGGGGGGAAGGGGGTTTTACCTCTGAGGGGCACTTTTTTGCACAGAATATGATAAATGCTAGGTCACAAGGACCCCAAAGGCTCAGAGAAGGTTGGAGGTTGGGTTGGGTTGTTTTATTTCTGAGCAGCACTTTTTTGCACACCATGGGCTAAATGGCCAGGTCACATGGACCCCGAAGGCTCAGAGAAGGTTGGGGGAGGGGACCCACTGGAACAGCTGTTGGAAGACAAATGGTAGCTTCCCGTCAAGGCTATCCAGTGTGTCCTTTAACGTGCACAGGATATGGCTTTCCCGCACACGGACCACGGTTTAACGTCTCATCCGACGGACGGCTGCATTTCCAAGCCCATCGGTGTCCCCTACTGACCGTGGACAGGGCGGGGAGTTTTGCGGAGATAAGCATCAACGCTGATCCAGCTGGAACTGGAATCTGGGAACTACAGATTACGAGCCTGGCGCATTACCGACTGAGGTACCCCCGCCCTGTGCACTGGAGTGGACCGGGCTCAGTCTGTAGCAGGTCTGGCTAGCAGTCTGCAGTTCTCAAGTTCTAGTCCCATTTACGAGTGACGACATTTATCTCAATAAGGACAATCGGACAAGGAAATTTTCTAGAATAAGACTTTATAAATCTTCACTGAGACGTGGTTGTGAAGAATTATAAGGTCTTATTCTGAAAAATTTCCTTGTCCGACGCTTGGTGTAAAGGTAGCGCGTCCTGGCATGAATCTGGAGAGCTGCGGGTTCGATTCCCGCCGTATCGGCGATGAAGTTTTTTCAGAATTTTTTAACCACTACTCTTAATTCGTTGGGGGCGGGGGTGGCTCAGTCGGCAGCGCGCCAGGCTCATAATCTGTAGTTCCCAGGTTCGAGTCCCAGCTGGATCAGCGTTGAGATTTATCTCCGCAAAATTCCCCGCCCTGCCCACGGTCAGTAGGGGACATCGATGGGCTTGGAAAGGCCGCCGTCCGTCGGATGGGACGTTAAGCCGTGGCTTCGTGTGCGGGAGAGCCATACCCTGTGCACGTTAAAGAACACACTGGATGGCCTTGACGGGAGGCTACCATCTGTCTCCCAACAGCTGTTCCAGTGGGTCCCCTCCCCCAACCTTCTCTGAGCTTTCGGGGTCCATGTGACCTGGCCATTTAGCCCATGGTGTGCAAAAATGTGCCGCTCAGAGGTAAAACAACTCAACGTTAAAGAACACGCTGGATGGCCTTTACGGGAGGCTACCATCTGTCTCCCAACAGCTGTTCCAGTGGGTCCCCTCCCCCAACCTTCTCTGAGCCTTCGGGGTCCATGTGACCTGGCCATTTAGCCCATGGTGTGCAAAAAAGTGCCGCTCAGAGGCAAAACAACCCAACCCAACCTTAATTCGTTCTGACTATCAATTTGAAAGAGAAACTTGTGAATTCCAAAGCAAATACTTATGTCTGCAGTGATAGTCGCAGAGCATTCGCAGATTAAAAGGAAATCCTCCCTCGGTGGCCTAGTGGTATCTCGTTGATTCGCCGTAACACTGCAACTACTGGGATCCGGGTTCGAGTCCCTGGATTGCATGCTCGTTTGTTCTGTCATAATTGCAGATACGTTAGTGGGTTTCATCAAGGATCCACAAGAATATCACCTCTGGTGAACGTGTAATTATCGTTTTCAAATAGAATGAAGGTTTTTCATTTTCCAACTTCTTCCCTAACGGTGGAAATCGAAATGATTGAGAAAATGGAATAAAAATATTACACTCAAAAAAGTATACTTTTTTGAGCGACTGTAGGAGGTCATATTATTTTGATACTAGATCGTGTGGGCTCACTCACGGAAATATTGAGCGTGTGCCGTTACCGTTCACAGCAAACTGGAGCGTGTGCAGTTACTGCACACGCTCCAGTTTGCTGTGAACGGTAACTGGAGCGTGTACAGTTGCTGTACACGCTGCAGACATTTTTCCTGAATTCTGTAATCACGTGACACGAAGGTTGCCAGATCACTCATTTCTAAAAAAATATCGTTGCCAGATATTTTTTCTGAATTCTGTAGTCAACCATAGTGTTCGGATACTTTTTTGACCGACTGTACTACATTAGCACCTACGAAACGCAGACACAAATTTTTTTTTCTATTATCTCTTAAAACTTAAAAGATACTTAATTACTGTGAAAAAAAAAATCCATCCATCTGCCTCTCGTACTCGGGATCTCTTGTCTACGGGCCAATTGTTCTACCATTTGAATTGGGGAGGGGGGGGTGGGATCACACCTGCCTTAAGAAAAGTTATGATGGTTGTGCTTTCAAGCTTTACCACGTGATTCTAAGTGTCGGGGGGGGGATCATGCGCTATTTATAACAACGAGAACCAAGCTTTTATAACTATAATAAAAAATAAATACCCCCTCAAGCAGCTGCTTGCCACAGAGGTCTGACAGGAGCCTGTCAGTTTATATGCCAAAGTAGAAGATCTGAGAGGATGGCAGGCCCTCAGCAGAAAAACGACACAAACAGCCATGCCTTACCCGGGGCTCGAACCCAGGTCCCTTAGATCAGTAGCCAAACGCGCTAACCACTCGGCCATGGGACGGCACTTTATAACTATATATATATCAAGTAATATTATACTTTGAGTTATTCAGATGCAAAGTATCGAAGCTGTGGACGGAAATAACATCTTTTCCTTAGGCCGGCAACCAATTTGATAGGAAGGAAGGAATCATCATCATCATCCTCAAGCAGCTATGGGCTACGCAGGTTCTCCAAGCAGTTCTGCCCTGGGCTACATCTGCTACATCTCGCCACGGTAGACCAGTTCTAACCAGGTCTTGTTTGACATTGTCTGTTCACCCCATTCTATGTTTCCCCCTCTTTCTGAGTCCTTTAGGGACACACTGTTCATAACTTTATTCGCTAATCTATAGTTATTCACACGCGCAACATGGCCGAACCAACGGAGTCTCTGCACAATGTGCTGCTTAAAGGAGGTTGCCGACTCCTTCGCCTAACCTCATCATTACTAACAAAGTTGAACTTCCTAATGCTCAAGTTACTGCGTGAGCATCTAGAATCAAAAGCATCAAGTTTCATGTTATCTTGTTCAAAAAGCGTCCAAACAAAGCGTTCACTACCATAACTAACCCTAGAAAGAAACAAACTATTATAGAGTCTAATTTTAGTCTTTAGGTGTATACGCCTATTTCTCCACACTCTCCATAGATTCTTAAAAGTCCCGGCAGCAATCCCTATTCGTCTGTTAATCTCATGCCGCTTGAGATTCAATTTAGCCAACGAATTGGAACTTAGAACAGTTCGGAAGAATGAAAATGAGAAAAGGGTAATGCAGTAGTGCGTGGTATTGTGGAAGACGAAGAAGTTCATCTGAGTATATTCGCTTTAAGTGTGTTAAAGTTGTGAGATCTGAAAGGACGTTCAGATGATCTGATTCAGTGCGCGTTAAGTGAAAATAATTAGTATATTTATTAGTGTGTGCGCAGGTGTTTGTTTTCTGTTGTTAGTAATAAAAGTTTAGTGGGTTGGGTTGTTTTACCTCTGAGAGGCACTTTTTTGCACACCATGGGCTAAATGGCCAGGTCACATGGACCCCGAAGGCTCAGAGAAGGTTGGGGGAGGGGACCCACTGGAACAGCTGTTGGGAGACAGATGGTAGCCTCCCGTCAAGGCCATCCAGCGTGTTCTTTAACGTGCACAGGGTATGGCTCTCCCGCACACGGGGCCACGGCTTAACGTCCCATCCGACGGACGGCGGCCTTTCCAAGCCCATCGGTGTACCCTACTGACCGTGGGCAGGGCGGGGAATTTTTGCGGAGATAAATCTCAACGCTGACCCAGTTGGGACTCGAACCTGGAACTACAGATTACGGAGATAAATCTCAACGCTGGCTCAGCTGGGACTCGAACCTGGAACTACAGATTACGAGCCTAGCGCGCTACCATTGAGCCAGCCCCCACACCAATACAAGTTACAGATCTCGGAAACAATTAATGATAAGATTTAAAAAACCATTCTTTTCAAACTACCCCGATTAAATAAAATTTTCCTCACAGAGACCTACCTCCGCAAAAAAAAAATGATCTCATCTAATGCCGAATCCTTATAAGAAGTTCAACTATCTTGATGACAGGCGGACTTGACAAACCCCCCTTCTAAGTGAAATGAACGTTACTCCAGCGAGCACTGCTTCGACAATGATATCGATCCCATCGAGTCCCGAGCAACAGCCATGCCACGATGTTCTAGACCGACGGCGAGCACAGTAGTGTACTGTTGCCTGGAAGTACCAGTGGCCAAGGGACCCGAAGGGAAGGGGCCTGCCATGTAGGGCCGGCAGTCAGGACAAAATGCACTTGAGATCCGCGGCCTGGTCGAGCCCAGGCACTTTTGGTGATGCCAAAATACGAAAAGGACTGTTCTACGTTGAGTGTCATGACTGTGGTGTTGCCACAGTCTACAACACATTGTGAGGTAAGCAGATTTTGGTATTTATAGCGTTTATAGTTGATATCTCTTTTCAAACGTCCATAGATCTGAAGGTGTAGATGTAAGTGTGGGTGAATGTGTGTGGGCGTATTCAACTCGGTGTCTTAGGGGATCAGTCCCTTGTTCGACCTTTAAAAATATCATCACGTGAGTAAGCCTCTGATAAGGTTGATTTTGATTTGTGTTTCAGGTGGGATATTTGTCGGTAAACATGGATGTGTTTTAAGGTGATTCGATTTCGATCAGTTTTTTACTAAGGTCAAGCAAAAACAAGACACACGTCAGCATGAACTCTGTTTGCATTACATTTAATTGGATATATGCTGATGGGGTTATGATTATGAATTTACCAGTGTAATTTCTGTGAATGGGATTATCTGATAACTTGGGGGGGGGGGTGACAAAAATGAATAAAGACTATAACAGGCCCGAATCTAAAAATAAGTAACTAAATAAATCAATAAATAAAAATTAAAGGGGAGCTATGTGACTATATCGAGTCGGAACGGACCGAACGCCGTTCGGTATATAACATTTTGATTTTTGTGTTTTCAAAACATTTCTTACCAGGTGTGTGTAGGGTAGGTAACATTTGTATAATATTTTTCCCCTCCGTTATGGCTGTTAATATTCTGAAGGGGGTTGCGGATGGCCTACTTGCTCCCTTATTAATCCTTGCTATTATTAATAAGGGGAGACTTAGAAATTATTTCTATTATCAATAAGGGAGATTTATCAATCCCTTCTGTTGTTAATAAGGGAGACTTATCAATCCTTTCTCTTATTAATAAGGGCAGATTTATCAATCCTTGCTATTATTAATAAGGGGAGAATTAGAAATTACTTCTATTATCAATAAGGGAGATTTATCAATCCTTGCTATTATTAATAAGGGAGATTTATCAATCCTTACTATTATTAATAAGGGAGATTTATCAATCCTTACTATTATTAATAAGGGGAGACTTAGAAATCATTTCTATTATTAATAAGGGAGATATCAATTCTTGCTATTATTAATAAGGGAGATTTATCAATCCTTGTTATTATTAATAAGGGGAGACTTAGATATTACTTCTATTATTAATAAGGGAGATTTATCAATACTTGCTATTATTGATAAGGGGAGACTTAGAAATTATTTCTATTATTAATAAGAAAGACTTATCAATTCTTGCTATTATTAATAAGGGGAGATATATCAATCCTTGCTATTATTAAGGGGAGACTTAGAAATTATTTCTATTATTAATAAGGGAGATTTATCAATCCTTGTTATTATTAATAAGGGGAGACTTAGAAATTATTTCTATTATTAATAAGGGAGATTTATCAATCCTTGCTATTATTAATAAGGGAGATTTATCAATCCTTACTATTATTAATAAGGGGAGACTTAGAAATTATTTCTATTATTAATAAGGGAGATATCAATTCTTGCTATTATTAATAAGGGAGATTTATCAATCCTTGTTATTATTAATAAGGGGAGACTTAGAAATTACTTCTATTATTAATAAGGGAGATTTATCAATCCTTGCTATTATTAATAAGGGAGATTTATCAATCCTTACTATTATTAATAAGGGGAGACTTAGAAATTATTTCTATTATTAATAAGGGAGATATCAATTCTTGCTATTATTAATAAGGGAGATTTATCAATTCTTGTTATTATTAATAAGGGGAGACTTAGATATTACTTCTATTATTAATAAGGGAGATTTATCAATACTTGCTATTATTGATAAGGGGAGACTTGGAAATTATTTCTATTATTAATAAGGAAGACTTATCAATTCTTGCTATTATTAATAAGGGGAGATATATCAATCCTTGCTATTATTAACAAGGGGTGATTTATCAATCCTTGCTATTATTAAGGGGAGACTTAGAAATTATTTCTATTATTAATAAGGGAGATTTATCAATCCTTGCTATTATTAATAAGGGGAGATTTATCAATCCATGCTATCATTAATATGGAAGACTTATCAATCCCTTCTGTTATTAATAAGGTGAGACTTGTCAATCCTTGCTATTATTAATAAGGGGAGATATATGAATCCTTGTTATTATTAATAAGGGGAGATTTATCAATCCTTGCTATTATTAAGGGAAGACTTAGAAATTACTTCTATTATTAATAAGGGAGATATATCAATCCTTGCTATTATTAATAAGGGAAGACTTAGAAATTACTTCTATTATTAATAAGGGAGATTTATCAATCATTGCTATTATTAATAGGGAGAGATATATCAATCCTTGCTATTAGTAATAAGGGGAGATTTATCAATCCATGCCATCATTAATAAGGAAGACTTATCAATCCCTTCTGTTATTAATAAGGTGAGACGTATCAACCCCTTCTATTATTAATAAGGGAGACTTATCAATCTTTGCTATTATTACTAAGGGAGACTTACCAATGCTTGCTATTATTAATAAGGGGAGATTTATCAATCCTTGCTATTATTAATAAGGAAGACTTGTCAATCCTTATTATTATTAATAAGGGGAGACTTAGAAATTACTTCGATTATCAATGAAGGGTACTTATCAATCCTGGCTATTATTAATAAGGGAGACTTATCAATCCCTTCTGTTATTAATAAGGTTAAACTTATCAATCCCTTCTATTTTTAATAAGGGAGACTTATCAATCCTTGCTATTATTAATAAGAGGAGATTTATCAATCCTTGCTATTATTAATAAGAAGAGATTTATCAATCCTTGCTATTATTAATAAGAGGGGGGGGGACTTATCAATCAATTTTCAGATAGAGCAGTGTCAATAAATGCATTACATTTTATTTATGCATTATTATTATTTATGTTTTGAGGTAAAACAACCCAACCCCACACGAAGGGCAAAATTTGATACTGCAGTGGATTCCAGTCTCTTGACCTCCCCCTCTCCCCACTCTTTTTAATTTTTGATTGATTAAATATAGGCCAGGATGTCAAAAAATAAAGGGGGGGGGGTTGTTTTACTTCTGAGTGGAACCTTTTTTGCACACAGTGAGTTAAATGGCCAGGTCACAAGGACCCTGACGGCCCAGGAAGGCTTGGGGAAGGGAACCCACTGGACAGCTGTTAGTAAACAGATGGGGTTGGGGCTACTGTCGAGGCCATCCAGTGTTTTCTATAACGTGCATAGGGTATGGCTTTCCCACTCACTGGGCCACTTCTTAATGTCCATCCGGCCAGTGGGGCATTTCCAAGCCCGTCGGTGTCCTCTACTGACCGAGGGCAGGGCGGGGAGTTTTGAGGAGATAAATATCCACGCTGGTCCAGGTGGGACTCGAACCTGGGAACTGCAGATTACGCTCCTGGTGGGGTTGGGTTGTTTTACCTCTGAGCGGCACTTTTTTGCACACTATGGCTAAATGGCCAGGCCACAAGGACCCCAAAGGCTCAGAGAAGGTTGGGGGAGGGGACCCACTGGAACAGCTGTTGGGAGACAGATGGTAGCCTCCCGTCAAGGCCATCCAGCGTGTTTTTTAACGTGCACAGGGTATGGCTCTCCCGCACACGGGGCCACGGCTTAACGTCCCATCTGACGGACGGCGGCCTTTCCAAGCCCGTCGGTGTCCCCTACTGACCGTGGGCAGGGCGGGGAATTTTGTGGAGAAAAATCTCAACGCTGACCCAGCTGGGACTCGAACCTGGGAACTGCAGATTACGAGCCAGGCGTGCTACCGACTGAGCCCCCCCCCGCCCCCCCAAAAAAATATCCCTGGTGGGGTTGAAGGGGATGGGTAAGAAACTGGATTACCTTTGCAATGTAACGTTTCACTTCGTTTTAGAGGTTTTAAAACATTTCTTTAAAAATGCGTATAATATGAACACGTTTAATAATTTTTGCCATCCATTACCCTTACTAGCATTCTCAATGGCGACGGGGGGAGGCGGGTGACACATACAAGGGGGATCTACTTGGGGGGGGGGCATGTAGATCCGCCTTGTATGTGACAAACGAGTACATGTCATGGAAACACATCGATTAAATCCAAGCAATACCTTTTTGGGACAAATTTCTAGGTCACGTGACACGAAGGTTGCCAGATCACTATTTTCTAAAAAAAACGTTGCCAGATATTTTTTCTGAATTCTGTAATCAACCATAGTGTTCGGTTACTTTTTTGAGCGACTGTAGGTGGTCATATTATTTTGATACTAGATCGTGTGGGCTCACTCACGGAAATATTGAGCGTGGGCAGTTACCGTTCACAGCAAACTGGAGCGTGTGCAATAACTGCACACGCTCCAGTTTGCTGTGAACGGTAATGGAGGGTGTACAGTTGCTGTACACGCTCCAGATATTTTTCCTGAATTCTGTAATCAGGTGACACGAAGGATGCCAGATCACTAATTTCTAAAAAAAGAATCGTTCCAGATATTTTTTCTGAATTCTGTAATCAACCATAGTGTTCGGATGTAGTGAAAAACTTCCTGCAGTTTCCTGTTAAATGTGGCAAAATAGTTCTTGTGGTTTCCTGTGAAATGTAGCAAAAGGTTTTTGTGCTTTCCTGTGAAATGTAGCAAAACAGTTCTTGTGAAATATAACAAAAGATCTTGTGGTTTCCTGTTAAATGTAGCAAAATTGTCCTTGTGGTGTCCTGTGAAATGTAGCGAAAGAGTTCTCGTGGTTCCCTGTGAAATGCAGCAAAGCAATTCTTGTGGTTTCCTGTTAAATGTAGCAAAATAGTTCTTATGGTTCCTATGAAATGCAGCAGAAATGTTTTCGTGGTTTCCTGTGAAATGTAGCAAAACAGTTCTTGTGAGATATAGCAAATTAGTTCTTGTAGTTTCCTGTGAAATGTAGTAAAAGAGTTCTTGTAGTTTCCTGTGAAATGTAGTAAAAGAGTTCTTGTGGTTTCCTGTTAAATGTAGCAAAATAGTTCCAGTTTCTTGTGAAATGTAGCAAAAAAGTTCTTGTGGTTTCCTGTGAAATGTATCAAAACCGTTCTTGTGAGATATAGAAAAAGAGTTCTTATAATTTCCTGTGAAATGTAGTAAAAGGTTTCTTGTGGATTCCTGTGAAATGTAGCAAAATAGTTGTTCTGGTTTCCTGTGAAATGTAGCAAAAAAGTTCTTGTGGTTTCCCGTGAATGTAGCAAAAGAGTTCTTGTAATTTCCTGTGAAATGTAGCAAAAGAGTTCTTGTGGTTTCCTGTGAAATGTAGCAAAAGAGTTCATGTGGTTTCCTGTAAATGTAGCAAAATAGTTCTTCTGGTTTCCTGTGAAATGTAGCAAAAGAGTTCCTGTAGTTTCTTATGAAATGTAGCGAAAGACTCCTGCAGTTTCCTGTTGAATGTAGCAAAATAGTCCATGTGGTTTCTTGTGAAATGTAGAAAAAAAGTTCTTGTAGTTTCCCGTGAATGTAGCAAAAGAGTTCTTCTGGTTTCCTGTGAAATGTAGCAAAAGAGTTCTTGTGGTTTCCTGTGAAATGTAGAAAAATAGTTCTGGTTTTCTGTGAAATGTAGCAAAAAAGTTCTTGTGGTTTCCCGTGAATGTAACAAAAAGTTCTTGTGGTTTCCTGTGAAATGTGGCAAAAGAGTTCTTGTGGTTTCCTGTGAAATGTGGCAAAAGAGTTCTTGTGGTTTCCTGTGAAATGTAGAAAAATAGTTCTTCTGGTTTCCTGTGAAATGTAGCAAAATGTTCTTGTGGTTTCCCGTGAATGTCGCAAAAGAGTTCCTGTGGTTTCCTGTGAAATGTAGCTAAAGATTTCCTGCAGTTTCTTATGAATGTAGCGAAAGACTCCTGCAGTTTCCTGTTGAATGTAGCAAAATAGTCCATGTGGTTTCTTGTGAAATGTAGCAAAAGAGTTCTTGTGGTTTCCTGTGAAATGTAGAAAAATAGTTCTGGTTTTCTGTGAAATGTAGCAAAAAAGTTCTTGTGGTTTCCCGCGAATGTAGCAAAAAGTTCTTGTGGTTTCCTGTGAAATGTGGCAAAAGAGTTCTTGTGGTTTCCTGTGAAATGTAGAAAAATAGTTCTTCTGGTTTCCTGTGAAATGTAGCAAAATTTCTTGTGGTTTCCCGTGAATGTCGCAAAAGAGTTCTTGTGGTTTCCTGTGAAATGTAGCTAAAGATTTCCTGCAGTTTCTTATGAATGTAGCGAAAGACTCCTGCAGTTTCCTGTTGAATGTAGCAAAGTAGTTCATGTGGTTTCCTGTGAAATGGAGCAAAAAAGTTCTTGTGGTTTCCCGTAAATGTAGCAAAAGAGTTCTTGTGGTTTCCTGTGAAATGTAGCAAAAAGAGTTTTTGTGGTCTCCTGTGAAATGTAGAAAAATAGTTCTTCTGGTTTCCTGTGAAATGTAGCAAAAAAGTTCTTGTGGTTTCCTGTGAAATGTACCAAAAGAGTTTTTGTGGTTTCCTGTGAAATGTAGAAAAATAGTTCTTCTGGTTTCCTGTGAAATGTAGCAAAACAGTTCTTGTGGTTTCCCGGGAATGTAGCAAAAGAGTTCTTGTGGTTTCCCGTGAACGTTGCAAAAGAGTTCTTGTGGTTTCCTGTGAAATGTAGCAAAAGAGTTCCTGTAGTTTCTTATGAAATGTAGCGAAAGACTCCTGTAGTTTCCTGTTGAATGTAGCAAAACAGTTCATGTGGTTTCCTGTGAAATGTAGCAAAAAAGTTCTTGTGGTTTCCCGTGAATGTAGCAAAAGAGTTTTTGTGGTTTCCTGTGAAATGTAGAAAAATAGTTCTTCTGGTTTCCTGTGAAATGTAGCAAAAAATTTCTTGTGGTTTCACGTGAATGTCGCAAAAGAGTTCTTGTGGTTTCCTGTGAAAGTAGCTAAAGATTTTCTGCAGTTTCTTATGAATGTAGCGAAAGACTCCTGCAGTTTCCTGTTGAATGTAGCAAAGTAGTTCATGTGGTTTCCTGTGAAATGTAGCAAAAAAGTTCTTGTGGTTTCCCGTAAATGTAGCAAAAGAGTTCTTGTGGTTTCCTGTGAAATGTAGCAAAAAGAGTTTTGTGATCTCCTATGAAATGTAGAAAAATAGTTCTTCTGGTTTCCTGTGAAATGTAGCAAAAAAGTTCTTGTGGTTTCCTGTGAAATGTACCAAAAGAGTTTTTGTGGTTTCCTGTGAAATGTAGAAAAATAGTTCTTCTGGTTTCCTGTGAAATGTAGCAAAACAGTTCTTGTGGTTTCCCGGGAATGTAGCAAAAGAGTTCTTGTGGTTTCCCGTGAACGTTGCAAAAGAGTTCTTGTGGTTTCCTGTGAAATGTAGCAAAAGAGTTCCTGTAGTTTCTTATGAAATGTAGCGAAAGACTCCTGTAGTTTCCTGTTGAATGTAGCAAAACAGTTCATGTGGTTTCCTGTGAAATGTAGCAAAAAAGTTCTTGTGGTTTCCCGTGAATGTAGCAAAAGAGTTTTTGTGGTCTCCTGTGAAATGTAGAAAAATAGTTCTTCTGGTTTCCTGTGAAATGTAGCAAAAAAGTTCTTGTGGTTTCCTGTGAAATGTACCAAAAGAGTTTTTGTGGTTTCCTGTGAAATGTAGAAAAATAGTTCTTCTGGTTTCCTGTGAAATGTAGCAAAACAGTTCTTGTGGTTTCCCGGGAATGTAGCAAAAGAGTTCTTGTGGTTTCCCGTGAATGTAGCAAAAGAGTTCTTGTGGTTTCCTGTGAAATGTAGCAAAAGAGTTCCTGTAATTTCTTATGAAATGTAGCGAAAGACTCCTGCAGTTTCCTGTTGAATGTAGCAAAATAGTTCATGTGGTTTCCTGTGAAATGTAGCAAAAAAGTTCTTGTGGTTTCCCGTGAATGTAGGAAAAGAGTTCTTGTGGTTTCCTGTGAAATGTAGAAAAATAGTTCTTCTGGTTTCCTGTGAAATGTAGCAAAAACGTTCTTGTGGTTTCCCGTGAATGTAGCAAAAGAGTTCTTGTGGTTTCCTGTGAAATGCAGCAAAAAAGTTCTTGTGGTTTCCTGTGAAATGTAGCAAAAGAGTTGTTGTGGTTTCATGTGAAATGTAGCAAAAGAATTTTTGTGGTTTCCTGTGAAATGTAGCAAAAGAGTTCTTGTGGTTTCCTGTGAAATGTAGGAAAAGAGTTCTTGTGGTTTCCTGTGAAATGTAGAAAAATAGTTCATGTGGTTTCCTGTGAAATGTAGCAAAAAAGTTCTTGTGGTTTCCCGTGAATGTAGCAAAAGAGTGGTTGTGGTTTCCTGCGAAATGTAGCAAAAGAGTGGTTGTGGTTTCCTGCGAAATGTAGCAAAAGAGTTCTTGTAGTTTCCCGTGAATGTAGCAAAAGAGTTCTTGTAGTTTCCTGTGAAATGTAGCAAAAGAGTTCTTGTGGTTTCCTGTGAAATGTAGCAAAAAAGTTCTTGTAGTTTCCCGTGAATGTAGCTAAAGAGTTCTTGTGGTTTCCTGTGAAATGTAGCAAAAGAGTTCTCGTGGTTCCCCTGAATGTAGCAAAAGAGTTCTTGTGGTTTCCTGTGAAATGTAGCAAAAGAGTTCTTGTGGTTTCCTGTGAAATGTAGCAAAAAAATTCTTGTGGTTTCCCGTGAATGTAGCAAAAGAATTCTTGTGGTTTCCTGTGAAATGTAGCAAAAGAGTTCTTGTAGTTTCCCGTGAATGTAGCAAAAGAGTTCCTGTAGTTTCTTATGAAATGTAGCGAAAGACTCCTGCAGTTTCCTGTTGAATGTAGCAAAATAGTTCATGTGGTTTCCTGTGAAATGTAGCAAAAAAGTTCTTGTGGTTTCCCGTGAATGTAGCAAAAGAGTTCTTGTGGTTTCCTGTGAAATGTAGCAAAAAAGTTCTTGTGGTTTCCCGTGAACGTAGCAAAAGAGTTCTTGTGGTTTCCTGTGAAATGTAGCAAAAGAGTTCTCGTGGGTTCCCGTGAATGTAGCAAAATAGTTCTTCTGGTTTCCTGTGAAATGTAGCAAAAGAGTTCTTGTGGTTTCCCGTGAATGTAGCAAAAGAGTTCTTGTGGTTTCCCGTAAATGTAGCAAAAGAGTTCTTCTGGTTTCCTGTGAAATGTAGCAAAAAAGTTCTTGTGGTTTCTTGTGAAATGTAGCAAAAGAGTTCTTGTGGTTTCCTGTGAAATGTAGAAAAATAGTTCTGGTTAATATTATAAGCATATATGTAATTTACTGTTTTGGTTTGAATATAACTAAAACATTGTAAACAATGTTAACAATGTTTTGTTTATATCCAGAGTACCCAATACATCGCTCTTGAGCCACAAATGGCTCGCCTAACTAGTTTAGTAGCTCGCGAAATCTTTCGAAAATTTTCGAAGTTTTAGTTGGGCACGCCTTTATTTAAAATATATTAAATGCAAATTCTGTTGTTTCTAAGATCTATTTCTGTGGTTTCAAAAATCTATTTTACCTTTTAACAGCTAAATCTTCTACAGTATGCAAGAATGGCTAATTGCAATACTTCCTGCTACATATGGTTTCGCTATCGGAGAAAACTTTTTCAAAACAATTTTTTTTATCACTTGTCTACCCTTTGAAATCGATATGTTACCGCTAAAGTGCAGAAATCAGTTATTCTACAGATTATCTAGGTATTGTGCAGATTAACTAGGGTGATCCGTTAACGTGCGGAAAATTGTTTCATTTCTCAAATTACCTAGGTAATCTGCAAATTACCTGGATAATCTGCACATTACCTACTAGGCACTCGTTAAAGTGAAAATAAGATCTTTGCTGGAACAACAGGAACGTTTCTGTACGCTTAAATTAACATAATGTTATTTATCTAGTGTCCGAGAGTAGAGTTGAAACCAGGGTCATCCCTCTGTCAACATGAATCAGTCGTCCGAATTATAAAAAACGCCCCCAAAATGAGCAGGCCAAGTGAGAACGAATCATTTTAGTGATTCGTTATCAAGAATGAATCACTTTACCGATTCGTTCTCACTTGGCCTCCGCTCATCCGGGGCGTTTTTTATAATGCGGGCGAGTGAATCACGTGACACGAAGATTCATATTCAAGAGATTCACCACTATGAGAGAAACAAACTTTTGAACTTTAACGATACGGAAGCCGTTAATGTGCACATTACCTAGGTAAAATGCGGAAAACTCTTGATTCCGCACGTTAACGGAGCAAATCAGTTAATCTGCAGATTAGCTAGGTAATGTGCACATTAACGGCTTTCGAGCTTTAGCGGTATCAGATACAAGCATAAAAATGCATCTGCTAACGAACCTATGAAATAGAAGTATTTAGGATCTAAGAGGGCCTTAATTCGTCCCTGTGTGATAGTGTTATGATGTATTTTTAGCTAAATCCCCCATGCTGTCTTTTGGCCAGAAAGTGGACACCAAAAGGTTTGGAAAGGCCGCTCTATTGCATGTCATACAGACCATCAAGTAATGATATGTGCGAAGGGTTGGGTTGGGTTGTTTTACCTCTGAGCGGCACTTTTTTGCACACGATGGGCTAAATGGCCAGGTCACATGGACCCCGAAGGCTCAGAGAAAGTTGGGTGAGGGGACCCAATGGAACAGATGTTGGGAGACAAATGGTAGCCTCCCGTCAAGGCCATCCAGCGTGTTCTTTAACGTTGGATTGTTTTACCTCTGAGCGGCACTTTTTTGCACACCATGGGCTAAATGGCCAGGTCACATGGACCCCTAAGGCTCAGAGAAAGTTAGGTGAGGGGACCCACTGGAACAACTGTTGGGAGACAGATGGTAGCCTCCCGTCAAGGCCATCCAGCGTGTTCTTTAACGTTGGGTTGTTTTACCTCTGAGCGGCACTTTTTTGCACACCATGGGCTAAATGGCCAGGTCACATGGACCCCTAAGGCTCAGAGAAAGTTGGGTGAGGGGACCCACTGGAACAGCTGTTGGGAGACAGATGGTAGCCTCCCGTCAAGGCCATCCAGCGTGTTCTTTAACGTTGGGTTGTTTTACCTCTGAGCGGCACTTTTTTGCACACGATGGGCTAAATGGCCAGGTCACATGGACCCCTAAGGCTCAGAGAAAGTTGGGTGAGGGGACCCACTGGAACAGCTGTTGGGAGACAGATGGTAGCCTCCCGTCAAGGCCATCCAGCGTGTTCTTTAACGTTGGGTTGTTTTACCTCTGAGCGGCACTTTTTTGCACACCATGGGCTAAATGGCCAGGTCACAAGGACCCCGAAGGCTCAGAGAAGGTTGGGGGAGGGGACCCACTGGAATAGCTGTTGGGAGACAGATGGTAGCCTCCCGTCAAGGCCATCCAGCGTGTTCTTTAACGTTGAGTTGTTTTACCTCTGAGCGGCACTTTTTTGCACACCATGGGCTAAATGACCAGGTCACATGGACCCCGAAGGCTCAGAGAAGGTTGGGGGAGGGGACCCACTGGAACAGCTGTTGGGAGACAGATGGTAGTCTCCCGTCAAGGCCATCCAGCGTGTTCTTTAACGTGCACAGGGTATGGTTCTCCCGCACACGGGACCACGGCTTAACGTCCCATCCGCCGGACGGCGGCCTTTCCAAGCCCATCGGTGTCCCCTACTGACCGTGGGCAGGGCGGGGAATTTTGCGGAGATATGTGCGAAGGAAA
Organism: Ryuthela nishihirai; assembly: GCA_038380435.1. NCBI lineage: Eukaryota > Metazoa > Arthropoda > Arachnida > Araneae > Heptathelidae > Ryuthela > Ryuthela nishihirai. The sequence continues at coordinate 36,071,225 of JAWZYU010000034.1, read as the reverse complement.
GTCATAACTTGTCCGTTTTAAAGAACATTCTAAATGGCCTTGACGAAAGGATTCCATATTTTTTGCTCTTTTTGTAAAAGATTAATGTATTTTTGTATTGTTATATATTTGCCCTGTTGAGGAGTAGACCACACAGGGTCCTGGTGTTGACCATATAAATCTACCGGACTGGAATAAGGCTCCGAGCTTGATTATAGATCCTGATTTTGCTGCACTGGTGGGCTTCTGTGGAGGGAAAACCTTCCGCTGTGTTTTCTGTTTGTTTGTGGGTTGACAGCCCCAAGTGAATAGATTCACAGGATATGTTTTTCAGCTGGTGGATAATCCTGAGCAAAGGTCATCGCAGGAACCTGAACTCTTTGCTTCTATTGGCATCGTCAAATTCTACATTGGAGGAAGTCTTCCAGTGTAGATGGCTTCAGCCTTTAGTGGTGGGCGAACGGGTCTTTGTCCCATGTCTGCGATTAGGGGGCTGTTTGATATTGTCAGTATTCCCTCTCTCAATAAATATAGTTTCTTTAAACATCCTACTAACCATTATCTCTCCATAGGTAGTTGGAATGTGAGGACTCTGCACAGAGCTTTTTCTCTTGATGTCCTCACACAAGAATTCCACCGTTATAATTTAGATATTATCAGCTTGCAAGAGACCAGATGCACAGAGAGAGGTCAGATTCATAAAAATAATCTTAAATTTCTCTTTTCAGGGAGGGACGACAATAAGCATCACCAAGGCGTGGGTCTGCTTTTCAGCAGACACGCTAGTGATGCTCTTCTAGGATATGAGTGCATTAATGAAAGGTTTCTTACAGCAAAATTTCAGACAAGCGTTAAGACTTGAATGTTATCTGCTGTTATGCCCCACTGAGGATGCCGATGAGGATGAGAAGGATAGGTTTTATGGACAACTTCAGGATATTTAGAATTCTGTCAAGAAAGGAGATATTACCCTTGTTCTAGGTGACTTCAATGCCAAAGTTGGTACTCATTCTGACCTTTGGGGAGGGGTGATTGGCCCTTTTGGTATTGGTAGCTGCAATGGCAATGGGCAACGTCTCCTACAGGTAAGTAAACTCAATGGTTTCAGAATAACTAACATATATTGCAAACACCGCGACATACATAAGTACACATGGGTTCACCTGATGGGCTGCATAAGAATATGATTGATTAGATATTAATTAACAGCAAATGGGCTAGTTCTGTTAGGAATACCAGGGCATATAGGGGAGCTGAAATTGGATCTGACCATTACCTAGTTAAAAGTGTCTTGCAACTTAAACTTAAAAAGTGTTGTGCTAGGGTTAAAAAATTTGCTTTTAATACTGAAGCTGTGAAAGACCCAGTTATAGCCAAAGCTTACCATGATAGGTTACTTAGTCATTAGGACAGTCATGGTATGCTTACTACTGAAGTTGAGGAAGAATGGGATCATTTTAAACAGGCTTTTTTGGACACTAACAGTACTCTTTTAGGAAAAAAGGAGCAGAAGAGACAGAATTATTTGAGTGATAAGGCACTTGAGCTTATTTCAGAAAGAAAGAACTGCAGGAATGTCCTTAATCAACACCCTACTAGTCCTAATAGAAAGGATTACAGAGAGCTTAATAAATGTGTAAAGGATCAGTTAGCTACTGATAAGAATCTTTGGCTTGATGGTTTGGCTGACAAAGCCGAGGAAGCAGTTAGACAGCTCAACAGCAGAGAGCTGTACCAGATAGTTAATGTTTTGTGTGGTAGAAAATGGACATGTATACAGGGATTGAAGGATAAACAAGGTAAGGTTATAGAAGGTGAGGATTCTGTCATGGCTAGGTGGGTTAAGCATTTCAGTGATATTCTAAACAATGTGGTTAGTTCTACTCCCATTGTTTGCAATGATGATAGATGCATTGGTGGCTTTAATGTTGGCCCTATAACACAATCTGAAGTTATTTTGGCTGTTTCTAAACTTAAACTACATAAATCCCCAGGGGTAGATGAAATTACTACGGAAATTCTTAGAGCTGGGAATGTTTTGGCTACCACATGGATGACTGAAATTATGAATATACTTTATGATAAAGGATTCATAAATTCTAAGGATTTTACCAGAGCTATTATTATCCCTGTTTTTAAAAAAGGTGATCTCAGTTCTTGTGATAACTATAGGGGTATCAGCCTACTTTCTGTTCCAGCTAAAGATTTTTGCATGATTGTGCTTAATAGAATTAAGAATCTGGTTGACAGTCAATTGCGTGATGAGCAATGTGGATTCAGAAGTGGTAGGGGATGTGTGGATCAGATATTTTCACTTAGGCAGATTCTTGAGAAATGTTTAGAGTTTCAGAAACCTTTGGTTGCTAGCTTTGTTGATTTCAAAAAGGCTTTTGACTCTGTTGATCGTCATAATTTGTGGTTGATTGTGAGAACATATAGTATACCAGACAAGTTAGTTAACATAATGAAAGCTCTCTATAATAACTGAGTCGTGTGTGAGAGTTGGTAAGGCTTGTAGCAATTGGTTTAGCATTACTTCTGGTGTTCGACAAGGGTGCATTTTGTCTCCTTTTCTCTTTAGTTTGGTTATTGATTATGTTATCCGAAATTCACTTCAAGAGAGAGATTTTGGCCTTAAATGGGATGAAGATATGAAAATTTCTGATTTAGATTATGCTGATGATTTAGCCCTTTTGGCAAATGATGTTGATGAGATGAACTCTTTCATTCTAGCTGTTGATGAGGCTGGTAGTAGAGTAGGTTTGGTTATAAACAGAGAGAAAACTAAAGTGATGAAAATTGGTCAGACAGGCTGTGATTCAGTTAATCTGAATGGTTGCAGTCTTGAGCAGGTGTCACAGTTTAATTATCTTGGGAGCCATGTAACAGATAATGGTGATGTGCGGCATGAGATTAACAGGCTAATAGGGATTGCTCTTCGGCCTTTTAAGAATCTATGGGGAGTAGGGAGAAATTGGCGGATACACCTAAAGACTAAATCAAACTGTTTGGTTCTTTCTAGGGTTAGTTATGGTAGTGAAACTTGGACACTTTGTAAACAAGATAACAGGAAACTAGATGCTTTTGATTCAAGATGCTTACGCAGTAGCTTGGGCATTAGGTGGTTCAACCTTGTAAGTAATGATGAGGTTAGGCAGAGGAGTCGACAACCTCCTTTAAGCAGCATATTGTGCAGAGAGAGACTCCGCTGGTTTGGCCATGTTGCCCGTATGGATAATTATAGATTGGCGAATAGGGTTATGAACAGTGTGCCTAAAGGCCTCAGAAAGAAGGGGAGACCTAGGATGCGGTGGGCAATGTCAAACAAGGCTTTGTTAGAATTGGTGTGCAGTAGAGAGATGCAGTAGATATAGCTCAGGACAGATATGCTTGGAGAACTGAATAGCGTGGTCTGGTTGGACCTCCATAGCCATGGCTACTTGAGGATGATGATGATGATTCTGTCGTTTATAAGATTTTTAATAATTTCTAGGAACTATTTCTGTTGTTTTTAAATCTCTTTTAATTTCTAAGAGCTACTTCTGTCGTATCTAAAAATTATTTTAATTTCTAAGAGCAATTTCTGTCGTATCTAAAAATTATTTTAATTTCTAAGAGCTATTTCTGTCGTTTATAAAATTTATAATAATTTCTAAGAACTATTTCTGTTTTTTTCTGAAAGCTCTTTTAATTTTTAAGAGCAATTTCTTGTCGTTTGTAAAATGTATTGATTTCTAAGATCCATTTCATTCGTTTCTAAGATCGAGTTTAATTTCGTCGTTTCTAAAATTTATTTTAATTTCTGTTTCTGTTGTTTCTAAGATCTGTTTTATGTTATATATAAGTCACTTAACTTTCTTTAAAATATTTGAGAAATATATTTTTACTAATAATTCGGTTGTTTGGGTTGTTTTACCTTTGAGCGGCACTTTTTTGCACACCATGGGCTAAATGGCCAGGTCACATGGACCCCGAAGGCTCAGAGAAGGTTGGGGGAGGGGACCCACTGGAACAGCTGTTGGGAGACAGATGGTAGCCTCCCGTCAAGGCCATCCAGCGTGTTCTTTAACGTGCACAGGGTATGGCTCTCCCGCACACGGAGCTACGGCTTAACGTCCAATACGACGGACGACGGCCTTTCCAAGGCCATCGGTGTCCCCTACTGACCGTGGGCAGGGCGGGGAATAAATCTCAACGCTGACCCAGCTGGGACTCGAACCTGGGAACTGCAGATTACGAGCCTGGTGCGCTACCGACTGAGCCACCCCCGCCCCTACTAATACTTGGGCCGTCATATTCAATTTTGCATCTTATATATACAGACATTAAATTAGGTGGCTCGCGGTAAATTAATTGTTGGGCACCACTAGTTTACATAATTCATTATCGATACGTTCTCATCGCCGTTACCATGTGGGAACTGTTGACAGAGCAAACAACTGCGCGACACCCTTGAGTAAACGTTTCTGCTGAGATAAATTCACAATAGCACTCAATTACGTGCCTACCTTCTCAGGGAATAGCTGATTTCCTAACAGTACATCACACATCCATTAGATAAAAAAGAGCAGTGGACCTAAATCAGGGGAATGCAGGGGATACTCAAACACATCCAGTTTGCCTTATCCAGGCACGTAACTAGGATTAGTTTCCCGGGGGGGGGGGGGGGGGGGATCCCCAATTACTAAAATATTTCACTGGATAGGTTGGGTTGGGTTGTTTTACCTCTGAGCGGTACTTTTTTGCACACCATGGGCTAAATGGCCAGGTCACATGGACCCCGAAGGCTCAGAGAAGGTTGGGGGAGAGGACCCACTGGAACAGCTGTTGGGAGACAGATGATAGCCTCCCGTCAAGGCCATCCAGCGTGTTCTTTAACGCGCACAGGGTATGGCTCTCTCCCGCATACGGAGCCACGGCTTGACGTCCCATCCGACGGACGGAGGCCTTTTCAAGCCCATCGGTATCCCCTACTGACCGTGGGCAGGGCGGGGAGTTTTCCGGAGATAAATCTCAACACTGGCCCAGCTGGGATTCGAACCTGGGAACTGCAGATTACGAGCCTGGCGCGCTACCGACTGGACTGTTTTACCTCTGGGCGGCACTTTTTTGCACACCATGGGCTAAATGGCCAGGTCACATGGACCCCGAAGGCTCAGAGAAGGTTGGGGGAGGGGACCACCGGAACAGCTGTTGGGAGACAGATGGTAGCCTCCCGTCAAGGCCACCCAGCGTGTTCTTTAACGTGCACAGGGTATGGCTCCCCCGCACACGGAGCCACGGCTTTACGTCCCATCCGACGGACGGAGGCCTTTTCAAGCCCATCGGTGTCCCCTACTGACCGTGGGCAGGGCGGGGAGTTTTGCGGAGATAAATCTCAACACTGACCCAGCTGGGACTCGAACCTGGGAACTGCAGATTACGAGCCTGGCGCGCTACCGACTGAGTTATCTGTGTCCAGAAAAATAGGGACTCGAACTAGAGCCAACAGTAACTAATTCGAGCTAGGTATTGATATGAAAGAATAATATGATTCCGTCGCTAAAAAAGGAATCAATATTAGAAAACGATAAAAAAAAACCGTGTTTAAGTTCGCGGTAACGGATTTCAACCAGGCAGTACAATTTTACTCTTTATAATACGGAAGCTAAGATCATTTCCATCCTTCATAACCGTGACAACAAGTTGATGTGAGTAATGAACTTTGCTGTTCTAGCCAGAGGAAGTTAGACGTAAATTATGCAGCTGTTACATCAACTTTCGCTAAAACGTCTGCGAAGCCAACATTTAGTTTTAGGGCAATTTCCGTTTTGGAAATAATCTCCGTTCGGGGAAAAAAAAAATAACCGGAAAACAGGAAGAAAGCAGACAAGCACCAGAAAGGTTTAGGATTAGGTTGTTTGATTCATTTAGAGTTGAAAGAATCCATATTTCAGGTGACTATAGATTTTTAAATATAGTTGTAGTGGTTTAAAAATTTGCTGCGTTGAAAGACAAAAATAAAAATGCAATATCGTCTGCAGCCCGTCGAATGGGGTCGGTAGCGCGCCAGGCTTGTAATCTGTAGTCCCCAGGTTCGAGTCCCAGCAGGGTCAGAGTTGAGATTTATTTCCACAAAATTTCCCGCCCTGTCCACGGTCAGTAGGGGACACCGATGGGCTTAGAAAGGCCGCGCTCCGTCGGATGGGACATTTAGCCGTGGCCCCGTGTGCGGGAGAGTCATACCATGTGCACGTTAAAGAACACGCTGGATGGCCTTGACGGGAGGCTACCACCTGTCTCCCAACAGCTCTTCCAGTGGGTCCCCTCCCCCAACCTTCTCTGAGCTATTGGGGTCCTTGTGACCTGGCCATTTACCCATAGTGTGCAAAAAAAGTGCCGCTCAGAGGTAAAATAACCCAACCTAACGACCTATCCAATGGCCAACGGCCTCTTCAAGCCCATCGGTATCCCCTACTGGCCGACGGAAGGGGTTTTTGCGGAGATAACTCTCAACGCTGGAACGTAGGACTCGAACCTGGAACTGCAGATTAGGAGGTGTTGGTCTGGCGCGGTACTAACTAACTCTAGCCCTCTGTGCAGAAGAGCCATACCCTGTGCACGTTAAACAACACGCTGGATCGCCTTGGCGGGAAGCTACCACCTGTCTCCCAACAGCTCTTCCAGTGGGTCCCCTCCCCCAACCTTCTCTGAGCTATTGGGGTCCTTGTGACCTGGCCATTTACCTATGGTGTGCAAAAAAAGTGCCGCTCAGAGGTAAAACAACCCAACCTAACGACCCATCCAATGGCCAACGGCCTCTTCAAGTCCATCGGTATCCCCTACTGGCCGACGGAAGCGGTTTTTGCGGAGATAACTCTCAACGCTGGAACGTAGGACTCGAACCTGAAACTGCAGATTAGGAGGTGTTGGTCTGGCGCGGTACTAACTAACTCTAGCCCTCTGTGCAGAAGAGCCATACTCTGTGCACGTTAAACAAAACGCTGGATCGCCTTGACGGGAGGTTACCATCTGTCTCCCAACAGCTCTTCCAGTGGGTCCCCTCCCCCAACCTTCTCTGAGCTATTGGGGTCCTTGTGACCTGGCCATTTACCTATGGTGTGCAAAAAAGTGCCGCTCAGAGGTAAAACATCCCAACGTGTGCACGTGTAAAGAACATGCTGGATGGCCTTGACGGGAGGTTACCATCTGTCTCCCAGCAGCTGTTCCAGTGGGTCCCCTCCCCCAACCTTCTCTGAGCTATTGGGGTCCTTGTGACCTGGCCATTTACCCCATGGTGTGCAAAAAAGTGCCGCTCAGAGGTAAAACAACCCAACCTAACGACCTATCCAATGGCCAACGGCCTCTTCAAGCCCATCGGTATCCCCTACTGGCCGACGGAAGGGGTTTTTGCGGAGATAACTCTCAACGCTGGAACGTAGGACTCGAACCTGGAACTGCAGATTAGGTGTTGGTCTGGCGCGGTACTAACTAACTCTAGCCCTCTGTGCAGAAGAGCCATACCCTGTGCACGTTAAACAAAACGCTGGATGGCCTTGGCGGGAGGTTACCATCTATCTTCCAACAACTATCAAGCAACCTTTTCCCAAGTTTCTCTGAGCCCTCTTGAGGGGGGTCCTTGTGACCTGGAAATTTAATACATTGTGTGTAAAAAAAAATGTCATTCGAAGGTAAAATATTACCCAAAACCCCACCATAACAAAAGTAAAGTTACGCAGCTGTTACACTTAAATATTAAACCCATAACTATTAAGTACTTTCAAAACCCTTAACTATTAAGCTATTTATCTTAACTATTTAGCCCATTGTGGGCAAAAAAAAAACGCCCAGAATAAAAAAAATCTGTAAAATACGTTTTACATCTCATAAAAAAAAACTGCTGAAAACTCAAGATCATAAAATTGGGAAAGGATAGAAGAAAACAACTCATTAATATTCTCTTCCAATGGAAGCTGACCTTTCTGATTGGTTCAATGAATCACGTGCTTTCACGGGCGTGCCCGCTAATCGATGAGCCGGGTGCGTGAAAGGTGGGCCTCGTCTTGCTCGACTGAAGAGTGCCGTTAATTCTGTCTTTTACCTTTCAGCGAAGGTTTTTTTTTTTCACACATCGCTGGGTAAATAGGTTAACTAAATCCGCTTCCAATGAATGCCAACAACAGCAGTGATGAGTCTGGTGAGGTTTTGCTTTGAAGTAGAGCCTTACACTGAAGGTGTCTCGTCTCAATCGATTATTGGGAAAAGACTCTGGAATGTATATTGATGCCGTGTTCTTGCAGTCGGTCGCCCTTATCGCCTATTTCGTCGTTCAGTTGCTTTTACTATCCAATGCGTTGCAATGTCAGTCTATAGTTCAATCGAACTAGAAAGATATATTTTGGAAAAGTTTTTATTTTGTAGGCAGAAATGTTTTCAACCACTTGCTTTATTTATAACGAAACAGATAAGGATTGAATTCCTCGTGTTTTACTGGGGCGGGGTTTGAGATTTATCTCCGCAAAACGGGGCGGGGGTGGCTCAGTCGGTAGCGCGCCAGGCTCGTAATCTGTAGTTCCCAGGTTTGAGTCCCAGCTGGGTCAGCGTTGAGATTTATCTCAGGAAAATTCCCCGCCCTACTCACGGTCAGTAGGGTCACCGATGGGCTTGGAAAGGTCGCCGTCCGTCGGATGGGACGTTAAGCTGTGGCGCCGTGTATGGGAGAGCCCTACCCTGTGCACATTAAAGAACACGCTGGATGGCCTTGACGGGAGGCTACCATCTGTCTCCCAACAGCTGTTCCAGAGGGTCCCCTCCCCCAACCTTCTCTGAGTCTTCGGGGTCCTTGTGACCTGGCCATTTAGCCCATGGTGTGCAAAAAAGTGCCGCTCAGAGGAAAAACATCCCAACGTTAAAGAACACGCTGGATGGCCTTGACGGGAGGCTACCATCGGTCTCCCAACAGCTGTTCCAGTGGGTCCCCTCACCCAACTTTCTCTGAGCCTTAGGGGTCCATGTGACCTGGCCATTTAGCCCATCGTGTGCAAAAAAGGGCCACTCAGAGGTAAAACATCCCAACGTTAAAGAACACGCTGGATGGCCTTGACGGGAGGCTACCATCTGTCTCCCAACAGCTGTTCCAGTGGGTCCCCTCACCCAACTTTCTCTGAGCCTTAGGGGTCCATGTGACCTGGCCATTTAGCCCATCGTGTGCAAAAAAGGGCCACTCAGAGGTAAAACATCCCAACGTTAAAGAACACGCTGGATGGCCTTAACGGGAGGCTACCATCTGTCTCCCAACAGCTATTCCAGTGGGTCCCCTCCCCCACACTTCTCTGAGCCTTCGGGTCCATGTGACCTGGCCATTTAGCCCATGGTGTGCAAAAAAGTGCCGCTCAGAGGTGAAACAACCCCAACCCAACTCTCCGCACAACCCCACAGTCAGTAGGGGGCACCGATCTGCTTGAAAAGACCGTCGTCCGTCGGATGGGACGTTAAGCCGTGCCTCCGAGAGACATACCACGTTAAAGATCACGATGGATGGCCTAGACTGAAAGCTACCATTTTTTTTCTAACAGCCTCTAGCCTTCTCTGAACTATTGGGGTACTTGTGACTTGCCCTTTTTATCTCATTGTGTGCAAAAAATCTGATATTAGAGAGTGGGTTGGGTTGTTTTACCTCTGAGCGGCACTTTTTTGCACACCATGGGCTAAATGGCCAGGTCACATGGACCCCGAAGGCTCAGAGAAGGTTATGGGAGGAGACACCCTGGAGCAGCTGTTGGGAGACAGATGGTAGCCTCCCGTCAAGACCATCCAGCGTGTTCTTTAACGTTGGGTTGTTTTATCTCTGAGCGGCACTTTTTTGCACACCATGGGCTAAATGGCCAGGTCACATGGACCCCGAAGGCTCAGAGAAGGTTATGGGAGGAGACCCCCTGGAGCAGCTGTTGGGAGACAGATGGTAGCCTCCCGTCAAGGCCATCCAGCGTGTTCTTTAACGTTGGGTTGTTTTATCTCTGAGCGGCACTTTTTTGCACACCATGGGCTAGATGGCCAGGTCACATGGACCCCGAAGGCTCAGAGAAGGTTGGGGGAGGGGACTCACTGGAACAGCTGTTGGGAGACAGATGGTAGCCTCCCGTCAAGACCATCCAGCGTGTTCTTTAACGTTGGGTTGTTTTACCTCTGAGCGGCACTTTTTTGCACACCATGGGCTAGATGGCCAGGTCACATGGACCCCGAAGGCTCAGAGAAGGTTGGGGGAGGGAACCCACTGGAGCAGCTATTGGGAGACAGATGGTAGCCTCCCGTCAAGGCCGTCCAGCGTATTCTTTAACGTGTGCAGGGTATGGCTCTCCCGCATACGGGGCCACGGCTTTAACGTCCCATCCGATGGACGACTGCCTATCCAAGCCCATCGATGTGTACTACTGATCGTTTGCAGGGCGTAGGGAAAGCCCTCGAGGTCCACGTGACCTGGCCATTTAGCCCATGGTGTGCAAAAAAGTGCCGCTCAGAGGTAAAACAATCCAACCTACATATTTTGAAGTTTAGTGATAATTAGAAATATGCCTTATTCTGACTAAACTGTTAATCGGTACTTGAAATAAAACTAAGTAGGGAAAAACTTATTTCAGAAATTGAAAGCATGTCCTCCTGTGTCCTTCATTTCTAGCTTTTTTATCCTCCTTTTAGAGCACTGACTTCTGATAACCCTAATCGTAACCAAAATTCAAATCAAGTACTGCACTAGTTAAATAACCAAATCATAAAAACTCATTAAATATATTTTATAACTTAACCTCGTTTAATATTCTTATACGTTTTTGTTTTTTGTATCTTAACTCACCGCACTCAGATTTCTTGATTAACGTTATGAGATTTGAGGTGAATTTCTTTTGCAGAATTCGCCATCTTTGCTGCCAAGCAGACGATGTCAGCACATCGAAATTCCAGCTGACCGCAGCCGACTTGATGCCAGATCGATGCACGGAAGTGCGAGCTCGGTGAGCAGCTGGCAGAGCAGGCCACGGATCATGACCGCCAAGCACGTGGTAAGAATGGAAATCGTCTGCAAACCCTCCTCACACGTTCTCGGCGTTTGTTGTAATGCGGAATTGAGATGCAGCTCTCGATTCGGTGTGAGGGAGCGAACGAGTCACGAAAATTTTGAAAACTGAGGAGTTGGACTAATAAAGAATCTGAAAGTTTAATTCTATGCCTCTGGTCAGAGGTTATCAACCTTCTCTATGAACGATTTTCTGTAATTTAATGCACAGTGATGAAGCCTTTTGAAGTTAAAATAATTGGCGCTAAAGAAAGTGATTTTAAGGTCCCCAAACTCTTATTTTTTTCTAAATGCGCAATTTGTATATGAATAATTAATAAAGTACCTACAAAGACACCCAGTGGCCACTACATCAGATAAGTTGGGTTGGGTTGTTTTACCTCTGAGCGGCACTTTTTTGCCCACCATGGGCTAAATGGCCAGGTCACATGGACCCCGAAGGCTCAGAGAAGGTTGGGGGAGGGGACCCACTGGAGCAGCTGTTGGGAGACAGATGGTAGCCTCCCGTCAAGGCCATCCAGTGTGTTCTTTAACGTGCACAGGGTATGGCTCTCCCGCACACGGGGCCACGGCTTAACGTCCCATCCGACGGACGGCGGCCTTTCCAAGCCCATCGGTGTCCCCTACTGACCGTGGGCAGGACGGGGAATTTTGCGGAGATAAATCTCAACGCTGACCCAGCTGGGACTCGAACCTGGGAACTACAGATTACGAGCCTGGCGCGCTACCGACTGAGCCACCCCCGCCCCTACATCAGATAAAGTTCCATGTTATGTCAATAGTAACTCAACTTCGTAACTCGTTAGCTTCCTAAATGAGCTTCTCATTAACTTTTTATGAAGATGATACGCATATAATAAATAATAAAAAATAATATTATTATATAAAATAATATTATATAATAGGAGATGGAACTCAGCAGAAAGTCAAGAGATAAAAGGGGCGAGGGTGGTTCAGTCGATAGCGCACCAGGCTCGTAACTGTAGTTCCCAGATTCGAGTCCCAGCTTGGTCAGCGTTGAGATTTATCACCGCAAAATTAACCGCCCTGCCCACGGTCAGTAGAGGACACCGATGGGCTTAGAAAGGCCGCCGTCCGTCGGATGGGACGTAAAGCCGTGGTCATGTGTGCGGGAGAGACATAACCTGTGCGCGTTAAAGAACACGCTGGATGGCCTTGACGGGAGGCTACCATCTGTCTTCCAACAGCTGCTCCAGTGGGTTTCCTCCCCCAACTTACTCTGAGCCTTCGGGGTCCTTGTGACCTGGCCATTTACTCCATTGTGTGCAAAAAAGTGCCACTCAGAGGTAAAACAACCCAACCCTTCTGTCAAAGGTACTCGCCTATTCTTTAACGTGCAGAGGGTATGGCTCTCCTGAATACAGAGGGGTGGGGGTGGCTCAGGCGGTAGCGCGCCAGGCTCGTAATCTGTAGTTCCCAGGTTCGAGTCCCAGCTGGGTCAGCGTTGAGATTTATCTCCGCCAAATTTCCCGCCCTCCCCACGGTCAGTAGAGGACACCGATGGGCTTGGAAAGGACGCCGTCCGCCGGATGGAACGTTTAAGTCGTGGTCCCTTGTGCGGGAGAGGCATACCCTGTGCACGTTAAAGAACACGCTGGATGGCCTTGACGGGAGGCTACCATCTGTCTTCCAACAGCTGTTCCAGTGGGTCCCCTCCCCCAACTTACTCTGAGCCTTCGGGGTCCTTGTGACCTGGCCATTTAGCCCACGGTGTGCAAAAAAGTGCCGCTCAGAGGTAAAACAACCCAATCTGAATACAGAGCCACGACTTAATGTCCTATCTGAGAGAAGGCGGCCTTTTCCACCCATCGGTGTCCCCCTATCTCACTCAGAAGGTGGGGGGGGGGGATTAGAGGAGATAAATCTCAACGCTTCGATAGATAGGATTTGAACCTGGGATCTACCAATTATGAGCTTGACTCGCTACCAACTGAGCGACTCTACTCTCTATACTAATGAAACCTATAAAAATACAGAGGACTTTTCTCACATCTACATTGTTGATTTACATAGATTCATCATTAAATGATTTGCCCACGAGTCCTGACTCTTGACCTTAACGGTGACAATGTTCAACGCATATGATCTATAAATGTCCAACGAGCTACGATCGTGTACAACCATTAACCGCCACTGGATAGAAAAATAACAATGGCCTTCCTACTTTCAGTTCACTTGGCTAGGAGCCAAACCTTTCAGTACGACAAATGGAGCTACCTACCATACTTTTTTTTTCCTCCTACCTCATTATTTGATTTTTATCTTTCTCTGACATTATCCACTTTGAAAATGTGCCTTTTAAGCTTTTTTAAAAGCGGTTAATTCTCTTCAGACGTCGTATTTTGTGATCTTTTCTACATGTCTGATAAGTTTTTACTGTACGTTATCTGGCAATGGCTTCGTAACAACGCGTCCAAGCGATAAAGGTGCATGCGCACGTGCAATCATGCTTTTAGTCACTATTTGGTGGCAACGAGGAGTGGGAAGAAATCCAGCTTACGACACGAATTATAAGTTTCCACTGTATTTTAGTAGTTGTTTCAAAACATTTTACTGTTTTATTCAATTTTAACTAGTTTTTGAAAAACACTTCTGTCTTTTAGTATCAGCGGCACTTTTTGGCACACCATGGGCTAAATGGCCAGGTCACAAGGACCCCGAAGGCTCAGGGAAGGTTGGGGGAGGGGACCCACTGGAACAGCTGTTGGGAGACTTTAGATTGGATTGTTTTACCTCTGAGCGGCACTTTTTTGCACACCATGGGCTAAATGGCCAGGCCACAAGGACCCCGAAGGCTCAGAGAAGGTTGGGGGAGGGGATCCACTGGAACAGCTGTTGGGAGACAGATGGTAGCCTCCCGTCAAGGCCATCCAGAGTGTTTTTTAACGTGCACAGGGTATGGCTCTCCCGCACACGGGGCTACGGCTTAACGTCCCATCCGACGGACGGCGGCCTTTTCAAGCCCATCGGTGTTGTTGGGAGACAGATGGTGTCAAAGCCATTCAGCATGTTCTTTAACTTGCACAGGGTATGGCTCTCCCGCACAATGGGCCACGGCTTAACGTACCATCCGACGGACGGCGGCCTTTCCAAGCCCATTGATGTCCCCTACAGACCGTGGGCTGGGCGGGGAATTTTGCGGAGATAAATCTCAACGCTGACCCAGCTAGGACTCGAACCTGGAAACTACAGATTACGAGCCTGGCACGCTACCGATTGAGTCACCCTCGCCCTTTAGTATGGGCTGAAATTTTATTAGAGGAAGGGTCGGTTCAAGAAAGTGTGGGGAAAAGAGATGGCATCTCAGGATTATGGGTCTATCATTCTACCAGAAATCTGTAATAAGGTGTCTCTGTGTGTTTGCGTATCTGTGGTAGCCATAACTCGTCGGGAAATTATAGCAGACGCTTCAAATTTTCAGAGAATGTTTCTGGTTGTAGTCCGGATTGCGATGCCAAATTTCAAGTCAAAATTCCAAAAGGACCTTAGAGGCAAAACTATTCCTACGGGAAACGATGGGGCGGGGGTGGCTCAGTCGGTAGCGCGCCAGGCTCGTAATCTGTAGTTCCCAGGTTCGAGTCCCAGCTGGGTTAGCGTTGAGATTTATCTCCGCAAAATTCCCCGCCCTGCCCACGGTCAGTAGGGGACACCGATGGGCTTGGAAAGGCCGCCGTCAGTCGGATGGGACGTTAAGCCGTGGCCCCATGTGTGGGAGAGCTATACCCTGTGCACGTTAAAGAACACAAGGGAGGCTACAATCTGCTCCCAACAGCTGTTTCAGTGGGTCCCCTCCCCCAACCTTCTCTGAACCTTCGGGGTCCATGTGACCTGGCCATTTAGCCCATGGTGTGCACAAAAGTGCCGCTCAGAGGTAAAAGAACCCAACGTTAAAGAACACATTGGATGGCCTTGACGGGAGGATACCATCTGTCTCCCAACAGCTGTTCCAGTGGGTCCCCTCCCCCAACCTTCTCTGAGCCTTCGGGGTCCATGTGACCTGGCCATTTAGCCCATGGTGTGCACAAAAGTGCCGCTCAGAGGTAAAACAACCCAATGTTAAAGAACACGCTGTATGGCCTTGACGGGAGGTTACCATCTGTCTCCCAATAGCTGTTCCAGTGGGTCCCCTCCACCAACCTTCTCTGAGCCTTCGGGGTCCATGTGACCTGGTCATTTAGCCCATGGTGTGCAAAAAAGTGCCGCTCAAAGTTAAAACAACCCAACGTTAAAGAACACACTGGATGGCCTTGACGGGAGGTAACCATCTGTCTCCCAACAGCTGTTCCAGTGGGTCCCCTCCCCCAACCTTCTCTGAGCCTTCGGGGTCCATGTAACCTGGCCATTTAGCCTATGGTGTGCAAAAAAGTGCCGCTCAGAGGTAAAACAACCCAACGTTAAAGAACACACTGGATGGCCTTGACGGGAGGTTACCATCTGTCTCCCAACAGCTGTTCCAGTGGGTCCCCTCCCCCAACCTTCTCTGAGTCTTCGGGGTCCATGTGACCTGGCCATTTAGCCCATGGTGTGCAAAAAAGTGCTGCTCAGAGGTAAAACAACCCAACGTTAAAGAACACACTGGATGGCCTTGACGGGAGGTAACCATCTGTCTCCCAACAGCTGTTCCAGTGGGTCCCCTCCCCCAACCTTCTCTGAGCCATCGGGGTCCATGTAACCTGGCCATTTAGCCTATGGTGTGCAAAAAAGTGCCGCTCAGAGGTAAAACAACCCAACGTTAAAGAACACACTGGATGGCCTTGACGGGAGGTAACCATCTGTCTCCCAACAGCTGTTCCAGTGGATCCCCTCCCCCAACCTTCTCTGAGTCTTCGGGGTCCATGTGACCTGGCCATTTAGCCCATGGTGTGCAAAAAAGTGCCGCCTAGAGGTAAAACAACCCAACCCAACGGGAAACGATAATCGCTATCAGATTTATTTTTGTCATTTACTGCTCCGTAACTGTGAACGTAAGAGTCGAAATAACATTTAAATCTGCTGACGTTGCCAGATTCCCCACATTTTTTAATAATAATAATATATTTATTCATCATCATCATCGTCATCTCACGAAATACAGATGTAGAGACATTTTATACATTTGGCCTGCAAAGCTAATAGTTTATCTGCAGGAAATTTTGATGAGCATTATTTTTCATTCATAAGTGAACATATTAAAAAAAGAACACAAAAATCATATAGATACAGTTTTTCTCGGGATTACAGATTAACGGACATTCTTTAAATAGTTTTTAACCTTTAACCTAATCTCACTAAAATTAGTTAGATATATGATTTCTCTTGGTAACTGGTTAAAGATCTCCGGTACTTTATACTCTTTCAGATTGTTACCGTAATTATTAACAAAATTCGGGATTTGAAAATAATTATTGGTCTGAAGTCTGGTATTCTTATCATGTGTAATTTGTACTTTATATGTGTCATTGAAAAAGTTATCCAGATGCATTATTATTTTAAGGCTTTCTGTTGCAGCTAGGGGCCTGATTTTTTAACCCTACAGGGTGTCATATAGGGGGTTGGGTTGTTTTACCTCTGAGCGGCACTTTTTTGCACACCATGGGCTAAATGGCCAGCTCACATGGACCCCGAAGGCTCAGAGAAGGTTGGGGGAGGGGACCCACTGGAACAGCTGTTGGGAGACAGATGGTAGCCTCCCGTCAGTGCCATCCAGCGTGTTCTTTAACGTGCACAGGGTATGGCTCTCCCACACACGGAGCCACGGCTTAACGTCCCATCCGATGGACGGCGGCCTTTCCAAGCCCATCGGTGTCCCCTACTGACCGTGAGCAGGGCGGGGAATTTTGCGGAGATAAATCTCAACGCTGACCCAGCTGGGACTCGAACCTGGGAACTACAGATTACGAGCCTGGCGCGCTAGCGACTGAGCCACCCCCGCCCCCATTTTGGACGGCAAAAAAGTAAATTCGCTTTAAATGAAAAACCGTCTTGGGCTGGTATAGAAAGTATCAACTTTCGAACCATTGTAAATGTGAATTCAGTGTGCAACTAGAGTGCTTGCAGTGGAGCCACGTTCCGGATTTTCCTCAATCGTTACGGATTGGGTTGTTTTTTCCTTTGAATGACACTTTTGCGCACACAGTGGGCTAAATGGTCAGTTGAGAAGACCCAAAGGATCACAGATGGGTTGGGTTGTTTTACCTCTGAGCGGCACTTTTTTGCACACCATGAGATAAATTGCCAGGTCACAAGAACCCCGAAGGCAGAGAAGGTTGGGGTAGGGGACCCACTGGAACAGCTGTTGGGAGACAGATCGTAGCCTCCCGTCAAGGCCATCCAGCATGTTCTTTAACGTGCAGAGGGTATGGCTGTCCCGTACACGGGACCATTTACCTCTGAGCGGCACTTTTTTGCACACCATGGGCTAAATGGCCAGGTCACATGGACCCCGAAGGCTCAGAGAAGGTTGGGGGAGGGGACCTACTGGAACAGCTGTTGGGAGACAGATGGTAGCCTCCCGTCAAGGCCATCCAGCATGTTTTTTAACGTTGGGTTGTTTTACCTCTGAGCGGCACTTTTTTGCACACCATGGGCTAAATTGCCAGGTCACAAGAACCCCGAAGGCAGAGAAGGTTGGGGGAGGGAACCAACTGGAACAGCTGTTGGGAGACAGATGGTAGCCTCCCGTCAAGGCCATCCAGCGTGTTCTTTAACGTGCACAGGGTATGGCTCTCCCGCACACGGGGCCACGGCTTAATGTCCCATCAGACGGACGGCGGCCTTTCCAAGCCCATCGGTGTCCCCTACTGACCGTGGGCAGGGCTGGGAATTTTGCGGAGGTAAATCTCAACGCTGACCCAGCTGGGACTCGAACGTGGGAACTACAGATTACGAGCCTGGCGATCACAGATGGTTGAAGAAAGGGATCCACATGACATCTGTTAGGAGACATATGGAAACCTCTCGTCAAGGTCATCCGGCATATTCTTTAACGTGCAAGTATGCACATGAAACTGGCCTGCATACAAAGCCACAGAAGGCGGGGTGCTCATTCGGTAGAGGACCAGGCTCGTAATCTGAAACAGTTTCGAGTCCATCACAACCAGCGTTGATTTATTTCCGCAAAAATCTACGCCCTGACCTCGGTCAGTATGGGACACCGATGGACTTGGAAAGGCCGGCCTATGTCGGATGGGACGTCGTCTAAGCTGTGGTCATATGTGCGGGAGGGCCATTCCCTGTGCATGTTAAAGAACACATTAGATGGCCTTGATGGGAGGCTATAATCTGTCTCCCTACAGTTGGTCACCTCCCCCAACCTTTTCTGAGCCTTCCGGGTCCTTGTGACCTGGCCATTTAGTTCATTGTGTGCAATAAAGTAACGCTCAGATTTAAAATAACCCAACCCAACAAAGCCACGGCTTAACGTCGCATCCAATCCAATACAACAGACGGCGGCCTTTCGGTGCCCTCTTCTCACATAGGGCAGAATATGGGTTAGCCAAGTTTATTTTACCAAAAGGCACAACTAGGACTCGAACCTGGGAACTGCAGATTACCACTTGGCACGCTACCAAGGGAGACAGTTCCGCACCCTGCTTTAAGACTTTTCAAGCTTTAGAAATTAAGGAGGAATTTTTCTTGCCTTAATGTGATATGTCCAATCAATTATGTCAGAGAAGTCTAGGGCTGAAATATAAGCCGAAAAGTTTTCAAACTCTGCACATTTGTATTGGGTTGTTTTAACTCTAAATGGTCAGGTTATAAGAACCCCAAGGACTCGGAGGGGAGGGGGCGACTCAGTCGGTAGCTCGCCAGGCTCGTAATCTGCAGTTCCCAGGTTCGAGTTCCAGCATGGTCAGCGTTGAGACTTATCTCCGCAAAACTCCCCGCCCTGCCCACGGTCAGTAGGGGACACCGATGGGCTTAGAAAGGCCGGCGTCCGTCGGATGGGTCAGGACGTTAAGCTGTGGTCCGTATGCGGGAAAGCCATACTCTGTGCACGTTAAAGAACATGCTGGATGGCCTTGACGAGAGGCTACCATCTGTCTCCCAACAGCTGTTCCAGTGGGTCCCCTCACCCAACCTTCTCTGGGCCTTCGGGTTTCTTGTGACCCGGCCATTTAGCCCATGGTGTGTAAAAAAGTGCCGCTCAGAGGTAAAACATCCCAACGTGTGAACGATAAGGAACACGCTGGATGGCCTTGATGGGAGGCTACCATCTGTCTCCCAACAGCTGTTCCAGTGGGTATCCTCCCCCAACCTTCTCTGAGCCTTTGGGGTCCTTGTGACCTGGCCATTTAGCCAATGGTGTGCAAAAAAGTGCCGCTCAGAGGTAAAACAATCCAATCCAATCCCCTCCCGCAACCTTCTCTGTGCCATCGGGTTTCTTGTAACCTGGCCATTTAGCCCATGGAAATTAGCCATGGATCAGAGCTAAAACATCCCAACGTGTGAACGTTAAGGAACACGCTGGATGGCCTTGATGGGAGGCTACCATCTGTCTCCCAACAGCTGTTCCAGTGGGTCCCCTCCCCCAACCTTCTCTGAGCCTTCGGGGTTCTTGTGACCTGGCCATTTAGCCCATTGTGTGCAAAAAAGTGCCGCTCAGAGGAAAAACAACCCAACGTTAAAGAACACACTGGATGGCCTTGACGGGAGGCTACCATCTGTATCCCAACAGCTTTTCCAGTGGGTCCCCTCCCCCAACCTTCTCTGAGCCTTCGGGGTCCATGTGACCTGGCCATTTAGCCCATGGTGTGCAAAAAAGTGCCGCTCAGAGGTAAAACAACCCAACGTTAAAGAACACACTGGATGGTCTTGACGGGAGGCTACCATCTGTCTCCCAACAGCTGTTCCAGTGGGTCCCCTCCCCCAACCTTCTCTGAGCCTTCGGGGTCCATGTGACCTGGCCATTTAGACCATGGTGTGCAAAAAAGTGCCGCTCAGAGGTAAAACAACCCAACCCAAACAAACGGTACACAAAAAACTTACACAGAAACAGAATTTGTTCGCATTTAATCACTGGCGCTTTATTTAAGCAGGGGAAAGAAATACGAAATAAAAAAAAATACCCGGAATGATACGACCGGAAGTCCCTTCCATTGAATGAATTCGATTTCCTTGCATTTCTTCTGCTGCTATTCCGATCTTCTATTTATTCTACGCAATAGATTTCTTTTTTCATCTTTATCTGTTCTCTTATACGGACAAAGGAGGAAGAAAGACAGGTCTCTCTCTCTCACGTCCTGAATGATGGGAAGCTCGACGAACAGTCGAAAAGGAAAAAAAATGCAAGAAGTGGAAGTGATGACGAAAAGTAGGACGTGAAAAGGGTTTAGATTATTTTACTGCTGAACGCCATTTTTTTTACAAAAGTTCAAGAGTGGATGAAGTGGAGCAGACCCGTTGCAATATTTTAGATCCCAGTGACAACAACCGATGGGCTTGGAAAGGTAGCCGTCCATCGGATGGGACGTTGCCATGGCCCCGTGTGCGGGAGAGCCATACCCTGTGCACGTTAAAGAACACGCTGGATGGCCTTGACGGGAGGCAACCATCTGTCTCCCAACAGCTGTCCACTGGGTCCCCTTCCCCAACCTTCTCTGAGCCTTCGGGGACCATGTGACCTGGTCATTTAGCCCATGGTGTGCAAAAAAGTGCCGCTCAGAGGTAAAACAACCCAACGTTAAAGAACACGCTGGATGGCCTTGACGGGAGGCTACCATCTGTCTCCCAACAGCTGTTCCAGTGGGTCCCCTCCCCCAACCTTCTCTGAGCCTTCGGGGTCCATGTGACCTGGCCATTTAGACCATGGTGTGCAAAAAAGTGCCGCTCAGAGGTAAAACAACCCAACGTTAAAGAACACGCTGGATGGCCTTGACGGGAGGCTAACATCTGTCTCCCAACAGCTGTTCCACTGGGTCCCCTCCCCCAACCTTCTCTGAGCCTTCGGGGTCCATGTGACCTGGCCATTTAGACCATGGTGTGCAAAAAAGTGCCGCTCAGAGGTAAAACAACCCAACACAACCAAGTGACAACCATCCAGTGCTTTATCCGTAGTGGCCACCTGGGCTAGTCTAGAGAGTTTGTGGAGGTAGAGGGGGAGGGGGGGTTCAAGGGTCATCCCCCCCTTGAAAATCCAAGTAACCGGAAAGGAAGAGAAATGATATTTAGAGGATCGGGTTGGGTTGCTTTACCTCTGAGCGGCACTTTTTTGCACACCATGGGCTAAATGGCCAGGTCACAAGGACCCCGAAGACTCAGAGAAGGTTGGGGTAGGGGACCCACTGGAACAGCTGTTGGGAGACAGATGGTAGCCTCCCGTCAAGGCCATCCAGCGTGTTCTTTAACGTTGGGTTGGGTTGGGTTGTTTTACCTCTGAGCGGCACTTTTTTGCACACCATGGGCTAAATGGCCAGGTCACATGGACCCCGAAGGCTCAGAGAAGGTTGGGGGAGGGGACCCACTGGAATAGCTGTTGGGAGACAGATGGTAGCCTCCCGTCAAGGCCATCCAGCGTGTTCTTTAACGTGCACAGGGTATGTCTCTCTCCCGCACACGGGGCCACGGCTTAACGTCCCATCCGACGGACGGCGGCCTTTCCAAGCCCATCGGTGTCCCCTACTGACCGTGGGAAGGGCGAGGAATTTTGCGGAGATAAATCTCAACGCTGACCCAGCTGGGACTCGAACCTGGGAACTACAGATTACGAGCCTGGCGCGCTACCGACTGAGCCACCCCCGCCCCGTTTTAACGTTGGGTTGTTTTACCTCTGAGCGGCACTTTTTTTGCACACCATGGGCTAAATGGCCAGGTCACAAGGATCCCGAAGGCTCAGAGAAGTTTGGGGAAGGGGACCCACTGGAACAGCTGTTGGGAGACAGATGGTAGCCTCCCGTCAAGGCCATCCAGCGTGTTCTTTAACGTGCACAGGGTATGGCTCTCCAGCACATGGGGCCAAGGATTAACGTCCCATCCGACGGACGGCGGCCTTTTCAAGCCTATCGGTGTCCCCTACTGACCGTGGGCAGAGCGGGGAATTTTGTGGAGATAAAACTCAACGCTGACCCAGCTGGGACTCGAACCTGGGTACTACAGATTACGAGCCTGGCGCGCTGCCGACTGAGCCACCCACGTCCCTCTTTTAGAGATCGCATTGCCCCAAAAAAGAGAAAGGGAAGTAATTGATAGAGTAAAGCTGATTGGATTAGCGGAATGTCTGAGTTTTCTGGATCCAGGGTGTGTTTGGTTCATCGATTTCCACTCCCTCGAGACAAATAGAGAAAGAAGAGAGATCATTCTTCTGGAGAGAAATCTTTTCTCTTTGGGGAGGGAACTTGCTTTGCTTTGGGAGAAAAAGACAACATTAAATGCATCCAATTTACATTTCCCGTCTTCAGCTGTTGAAGGGGCGGGGGTGGCTCAGTCAGTAGCGCGCCATGCTCGTAATCTGTAGTTCCCAGGTTCGAGTCCCAACTGGGTCAGCGTTGAAATTTATCTCCGTAAAATTCCCCGCCCTGGCCACGGTCAGTAGGGGACACCGATGGGCTTGGAAAGATTGACGTCCGTCGGATGGGACGTTAAGCCGTGGCGCCGTGTGTGGGAGAGCCATACTCTATGCACGTTAAAGAACACACTGAACGGCCTTGACGGGAGGCTACCATCTGTCTCCCAACAGCTGTTCCAGTGGGTCCCCTCCCCCAACCTTCTCTGAGCCTTCGGGGTCCATGTGACCTGGCCATTTAGCCCATGGTGTGCAAAAAAGTGCCGCTCAGAGGTAAAACAACCCAACCCATCAAATTCTAATGCTTTTTGGCCTGTAAAAATGCGACCTAAATTCATATCATCAGACAGAACACAGAGACACGAGCTCATTTTAAACAATTCATTTCCAATTAATTACCTCGGACGAAGTGGCAACACAACCACGTCGGTATTCCCATCAGGTTCCAATTTTTACCGGTAGATGACGTCTGCATCACGTCCTCAGAAAGAGAAACATGGCAGCTTCATTATCGAAGTAATTAAAATTAATTAATCCTTATCCTGAATTGAGGTAATTAAGTTTGCAGTAACGGACAACATGCTATGGTCATATTGTTTGCATTGTTTACAGGCCGTAATGAGACTGACCACTCAATCGAAGTTGGGTAGAATAGTCAGAAAGTCGTTCGCTACTGAGGAATTAATGGCGTATTGATTTCGTCACGTGACAGAAGCAGTTACCAAAGGAAGTTAATGAAATTGAGTTTATACTACATCTCTTGATTGGTAAAAGGATAGAACTCTTTTTTTAGTGCAATATTGGAACACTTCAATGCTATTCAAATTAATATTAAACTTTATTTCTTAAAAATATTATTTATACACCGAAGAGCCAAAATATTATGACCACCTGTCTAATGTGATGTTGGTCCTACACGTGCCGCCAAAACAGCTCTTACCCGACGAGACATGAACACTAAAGATTTTTAAAGGTGTCTTGTGGTATCTGGTACTAACACGTTAATAGCAGATCTTTTAATTCTTGTAAGTTACGTGGCTGAGCAGCAGCAGATCGAATATGCTGTTCCAATACAAACCACAGATGCTCGATTGGATTGATGTCTGGGGAATTTGGAGGCCAGGGCAATACCTGGAAGTCTTCATGTTCTGCGAACCATTCTCGAACAATCCAGGCAGTGTAGCATGGCGCATTATCCTGCTGAAATAAGGCACTACTAGAGGAGTATACCGTTGCCATGAAAGAATGTACCTGGTCTGCAATGATGTTTAGGTAGGTGGTAGACGTCGTAGTTTCCTGCAAATGAATGACTGGACTCAGGGTTTCCCAGCAGAACATTGTGCAAAGCATTACACTTCCTCCACCGTCTTGTTTTCGTCCCACAGTGCATTCTGGTGCCAACGCTTCTCCAAGTAAACGACGCACATGTACCCGGCCATCCACATGGTACAACAGGAAATGAGATTCATCAGACCAGACGACATTCTTCCACTCATTCAGGGTCCACCAGTTTTGATGCTCACGTGCCCATTGTAGGAACTTTCGATGGTGAACCGAGGTTATGATGGGCACTCGGAGTGTGGCTACGCAGCCCCATTTTCAGCAGGGTTTGATCTACTGTCTGTTGTGACACATTACTCCCGTCACCAGCATTCGAATTACAGGCGAGTTGTGCCACAGTATCCCTTCTGTTGGCCCATGCCATACGGGATAGCCTTCGCTCACCTCTAGCATTGATGAGTCATGGTAGGCCCACACATTGCTGGGGGTTCGTGGTTTTTCTTTCCTCGGACCACTTTTTGAAGATACTAATCACGGCTGACAGTGAGCACCCCACAAGCCTTGCCGTTTCGGAAATGCTGGACCCAATCGTCTGGCCATTGTCAAACTCACTTAAGTCTGCTGCCTTCCTCATCAGAATAACAAAAATAACACTGATTAACAGAGCTCAGTGTCAGGTGTTATTTATACCGTTTCATGACTTTCACACGCGTTGTCGTTTACCTACTGCAGTTGCTTTGATTTGCATAAAGACACGCTGTTCATAATATTTTGGCTCTTTGGTGTATAATATGGAGGCTAAAATAAAATTATACAAAGACAACTGTTTTGGGTTTCAAAACAGGTAGACAAGTATGACATTTCGTATAAGACAACAGGATTTTCGAAGGGGGGGCGGACACCCTGGTACTTCCTTGCCTGTAAAGCAGTTTTCCAAAATCAGATGGGGGCGGGGGTGGCTCAGTCGGTAGCGCGCCAGTCTCGTAATCTGTAGTTCCCAGGTTCGAGTCTCAGCTGGGTCAGCGTTGAGATTTATCTACGCAAAATTCCCCGCCCTGCCCACGGTCAGTAGGGGACACCGATGGGCTTGGAAAGGCCGCCGTCCGTCGGATGGGACGTTAAGCCGTGGCCCCGTGTGCGGGAGAGCCATACCCTGTGCATGTTAAAGAACACGCTGGATGGCCTTGACGGGAGGCTACCATCTGTTCCCCAACAGCTGTTCCAGTGGGTCCCCTCTCCCAACCTTCTCTGAGCCTTCGGGGTCCATATGACCTGGCCATTTAGCCCATGGTGTGCAAAAAAGTGCCGCTCAGAGGTAAAACAACCCAACCCAAAATCGGAGACTCAAACCTGTGAAACTTTCATTAGAACTTTTCAGGAACGCCTCTGAAATTCTTGTAGTGCTTTTGAATTTGGGTTGTTTTACCTCTGAGCGGCACTTTTTTTTTGCACACCATGGGCTAAATGACCAAGTCACAAGGACCCCGAAGGCTCAGAGAAGGTTGGGGGAGAGGACCCACTGGAACAACTGTTGGTAGAAAGATAGTATGCTCACATCAAGGCCATTCAGCGTGTTCTTTAACGTTCACACGTTGGGTTGTTTTACCTCTGAGTGGCACTTTTTTGCACACCATAGGCTAAATGGCCAGCTCACAAGGACCACGAAGGCTCGGAGAAGGTTGGGGGACAGATGGTAGCCTCCCGTCAAGGCTATTCAGCGTGTTCTTTAACGGGCACAGGGTGTGGCTCTCCCGCACACGGGGCCACGGCTTTACATCCCATACGACGGACGGCGGCCTTTCCAAGCCCATCGGTGTCCTCTACTGACTGTGGGCAGGGCGAGGAATTTTGCGGTGATAAATCTCAACGCGACCCAGCTGGGACTCGAACCTGGGAACTACAGATTACGAGCCTGGCGCGCTACCGACTGAGCCACCCCCGCCCTTGTGTTTTTGAAAGTTGTCAGGATTATGTATGGGAATTCTAAAATTATTAACGATATCTGCTGTGTAGAACGACGCCCAGGTAGAAATCAGAATCTCCAGTCTTCATGTACGGCTCAAGAATAGTAACAACACCTGGACATCACCAAAGCCCATCTGTCCACCAATAGCAATCTAGACCTGCCCTTTGTCCCCAAGCAAAGAGCCAATCAACTCTCGATGCACTCTACCTCGCCCTTGCTTCCTCTGTCCAATCGATAAGCTCAGATTGTCGAAATCTCGTTCGCCAGCCGCGCGCTCCTACATGGCACTTCACCAACTTCCTCCCGCTCTCGTGACACTGCCAGCTGACGTCACGAAGCGAGCCCTTTTACTCGGCGAGGCAAAGCCAGGTCAGCGAAAGTGTCAGGAATGATGAAGCGTTCGGCTATTAACTGATGTTAGTTACTTCGATGTGCTGTGGCAGGTGCTTGCGAGAAGCACTAGTATGCAGTTCAAGAATCCCATGGGTGGGTGAGGTTATCCATATGCGCAGATAGTAGTGATAGAAAGCCAGGCTTCGTTACTCGCTCGCCAAGTTTGGGCTTGTACTCGGTGAAGCTTATCAAGTGGCATCGTACCAGTAAGTCTAGTGAACTGCCTAGATTTACAGGATAGTGGTTGTAAAATGAATTTGATTTCGACCTAAAGGAGTCAATCATAAATTATTTAACACTGCCGGGTTGCATGGAGACAAGGGTTGGGTTGGATTGGTTTACCTCTGAGTGGCACTTTTTTGCACACCATAGGCTAAATGGCCAGGTCACAAGGACCCCGAAGGCTCAGAGAAGGTTGGGGGATGGAACCCACTGGAACAGCTGTTGGGAGACAGATGGTAGCCTCCCGTCAAGGCCATCCAGCGTGTTCTTTAACGTTCACATGTTGGGTTGCTTTTCCTCTGAGTGGCACTTTTTTGCACACCATAGGCTAAATGGCCAGCTCACAAGGACCCCGAAGGCTCGGAGAAGGTTGGGAAAGGGGACCCCCTGGAACAGCTGTTGGGAGACAGATGGTAGGCTCACGTCAAGGCCATCCAGCGTGTTCTTTAACGTTCACACGTTGGATTGTTTTACCTCTGAGCGGCACTTTTTTTGCACACCATGGTCTAAATAACCAGGTCACAAGGACCCCGAAGGCTCAGAGAAGGTTGGGGTAGGGGACCCACTGGAACAGCTGTTGGGGGACAGATGGTAGCCTCCCGTCAAGGCTATTCAGCGTGTTCCTTAACGTTCACACGTTGGGTTGTTTTTCCTCAGAGTGGCACTTTTTTGCACACCATAGGCTAAATGGCCAGCTCACAAGGACCCCGAAGGCTCGGAGAAGGTTTGGGAAAGGGGACCCACGGGAACAGCTGTTTGGAGACAGATGGTAGGCTCACCTCAAGGCCATCCAGCGTGTTCTTTACCGTTCACACGTTGGATTGTTTTACCTCTGAGTGGCACTTTTTTGCACGCCATAGGCTAAATGGCCAGCTCACAAGGACCCCGAAGGTTCGGAGAAGGTTGGGAAAGGGGACCCACGGGAACAGCTGTTGGGACGGCAGATGATAGACTCCCGTCAAGGCCATCCAGCGTGGTCTTTAACGCGCACAGGCATGGCTCTCCCGCACACGGACCACGGTTTAACGTCCAATCCCGACGGACGGCGGCCTTTCCAAGCCCATCGGTGTCCCCTAGTGACCGTGGACAGGGCGGGGAGTTTTGCGGAGATAAATAATAATCATCTCTGAGCCTTCGGGGTCCATGTGACCTGGCTATTTAGCCCATGGTGTGCAAAAAAGTGCCGCTCAGAGGTAAAACAATCCAACTATGATCCTTAATTTATCAGCAGTCACATTTTAGAAGTTGTAGAGCTTCGAAGTTAGATTCACATTGATATAACACAGACGTTCTAATATTTCTTTAGGTCAGGGAGTGTATACACCGAAGAGCCAAAACATTTTGACCAGCGAGTCTTTATGCAAATCGAAGCAAATGCAGGTAAACGACGTCGTATGTAAAGGCCATGAAACAGTATAAATAACACCTGATACTGAGCTCTGTTAATCACCCTATATGGGCGAACAGTATCTCCACGAATATGCGCAAGATTCAGGTCGTACAAAACAAAATATTGAGACCTGCCGTAAGTGGGTTACGTCTGTTCGACAGCAACGGAGGGCACACCAGTAATAAACGCGCCCTACAAATAGCTGTGCCGTGCGCTATAGGGTTCATACAGTGACAAGAAGTGGTTGTGTGCCACGTGTGTATTAGCCGCTCTGTGAAACATGGATCGCACCAAAAATGCGAATGAGTGACAAAAAGGTGTTATTGCGTTTGGCCGAGCCAAAAGGCATAGTGTACAATAAGTTGCTGCCTTTGCAGGTGTGTTGAAACTTCCTGTCCAAAGGGTCTCCCAGCAGTGACATACATTTCAGTTCACCGCTAATCGTTGCCAGAACTGTGGCAGAAAAACTGTGCACACCAATAGAGACTGACGCAGTGTGTCACGCACTGTTAGGGCAAATCGCTTTGCGACGAGGCAGGAATTGCTCCAGTCAATCAATGCAGGCCTACAATAAGCTGTTTCCTAACGAACACTCCAAAGGGAACTGCATGCCATGGATATCTGGAGCAGAGTACCACGGAAGAGACCCATGTTAACAGCTCTGCACAAGGCTGCACGGCTGCAGTGGGTGTAACGCTACAAACACTGGACTGTCGACTCTTTGAAGCCTGTGATCTAGTCAGATGAGTTAAGATTTTGCTTGTACTTGAATGATGCGAGACGACGGGTGCATCGTAAGCTGCATGATGCCTCCCATGTGGACTGTGTGCAAGGTTCTGTTCAAGCTGGAGGAGGCTCTGTGATGTTCTGGGGGTGTTTCACGTACGGGTTGGGTTGTTTTACCTCTGAGCGGCACATTTTTGCACTCTTTGGGCTAAATGGCTAGGTCACATGGACCCCGAAGGCTCAGAGAAGGTTGGGGGAGGGGACCCACTGGAACAGCTGTTGGGAGACAGATGGTAGCCTCCCGTCAAGGCCATCCAGCGTGTTCTTTAATGTGCACAGGGTATAGCTCTCCCGAACACGGCTTAACGTCCCATCCGACGGACGGCGGCCTTTCCAAGCCCATCGGTGTCCCCTACTGATCGTGGGCATGGCGGGGAGTTTTGCGGAGATAAATCTCAACGCTGACCCAGCTGGGACTCGAACCTGGGAACTACAGATTACGAGCCTGGTGCGCTACCGACTGAGCCACCCCCGCCCCTATTTCACGTACGAGGAAATGGGTCCTTTTGGTTGCGGTGACATAACACTTGAACCAGAAGGGCTATATGGAGCTACTGGACGACCATATGTTGCCTTTTGTGCAGCATCACCACAGTGAACACCAGAAGGGTACCCCAGCCTTCTAAGACGACAATTGTCGTCTTGGAACAAGGCTTGAACACGTCAACTGCACAGCGCTCGAAGTGTGTCGGATTGGCATGACGAGCATTCTGAAGCCTTCGAACATCTCGACTAGCCCACCAAATCCCTGGTTTTGAATCCCATAGAAAACTTGTGGGACTATTTGGGGCAACGAGTGAAACGCCGTCCCAGCCATCTGGCTAATCCGGCCGAACTGCAGCATTTGCTGCTGGAAGAGTGGATGAATATTGATGTGCACTACATCCGCAAACTGGTGGCATCCATGCCAGACAGGATTTCGGCTGTTTTTCGGTCGCACAGAGGTGTTACTCGCTATTAGGTGATATTCAGTCAGGGGTGACTAATTTTTTGTCCAGTGAGCTTATTATACTCATTAAATGCATCTCAAAAATATTTTTGAGGCTGTTAAAAATAATCCAAATGAGATTTTCTTCTTTGCTTCATTATGATCATAATGTTCTTAATAATTACAAGAGGCCTATAATGATAACTTTCTCTGAGGAAAGCTACTCGTTTTAGGTCTCTTGTGCGTGATATATGCTATTTTAGGCTTCTGTTTTACTTTAGCCTCGAGGGGCCCACCCACGGAAGGTTTACTTGTTATATGTTTTTACTTATTCCAACTGGGCATATTCTTAGATATTGATGGTAATGGGTAACGCTTTACCTGGAACATCGCATATCTATACACGATCTATGCTCTGTTAATCAACGTTATTCTGGGGCGGGGGTGGCTCAGTCGGTAGCACGCCAGGCTCGTAATCTGTAGTTACCAGGTTCGAGTCCCAGCTGGGTCAGCGTTGAGATTTATCTCCGCAAAATTCCCCGCCCTGCCCACGGTCAGTAGGGGACACCGATGGGTTTGGAAAGGCCGCCGTCCATCGGATGGGACGTTAATCCGTGGCCCCGTGTGCGGGAGAGCCATACCCTGTGCACGTTAAAGAACACGCTGGATGGCCTTGACGGGGGGCTACCATCTGTCTCCCAACAGCTGTTCCAGTGGGTCCCCTCCCCCAACCTTCTCTGAGCCTTCGGGGTCCATGTAACCTGGCCATTTAGCCCATGGTGTGCAAAAAAAGTGCCGCTCAGAGGTAAAACAACCCAACTCAACGTTATTGTTATTCTTCAGATGGGAAAGGCAGCAGACTTAAGCGAGTCTGACAAACGCGAAATTGTAATGTCCTGACAACTGGGTCAGAGCATTTCCGAGACGGCAAGGTTTGTGGGGGTGCTTATGGTCAGCCGTGGTTAGTATCTTCAAAAAGTGGTCCCAAGAGGGAAAAACCACGAACCGCCGGCAAGGTGTGAACCGACCACTGCTAATCAATGGTAGAGGTGACAGAAGGCTATCCCGTATGGTACGGGCCAACAGAAGGGACACTGTGGTGCAACTCACCTGTAATTTGAATGCAGGTGATGGGAGTAGTAGATCAAACCCTGCTAAAAATTGGGCTCTGTAGCTGCAAGCTACTCCGAGTGCCCATGATAACCTCGGTTCACCATCGAAAGTTCCTACAATGGGTACGTGAGCATCAAAACTGGTGGACCCTGAATGAGTGGAAGAATGTTGTCTGGTCTGATGAATCTCATTTCCTGTTGTACCATGTGGATGGACGGGTACATGTGCGTCGTTTACCTGGAGAAGTGTTGGCACCAGGATGCACTGTGGGACGAAAACAAGACGGTGGAGGAAGTGTAATGCTTTGCACAATGTTCTGCTGGGAAACCCTGAGTCCAGTCATTCATTTGCAGGAAACTACGACGTCTACCACCTACCTAAACATCATTGCAGACCAGGTACATCCTTTCATGGCAACGGTATACCCCTCTAATAGTGCCTTCTTTCAGCAGGATAATGCGCCATGTCCGAATTGTTCGAGAATGTGAGAAAGACTTCCAGGTATTGCCCTGGCTTTCAAATTCCCCAGACATCAATCCAATCGAGCATCTGTGGTTTGTGTTGGAACAGCATATCCGATCTGCGGCGGCTCAACCACGTAACTGGTAACGTGATAGTACCAGATACCACAAGACACCTTTATAAATTTGGAAGCGTTCATTCCACGCCAGGTAAGAGCTGTTTTGGCGGCACGTGGAAGCACGTTTGGCTCTTCGGTGTATTTCCGACACTAACTAAAAATAGATCAAAAATATATATTAATTTTATTCCTTAGAGTATATAATTTAACTCTTCCTATCCCCCCCCTCTAGAAACTAAATTATCGGACCTCCCTCCTCAAAAACTAAATCTTGGGTACCTGACTACTTAAAGGGATACCAGTTTAAAAACCCTTAATCACGCTCCCCACTATCACCTTGGGAACGCCATCGACTACAACTGTTTTTACCTACCTACCTAACCCCTCTGCGGTCAAACCAACCTTGAAAAAATAAATCTTTTAACGTGCCACAATAGTATGCTCAATATATTTATTTTATTATGGTGGTGGCGGGGGGAGGTTGTACATATGCACTTTAAGGCGTTTATATAGAAAAAAATTATTCTTTTTATAACCATGAAAGATGGTTTGCCTTGACAACACCACCATCTGTGCTGGTGATTCAGTCGGTAGCGCGCCAGATTCGTAATCTGCAGTTTCCAGGTTCAAGTCCCAGCTGGGTCAGCGTTGAGATTTATCTCCGCAAAATTCCCCGCCCTGCCCACGGTCAGTAGGGGACACCGATGAGCTTGGAAATGGCGCCGTCCGACGGATGGGACGTTAAGCCTTGGTCCCTTGTTCGGGAGAGCCATACCCCGTGCACGTTAAAGAACACGCTGGTATGGCCTTGACAGGAGGCTACCATCTGTCTCCCAACAGCTTTTCCAGTGGATCTCCTCCCCAAATCTTCTCCGAGCCTTCGGGGTCCCCGTGACCTGGCCATTTAGCCCATGGTGTGCAAAAAAGTGCCACTCAGAGGTAAAACAACCCAACCCATATTCAAAACAAGAGGTAGGAAAATCCTAATTGCTATACCCAGAGCCGTATCCAAGGTTCATAGCACCTATGGTAAAATAATCAGAAATTCGCCTTTTCCAAGTCAAAATATTATTGACTGTTAAAAACAGCTATCGAGACGAAAAACGTAATAGTAATGATATGGGATACAAAAAAAATAGCTAGAGATATCTAAAGAAGTTTTTACATCTGCAAACCAAATCATTGTACTAAAAGGAGGATAATCAATAAATAAATACCCCTCAAGCAGCTGCTTGCCACAGAGGTCTGACATGAGCCTGTCAGTTTATATGCCATAGTAGAAGATCTGTGAGGATGACAGGACCTCAGCAGAAAAACCACACACATCCATGCCTTACCTGGGGTTCGAACCCAGGTCCCTTAAATCAGTAGCCAAGCGTGCTAACCACTCGGCCATGAGACTATTAAAAATAATAAATAAATACCTTCTCAAACAGTTGCTTGCCACAGAGGTCTGACAGGAGCTTGTCAGTTTAATACGCCATAGTAGGTCTGTGAGGATGGCAGGACCTCAGCAGAAAACACACACATCCATGCCTTACCCAGGCCCCTTAGATCAGTAGCCAATCGCGCTAACCACTCGGCCACGAGAGATAGCTTATTAGAAATAAAATAATTTTTATTATATTAATTTAATTATATTAATTCTGGTTAAAATTCGACCGGTTGTGCTTTATTTTAAAAAAGTAATTTAGTTTAAAATTTTAAATGCTATTTAGTAATAAATGTTTTTTCAGCATCCACGTGTATTGGCTAGTTAATAACCGAAGTTAATAAATTATCATTATTTCTTCAATCTTAAAATTTTTTTAAATATTCCATTTTGTATTGTTTATGTACAGTCGCTCAAAAAAGTATCCGAACACTATGGTTGATTACAGAATTCAGAAAAAATATGTGGCAACGATTTTTTAGAAATTAGTGATCTGGCAACCTTCGTGTAAGGTTGTCATCATGCCATATCACTAATTTCTAAAAAAAAAACGTTGCCAGATATTTTTTTCTGAATTCTGTAATCAACCATAGTGTTCGGATATCTTTTTGAGCGACTGTAATATGTCTTATAACAGCCAAGTCAAGATTTTGAATTTTATATATGCTAAATCAATTTATTGTAGTATTTCTAGAGAAATTGAGCTTGAACTTTTGCAAATACACATGATGTCCAATGGATGTTAAGCAGTAAAAGAAATCAATCTAGTGGTTTATTAATAACGAAAAATTAACTGAAAAAAATATACTGTGAAAAAAAAAGTAGCCTATATTGAAAAAAAAAACATCCTTACTATATATTAGATAAAAATTTGCGAGCTCTAATTTTCAAAATTCTTCTGACTAAATTTCTTTATAAATATTCCTTCTACGTTTCACTATGTAAATTTCGTGATCACATTCAGTATTAGTTCTTTTTTTTTACACAGGTAATTGTTTGAACTTATATTCTGCTTTGTCTGCATAAAAAAGATACTTTCACGTGTTTTTTTCTTCTTTTATAGTAAATATCATCATTAATTTTCAAATCAGATTTTTTACACTTATCTCAAGTAACTTTTTATTACTCATGCCAGCCATCCATAATGCAGTAATATTTGTCCACGTTCTTGAACAACTTATCATATCCGCATTACCATTATGGTAATTTACATTTTTTTGCTTGTAGTTTCATCCATTATCCACTTTAACATTAATCTTTTATCGCGGAATGCTTTTAAAGGGATATGCACATCCGTAAAATGATTTTAATAATAAAAATATGGTGAAGAAAAACAACTTTTTAATTTTAAGGGATAAATCATATGCTTTTTAGTTTGTATTGAGTTAATAATATATAGTGAGCCGCACGTAATGAATTTAATTTGTTCCATAGCAACTTTAGTCACGTAAATTTAGGAAATGTTATGTTTCAGAACCACGGCAAATTAACATATTTTAACCTTAAAAATGTACTTTAGAAAATTTAAACACAAAAATTCGCCGAAAAAATGTAATAACATGGTAATAGATTAAAATTAATAAAAATAAAGTAAAAAAACAAAACAAAAAATAAACTTATTTTAGTAACGGAATCACTGGGAAAACCCATACATCACCGTTCAGGTAATAATAGAATTTAGATATTAGTGTATCGATTAGTTGTGTGGAATTAGCCGAAAGATGTGTGCGAAACGGGCATCTCCACTTTCCGACAGAACAGCAAAAAAGGGCTAGAGTCGACTCGTGCAAGGAGATGCTATCAATGTTTGAACCTAGTGGCCCCAAACGGTTCAGACATTGTCACAGATGAGACGTGGTTTTATTACTCTACAACCTACAGAAAGATCGACAATCAAATTTGGTTGCTGATGAATCATGTCCCAAAATCCTCTGACAATAGTCGATGTTCACAATTTTCTTCAGTTCCCAAGTGGTAGCGGTGGACACCTTATCTAAAATGACTATAAATGGCCAATGCTACAGCATCATTGTTTTGCCCAAAACAGTTCAGATGATGGAGCAGCGTCCAACTACTGGCATGTCAAATATTCTCCTTCTAGTGACAATGCCAGTGCTCACAAAACCCAGCAGGTTATGGTCTATCTGTAGCAGGAAGAATTTAAAAAGGTACCCCATCCTGCATATTCACCTGATCTTGCATCATGCGAATTTTGGTTGCTTCCAAAAATTAAAAAGTATTCCCTAACAGGAGACAATTACCAAATGGTCCAGAATTGGTGTAAATGTCTGCAACTTTGTATAGATGCTGGAGTGGAGTATTTTGAAGGACAGTAAAAGTTTTGTTCAGGAAAGTGCAATGGTTTTCGTTCTGCAGATGCATGTCAAGAACTTTTTTGAATGCCCCTCGTACATACAATATCTCTAATAGAATGGACTCTAAAGGACTAAGAAATAAACATTTTTCACATATATTTTTAACTTTGTAAACTGGATTGCTGTGCAGATATGCATTGCAACATTGCAAAAGGCTGGATTAAGTAAATAGGGGGAGGGGAGGGCGCTGGAGTCGAATAATAAATCGGGCCCATGTTCTAATGAGGGCACAGAGCCAGTTTTCATACTGAGCCTTCTCTATCCTGCTAAATATTAAAACTGTGTTTACATAAAATCGTCAATTGAGGTGATTGAAAATTAGAGAAACTTGAACAAGAAAAAAGCCGGTGTCGGGCCAGGCCCTGGAGCCATGGCCTTTAATCTCTGCTAGGCATGTACCCAGGATTTAGTTTCAGGGAGGAGGGGGAATCGTAGAATAAGAGTTGAGTAAGGTTTCCTAATTACTAAAATACTCCATTGGACTGGAAAAATTAAAATAATATTCCATAAGTGACGAAATTTTTTTTTTAAATCTATTTTTAGTGATTGGCATATAATATGGGGTGAAGCAAAATTATGCAAATAAACCCATTTTTTATTTCAACGCAGGTAGACAAGTTTAAGATTTTGCATGAACTTTTTTTTGGGGGGGGGGGGGGGAGAAAGTCCGGAGGTTCATCTCTCGGGTATGTCCTTGCTGCATGCGACACAAAACATTCACATTAGTCAATGTGTAAAAATTGTGCAGCAGCTATGTGTACAAACTGTGGCTATCGGCATTTTTTTCTATCATATTGCCTTTAATTTTTTAAAAGTTTATTTTCTTCAAACGATCTGCCGATCGCCCATTATGGGGCAGTGTCCACTAGGCTTGTCTGAACATATGGTCAGTCCACCCTTGGGTCCATGTAACCTGATGATTTACACCACTATGGGCCAAACTAAAGTGCTACTGAGGTAAAACAACCCAGTTTTTGCATCTCTATTGAAATTATTTGCGAAAAATCCATATTTTACTGATTGTTGTAGGCAGGAATGTAAATACTAGCTAGTTTTTTTATATCTAATGTAGGATATATTTCCTTACTAGCGTTCCCAAAGGTTGGGGGGATGATGGCCCCTCCACTAGATACGGCCCCAGTCCATCCAATGTACAGTAGCCTTTCCAACCTATCTGTGTCTTCTGTCTGACTGAAGGAAGAATGGGGTTTAGCAGAGCTAAACCTCAAAATGGCCAATGTGGGAAGAATATTTAATAACAACAATGACAAACATTAAAATTTACATCAGAAGTTATTTAAATTATAATTTGGAAACACTGCTTCATACCATTTAATGCAACAGCTGTATATTTAAAAAGTTTGTAAATGATTATTTTGATATTTTCCCCATTTTCTTAAACTCTGTATTACTAATAATATACTATAACACCATATAATAACAAATAATAAATAAGGTAAAATAAATAATCATATTCTGCAACTCTTTAAACAAAAAAATTTAAATAAAAAGCGAATATTGATGGGGTGTGGGATCAAGATTTAGCTAGTTTTCAATGAAATGTATCTTTCCTCACATTTTGTCATAAAACACTCATCTGGAAGTTATAGAGCTTTGAAGTTAGCTTCTACTGACATAACATGGAGGGTTGTGGTCATGATTCAATGACTACTGAGTATATGTTATCTTTGTTATAGCAGCATAGGTATTTTCGTTATACCTCATGTGCAAAATGCAATTTAAAAGCACAGAGTGTGTAGGATTTTAAGTTTGCCTTCCATATAATTAGGAAATGCTACCAACACTAGAAAAATACGATTTTGTCAGCTTTTTACGCCCATTTAAATGCTTAATTCAAAGTGTCATCCCAGCAGGTGTAATGTTTCTGGATGTTAAATGTTGAAAATATATAATGAACACATTGTATACATTGTATTACAACATTTCATACATTTCATGACTTTGTTACAAAACACAGGTGCTTGTGAAAACATTCTGGAAAAACTTTTTATTCAACATATTAGTGAATTAAGAACTTCAACAGTCATTAAACTTTTGATCGTTGTAGAATAGACAAAAATATTTCTATATTTCAGCATATATTTGTCCTTGTACCAGTGGTAACAAAAATATATTCCTCAATATGAGTGTCTTTAGTACATATTATGGGGATGACATTACCAAAAAGATCAAATTTAATTCTGGTGGGTGGTTTGTGAAACAAAGCATGAAAATTCCCTGATAAATCCTGATTTATGAACAAGGTTAATGATTAGTTGATCAGAAAGGAATATTAAAAGGATAGTTAGGATGTTTCTCCAGCCTGCAAATGATAAAAAAATTTAATTCAGTAA
Source organism: Ryuthela nishihirai (assembly GCA_038380435.1). Classification (NCBI taxonomy): domain Eukaryota; kingdom Metazoa; phylum Arthropoda; class Arachnida; order Araneae; family Heptathelidae; genus Ryuthela; species Ryuthela nishihirai. Next base: position 36,033,879 of record JAWZYU010000034.1, on the reverse strand, counting down.
TTAAAATATCATATTTTACTTCAATACTACACTGTCAATAAACAAATTCTATACCAAGATCGTATAAATTTGTAATTTCTATACTTTTAATATATACACTACAACTTTTGCATAATGCTGTAAAAATATTTGTAGTTTATAATAAATCAGCACATTTATTAGTTGATATGGAATACATAGAGTTTGTTTCATTATTTATTATCTGCATACCTGTAATCATATGCTTCCATCTATTGGCAAATTAAAGGCCGCTTGTGGCTAAACTGCCCAGAATAGTGCATATATGCGACATAAAAGAAATGTTCATAGCGTTAATTAGAGGAGATCTTGATCGGCGGCCGGTAGTTCAGTGGTCCTGACATGTTATCAGGAGGTCGTGGGTTCGTATCCCACCCGGTTCAAGACAATTTTTCCTCTAAAATTTAAATCGACGCTAAAATGCCGATTTATTAGTTGATATGGAATACATCGAGTTTGTTTCATTATTTACTAAGAGAAATAGGCTGTATTACAAATGAAAGAGCTTATTTAAATTCTGAACACTAAAATATGATAATTTTAAGGAAGCAAACGTCCTTTCCCTTTAAACCTAATTAAAAAAGTAGATCAGCTCTTAGCTTAAGTCAGCTTAAGGTATAAACTAGTACTTACATATCATAATGTGCTAAGTAAGCAAAGCAAATCTATTGGTTTTCATGGAAAGGGTTCAAATTCGAAAAATTCTATATTATTACAACGTAAAATCATATTAAAGCTCCAGAGCTTACAAGGAGGAGGGGGAAATGAGACTGAAGGTAAAGGTTTTTAAACATATCTCAATATTGATTTTGGCAAATATTTATTCAATATTTAAAGAGTTACGTGTTCAGTAACATTTAACAGTAGTGTTGTCATTCATTGTAATTTACCTCAAAAGTTAGACAAAGCATAACCATTACATGAAAATGTTTAGTTAACTAAATGCATCTCTAAAAGTATGTGGGATGATTCAACTCTCACCACTTCTGAAGAAAAATTTTAAGATGAGTAGTGCTATATTTAACTATACCAATGAATAAATGCTTAGCATGCCTGGATATGGATCAAAGGGACTTGAGTTTGAGCTCTGGATAAGGTATGGATGTTTCTTTTTTTTTTTACCAAGGTCTTGCCTTCCTCACTGCATATTACACAAACAGGTTCCTATCAGACTTCTAAGGCAAGCAGCTGTTTTTTTTTTTTTTTTTGGGGGGGGGGGGGGGTAATAATTTTTATATTTTAATGCTGTGGTTAAATATTTCAGTTTTTATAACTTTAAACATGAAATGAATATTGCTTCGAAAACAAATAAAAAAATAAAAATTAATGATCTACAATCAACTTGATTAATGATCAACAATCAAAAAATGACAAATAATAATGATCTACAGTCAATAATTAAAAATAAAATGATCTACAATCAACTTTATCTTCAGCTTTGTTTCCTTCACAAAAAAGTTTAGAAGCTATGGAGCTTCAAATTTGGACTTCTATTGACATAACATGAAATCTACTTTCTTCCTCTCTAGACAGTGTGTATATCATGAAGTAAATTTATACTATTGCCAAAGCTCCAATCAAGAATTTAATATCAATATTTTTTCAGTACATTATAAATTACATCTATTTATATATATTACATTTATTTTACATATACTGTGATATGTATTGTTATTAACTTATCATGCCAGACTGACAGATGCATATAGATTGACTTATTCTCAAGAACTGCAGATAATTTTTACAGCAGCTAAGAACTGAAAAGAAATTACACATTGGCATTATTTTAAATGTTAAGTTAATCCAACATTCTAATTGGAACAACTAAAACAAATGCCATGTCTGTATTACACTCTACAAACTGCATATTCCCATAAAGAAAATAATGGGGAAAAACTAAACTCACCCAACATAGTCAAAATCAAAATATCGCAAATTCTTATCCAAGGTTTTAAGGGTTGCCATGTCCTCACTATCCAACTGAAAGTCAAAAACCTGAAACCCAGGTAAAATATATTGTATAGTAAAACTAGGGAATGTCAAGTGAAATCATACAATCACAATTCTTAATCCTTATGAATTAGTATTTTTGAACATATCTTAGCAATATCCTGTGAGACCTTAACTGGCAAGTGATACCTTGAGAAATCTACATTTTTAATACATAAAAATTACTTTTAGAAATAATCAAAAGAAAAACAATACTCATAACTATTATTCAGAAGATTTACTTTTCAAAATATTAAATTTCTACCATATTTGATTATAATGAAAAACCTGGAAAGGTAAATATGTTTCACTTTTGCAGATTATTCAAACTGGATAGTACCAATGACTGTCATAGAGAAAGTAATAACGATTCATCTAAACAAAAATTTTGAATTGTATTTATTATAACCATTGAATTGCAGTGTCTTTCCATTTCTCAAATAACTTTCATCTGAAGAAATTCACATAATATTTTATCAAGATGGTTTAAATTTATACACAGGATTACTATTGCAAAGAATGTCAATGGGGAAAAAATAAGGTTTTTTATAGTAAAAAACTACACACAGATAATTATTTGCAATTATAGAAGTCTCAAGTATCATAATTCAAAAATATCAGAGAGAATTGCAACTTAATTCAGTAAACTTTCCACCAGATACAATAAGAAAATACTTAACTTTCATTTTAGTTATACAGTAACTAGATTAAATGTTGAAACATCAAACTAACACTTGTCTATTATGTAATTTTAATTTAAAATCAAATCACGGGAATCAAATAAATTTTTGTTTCCCGTGATTAATTAATCACATATGATATATATATATATAAATTTATGATTCCCGTGATTTAATTAAGGAATCAAATAAATTTTTGTTCCAAAATAAAACAGATATTATAAGAGTATTGTACCTGGATATTTTCCCCGATTCTTTGTGGATTCACACTCTTTGGGATAACAATTATATTTTGCTGAATAAGAAAGCGAAGTAGAATCTGGAAAATTAAACATAATTTAATGAATTATCATAATCATATACTACTACTACTACAAATAATTATTATTATACTGGGTGGCATAAAAGTATTTCCTTAGGTTCAAAATTTATTTGCAAGAAAACGAAATGTACTACAGCCACAAGTTTGCAGTATTTGCAAGATGAATGCCTAAACTCTTTTTCATGTTCATTAATAAAGTTCTACGTGATCCATTGACTGCACAAAGGACTTCCAACCTGTACTCAATTCCATGCCACGTCTGCAGCAACAGTTCAATATCAACAGCAATGATGGATAACTGCAACAGCTCGATGCCAACAGCCATATCTGTATGACATTCTACAAGCAATATCAATAGCAATGCTTGTGTTTTTTACAAGAGGCTGGGATTTTTCTTTCAGGTCGTTAAATCCTGTACCTTGGTTTAGTATACTGCATTCTTTACAAATTCCTCATAAAAAGAAATCTAATGATGTAATGTCTATATAGTGAGGTGGCCATGGAATCGGACCATTCCAGCCACTACAATGTTCTTCACAGTATTCTAGTAATTGCAGACAATATTCCCCCAGTGTGGTGGAGCACCCCCTACTGGAAAATGACATTAGGCTGAAGGTTCTTCGATCTGTGGAATGGCAAAATTCTGCAGCATATCCAAGTAAATGTTCATATTGAGAGGTTTCCCTGAAGAAAAATGTATCAATAACGGGATTTTGCATTAGCTCACAACAAACATTAACTTTGGGGCTATCACAAACATTACTAAGAATAGCATGTGGGTTTTCTGAACTCCAAATTTGATCATTATGGCAATTCACCTTACATGACACATGAAATCACGCTTTGTCAGTAAAAAGCACTAGGAAGTGTTCATCATTGTTCAGGCGATCCAATACATTAACAGAACTCCAGATGGCATGGTTTGTTCAGCTACAAATCTTGCAGGATTTGGCTTTTATATGCATAGTCATAGCCTTTTATGCAGGGCTCTCACAATTGTAGTGCATAATAATCCCCATTCTGTGGTGACCTGTCTAGTAGATTTTCTTGGACTCTGTTGAAACTTTTATTTGTTCAACATCTGCCTCACCAGTGCTAGGTCAGCCATTTCTTGATTTGTCAAAGACACTTCCAGTTTCCAGAAACTTATTTCAATTCCTTATGCTCTTTAGGATCAGGGGAGTTCTTACCAAAATTTGCACAGAAATTTCTTTGTATTTGCACAACTGACTTCATTTTGAACAGCTGCACTATGCGAATTGCTTTTCTTTCTTGCGCCACTGCCATTTTAGTTATTCTCTGCGAGTACTGTAAGGATACCAAGCACCATCTGGTGGCACAGCTAAAACATGTTCATATTTCAAATGATACAAATCTTGTTGCTGTAGCAGGTTTAGTTTTTCATCCAAATAAATTTTGAAACTAGGGAAAGATTTTTGGACAACTCATGTATAATAATCACAGGGTAGGGTTGTTTTACCTCTGAGCAGCACTTTTTTTTTTAAAACAATGGGCTAAATGGCTAGGTACAAGGGATAGAGGACTAAGAAGGTTGGGGGAGTGACCCTCTGGACAGCTGTTGGGAGATAGATGGTAGCCTTCCATTGAGGTCATCCAGCATGTTCTTTAAAGTGCTCAGGGTAAATGAAGATTTCACTGAGCTGATGATTCCTTTAGTCACATATATATAGCTCTCCCACATGAAACCACGGCTTAACGTACCATCTGATAGATGGCAGCCTTTTCAAGTCCATCCGTGCCTCCTACCGACCAAGAGGAGGGTTGTGGAAATAAATCTTAATGCTGAGACTTAAACCTGGGAATTGCAGATTACAAGCCTGGACCACTACTGACCGAGCCACCTCCGCCCCAATAATAACTGAGGCAAAAATTATTAAACTTATTTCTATTTCATGCATTTTCCAAGACAATTTTTAAAGACCTGTAAAACTTTTTTTTGTAAACCTTAACAGAGTTAAATGGACCTGTAAAAATTAAACAGAGGGGAAAATGTTATACTGCATTGGATATCCTGTCTCTTGGCCCATCCCCCTCCATTTTCTCACCTCAATTGCATTTTTTTTTGCTGCTCCCCCCCCCTATTTTTTTTTATAGATCTTGGGCCTGCTTAATACCAATGCAAGAGAAACCACAAGTTACAGCAGTGGCAAAGCATGTCTAAAAACATTAAGACAGACTAGGCAGTTGAAGTTTTGACAGTTCTCTTAAACCATAGGTAATTGGTTAATAGCTCAATAACCAATGAAAATTGCCTTCAGTGAACTGCAGTCTCTTGCTTCAAAGTTGCAACACAGATTTTGCTACCATTTTACAGATTCACTTGCTTTGTATCTTACTTACTTCATCTACTTTAGGATGTCTATATGTTCTGGGATTTGTCCGTTTTTAGAAAACTGTCCTAGTGTCCTGAAAAAAATTTAAGGGCATCCAAATGTCCTGGTTTTTTAAATTTACTGAAATGTCCCAATTTTTATCAATCAAAATCTGGACACCCTAATCTATTTTGACCAAGAAAGTCTAGTGGTACACAGTAATGACAATATATTAGTGTTGAGTTTGTTCAAGCATACTACAAAAATGTTAAAGAAATCTTCCCTCAAGCAGCTGCCTGCCACAGAGATAGTTATATATATCATATTGTAATAACTAATATCTATCTTTTAAAGTTAAATTTTAATTTAAACTGATAAACTTCAAGATTTTAAAACTACAAACTTATTTTTACCAAAGAATATTTTTTGAGGCTCAAAACGTTATTTCACAATACTGATGATTTTGGAGATTGTGATACAAGACAAAGCTGCCAAAATGAAGATTTCACTGAGCTGAAGATTCCTTTTGTCATATACAGTTCCATTGTAAATCAGTGTGATTTATCTCTGGTTTTACAGAATTAATGTGAATTCAATGACTTCTTGTACTTAATGCAATTTCTTGGCCAAGTGTATTATGGATTTTCTAAAAGTTTAAAGATGAACTCAGTCAGTGATGGTGATGATATAATGATATATATCAATCAATAATAATGATATATATCTTATGCTTGATATATATCAAGCATAAGTTGAACACTGTGGACAGATGAGCTAAGGATTTAGGGCAGATGACTGACAAAAGTATTGTTCTTAAATATATACAAGATGTATTTTAAAAGTTCTTGACATGCATCTGCAGAACAAAAACCATTGCACTTACCTCTGCAAAACTTCTACTGTCCTGCAAAGTACTCCTCTCCAGCATCTATGCAAAGTTGCAGACATCTACACCAATTCTAGAGCACTTGGTGGTACTCCTATTGGGGAATACTCCACAACACTGAATGAATGCATTTTGCAAGGTCTTGCACTCTTGAAAAAAGGCTTCCCAGAAAGTTCCTTTTTAATTTTTTGAAATCAAAAATCACATGGTGCAAGATAGGGTGAATATGCAGGATGGGATAGCTATTTGATCTTTTCCTACTCCAGATAGGCTGTAACTTGCTGAGTTTTGTGAGCACTGGCACAACTGACTTCATTGTTGTCATGAAGGAGAACCCTTGACAAGACTGTTGTTGAATGCTGCTCCTTCATCTCCTAAACAATTTTGAGCAAAAACAATGTTGTAGTAATATTGCCATATATAGTCATTTTTTCACTCCTTGGGAATTGGAAAAAAAAAAAAAATTCCTTGAGCAAGTCTTGTCGGAGGATTTGGGGATGTGGTTCATCTTCCACAACTCATAGTTGTCAATCTTTCTGGAAGTTGTATAGTAATAAAACCACGTCCCATCAACTATGACAATGTCTGTTAACTGTTTGGGTCCCCTAGGTTCAAACATTGCCAGCATCTCCTTGCACAGGTAGACTCTTGCTTTTTTTTTTCCTGCTATTCTGCCAGTTTGTATGGTACCATTTGGCCTGATCTTTTGGACTTTAAATGCTGATGAATAATTGTTTCCATACTGCCAATTCTAATCTTACCTGAACATCTAATCTTACCTGAACAGTGATGTGTGGGTTTTCCTTAATGAGTTAATGAACAGCAGCAATGGTTCTCTCGTTCCCAGCTTCATTGTCTTCCTGCATGAGGGAGGTATTCGAAGATCTGCCATCCTTCTCTGAATCTGCACATCCATCCTGTAACGGTGCCAGAGGAACAGGCATAATCCCCATATACTGTGATAAATCAACACGATTTTTTTTTTGCATTGTCCTTAGCTGCACACGTGTGAAAAGGTAAAATCTTTCCCTTTCTTTAGTAGGCTCCATAGGAACAGTGCACATATTTGAGACTGAACCTTATGAGTCTGCCAGTGAAGAGAGAAATGATGATACAGCCTTTGTTTTTAACACTTAATGATGTTTAGAAAAGTGAAACATTTCACAGCTCGCTAACTTTGAAGGAATGGGTGCAAATCTAGTGTCAAGAACTTTTTGAATGTCCTACATATATATATATATAAAGAGAATGGGTTGTATGTAAATTTAATATTGCACTTGTAAAAAAAATGTTATGTTCTTTATTACCTTTGATCACAATATGATCAATAGGATATCTGTGAGATTTGATTGTAATAAATCAATTATTTCATTATTGTTAATGGATGGGCTCAAAAGCAGTAATAAATAAGAATTTTGCTCAGCTATTACAAATATTTTCAATTTCAGGAATATTTATCTGGAAATCAAGCTTAATGAATGCTGGATTTGAAATGTTTGTTCAATGCTTAGAAAAATTATTTTACGTACTTCTACTGAAGTTTTCAGACATCATCTTTGGACTTAATGCCACAGAATTATGGAAAAGCTATATTTTACCTGAACAGGAGTCTTCTTGTATTTCTGAGACAGTGGGATAAGCATAGGGTCAGAAATAAGTCTTGGTTTCTCCGTTTCCCTTAAAGAAAATAAATATTTCCATTACTGAATGGAAAAAAAAATAAATAAATAAAACTTAAGAAATGTGAACTGCCTGACAATTTACTTATTTAAATGAAAATATATTCATAAGAATATTTTTATATCAAGGATTAGCAGGACAAATTCCATATTTTTTGCATGTGGATGATCTGGAAATTGAGAATTATACATTTTTGCAGCCAAATCTCCATCATCATCAAGCATATTCTTTAACCCATTATGATCCAAAGGCGAGAAAAATTTGCCACTTCAAAGCTTTTTAGAATTTTTTATTTGAAATTATGACCAAATTTAATTTTTTTTAATTTGATATTTTGAGATAACACCAAATTTTCTTACAAAATTTGGCCATTTGAAATGTATTAATGATTTCAAACTTTTATATTATTATATCTGAGAAATAGAAAACATAAGGTATTTGGTTTTGTATTCAGCTGGATATGAAGTTAAATGGTGAAGTTTTTCACTAATAGTCCAGTGAACTGTTTTAGATTTATTACTATTGCTGTTATCTTCATCAGGCCAGCAGCAGTGGTAATTGAAACAAAAACTAAGAATATATCATCTAAAAAATAAATAAAATCTACATAAACCTGAAAGAATTACTGAAGTAGAATTATCAACTTCAGCTAAATTTGTGTAGGCAGAACAAACATAATTTCAGCATTGTTGAACTTGGTCATAAATCTACTACAAGTGGTGTGCTTTGCTTTGCTAATCTGGCATCACTTTGATGTTCTTTGAGTTTTTCAATATTTATCTGTTTAGAAGCCATATTTTGTTTAACATGCTCAATACATTTTAAATCAAGCCATAAATGATATTTGTAAGGGTTGGATTTCTCCCCCCCCCCCTCTTATCAATGGAACAGCATAAAGCTTCTTGGCACAGCAATTCCAATCATGTTGCTCAAAACTGGGCTGCCCAAGAAGGAGATGTCCGGCTGCTAAAGGGAGCCATTGATGCCAAAGTGGACAGTCATGATGACAAGTGATTGGTGAAGTCAGAGAGGTCATCTAATAGATAGACACTGGCTGCTGCCACGGAACTTTGAAGGAGAGGAAGAGAGCTTTTCATGCTCGGCTACAGCAGTCATGTCAGGGACTGCTGTGAAATGTCCTTTGTTTGAATTAGAGAGGCTGTGTCCTACTTGGAGGTCTATGTCACCCGAGTACGGTTTGCTGGGAGAGGCAACAGATACGAGATTACAGTGTTGCTCTCCCTATTGTATATATGTGTAATATATGTTCTGAAATAAATATTTATTCCGAAGTCATCTGTGAAGATCCTAACCACTAGTTAGGTCACAATTTCCTGACAAGTTAGAACTCACAAGGAAAGAACCCATATGAAAGCGCTGCAAATAGCATAAGGTAATAGGTGCTGGTGGGAGGTGGCTTTCACAATATTGTTCTGAATTAGATGGTAGTGCAAATAATGAATAATTATATCTTAATGAGGAGTCCAGATAATTATATTTTTTCATACTATCAAAAACTGTATGAAAGTTTTCTACTAAATAGATTCTTAAACTAAAAATAAAGATTTAAGTAATAAAGATTCATAATCAGTTATTTACGTTCCATAATGTTTCTTGACAAAATCTCTGAGGGCAGGTGAACCAATAGGTGCATATGCAGTAAGAGTGATATTCAGTGATTTGCATAAATTATACAGCTGAACTTGAGGTAGATAAGCATGGCATTCCACCTATGATAGAACAAAAGAAATTTCAAGTTTATCATAAATATATTTTAGAATTAATCAATAATAAATTCATGTTGACATATAATTCAAGAAATAATTTTGTGGAAAAAATGATTTGCCAATGAGTGGGATTCCATTCACCTGGCATGTAACTGGGAGGCACGGGTTTGAATCCCACTCATCGGCAAATCATTTTAGCCACAATTTTTTTTTTTTTTACTTTCTAGAACATATATTGTATGCAAAAACAAAACTAAAATGCTATATAATCAGCATTTGTGCAATAGTAAACACTTAATTTGAACAAAATTTGTAATAGCACACTAAAGCAAATGGACACAATACAGTTGAGTTTCCCATTAAATGTGTTAGGTTGTTTTACCTTTGAACGATGCTTTTTTTTCACATAAGGGCTACATGGCCAGGTCACAAGAATCCAAAAAGCTCAGAGAATGTTGGGGATCCCACTATAGTTGTTTGGATCCAGATGAAAGCCTCCTGTCAAGGCCATCCATTGTGTTTTTTAATGTGTACAGGGTATAGCTCTACTGCACATGGAGTCCATGGCTTTATATCCCATCCAACAGACAGCAGCCTTTCCAGGCTGTATCAGTAAATGTGTTGGTTTTCATCATCCAAATGAAGACTAGTGTTGCTTCTATTAGTATTATTACCTATGAATATACTTATATCTTATTATACCAAATAAAACGTTTTAGAGTGGTAGAATTTCAGACTCCGATAAGCAATTTTCAGAATGCTTTTTCACAAAGTTTGCAACAACAACAAATTTAACAAGTGACTGCAAAAGTTCCTTTTTTTTCAAAATTAAACGATTGTTCTGAAGAGAAATACATTAGTTCTCAATATATGCTCTCTTGTTAGAAACGACCTTATTCCATCTTTCAGATAACTTGTTAATACCATCAAAAATTTTTTCATTTTTAGAATTAAAAAACCTACTCGCTTCAGTTTTGGCATCGTGAACATTATTGAAAGTTTTGCTACAGTTAGTTTCTAAATAAAGTTTTCCACCAGTTGAGAGGATGAAAAATATATTTTTAGCTTGTTTTTTTGTCAAAACAAGATTATCATTTTCAATGTCATCAGTCCATCCATCTGTAAATGCAATTTTTTTCTGTTTCGTTTAAAGATAAAGTGCAGTCCCATGGCCGAGTGGTTAGCGTGCTTGGCTACTGATCTAAGGGAACTGGGTTCGAGCCCTGGGTAAGGCATGGATGTATGTGTTGTTTTTCTGCTGAGGTTCTGCCATCCTCATAGACCTACTATGGCATATAAACTGACAGGCTCCTGTCAGACCTCTGTGGCAAGCAGCTGCTTGAGGAGTATTTATTTATTTATTTATTTAAAGATAAATGAAGAAATTTTTCAATAGTTTTAATTTTTATCTTTGAGTGTGCTGAAGTATGGTTTTTTTTTTATAAAAAAAAGATTAATATTGTAAATAATGCTAGAAATTTTGGTGGTACTCAAGATGTTTGCATTGATAGCAGTGATTTGCCCTTTGAAATCCAGGGGATATGGGAAAAATGGAACTTTGTTTTTCATTATATAAATGAAAAGTTCTTTGTTGGTTGAACAGATAATCTTTTATTACTATGATTTGAATTTTTTAAAAAGCCAATTAACAGAATTTCCACCATTAGAGGGTGCTAAAGTTGGAAAATGACAATTATCATTGTCTGAAAATATGCATTCCATATTCACCAGAGATAACTTGTCTTTTTTTAATTTTACTTCCAGCATAGGATTCAGTGAAATTACTCCTTTGTAGTAAATGTTTAAACAAAGGTGTGTGAGTATATATGGAATCAAATAATTGAAATACTAACTTGTACATGAAATCACTTTTTATATAATAAGGTAATAGAAATAGACATGAATGATGGAATTACTTAATATGGGAAAATAAAAGAGGCCTCTTGTTTAATATTATCTAGATGCAGTAAGAATAAAAATTAACACTTTAACCTGGAAGCTTATTTTAGACAAGCTGAATCTAAACCAATAATATGTGAACAAATTTATACAGACAGTTTTATAAAACAGTCCAAAGAAAAAATAATTACCTGTAAATTGGCAGGTTTGATTCTTGCATTATCATAAATTTGTTTGATTTGAACACTGTTGAAGTTGGAGAGGCCAATGGAATGTGCCAATCCTTCATCTACTGCATCTTCCATACCCTAAAAACAAGTCATATTTTCAAGCCTACCAACATATTTAGAAAAATATTCATTTATTAGCTGTGCTTAAAAGCTGTACCAAATTTCAGTTTAAAAATATTTAAATTTTTGTTAAAGTTATGCATAGATAAATTTAGTTCTTGGTGATGAAAGTAAATTAGTGAGTGGAACCACTATTATTTTAAAAATTTAATGTGGAACTTTGACCCCTTCAAGCACTATTTTTGCTTCCTACAAATTACCTGTTTGCTGCTAATTGCTGTAGAATGTTATTATTAACAATTAATGAATCCTTTCATTTATGATGAAATATGAATTGTGCAAAAAATTACTAGTTTTAATGTTACAGGTCAAAAATGATCAGACAAAAGCAATTATAACTGATAAAATTATAACATAGAAATAGATTTCAACAGAGGTTGTACAAAAAAATTAACAAAGCAGGGTGAATGTTTAAAGGTTTTCTACCTCTAAGTCCATTTGAATTTGTTCTGGCACTGCTTATTAATTTTCATTATCTGCAAGTTTCTAAACCCTTAACATCAAGATGATTGCCAAGATTATATATAAATATATTTAAAAAACTTGTTTTAGAAAGTTACATATAAAATACGTAAGTTTAATCACAAACCACATAAAAATTTACATTTTTTTACTTTAAATAGTCAATAAAGGCTGTAGAAGTTGCAATCAAAAATTGTTTTTCTAATATAAATAGCATATCGAGTGCCATCTGCAAGCACAACTACACAGGCATCTGTAGATGCATTTCTTCCATGGAATGCTGAAGTTAGTTCTTTAGTTCTTTTGCAGAATATGCACTCATTGTTGGTGACAACTTAGTTACTCCACAAACTGTTGACAGTTTTATCTGTTTTAACAGATTTTTTCCCACTGTAGTTCCCCCAGATACTTGACCATCCTCCTCCTCAAACAGCCATGGGTTATGGAGGTCCAACCAGACCAGGCAATTTAGTTCTCCAAGCATATCTGTCCTGAGCTATATCTGCTGCATCACTCCACTGTGCACTAATTCTAACAAGGTCCTGTTTGACATTGTCTGCCCACTGCATACTAAGTCTTCCCCTCTTTGAGGCCTTTAAGCACACTGCTAATCTATAATTATCCATATGGGCAACATGACCAAACAGTCCTCCTCTGCAAATATACTGCTCAGAGGAGGTTGCAGACTCCTTTGCCTAACCTTTTCATTACTTACATAGTAGTTGAACCACCTAATACCCAAGTTACTGTGTAAGCATCTAGAATCAAAAGCATCAAGTTTCATGTTATCTTGTTTACAAAGCATCCACGTTTCACTACCATAACTAACCATAGAAAGAACCAAACTATTATACAGTCCAATTTTAGTCTTTAGGTGTATGTGCCTATTTCTCCACACTCTCCATAGATTCCTAAAAGTCCCAGATGCAATCCCTATTCACCTGTTAATCTCATGCTGCACATCACAAGTATCTGTTACATAACTCCCAAGATAACTAAACCGAGACACTTGCTCAAAGGGTGCAACCATTCAAAGTGACTGAACCACCAACTGCCTGACCAATTCTCATCACTTTAGTTTTATCTCTGTTTATCACTAAATGAACTCTGTTACCTCATCAACAGCCCTAATGAAAGAATTCATCTCATCAACATTATTAGCCAAGAAGGCCAAATCATCTGCATAATCTAAATCAGAAATTTTGAAATATCTAGACCATTTAAGACCAAAATCTTTTCCTTGCAAAGAATTTCGAACAGCATAATCAATAACCAAACTAAAGAGAAAAGGGGAAAAAATGCACCTTTTATCGAACATCAGAAGTAATGCTAGACCATTTGCTACAAGCCTTACCAACTCTCACATACGACTCAGTATTATCAAAGAGCGCTTTCATTATGTTAACTAACTTGTATGGTATGCCATATGATCTCACAATCAACCACAGATTATGACGATCAACAGAGTCAAAAGACTTTTTGAAATCAACAAAGCTAGCAACCAAAGGTTTCTGAAACTCTAAACATTTCTCAAGAACCTGCCTACATGAAAACATTTGATCTATACATCCCCTACCACTTATGAATCCACATTGCTCATCACATAATTGACTGTCAACCAGATTCTTAATTCTATTAAACACAATCATACAAAGAACTTTACCTGGAACAGAGAGTAGGCAGATACCCCTACTTATCACAGAAACTGCAATCACCTTTTTTAAAAGTAGAGATAATAATAGCTCTGGTAAAATCCTTAGGAATCATGCCTTTAATCAGAAAAGATATTCAAAATTTCAGTTGTCATCCATGTGGTAACCGAAACATTCCCAGCTCTAAGCATTTCCGCAATAATTTCATCTACCCCTGGGAATTTATGTAGTTTAAGTTTAGAAACAGCAAAAATAACTTCAGACTGTGTTATAGGGCCAACATTAAAGCCAGTAATGCTCTATCATCATTACAAACAATGGGATTAGAACTAACCACATTGTTTAGAACATCACTGAAATGTTCAGCCCACCTAGCCATGACAGAATCCTCACCTGCTATACCTTGTTTATCCTTCAGTTCCTGTACAACTGTCCATTTTCTACCACACAAAATATTAACTATCTGGTACAGCTCTCTGCTGTAGTGCTGTCTAACTGCTTCCACAGCTTGGTCAGCCAAGCCAACAAGAAAAAGATTCCTATCAGCAGCTAACTGATCCTTTACATGCTTATTAAGCTCTCTGTAATGCTTTCTATTAGGACTAGTAGGGTGTTGATTAAGGACATTCCTGCAGTTCTTTCTTTCTGAAATCAGCTCAAGTGCTTTATCACTCAAATAATTCTGCCTAGCTGCTCCTTTTTTTCTAAAAGAGTACTGTTAGTTTCTAAAAAAGCCTGTTTAAAACGGTTCCATTCTTCCTCCACTTCAGTAGTAAGCAAACCACGACTGTCATAATGACTAAGTAACATATCATGGTAAACTTTAGCTATAACTGAGTCTTTCAGAACTTCAGAATTAAAGTATTTTTTTTAATCTTAGCACAACACTTTTTAAGTTGCAAGACACTTTTAACAAGGAAATGGTCAGATCCAATTCAGCTCCCCTATATGCCCTGATATTCCTAACAGAACTAGTCCATTTACCAGTAGTAAATAATCACAGGATAAGTCCTGTAGACATGGAACTCATGAAATGATGAGCTGAAAAAAATTTGGCTTTGCCATGAGTGGGATTCAAACCATCTCCAGGAAACATGCCTGTAAAAGGTTAGCCATTGATGGTGTAGTGGTTAACATAACAGGCATGTTTCATAGTCCATTTACTATTAATTAATATATAATCAATCATATTCTTATGCAGCCCATCAGGTGAAACTCACGTGTACTTATGTATATCGCGGTGTTTGTAATAAGTGTTAGTTATTCTGAAACCATTCAGTTTACTTACCTGTAGGAGACGTTACCCATTGCCATTACCAATACCAAAAGGGCCTATTACTCCTCCCCAAAGGTCAGAGTCAGTACCAACTTTGGCATTGAAGCCACCTAGAACAAGGGTAATATCTCCTTTCTTGACAGAATTCAAAATATCCTGAAGTTGTTCATAAAACCTATCCTTCTCATCCTCATCGGCATCCTCAGTGGGAGTATAACAGCAGATAACATTCAAGTCTTTAACGCTTGTCTGAAATTTTGCTGTAAGAAACCTTTCATTAATGCACTCATATCCTAGAAGAGCATCACTAGTGTGTCTTCTGAGAAGCAGACCCACGCCTTGGTGATGCTTATTGTCGTCCCTCCCTGAAAAGAGAAATTTAAGATAATTTTTATGAATCTGACCTCTATCTGTCCATCTGGTCTCCTGCAAGCCGAGAATATTTAAAATGGTGGAATTCTTGTGTGAGGACATCAAGAGAAAAAGCTCTGTGCAGAGTCCTCACATTCCAACTACCTATGGAGAGAAAATGGTTAGTGGGATGTTTAAAAAAATTATGTTTTTTGAAAGAGGGAATGCCGACAATATCAAACAGCCCCCTAATCACAGGCATGGGGCCAAGAATTGTTCCCCCACCACTAAAAGCTGAAGCCACCTACACCGGAAGACTTCCTCCAATGTAGAATTTGACAATGCCAACAGAAGCAAGAGTTCAGGTGCCTGCGATGACCTCTGCTCAGGATTATCCACCAGCTGATAAAACATATCCTGTGAATCTATTCACTTGGGGCTGTCAACCCACAGACAGACAGAAAACACAGCGGAATATTCTCTCTCCACAGAAGCCCACCAGTGCAGCAAATTCAGGATCCATAAGCAACAGGTTAAATTTGAGAGATAATTTTTCAGAGCCATAATTCCGTTCAGATTGGTATATATTGTCAGGGACCCTGTTTGGCTGACCATTCCTCAGCAGGGTAGAAAAAACAAAAAGGTAGCCATAGTTGTCCAGATCAGTCTTGGCCACACTGATCTGGCAACCCTCCCCTTCCATTCCCTTTCACAAGAGAGTATTTCTTTTGAAAGAACGAGAAGACGGGATCAGATATTTGGTGCTAGGCCTGGCCGGTTCTATGCATCATCACAGGGGATTGGGTGCATAGCTCTCCTTCCAGTGACACCCATGTTGCATTAAAAATTCAATTTTCTTTCTATAATGAAACGATTTAGAACCTTGAATAATTTTGAAGCTGCCAGGTTAACATATTAACATCATGCAAGTTTAAAAAGTGCTCGTTTTGCTATAAAGCAGTGGTTTTCAAACTTTTCGATACTATGATCCCCTAGATACAATCCCCTTCCCTACAATGTAGGTTCTACGGTATTTGCGAAAAACCTGGATTATGTTTGCAACCCCTTCGAAGCTGCTCACAAGTCACAGTTTGCAAACTACTACTGGTAGAGCTTTATATTAAAGCTGCCACCAACAAAAAAAAGCAGCAGGAAGCAACACAACTATATGTTGCAAAATCTTTTGTGGATGTTGGTTGGTTGCAGTTTTATGGGGAATCAGCAACAGTGTCTATTATGAGCCTTTTTTTGTAGGATGTAGATAGTGTATATATAATACATTTTCATATTATTTCATAAAAAATCTGTCCAGTTCAAATTACAGGAGTGATGAAATACCTCCTCTTAACAGAAACCCAATAGAAGGTAACAACACTATCACTCCTATTTTACTTCCTTAATCAGACTATCTGAACCATTCATAATAGATTTGCATGCTAGACAAAATAAAACATACCATAAAAAAGTGAACTGTAATTTTTAATAACTGGACTATTGAAAAAATCTTAATATTTTTACACCCAGAAAAAATTATGCTTACTTTCCAAGTGTCATTAAGATCAGCTTCAAAATCTACAACTATTTGGCCTTCTTCCACTGGAAAGAAATCATCATCATGTTTTCCCTGCAATGAAACACACATTCTAAAATGAAAATGTTTGAATACATTTTCAAAAGATATAAAACACAGTTACTATGGCCAAAAGTAAAAAAATAATATATAATTTAAAACAATTTATAATAAATGGATAGTACTTGTCCAAGATTAGTGTAATAAAAGTTAATTTGCAATTCCATTCTAAAATTTAAGAGCAAAATCACTATGTATAACAATGTACACTGAAGATTTTTAAAACAATCTGCAGATCTTTAAAACATTGATTCAGGAATGCATAAGATTCAATGCTTGGACTATTTAGACGAGTGCACTAAATCTTTTCATAATAGTATAATTATGAACCCAAAGTTTGCTCAGTTGAGTGCACTAAATCTTTTCATAATAGTATAATTATGAACTCAAAGTTTGCTCAGTTGAGTGCACTAAATCTTTTCTTGAAAGTATAATCTTTAATTCCATGACACATCATTTTAGCAAAATATGTTCCTTCTGAGAAAAACCAACTGATGTCATGCTCAGTGGAACTATGGCATCAATTGCTGTAAGAAGAAATTCTTTTTGGAGAAAATTATCAAAATAAGAGTTGGCATTTGGAAGAATTATCAAGAGTTGGCTGAATTAACTTACATATATTGACTGTATTTGTTATTAAACTGGCATTTCTAATCAGGTGCTGCCATCTAATATATATATATGGCAGCACCTGATTAATCTACCAATTACTGTAAACTAGCATTAATTATCATTAAATGAGGTTAATTTGATCCTGCAGTGGTAACATTGTAATTTTTAATTACATGCCATTTGCTTCTGAAACATAAATTATGACTTCTTTTTTTTACACAGTTTTTTAAAACTTGTTGGTTTCAAAGATGGTTGTTCAAAGAATATGTCAACCATTTGTCACACAGTGGATAGGTGGCATATTTACCTCATAATGTGGGTTGATCTTGAGTGACAAAAATCTATTTTTATAAAATTCGCAGCAACACCAGAGCTTTCTATTGCATAGCAAAATGAACTGAAAACTAGTAGCAATGTCACAAGTGGTTTCTTCTTAAGATTTCAAAATATTCATGCTTTTAGTAATGGATTGGGATGTGTGGCAGATGAGATGGCTTCCTGGGAATGTAGGCTAGAGAGGCTAATCAAAATACTCCTAATTGTTTAAATTATCTGTTACGTGCTTCCAGAAATATAGTTCAATCTATTTAATACCTGAAGTGTCTATATTAAACTATATTTTTGGTATTTTAAATCATACATCATAATATATTTTTCTAATGAGTGATATCTTGTTGATGTTTCAAAATATAATTTTTATTTATTAGTTATTTATTCTTTGTACATGTTTTAATCAAGGTATCAGTGAAATATCAAATTTGTGCTCTCACAATATTAATGAGAATTAAAACTGAGATGAGACTTAGATGAAAATGAGAAAGATGGTGAGGGATGAGAACCACACAGGACCCAAGCATTTTTAATTAGTCCCTATCATTAATTGTACCAAAATTTTTTATTCCACTGCAAATAACAAGCAAGTTTGTTTACTGCCACTCAATCATGTCATCAAAATGTGTGAGCAAGACAATATCAAATTTATTGCTCTACCTCCCAATTCGACACATCTTGAACAACCTGTTCTTGTATAGTATTCTCATTAATGCTATGAGAGCACTAATTTGATATTTTATTGTGTCCAAGCAATAAAACTGATACCGTGATGAAAACGTGTGCAAAGCATAACTTCTATTTATTATTTTTTTACATTTTAAAACATCAAGTTGTCAATCATTAGGTGACTTATGTAAATCACTGCTGAAAACATTTTTTTTTTGCTGAAGCTATTTATGATGGATGTACTATATTTTTAAATCTCAAAACTGAAAGAACTGTCACAGTTGCATTCTAGTTTCTGCACTGAACACTATCATATCCTCTCAAATAAATTGAGTCATGATCATTCCTGGGATTACACTAAAAATTATTTCATCTTTGCTGAAACGAGACATTGATCAACTTTTAAATTAACAGACCACACACAATGCTCTCACTTATTCATAATTTATGGGTTCTTTTACATTTACTGAAACTAATTTTTTTTTCTTTACCTTTCACTTTTATAAATTTGTGTTGTTTACTATAATTTTGTTTAATTTACACATTTTAAATTTTCATACTAATTACATTTATAATTATTTCTTGCTAGTTTATAAGTATTAACATTTTAGAAGATGGCTGGTACCAGTGGTGTCATACCAGAAAATCTTGACCCCCTCCCCAACATGAATGTCTTGAGTGTCCTTTTATTTCATTTAAATGTTCACCTCATATACTTGAATTTTAATTTTTTGAAAACACACATAACAAATAAATATCTGATATATATATATATTTAGGAATTTGCAATTTTGCAATGAATCAGGGCCGAATCTACAGGTTGAAATTTATAAAACTTAAGCATGAACTTTTTTTTTTTTTTACAAACCTCTAAAAGGGGAAAACATTAATGAAATCCAGTCTTTGCCCATCCCCTTTTACTTTTTTATGGCACTGTTGAGTCGTTTGATACCTCCCCACCTCCCCTTTAATTTTTTCCTAGACCCAGGCCTGAAATGAATAATTTCTACTTTTTTTTTATAAAATATTGTCAAAGTTGCTTAAACAAAATTAGTAGTTTTGACTAAATTATTCTGAATATGATTCATTTTCCCTCTATTGAAAAATTAGAAGGATAACATATCATCTCTCGTGATATAGGCTGCTTGTTTTCAGAGAAAATGTACTTTTTCATTTTCAACATTAGTAATTCATACTAATGGATGATTGGAAAATGTAAACAGTAATATATTACTAATCCTATAAAATAAGCCAAAAGTATCTCATTTATCCCTTAAAATGAAGAAGTTGGATTGTGTTTTCTTCCCTTAGGATTAAGGAGCAAATAATCAAGTGTACATAAAATAATTTATTTATTATTACTATATTGAAATATTATTCAAAATTAAGTACCAAAATGATAAAAATAAGGAGCAACTGGTCAAATTTTAATCAATTTTAATTACAATACATATGAATCAATTATTCTATTTCTTATCAACACATTTACCAGAATTTTTATTTTCTAGCATAAATATATCATTTGTAATATTACTTCAGTTTCCATTTTCTACATTTAGTGCCCTCTAAGGATGGTAAATTAAGGACATTTAGAGGATTTGAAAATGTGAATCATATTTCGTTGGTACCTATTCAAAAGGATTATTAAAGATTAGATTTTAACTTTAATAATTAGATTAGGCGTTAGATTCACACTTTTGATTTGAAGAGTGAAAAGGACTTCATTTATCACATTGTCGATTCTTGGTGAAATGGAATTAGTGAAATGGAATCAAAAGAATGATCCAAGTTCAAAACGATTCCTATATTTGTAAAATTGCAAAATCTTCACTAATGTTTTGAAATTAATAGCACTACTGGGTGATATTCAAAATGATTTCTTCAATGGGATATATTTGTAAACAATTCCAGATTTGCAATACAAAATTTTATTAGTTTGTAATGGTGATTAACACTGCAAATGAATTCAAATCAAAAATATCTATTTTATATTAAATCTCTAAAATTCACCTTAGAATCAAGATTTTAATAACACAAAAGCTGGGTTGGATTGTTTTACCTCTGAGCACAACTTTTTTGCACACAATGGATTAAATGGCCAAGTCATTGGGTTCAGAGAAGGTTGGAGATCTACTGGATAGCTATTAGGACAGATGGAACACTTCCCTTTGCTCCCCCCTCCCCTCAAGCCATTAGCATGTTCTTTGATGTGCACAGGATATGGCCCCATTGCACAAGGTCATGTCTTAATGTTCCTCCAATGGACAGCAGCCCATGCAAGTAAACTGGATTTCATTTCTCATGAGGACAGAACAGAATAAATTTCTATACTAATAGGTATAGAAATTCTCAATGAGGGCTCAGTTGGGACTCCAATTTGGAAATACCAGATTATGATTATCATCTGAACCAACCTCCTAAATGAATGCACTTAGATAATATAGCTCTATTACAGAGAGCAGCTAGCACTATTAAAAGAAAGTTTCCTTGTGTGATTTTTAAGGCACTTCAAAAAGCAATCATACCATCAGTTTGTGAGAGTGCTTAATACTATTCAATAAATGAACTTATTAAATTGATGGCACAATAAATGATATAATAATGCAACAGATGCTGACTTTTATAAATAATGATCTCCATTTTTCTCAATTTTATGTAATTCAGTACCATGTTTTTATATGCTATTAATTTATTAGAAGTTATGGCCATGAATATATTTATTGTGATAGAGATCTTTTCTATGTTACTACCAATTATCAAAATCTACACTTACCTTAACACTCACAGGTGAATGAACAAGATATAGATCAATGTAATTCAATTGAAGAGCTTTTAACGATTTTTGTAAAAAATGTTTGACTTTCTCTCTGTGATGGCCATTACCTGGCAACTGTAAAACAATTATTATTATTAGAGATACTAATTGAAAACTGAATTCATTAATGAGTTTCATATCAGAGTTTTTAAACTTCAGATCAGTGGTTGAACATGAATGACAACTGGCAAGACTGACACTGTGCAGTTGACATTTTAACAGTTCTCGTAGACAAGTTGTTTGTTAGGTGACACAGATCATTTGTCCTATGAGAGCTATTAAAAGCATCAAATATGTCATCTCATATTCTCCTCCTAGTCTTTCCTGTTGTCATTCATGGTATGCTACTGAAAATGTCATAACTGGTACAGCATGATCTACAAGACCTAAAACTTGTTATAATTTACTACTGCTATAGTAGGTTATACCAGTTAGGGGTAAAAATAAGAGATATTTTGAAGAAATAAATAGCATGGTTTTTTAAAATTCTGCTTACTAATAATGAACCCAGGTCATGCTCTACTTAAAAGTTTATAAAATATGAAAAAACAGCAGATTGTTAATTCTTATTACACTGCTCACAAAGAAAATGCCACACCATGTAGAAATGAGATGAAATTTACCATACATGTAGGTAGGAAAAAAGTGATTTAATTTTTGAGGGATTACATGAATACATGGGGCAAGGAGATTGTATAATGTGGCTCAAGTCAGTTGGTTGTATAACCGCCAGCCATACCAGGGTATAAATTTGGCAACACGGCATGACATCAAGTGGAAAAGTCCCTGGATAGTGTGCTGAGGTATTGAGGATCATGAGTCATTGACATAATGTCCATAATTTGTCAACATTGTGAGGGGATCATGAAGAGGCGTGAAGTTGTCTGCCAATGACATCCTACATGTTCTCTATTGGAGAGAAGTCTAGGGATCATGCTGGCCCCAATCAACATGTGGACACCTTGTAGGCACTGTCTGCCCATGTTAGCAGTGTGTGGGTGGGCGCTATTGTATTGAAACTGGGCATCAGGAATACCACGAGATATGGCAGCAAAACAGGCTGCATCACCTTATCAATGTATCATAGTGCTGTCATTGTACCCACTATGTGTACAAGCAGTGAACAGCTGTTGAAACTGATAGTGTCCCAAACCATGACACCAGTCTGAGGAGCTGTACGACATCTCGATTGGGAGCAAGATCAGCCTGGTGATTTTTAAGGCACTTCGAAAAGCAATATCACATCATCAGTATGTGATAATGCTTAATATTATTCAATAAATGAACATATTAAATTTATGGCACAATAAATGGTATAATAATACAATGGAGCTGGCTTTCATAAATGATGATCTCCATTTTTCTCAATTTTAAAAATTTTATGTAATACAGTAAATAACAGTGTAATACAATAATATGTAATGTCATCTCCAGACTATTCAATCGCAATCATCAGCACAGAAGCATTCATCCCGCCACATATGTCTGGTACAGCATTGCTGTGGTGAGTGGCAGCCATCGTAATGGCTGGCGAGAGAGCAAACCCGCCTCAGCCAATCTGAAATTCACAGTCAATGTTGATACAGGGATATCCACAGCTGCCTGTACACAGTGTCAAATGTTGTCTGCTGTGGATTGCGAGGCTACTACAGCTTGCCATGGAATATGGGGATCAAGGGGTTTAAACATCTGCCTATGTGCACCAGTCCCACTACAGCAACACACTTTACCTTCCTCCAACCACTGTCACCAAATTCAGCCAACAGTTGTTGCATCCCAATGCATTTGTACAGTGATGCGATGTAAGGACCAACCAGCCATAAGTAACCCTATGATACTGCTTCTGGTAAAGGTGTCTGTGTGATGGTAAAATTCCTGATGACATCACTCAGGTATTCTCACTCCTTACAAGTGCTTTCACCACAGAGATCATTCCTCTGATGCAGTGGTCCACACACCCAGGTGAGGATGACCAAACTTAGCTACACTGAGCTGTTTTGCCATGTTATCTCCCTCACCTATAATTGGTTTGCAACTGCACTCATTTACATAACCCAACTGCTGACACATATGCACCTATTTGCATGGTGCGCCAACAAATACTTCCTGGTATGGCATGTTCTATGTTCAGCAGTGTATTTTCATTTGCATTTGTGGGATGAAAATTAGATGTGGGACCATCCCATATTGGTAAATTATTTTATAACATATAACTATTTTATAATAAGTCAAAACTAAAGCTAGAGTATGTAGAATAATATATTGCATATTAATCATTCTTAACAATTCAGACACAGAAATGAAATCATGCTATCATTTAGCAGTGTTAAAATTACAGAGAAGGCCTAAAAGAAAGGAAATGCAGCAGCACAAAAATATTCATTCTCCATCCTAGATTTGATCAATCACTTACAATTTTGTTTAATGCTTAAGTCTGATGAAGCTAGCATATCAAAAATTGTCCAGACAAGCATTATTTACTTGATTTTGATAACCTGAATAAGCAGGTCTTAGGCACAAACAGGCGAGATGCTTTAGCAAAACTGCAAATTTGAAATCATTGGATAACAATCAGATAATTAAGAAATGGGAAAAAATATTTGCATCTTATAAGGCTTAAACTTTGAGTCTGGGAGATGGCATGTGTTTTAACTGCAGATTACAAGCCTGGTGCACTACATACTGAGCCACCACTTGGGGGAATGAAGTCAGATTGAAGCTTTGGGAAGATATGCCCACATTAACTCATGCAAATACACTATATATTAATCATGCCCAACAATTTAGATGCACATACTACTGGGAAAAGTGTTTTACTTTTTTTTCTATCCTCTGCTGTAAACTATGACAAAACATGATGCAACACAAAGGTTTTTCAAAACACAGAGCTTCTTCCAAATAGTGAAAATCAATTATATTATCCTTATGAATCTATTTGCACATAACTATCTCATTGCAGAAACTACAGATTGAAAAAACTGACATCTAGCACTAATTATCTGTCATTATTACTAACTTACATATTATATCTTAGTACAAGTTTGCAATCATAAGATTTTAAAGTAGAGACCTATGAAAAGTATTCCTATATTAATAAAAAAAAATATTATGAAAATTCTTTCATTCTTGCTAGTAGCCAAACAGATTCATATTAAATTGAGCTTTAGATTAGTACTGATGAAAATGAATTATATACATTGAAATAAAATGTCTTTCACATAGTAATGGCTCAGTGCACATACCTTGGTAACTATGAAAAGATCCTCTCTCTTAACTTTGCTGCTATCAAAAGCTTTTTTTAAAGCATTACCAACCTCAATCTCATTTTGGTATACATATGCTGTATCAATGTGACGGTACCCTGCCTCCAAGGCAATTTCAACAGCTTTCTCTACTTCGCCACCTTTACTCTGAAATGAAAGAATAGTAAAACTAATTACTCAGTAATAATGCTCTTCAAAGTTTTGCTTAAATATTCTTAAAAATTTCCTTGTTCATTTCTACTACCTGCATTGCATTATGCTGAATTTAAGCAATAAAACATGGAACGCAAATTGGGGGAAGGTAATTTGTTCTTCCCGATATTTCTGCATTACTAACATGGTCATATTCAGTCACACAGGTGAAATTACAGTGGTGGGCCTGAGCCCCAAGAGGTGCCTGGATTCTAAGACCTGGAATTATTCGTAACTTTTGCAGAATTTTATAACAATATATATATATAAAACATAAATCAGAATTAGTTACTAAACACATCCAGTGACCACTTTGTTACGAACAGATCCATGCTATTGACAATAGAGAATAACATTCAGAGTTTAGTACCTTCTTAAATAGGCTCTAATAATGTCTGAAGATAAAGATTTGAATCAAATCTAAATTTCCAACAATATTCTTCCAGTATTTAAAGAAGTAAGGAAGCTGAAACATTTAACAACCTATATCATTAAAAAACACTGAAATCATTACAGAAACTACTAATAATACGTTTATACATCATTTCAAACAATTTGAAATTGAAACTGGCATTGCTGTTGAATATTATTGCTTATGTAATTCTTTAAATACTGAAGCAATTGCTAAAAAATAAGATATTTGGATAGATTTGATTGATATCTGTAATTTATATTCAATCACAGTTTTTTTTTTTATAAAAATCTTATTTAAGAAGTTACTTTGCTATGAATCAGACTCCCTATTTAGCAACACACGTAGCAACATGTGTGACTTAGTATCAGAATAGTCAGAAAACAACCTCCTTAAATAAAACCGTTGAGCTGAATTAACAATATTTTGCTAAGCAATAATAAATCCTAATATAAAAAAAAAATGCTCGTCAACTATAACAAATGGCTAAATCTACAATGTAAGCAAACAGAAAAATATATATATACTTAGGGCCGGATCTGGGGGGGGGGGGGGGCAATTCGTCCTATCCCTTCGTAATGCTAGTAAGAGAGGAAAAAAAATTATTAAAATTTAATGCATTTTTTAATGAACCGAAAAGTTTCTTGAAACCTGTAAAACAGAGGAAATACTACATTGGAAATAGTCTCTGGTCCCCCCCCCTCCCACCACCAAATATCGATTTTTATTCTAAATCCAGGCCTGTATAAACTCGGGCCAAATGTTTGGTGCGAAATGCACAGGTACACATTAGCACACGTACTAATCCATTCACAAGATAGGCGATGGCAGAGCCCCAAAAAATTCCCGACACTTTTTTAAAACACAAAAGGCAGCTAGGAACTCGATCTGTTACCCCCATGTCCCCAGCAGAGTTAAAACTAAGTGGGACCACATCACCAAATTTTAGACCGATAGCTCATGTAGCCGCGGAACCACTGGGAAACTGCCAATTTCTGCCACCAATGACGTCACATAAATCCCCGTTGGGTATATCACTGCGCTATTCAACGAGGACTGTGTAATATGGGACTATTCCTAATCAAGTGGCCAATGAATATAAAAAAGGCCTATCGTTTCTTTTTACTATTACCTTCCAGAGTTAAAAGGACTTATTACCCTTTTATAAACTACCTACACGTTAAGAAAAAAAAAGCCTATTAAATAATCCAGTGTTGAATTTACGCATGGTTTCGGAGTCTATCACTATATGAAACATCCAAGTGCTCACTGCTGTCTTGAGGTTCCAATTTATTATCTTAATTATTATTCGGTATATATTATGTTATGAGGATAGCAATGGAAGGGAACGACTGTGGCTTTAGATTATCCGTTTTTTTTAGATATCACCCTTTGCCGAATATTTGGCCACTATTTAGCTTATATACACAACTGCAGCTCAGTTGATCCGCTTGACAGGTCTACCTGACTGAACCGCTGACCAAATGCTTAGGCAGGGAGTCACGTGATATCCACCGTAATATACGCATTTAGATCTGTGCTGCTTTACGTCATACTGTGCGCATTAAAAACACAATGGATGCCTTAACGTGAAGCTCCCAATTTCCCGGAGTTCTCAAAGCCTGTTCAGAGTCCTGTAAGGGGGCATAACTATCGAGCGTGCACCCCCCCCCCACCAAAAATAATAAAAATAAAGATGGCTGTTCAGAGGCCACCAAATGAAATTTGTTGGGTTTACTTCTGAGTGGCACTTTTTTTTCGCACAATGACTAGATTTCTGTGTGGGATCGTAAGATCTTCCATCAAGATCTTCTAGTATACTCTCTAACGTACACAGCTACAACTCTTCTGCATTTGTTTGCAATAGCTTGCGAGTTAAAGTGTGGTTTGGGCCCAGTCTGAAGTATCCCTTTGCCAATCATTGACCTATTAATATACAAGTAGCTATTATCACTGATTTCAACGCCATCAGTAGGTGATTAATAGAAACTTTGGATCCAATGACACTATAATGTTCCCATAAAACTCTTTTGTTTGTCAACACGTTTGCTCCATCATATGTTCCCAACCCGCTCACCGATCGCAAAGAGTTGTGTCAAGTGAAAGCTTATGGTGGAGATTTTCATAGGATTACCACCTATGCTTTCTTCCTCTCTAAAGGAGCGAAATGTGAAAAAACATTGTTCCCTATATCTTCATAACATAAGGGCCAAGAGTAACAAGTGTCAAATGAAAGCTTCTTTTTGGGGTCTGTTGTAGATTGTCTCGTGTTCCATCCCCCAACCCTCTTCGCAACTAAAATAAGAGATAAAAATTCCACAGGGGTCCATAGTAACAAGTTATATCTTCTCAAACAAAGTCTGTAATATCGAGAAGGTCATGGCAACCTCAAATTATGCCTCTTCTACCCCCCCCCCCCCCCACCCCATCCCACTCAAAAAAAAAGGTGGAATTTAATCGCGGTCGATTTTTGCGAATTGAAAGCTTCCGAATGCAGAGTAGCAATTTTCTCTTTACAAGATAATTTTTAGGGATAAAAGAAAAAAAAAAATCCCTCACGCAGTTTTTTTTACCACAAATGTCTGACAGCCTGTCAGCAAATAGAGATCTGTGAGGGAAGCGAGAGAGACCTCAGCAGAAGAGCAACACAAAATAACCAGACTTATCCGGAGCTCGAATCCAGGTCCCTTTGGTCAGTAGAAAAGCATGCAAACAGCTCAACCACTGGGACCAGTGCCGTAGCTAGAAGAGTTCAAAAGTGGAGCCCTTTCAACCTTTTTTTAAGATAATATGTTAACATGACAGTTGTTAAAACTAGGATGAAAAGATGTTAGATGAAGTAGTATAAAAACAGGATCAGTCTTTTCAAGACCTGATAGATTTATACAGTCGTATCAGAATAATATGACCACTACCATACATATACTATGGTAGGTGGTCATATTATTCTGATACGACTGTGTATTATTATTAGTATTATATCGGGAAAAAAAATATGCACATACAACAATGGAAGCGTGACTGTTTTACTAAGAGATATGTGAATACAGCACGTAGTGTGAAAATGTACGTCATGTATTTTGAATAGCAAAGTTTGGGAAAAAAGACAGAAGTCAGTAGTTGATTGGACTTGTGCAAAATGTTAATATGTCAGCCAGGATTATGTTATGAGATTTTTAGTTGCAAAGAATTTAAATGATTTCGGTTGTTTATAAGGAATATTGTCCTTAGTTGGTACATTGTGCAATAAAACGTGCATCATTCGTAAGCAACTACTGTGGTTCAATTTTGTGTTGTATTTTTTTTATCATTTCATATTGATGTATGCAATAGTAATTAGCTATTTTTTTACGTAATCCACTGTATTTCCTATATTCTTATAAATCAACTGTTTTAATTGATAAATAAGTTCACTGCTGTTTTCTTATTTCGAATTCAAATTCGGTGTTATCTAATCAAGACATTGTTAAAAATCTGTAGCAATATGTTTTATGCCTCTAACCAAGGTTTGGATTTAGAATTCAATTCGATCTGGGATTTTGAAATTTAATAAACCGTATATTTATCGCAAAATAAGGTTTTAGGTTACTTTTTCATTTTATTTGGGTGTTATATGTCTATTGTTAAAATTGCCCAGATTAACCCTCTGAAGCCTGGCTTAGTGGGGTGGAGCCAGTTTCATATGCTCTCTTCCCCTGGTGTTAGAACTTGGCTAAGCCACTGAGCGGCACGGTAGAAAACGAAGCAAATAGATCAAAAACGCTAAAAAAAATGCCACGTTCCTACATGCGCTCTAAAGAGCAAAAAATAAAATTAAACATGCCAATCATGAAATCGTTTACTGAATCCCTACTTAACTTCAAAGGAAGACAGGGCGCCGGCAACATTTGTTCAATCTGTAAAAGAAATCAGTTCTAGTGCACTATCTTCCTTTGAAGTTAATAGAAATTCACCACGTGATTTATTGATCAGTAATTTTTTTTTTACTTTTTAGGGCGCATATTAAAAATATAGAATTTTTTTATTTAATACTTTTTTTGTAAATTATAAACCTGAAGTAAAGCAGTTTACATCAATTTTAAAGCGAAGTTTGCATTTTTGCAGCTATGTAGAGTACAATTTTACGGAAAGTACTTGCCTTGGTAAATAATGTTTAGTAATTTATTGCTTAATTGCCGTTATCAGTTAGTTCCAATTAAAAAACACGAGCGAATGTTTCACTTTGCCATCTGTCTGTAGACATTAAAAATTCTTTTTGTGTTGGATAGATATTGAAGAAATATTACCAGTCGCATTTTTCCTAATTTCCCAGTTTCAATAACATTCTCTATGGAAAATGGCAAAACTTTAAAACGAATATTTCAAACGATAAATTTATGATCGAAATTTGAAATTATGCGATAGTCAAGAACTTTTGCATTGGCAGCATTGATTTGCTCCTTTAATCCTAGTGGGGAAGGAGTGGAAGAAAACGCAATTTCTTGTTTTAATAGACAAACAGTTCTTTTTTGCGTTTTACGGATATTAATATAATACTATTTTTTTGCGTTCTCCCAATCATCCATTAGTTCGAATTCCTTCTATTAGAGGGTGCTAAAGTCGTAAAATAAAAATTTCATTCTCTTTGAAAATGATCTTATATTAGTCTGAGTAGATCTGCTCCTCTTTTAGTTTAAGCTTAGTTTCGGACCTACAGACTATTATAAACTGCGCTGCAATTTTAATTACAGTTCTTTAGGAGTTTAAATCAATTCCGTCTCATCAGTAACGTTTATTTTGCCTTTCTGGCTAACCTGCACTCAAGATGGTTTTAGGTTGCAAAATGAACTTTCTTCCAGCGTTTTTTTTTTTGTGATATGCACGACTGATATTGGCAGTTCCAATTTGGGTTACCTCTGAGCGGCACTTTTTGTGCACACAACAGAGTAAATGGCCAGGCCATAAGGACTCCAAGAGAGGGGAAGGGGACCCACTCGACAGCTGTTTAGGAGACAGATGGTAGCCTCACGTCAAGGTGTTCTTTAACGTGCACAGGGTATGACACTCACATAAAGCAATAGTTTCGTCCCATAGCCGAGTGGTTAGCGCGCTTGGTTACTGATCTAAGGGGCCTGGGTTCGAGCCCTGGGTAAGGCATGGATGTATGTGTTGTTTTTCTGCTGAAGTCCTGCCATCCTCTCAGACCTTCTACTCTGGCATATAAACTGACAAGCTCCTGTCAGACCTCTGTGGCAACAGCTGTTTGAGGGGGTATTTATTTATTTATTTTTAATGTCCCATCCGATGGACGGCGGCTTTCCAACACCATCGGTGTTCCCTTTCTGACCGAGGATCCAATCTGACAGATCCAATCTGACCGAGGATCCAATCTAATCACGTTGGCACAGTTGGGACCCGAACCTGGGAACTGCAGATTATGAGCCTGGCGCGCTACTGGCGAAGATAACTCCGCCCCTTTCAAAAGGATCTCTGAATAGAAAGAATCCACTCACAAAATATAGACCTGTATTTATTTGTTGGATAGATATTGATGAATCTTGGCGACTTTCACAAGACTAACTCAAAAACCTAAGGAAATGGAACATATATTTTGGGTTTTAGCAGAATTCTAAGTCCTATCTAAGGAAACTGAGGAGGATGTGCAGCTAGTTCTTTGAAATGAAGGATTTCCTGGAAACTTCCGTATCACAGTATACAGAAGACTAGAAAAATTTCAACGAAACTCAACTAATGCGTTATTTGCCGGAAAGAAAAAAGTCTATAATAAGGAATGCGATATTCTATATCCAAATGGCGTTTAAATACTATATTAGTTTTGGTTTGTATCGTAATAGTTCGCTTAAATAATTATTTTGTTGAAACTTTGTGAATATTGTTAATGGTATATAATGTTAAATGTCAATGCAATCCCCTTAGCACAATCTCGTGTCCCACCACAGTTCGGTAACTACTTAATGGCTGTTGATTCGAAATGTTTTGATTTTCTGAGTTACACTCGAGGCTATTTTACCTCTGAGCACCATTTTTTACAAAACACTGGGCTAAATAACTGGTCACAGGGCCCAAAATTGTCACAGTTGCATTAGTTATCAACTAGATAGCTATTAGGAAACAAATGGAAGTTTCCCATCAAGCGTGTTCTTTAAAGTGCCCGGTACACTCCTGTACAGTTGTCTTTGTAAAATTATATTTTAGCACCTGCATACGACCGAGAGCCAACGGCAGTACCAAACTGAAAACACGGGTTCTCGTCCGATCACCGAAGTTAAGCAGCTTTGGGCGCGATCAGTACCTAGGAACACCAGTGCAGTTGGCAAAAAAACTGCTGAGGACCCGCCAACCTTACGGATCCCTCTCCTATGGCTATATCAACTTGACTAACTAACATCCGAGACAACAAAAATAGATTTAAAAATTAACTATAAAATTTTAATCCATATAGAATATCATTTTAATCTTTCCTGTCGGGTGGAATATTTTAGTGATTGGGACCCCTCCCCCCCCCAAAAAAAACCCTCAAAAAAATGCCAGGTGCCGCCTATCAAGGGCCGCCTTTTGGCTATTTGTGAGCTGAGAGGATAGACTCTTATCACACGGTAGAAAAATGATTAAGTTTAAAAAATAACATTTTATTTCATTTCAATAATTTGGTTCCCTTCAATATTTAAACTTACGAGTTTCCTTATTCATTTATTAAAATCTTTCAAATAGCAATGGATTTTGCTAAAGACCCTCCCAAAAATTCTGACTAGCTCCGGGTTAACATTTGTTTGGTTTACTGTACTCGCGTAATAAATGATGGGGTACCTTATTCAGCCAATGCATCTTATTACAGTATTGCGAAGAAAAGAACGCAATATCTTGACATGGGTCAAAAATCAAACCTCAAGGTGACTGAAAGAATGCAATCTTTTTTTAACCCTCAAAGATGACACTTATTATTTTGCAATATATATATCGTGATATGTCTGTGATGGAGTCCAGTCGAGGGTTAAACAGGAAAACTGTTCCCAATAAAAAATTCCACTTCAGATATATCACGGAGATCCAGTTAGCGTAAATACGCTATAGAACATCGTTTCGTATCTTAGTCAATATATATATATGTCCATTTCAGTGGCCGATTTTTAGCGTGCTGGGCTTCGAATTCAAAGGTTTAATTCTTGAATTAGATAAGGGATCGAAGTTTCTTTTCTTGCGTTGCCTTTCTACCGAGGGCTTGCCCTCCTTACGTCTTCACTCTAACGCATCATCCGACCGGCTCCAATCAATCATCCAATATTTTTTTTAACCTGGCAGACCGCCATATTTAATCAGTAAACCTATTTCATTCCAATCTTTAGTCGAGAAATAAGGTGAACTCTCCAGCATATTGATACTGTTTAGATACCCCTAGGGGTTTCAATATTGCTTGAATTTGAAAAATAAATTCGTTGAAGTACAAGTACTGTAGGAATTTGCTTAAGTGTTTTTTTTTGCACAGTCATGGCCAAGTGGTTAGCGCGCTTGGCTACTGATCTAAGGGACCTGGGTTCGAGCCCCGGGTAAGGTATGGATGTTTGTGTCGTTTTTCTGCTGAGGTCCTGCCATCCTCTCAGACCTTCTACTATGCCATATAAACTGACAGGCTCCTGTCAGACCTCTGTGGCAAGCAGCTGCTTGAGGGGGTATTTATTTTTTTATTTATTTAAGAACTGCTGCCAAAAGAATACTTGTAAGGAAGGAGAAACTTCAGAAAATAGCATACGAGTAAACATTCGTACCTTCTTATTGATACGAACATCTGTTGGCCAGATAGTAATCCCAGGTGTGGTTAGTCTATTTCATAAGATAAATATATCGTTTTTTTAATCCCAGATCCCGGAAATTGCAGGTCACTGTGGGGGGAGTCAACGCGATAACAATGCGCCACCATAATAATGGCTGTAATAACACTGGGCAACAAATTTTCATAAAAGTCGCATATACTTTCATAATATACAATTAACTTCATAATATACAAATTCAATATACTTTCATATTTTTCTCTTATTAGGTGGAACCTAATAAGAGGAAAATATGAAAATCATTCTTATACTATATCTTTTGGATCCCAGGGCTAGAGTTACGCGACTTAGATGTCATAGGAAAACTTATACGAGGACCGTCGTAGACTATTTCTAATCATGCCCCCCCCCCCCCCCAACACCACCACTCCAAAAAAAGGGAACGGAAATTTCGCGGGAATCGACCATAACAAGTTTTATATCAAATTAAAGCCCCTGCCTCAAACATAACCCCTCCCCTCCCCCAAAAAAAGGGGTGAGAAATTGTGGTAGATGTTTTATGAGTCATGTATCAAATGAAAGTTTCTGAAGATAAAGATAGTTTCTAAAAATATACTTATTTTTTCTATTATAAGTGACAAAGAAAAAAAGTATAAATTAAAAAATACCTATCTTCCTACATCCACCACAAAGAGTAGAAAATGAAACTAAAGTATATCGATAGTGCAATCAATCACTGAATTCGCATTCACTTCAAAGGAAGACAGAGCGCCAATTTACCTACTCAACAAGATTGCCAGCGCTCTATCATCCCTTTGAAGTGAAACCGAATTCAGTGACTGATGGCACATCGATATGCTTTAGTTTTATTTTCTACTTTTTACGACGTATATAGGAAGTATTTTTTAGATGTTTTGTGGATTGGAGTGTTTACGAAATTTAGTATGTTGCTAGATTAACCAATCTCACAAATTTACAAAAACAAAAAATAAAATTGTCATATTCCAGAATTTAAGAAAATTTGATATGAATATATTCCAGAGCATGGCTGGGCAAAAGGCCGGATTTATAGCTTATGTGCCCCTAGGCACACGAAGTGGTTAGTTAGTTGGTTAGTTTACCTTTGAGCGGCACTTTTTTTGCACACCATGGGCTAAACGGCCAGGTCACATGGACCACGAAGGCTCAGAGAAGTTTGGGGGAGGGAATCCACTGGAACAGCTGTTGGGAGACAGATGGTAACCTCCCGTCAAGGCTATCCAGTGTGTTCTTTAACGTGCACAGGGTATGGCTCTCCCGCGCACGGAACCACGGCTTAACGTCCCATCCGACGGACGGCGGACTTTCCAAGGCCATTGGTATATCCCCTACTGATCGTGGGCAGGGCAGGGAATTTTGCGGTGATAAATCTCAACGCTGACCCAGTTGGGACTCCAATCTGGGAACTACAGATTACAAACCTGGCGCATTTATGCCTCTCAGAAATTTAGAGACAGCATCTAGTCATTGCAAAAATTTTTATAGATATTTTCTGTTTTCTCCTAGAAATACTGTCTTTTTCTTAAATCCTGTTTTCTGGACACACCTACATTGCTTAATCGATCTTTGGCATTTGTTTTGTACAGCGGAAATAAAATTACCCCTTTTTCCTTTTGCGAAAAGGAGCTGTGTTGTGCTGAAAACTGACAATGTAAAAGCTATTTGCTATCAGTGTTTACCTTTTTATTTAAAAAATAAACTAGAAACTTTCTTGTTTTCACTTTTGGGGGACCCCTGAGCTCAGAGCCCTGGTGCAATTCAATTCACTGACTGAGACGCACGCCTCTGTCTAAAATGATGCCCTTTTATTTTTTAGCTCAATTGAGTTTCTTGCCCCCTCCCCTCTGCTATTATCTTCGATCAAATAATACTACCATCTAGACCAGTGGTTCTCAACCTTTTATGCTTCACGTACCCCTTGTATGGATAGATAAAACTATATAGTATAACAATGGGAATAAAAAAATATATCTAGCGACTTTTGAGCTCACACGGCGTACCCCAAAAAATTTTACCGCGCACCCCACACGTTGAGAACCCCTAATCTAGACTGACTCTTTCCCAAGATACTATCACTGATTCACTATCAAGATATCAGTACCTGCAACAAAATAACTATTTTAACGTTTTATAAAAAAAACCCTGCAAATACTGACATGATAAATTCAAAAATGTTTGTAAATACAATTCGTGATGAACTGTATTATAAATAACGAAATTAACATGTTTTAGCTTTGTAGAATTAGAATAAAAAATTTTTACACTTAAAACTTGAATCAAATATACTTTTCTGTCAACTCAGTGGAAACTAA
Source organism: Ryuthela nishihirai (assembly GCA_038380435.1). NCBI lineage: Eukaryota > Metazoa > Arthropoda > Arachnida > Araneae > Heptathelidae > Ryuthela > Ryuthela nishihirai. The sequence goes on along the minus strand of JAWZYU010000034.1, from coordinate 35,998,214 downwards.
AATTTGTACACCTTCGACAACAAATAACTAAATCTCACTCATAAATGCATCATTTAACAATAATTAATATACGAAGCAAGCTTTGGCTAGTTATTTTCTATCACTACGATTAGATCGCTTTTGTACCAAGCACACTACACTAACAAATGTATTCTTCACATTAAAGGATTAAATTCATCTTTGAAAAATTCTAGGCTTACCAACCATGTACCTAGTCCAACAATTGGCATACGTTTTCCATTCCTTAGTTCCACTGAACGGGTCACGTCAGCCATTTTATCCAGCAGCAGACGATACGTTTGGCGGTTAGGGAGGCTTCTGAGGTTGCAGGCTTTGGCGAGCGATGTATACATTTCTTCCTGCCTTATGTGACCTTGACCTGCGTCACCCGCACACTAAGATGGAGATTTTTTCTTGCTGGGAGGCGGCCAATCAAAGAAGAATGATGCGAATATGTTACTTTGAGATTAAAGATAACACTGATATAAAAGAACAGATAGTCGTTTTGTTAACATTTGATACCATCAATTTTTTTCTACTTACATTCGATATACTGCAGAACCGGTGTTGCCAAAACTTTAATACTTCATTAATAAATATAAAAATGTAAGAGTAATTGCTAGAGTTGAATTTGTCATTAAAATATATAAAAATATTGAAGAAAATTATTAAATGGTTGCTAAAAAGTTGAAATAAAAATATGAGTTACTCCTCAAGCAGCCCATTTTTCTGAAAGGGACCTATTAATAAAATACATATTGAGAAGATTTGTTAGGAAAGCAAAATGACTATTCATTTTTTGCGATTTGGAAACGTCTCTGTTCTCTTCAAATAAAATCGTGAACACCTGAGAAAATGGAAGCTTTTGTAAAAATTAAAATTTACTGTTAAAAAAAAAATATTATAAAGTTCAGTTATGAAAATGCTTTTCAATTGCGAAGAGTAAATATTATTATAAGCAAAATGTTTCTTACAATGACTAGTAGCAAATTGGGTTGTTTTACCTCTGAGCGGAACTTTTTTGCCCAAAATGGGCTAAATGGCTAGTTCACAAGGACCCCGTAGGCTCAGAGAAGGTTGGGGGTGGGGACACATTGGACAACTGTTGGGAGACAGGTGGTAGCCTCCCATCAAGGCTATCCAGGGTGTTCTTTAATGTGAACAGGGGCGGGGGTGGCTCAGTCGGTAGCGAGCCAGGCTCGTAATCTGTAGTTCCCAGGTTCGAGTCCCAGCTGGGTCAGCGTTGAGATTTATCTCCGCAAAATTCCCCGCCTTGGCCACGGTCAGTAGGGGACACCGATGGGCTTGGAAAGGTCTCCGTCCGTCGGATGGGACGTTAAGCCGTGGCCCCGTGTGCGGGAGAGCCATACCCTGTGCACGTTAAAGAACACGCTGGATGGCCTTGACGGGAGACTACCATCTGTCTCCCAACAGCTGTTCCAGTGGGTCCCCTCTCCCAACCTTCTCTGAACCTTCTGTGACCTGGCCATTTAGCCCATGATGTGCAAAAAAGTGCCGTTCAGAGGTAAAACAACCCAACCCAATCCTCTTTATGTACCTGCTTCTTAAATGAAACGTTTTTTTAGAATGGAATCTAAAGAATTATTCGTATTACACATTGGATCTCTGCATTTATTTAAACAACTAAAGTAAAACAATTAGTAAGAAGAGCTCATTTGACCAATCACTTTAGATATCTGCTAAATAACCTTTCTTTTACCACTTCCCCTTGTGTACATAGATTACAGTGATTCATAACTTCAAGTAAATATGAAGTGCATTCCACGTGCAGAATCTGCAACTCATCATCGATTCACAGCACGATCTGAAGCGCCCTCCAGTGGCGACAGCAAACCTAACCTAATTCAAATCCAACTGAGCTTTGGTGCAGCTAAAAGCATGATTTGACTTTGGGAGTAGGAAATTATCTTATCGGTCTGGGCAGCAATTAATGTTATCCAGTTTGTCCTGAAAGACCTGACTATAAAAACTATTCTAAGACGTTATTTTAACCTGCAAGAGCTCGGAAGCAAGTATTAACAACCAATTCTACAAATCGAATTACTTCAAATGTATTTAATTAGTCTCTTGATTGTCTTTTTCTTTCTGTAGATAACTCCGTCTGCAGACGACGCAATATTCAGTTTAACACTTCATGTGGCGGCAGTTTTCATCAACCTTCTTTGCGCTGGTGGGAATCCTTACGGTTTACGGTTGTTACAATTTCAGTTGTGAATTAAATTATTCTATTACATTAAATCACCTGAGCCACAGTTAAGATTTATTTCGATATCTAACCAAATAAAGATTGGATTGTTTTATCTCAGAGGAGAGCTTTTTTTTTTGCCCACAATGAGCAAAGTGATCCCAAGAGCCCAGAGAAGGTTGCGGGAAGGAGACCCACTGGACAGTTGTTAGAAGACAGATGGAAGCCTTTTGTCAAGGCCATCTAGCGTGTTCTTTAACGTGCACAAGATATGGCTCGACTGGAGAAAGAACCACGACTTTATGCCCCATCCGACGGATGGCGGGCTTTCCAAACCCAAGAATGTCTCTTTTCTGATAGATAGAGGGGTGGGGGTGGCTCAGTCGGTAGCGCGCCAGGCTCGTAATCTGTAGTTCCCAGGTTCGAGTCCCAGCTGGGTCAGCGTTGAGATTTATCTCCGCAAAAATTCCCCGCCCTGCCCACGGTCAGTAGGGGATACCGTTGGGCTTGGAAAGGCCGCCGTCCGTCTGATGGGACGTTAAGCCGTGGTCCGTGTGCAGGAGAGCCATACCCTGTGCACATTAAAGAACACACTGGATGGCCTTGACGGGAGGCTACCATCTGTCTCCCAACAGCTGTTCCAATGGGTCCCCTCTCCCAACCTTCTCTGAGCCTTCGGGGTCCTTGTGACCTGGCCATTTAGCCCATGGTGTGCAAAAAAGTGCCGCTCAGAGGTAAAACAACCCAACCCAACCTTTTCTGATAGACGACATGGTGGTGGTGGTGGTGGTGGTGGTGGTGGTGGGAGGGCGGGGGGGGTTATCGGAGATAAATCTCAAAACTGGCCTAGTTGGAACTCGAACCTGCGAATATCAGATTACGAGCCAGAAGTGCTACCGACTGATCCAGCCCGCCCCATCATCAGTAGTTTTAGCCTTCTAGTGGTATACGACAGTGGCGGATTGGCCAGGATGTCAGCTTGCCCAATGGCAAGTGGACCCTGTGGGCCCCTGATGAAGTGGGCCCCTTTAAACATTATACAATATGTTAAAAATGATAGCCTTATAGTTGTGGGTGGGCCCCCTTTGTCTCCTTGTGGGTAACCAATATTTTTAGACCCAGTGCGCCACTGATATATGGTATAAGTAAAACACTCGGTAATGCAAGTCTAAAACTTTGCGTTTTGCACAAAATCAACAAAATGTTACGCATAATGTTACAGTCTTCAGTAGAGTGAGTTCCAGCTCAAAATTTCTACCCCAACCAGCCTTAGCTAAAATATTTCGATAATTATGGAGCCAGAACATGCACGAGACTGGTTAGGGAAAGCAAAAAACGTCATAAATAAATCATATGTACATAAATGCAAAATAATAAGACTTTTCAGTACCCTATTCACGTTAAAGAACATGCTGGATGTCCTTGAAGGAAGGCTTATTATCTATCTACTAACAATTGTCCAGTGGTTTCCATTCCTCCAAGAGCGGGGGTGGCTCAGTCGGTAGCGCGCCAGGCTCGTAATCTGTAGTTCCCAGGTTCGAGTCCCAGCTGGGTCAGCGTTGAGATTCATCTCCGCAAAATTCTCCGCCCTGCCCACGGTCAGTAGGGGACACCGATGGGCTTGGAAAGGCCGACGTCCGTCGGATGGGACATTAAGCCGTGACCCCGTGTGTGGGAGAGCCATACCCTGTGCACGTTAAAGAACACGCTGGATGGCCTTGACGGGAGGCTACCGTCTGTCTCCCAACAGCTGTTCCAGTGGGTCCCCTCTCCCAACCTTCTCTGAGCCTTCGGGGTCCTTGTGACCTGGCCATTTAGCCCATGGTGTGCAAAAAAGTGCCGCTCAGAGGTAAAACAACCCAACTTCCTCCAACCTTCTTCCAACCCATTCCTCCAACCTTCTCCCTAGCCCTTGGGGTCATTGTGATCTGACCATTTAACCCTTGCGCGTAAAAAGAGCAGCTCAGAGATTCCAGGAGTAATAAAACCTGTGTTCAAGCACGGTTTGAACCCCGAGTAAGGATGGATGTTGTCTTTCTGTTGACGTCACGCCTTCCTCACAGATCTTCTCTGTGGCATATAAACTGTAAGGCTCGTGTCAAATCTCTGGAGAAAGCAGCTCCTTGATGGGTTATTTATTTAAAATGAACTATTGTTTTCACTTTGTAGTCTGTTGCTCTGTCTACAGTCTGTACATACTCAATTTTCTTTTAAAGAATATTAAAGTATTCCTTTTAGGTTGGATAGGTATTAATGAATATTACGAATCGCACTTTCTGAATCTCCCAAAAGTTTAAATTGGAATCTCTAATGGTGGAAAAAAATTGAAAATTGCAAGTTATGTATTTATACAAGAAATTTGAAATTTTGATGTAGAATTTTGAAGGTCATGACGTTTGCATTTGAAATAATAATTTGTTCCCTTATACACAGAGGGTGGGTTGGGATAGTTGTTTTACCTCTGAGCGGCACTTTTTTGCACACAGTGGGCTAAATGGCCAGGTCACAAGGACCCCGAAGATTCAGAGAAGGTTGGGGGAAGGAACCCACTGGAACAGCTGTTGGGAGACAGATGGCAGCCTCCCGTCAAGGCCATCCAGCGTGTTCTTTAATGTTGGGTTGTTTTACCTCTGAGCGGCATTTTTTTGCACACCATGGGCTAAATGGCCAGGTCACAAGGACCCCGAAGACCCAGAGAAGGTTGGGGGAAGGAACCCACTGGAACAGCTGTTGGGAGACACATGGTAGCCTCCCGTCAAGGCCATCCAGCGTGTTCTTTAATGTTGGGTTGTTTTACCTCTGAGCGGCACTTTTTTGCACACCATGGGCTAAATGGCCAGGTCACAAGGACCCCGAAGACTCAGAGAAGGTTGGGGGAGGGGACCCACTGGAACAGCTGTTGGGAGACAGATGGTAGCTTCCCATCAAGGCCATCCAGCGTGTTCTTTAACGTTGGTTTGTTTTACCTCTGAGCGGAACTTTTTTGCACACAGTGGGCTAAATGGCCAGGTCACATGGACCCCAAAGGCTCAGAGAAGGTTGGGGAAGGGAACTCACTGGAACAGCAGTTGGGAGACGGATATTAGCCTCCCAATCGGTGTCCCCTACTGACTTTGGGCAGGGCGGGCAGAGGTAGTTTCAATTTACGTAGTTAGAAATCATTAAATATGGAAGAAACGAAACATTTAACGAATATTTTAGGCGATTTATTTATGGTAGAAATTTGAAATTTAGGGGGTTAAATGCCAAGAAATATTCCCCTGGGAGGAACAATCTGTCACCTTTTCTCACAGGGGTGTGAGAAAAGCGACCTTTGAATTTAAGGAAAAAAAAGAGAAATATTTTTTATGTTGTTTAATAAAATACTACTATTGGCTTTGGGTTGGGTTGTTTCACCTCTGAGCGGCACTTTTTTGCACACCATGGGCTAAATGGCCAGGTCACATGGACCCCGAAGGCTCAGAGAAGGTTGGGGGAGGGGACCCACTGGAACAGCTGTTGGGAGACAGATGGTAGCCTCCCGTCAAGGCCATCCAGCGTGTTCTTTAACGTTGGGTTGTTTTACCTCTGAGCGGCACTTTTTTGCACACCATGGGCTAAATGGCCAGGTCACATGGACCCCGAAGGCTCAGAGAAGGTTGGGGGAGGGGACCCACTGGAACAGCTGTTGGGAGACATATGGTAGCCTCCCGTCAAGGCCATCCAGCGTGTTCTTTAACGTGCACAGGGTATGGCTCTCCCACACACGGGGCCACGGCTCAACGTGCCATCCGACGGACGGCGCCCTTTTCAAGCCCATCGGTGTCCCCAACTGACCGTGGGCAGGGCGGGGAATTTTGCGGAGATAAATCTCAACGCTGACCCAGCTGGGACTCGAACCTGGGAACTACGGATTACGAGCCTGGCGCCCTACCGACTGAGCCACCCCCGCCCCTACTACTATTGGCATTTTCTCAATCATATGTTAGTTCGAATTAAAAATTATAAAGGGTGCAAAAGTAAACAGATGTTAGAGGTTATTTTTTATTTATTTTAAAGAAGAACGAAAAAATTCATTTTGTTTGAAAACGAGATTCCCATATTCGTTAGAGGCGATATGCGTTCTCGTTTATTTCTAGAATAGTCTGCTCTCTGTCTCGTAAGGCGGGAGTGGCTCAGTCGGTAGCGCGCCAGGCTCGTAATCTGCAGTTCTCAGGTTCGAGTCCTAGCTGGGTCAGCGTTGAGATTTATCTCCGTAAAATTTCCCGCCCTGCCCGAGGTCAGTAGGGGCCGCCGTCCGTCGGATGGGACGTTAAGCCGTGGCCCCGTGTGCGGGAGAGCCATACCCTGTGCACGTTAAAGAACACGCTGGATGGCCTTGACGGGAGGCTGCCATCTGTCTCCCAACAGCTGTTCCAGTAGGTCCCCTCCCCCAACCTTCTCTGAGCCTTCGGGGTCCATGTGACCCGGCCATTTAGCCCATTGTGTGCAAAAAAGTGCCGCTCAGAGGTAAAACAACCCAACAACCCAACCCTCCCCCAACCTTCTCTGCACGGCAAAAAAGTACCGCTCAGAGGTAAAACAACCCAACCTACATATGTATGTACTTACCTGATGTATCTAGGGTCTCCAACCTACATATGTGTAGTTACCTGATGTATGTAGGGTCTCTAACCTATGAAAATTACTTTAGTGGTACCAGATTAAAAGAACCTCATTCAAGTCATGACATACTTCTTTTTTCTAAATCAATGAAACTGAATTTTAAAGCATTTGAAACTTTAGAGTTTTGTATTGTATATACTGTACATGTGTCTTTTATTAATTTGTGGCTAAATAATACCTTTGGGTAATGATATATGTGTTTTAATCTATTTACAGAATTGTGAGTGCCTTTGTAAAACAAACATGACTAAGAACAAGTAAGTGACACTTTATCTCTTATGCATAAGTTAACATGCAATGGATTGAAAGCACAATTTATTATACACCTCGCACCCATCTGCAAACCTTCCCTATTCCGCTACAATAATGCGATCATCCAAAACCCCTTAAGGGCTATACACTGGTCAGATATCTTCCTGTTTTATAACGTACAGTCGCTCAAAAAATTATCCGAACACTATGGTTGATTACAGAATTCAGAAAAAACATCTGGCAACGATTTTTTTAGAAATTAGTGAGAAGATTATTAATAATTATTAATTATTATTATTATTAAATATTATATAATATATATATTATAAATTAATGAGAAGATAATTATATAACTATTATTAATAATATTATTAACTATTTATTAACTATTATTAATAATATTATATATATTTATATGATAAATATTATTAATAATAATGAATAATACATACACGAAGGTTGTCAGATTACTAATTTCTAAAAAAAAATCGTTGCCAGATATTTTTTTTGAATTCTGTAATCAACCATAGCGTTCGGATACTTTTTTGAGCCACTGTACCTATTGAGACCATCATCGCCACACAAGGCTATATTGATGCATTCACCAACCACCTACAACCATTCATACGGGACGGGAGAGGTTCAGTCGGTAGCGCGCTAGGTTCGTAATTTGTAGTTCCCAGGTTCGAGGTCCAGCTGGGTCAGCGTTGAAATTTATCTCCGCAAAATTCCCTGCCCTGCCCATGATCAGTAGGGGACACCGATGTCCTTGGAAAGGCCACCGTTCACGGATGGGACGTTAAGCCGTGGTCCCGTGTTCGGGAGAGCCATACCCTGTGTATGTTAAAGAACACGCTGGATGGCCTTGACGGGAGGCTACCATCTATCTCTCAACAGCTGTTCCAGTGAGTCCCCTCCCACAACCTTCTCTGAACCTTCGGGGTCCTTGTGACCTGGCCATTTAGTCCCATGGCGTGCAAAAACAAAGTGCTGCTCAGAGGTAAAACAACCCAACCCATTCTTGGCTATCCATTTCCCACAGCAGGATACCTTCTTTGAACAAATAATGTCCTGTCTCCTCATTCCCTTCTGGTAAAGGACTGGTTTGAGGAGCATTCCAGTGAGTTCACAACCCTGAAATGGCCCACTCACTCTCCAGACTTGAACCGTATTGAGCATCTGTGGAACGAGGTGGAGCGATGATTTCGAGCCCGAAACCCAACACGAGCAACTCTCTACAGTTTCAGAAGGCCACAAAACCATCCGAACGTTTCCAACACCTGGTAGAGTCTATATTACGATGTTACATCAGTCCCAACAGCTGGTCCGGGAGGATGAGACAGGGCATTGTCTTGCTCAAAGAAGGCATCCTGCTGTGGGAAATGGAGAGCCATGAATGGGGTATAGGTGGTTGGAGAATGCTTCGACATAGCCTTGGGTGGCGATGATGGTCTCAATAGGTACAGTCGCTCAAAAAAGTATCCGAACACTATGGTTGATTACAGATTTCAGAAAAAATATCTGGCAACGATTTTTTTCAGAAATTGGTGATCTGGCAACCTTCATGGCACGTGATTGCAGAATTCAGGAAAAATATCTGTAGCGTGTACAGCAACTGTACACGCTCCAGTTACCGTTCACAGCAAACTGGAGCGTGTGCAGTTACTGTACACGCTCCAGTTTGCTGTGAACGGTAACTGCACACGCTCAATATTTCCGTGAGTGATCCCACACGATCAAGTGTCAAAATAATATGACCACCTACAGTCGCTCAAAAAAGTATCCGAACACCATGGTTGATCACAGAATTCAGAAAAAATATCTGGAGCGGTACAGCAACTGTACACGCTCCAGTTACCGTTCATCCAGTTACCGGCAGGTTGCCAGATCACTAATTTCTAAAAAAATCGTTGCCAGATATTTTTTCTGAATTCTGTAATCAACCGTAGTGTTCGGATACTTTTTTGAGCGACTGTACAAAGCCCTCACAACACCAGCAACAGTTATTGAGGCCCTTCACATTGCTAAACTTCAAGGTCAGAGGTCAAATTGCTACATTCTAGTGCTACATGGGCTGTGATGGCTCACTCTGTAGCGTGCCAGTCACAGACGAGATTTATCTCCGCAAAACTGATCTCTTTGTCCACAGTCATGAGAGTATACCAATGGGTTTGGAAGGCTGTCGTCCATCGCATGGACATTAAGCTGTGGCCCCATGTGCATGGACCCGAGCCATATCCTGTGACATGTTAAAGAACATGTTGGATGGCCTTGACAAAAATTACCATCTGTCTCCCAACAGCTGTTAAAGTGGGTCCCCTTCCGCTAACCTTCTCTGAGCCTTCGGGGTCCTTGTGACCTGGCCATTTAGCCCATGGTGTGCAAAAAAGTGCCACTCAGAGGTAAAACAACCCAACCCAACCGCACCAGTGCTACAGAGCTTAAAATTGGTGCATAGTGCTATTTCGGATCGTAGATCTCGGAAATATTAAAATTTTCTAGCTCTTAACGTTTATGAGAAATTCTCTTCCCCTGCACCGATCGGCGTGAAAAAGGCCATCGTCCGTCGGATGGGACGTTAAGCCGTGGTTCCGTGTGCGGGAGAGCCATACCCTGTGCACGTTAAAGAACACGCTGGATGGTATTGACGGGAGGCTACCATCTGTCTCCCAACAGATGTTCCAGTGGGTTCCCTCCCCCAACTTTCTCAGAACCTTCGGGTCCTTGTGACCTGGACATGCCTGTTGCATGTTTCCTGGAGACATGGGTTCGAATCCCACTCATTGCAAAAAAAATTATTTTTCAGCTGGTCGAGTGTTTAGCGCGCTTGGCTACTGATCTAAGGAACCTGGGTTCGAGCCCGGGTAAGGCATGGATGTTCGTGTTGTTTTTCTGCTGAGGTCCTGCCAACCTCACAGACCTTCTACTTTGGCATATAAACTGACAGGATCCTGGCAGACCTCTGTGGCAAGCAGCTGCTTGAGGGAGGTATTTATTTATTTCATGAGTTCCATATCTATAGGACACATCCTGTGATTCTTTACTACTGATGTAAACATTAGTTTGAATTCTTTATCGATCGTCTCAACTGTAGCAAATATATCTGCTGCATATTGGCAATAGTTTGTCTGTGTGAGGAAAAAAAACTCATTTTAAACCGTAAGAATTTATTACACAGCCAACCAAAAACAAAAAAAAATTTGGTACCTCCAAAAGTTCTTTTCCCCCGTAAAAAAGGGAAGAATTATTCCTAAATAGTAGCGTTAGGATCGCTAAATAATAATAATAGTGTTTAATCCTAATAGTAGCGTTAGGATCGCTATATAACTTCCTTTGATCATAACGCAAAGCAACGTAAGCGTTTAGCGATTTAATCCCCCCCCCCCCCCAAGAAAAAAAATAATTTACGGATTTTTCTTTTAAACAGTGTTAAACAGTTAATTCCTTTATAGCTTCTTCTCGTCGTGGCGTGGGGTTGAGTTGTTTTACCTCTGAGCGGCACTTTTTTTGCACACCATGGGCTAAATGGCCAGATCACATGGACCCCGAAGGCTCAGAGAAGGTTGGGGGAGGGGACCCACTGGAACAGCTGTTGGGAGACATATGGTAGTCTTCCGTCAAGGCCATCCAGCGTGTTCTTTAACGTTGGGTTGCATTACTTCTGAGCGGAACTTTTTTGCACACCATGGGCTAAATGGCCACGTCACAAGGGTTGGGTTGTTGGGTTGTTTTACCTCTGAGCGGCACTTTTTTGCACACCATGGGCTAAATGGCCAGGTCACATGGACCCCGAAGGCTCAGAGAAGGTTGGGGGAGGGGACCCACTGGAACAGCTGTTGGGAGACAGATGGTAATCTCCCGTCAAGGCCATCCAGCGTGTTCTTTAACGTGCACAGGGTATGGCTCTCCCGCACACGGGGCCACGGCTTAACGTCCCATCCGACGGACGGCGGCCTTTCCAAGCCCATCGGTGTCCCCTACTGACCGTGGACAGGGGCGGGGAATTTTGCGGAGATAAATCTCAACGCTGACCCAGCTGGGACTCGAACCTGGGAACTACAGATTACGAGCCTGGCGCGCTACCGACTGAGCCACCCCCGCCCCCACGTCACAAGGACCCCGAAGACTCAGAGAAGGTTGGGGGAGGGGACCCACTGGAACAGGTGTTGGGAGACAGATGGTAGCCTCCCGTCAAGGCCATCCAGCGTGTTTCTTTAACGTTGGGTTCCATTACCACTGAGTGGCACTTTTTTGCACACCATGGGCTAAATGTCCAGGTCACAAGGACCCCGAAGGCTCAGAGAAGGTTGGGGGAGTGGACTCACTGGAACAGCTGTTGGGAGACAGATGGTAGCCTCCCGTCAAGGCCATCCAACGTGTTCTTTAACGTGTACAGGGTATGGCTCTCCCGCACACGGGGCCACGGGTTAACGTCCCATCTGACGGCGGCGGTCTTTCCAAGCCCATCGGTGTCCCCTACTGACCGTGGGCAGGACGGGGAATTTTGCGGAGATAAACCTCAACGCTGACCAAGCTGGGACTCGAAACTGGTAACAGATTACGAGCCTGGCTCGCTACCGACTGAGCCACCCCCGCCCCAGAAGGCCAGGACTGAGCAGAAAAAGAACACATACATATCTGCGTTATCCGGGGCTCGAATCCATGGCCCTTTGATCAGTAGCCAAGAGCGCTAACCACTTGGCCAAAATAAGGGGGGGGAAATAATTTCATGGGGGGGGGGGCGAAGCATAATGAGTTGTATACGAAATCAAAGCTTGCAACATGGGAAGTGTCATCTACGATGTATTGCAGAGTTTACACCTGAACCACTCCGGGTATACCTTCTAGAAAGGGGCGGGGGTGGCTCAGTCGGTAGCGCGCCAGGCTCGTAATCTGTAGTTCCCAGGTTCGAGTCCCAGCTAAGTCAGCGTTGAGATTTATCTCCGTAAAATACCCCGCCCTGCCCACGGTCAGTAGGGGACACCGATGAGCTTGGAAAGACCGCCGTCCGTCGGATGGGACGTTAAGCCGTGGTCCCGTGTGCGGGAGAGCCATACCCTGTGCACGTTAAAGAACACGCTGGATGGCCTTGACGGGAGGCTACCATCTGTCTCCCAACAGCTGTTCCAGTGGGTTCCCTCTCCCAACCTTCTCTGAGCCTTCGGGGTCCATGTGACATGGCCATTTAGCCCATGGTGTGCAAAAAAGTGCCGCTCAGAGCTAAAACAACCCAACCCTTCTAGAAAATATTATATCTAGTGACATTTTTACTATTTCTATTTATATTTTCATTAAGTTCCATATTTGCATCTCTTGTCCTTTTAACATTTTGGAGATAGCTCTTTTTCACTATATAATGATATGAAAATGTTCAGTACTTTGTACGTTTATAAAACCCGTATATGACGTCATCTTTGGTGTTTAGTCTTCCCCACAGATGTCCCTTTCTGAAGGGTTACATGGAACCCAGACGACACATGCTGGAGCCGAGGCAGATGACAACCAGGGAATGGGAGTCTCTCCGCGAAGCAGCTTGCTTCTGGAAAGACAAATATGACCGGTAAGTCTTCATTTCTTATTATGAAGCAAATCTCTCCTTTCCACACACATATAAGGTTGCTTACAAGTAGGGTGTCCGAATCAGAGCTATCACATATACGTGTAAAGTTTACCCAAATATATGTAAAATTTTAAAATATTACCGCAATTGTTCATATACATAGGTGTTGGGTTGTTTTACATCTGAGCGGCAGGGCGCGGGTGCTCAGTCGGTAGCGCGCCAGGCTCGTAATCTGTAGTTCCCAGGTTCGAGTCCCAGCTGGATCAGCGTTGAGATTTATCTCCGCAAAATTCCCCTCCCTGCCCACGGTCAGTAGAGGACACCGATGGGCTTGGAAAGGCCGCTGTCCGTCGGATCGGACGTTAAGCCGTGGTCCCGTGTGCGGAAGAGCCATACCCTGTGCACGTTAAAGAACACGCTGGATGGCCTTGACGGGAGGCTACCATCTGTCTCCCAACAGCTGTTCCAGTTGGTCCCCTCCCCCAACCTTCTCTGAGCCTTCGGGGTCCATGTGACCTGGCCATTTAGCCCATGGTGTGCAAAAAAGTGCCGCTCAGAGGTAAAACAATCCAATCCAATCTGAGCGACACTTTTTTTTGCACACCATGGGCTAAACGGCCAGGTCACAAGGACCCCGAAGGCTCAGAGAAATTTGGGTGAGGGGACCAACTGGGTAGCTGTTTGGAGACAGATGTTAGCCTCCCGTCAAGGCCATCCAGCGTGTTCTTTAACGTGCACAGGGTATGGCTCTCTTTCGCGCACGGAGCCACGGCGTAACGTCCCATCTGATGGTCTTTCCAAGCCCATCGGTGTCCCCTACTGACCATGGATAGAGCGGGGAGCTTTGCGGAGATAAATCTAAATGCTTACCTAGCTGGGAACTACAGATTACGAACCTGACGCGCTACCGATTGAGCCATCCCAGCCCTTATACATAGGTGTGGGCAGCACATTTCATTAGAGTGTGGACCAAGCCATCGGTGTCCCCTTCTGCCCGTGGGCAGGGCGGAGAATTTTGCGGAGATACTGGATCCAGTCGCAGCTCGAACTTGGAAGACTACGAGCCTGGAGCGTGAAGTGGATCCCCCAAGAATACATTTTTCGATTCTTTTGGCTTCACGAAGGTTATCAATAAGACTCTGACTAAAAAAAGCAGTGGAGTCCAAAAAGTGATACTCGTATTTTACTTTATTCATCCATGTCCTTCAAGGTAAAGGTGATAATTATCAAGGACATTGGGGGAAAGGACTTGTTGTAAGAGATTAACGCCGCATTATCGTCAAGATAAGACACGACTCGTGCTCTCTCTTATCTACTTCATTCACGAAATTGTGACCTGGGAGGAACAGATTGCAGCCAACCTTTGCAACGAATGGCAGATTTATCGTTCTTGTGTTAACATTGTATTTCGCAATGCATTGCACATGTTACACTTGAATTCAGTAGTGTCCGTGATGCACTGATATCATGTTAGTCGCAGAAGGTTCGAAAATTTAGTTTTGGGGGTGGGGGTCTTATAATTAAGTGTTTTTTTGAGGGGGAATAAGTGAGATCTGGAATTTGGTTTCGTGGAAGTTCGATTTTTTTTACGGGTTGGGGGTCCTAGAATTGAGTTTTGTGGAAGTTGTTCGATTTTTATTAGAGGGTGGGGATCCTAGAATTAAGTTTGTGGAAGGTTCAGATTTTTTTCAAGAGGGTGAGGGTCCTAGAATTAAGTTTCGTGGAAGGTTCGATTATTTCATGGGGTGAGGGTCCTAGAATTAAGTTTCGTGGAAGGTTCGATGTCTTCAAGGGAGTGGGTGTCCTAGAATTAAGTTTCGTGGAAGGTTCGATTATTTCAGGGGGTGAGGGTCTTAGAATTAAGTTTCGTGGAAAGTTCGATATTTCGGGGGGGGGGGGGAAGAATTAAGTTTCGTGGGTGGAAGGTTCGATTTCTTCAAGGGGTGGGTATCCTAGAATTAAGTTTTGTGGGAAGTTCGATTTTTTCCCCCCTAGGAGGTAGTGGTCCTAGAATTAAGTTATTAAGTTTCGTGGAAGGTATGATTTTTTTTAGGGGGTGGGGGGGCCTAGAATTAAGGTTCGTTGAAGGTTCGAGATTTTGACTTCCTGGTACACAGCAAATATGGTTCGGGGAAGGCTCGAAAATTTACTTTTTTTGGGGGGAGGAGGAGGATCTAAGAATTTAGTTTCGAGAAGGGGGCATTGAATAAGACCTGAGTAGAGTTTCCCAATTACTAAAATATTCCACAGGACAGGAAAGATTAAAACGATATTCTATATGGAATGAAACTTTATAGTTGTATTTTTTTAATCTATTTTTAGCGTTGGACCTATACTATGGGGCTAAAATAAAATTATACAAAGGCAAATGTTTTAGATTTCAAAGCCGGTAGACAAGTTTGAGATTTGGAATAAGACGATCGAATTTTCGAGAGGAAGGGGGGGGGGGGTGTCTCTACCCCCTCCCCTTCCTCTCTTAATTTCTTTTAGATCCGGGACTAGAGGCATTCAATACATTATTTTATTTTATGTGGCATAAAATTAGATTTTTGTTAGATTTTAAAACAGATTAAATCCTTTAAATATTTAGGCAAAATTAATTTCCCTTCTTTCATTCTTCCCTTTGTTCAGGGGCGGGGGTGGCTCAGTCGGTAGCGCGCCAGGCTCGTAATCTGTAGTTCCCAGGTTCGAGTCCCAGCTGGGTCAGCGTTGAGATTTCTCTCCGCAAAATTCCCCGCCCTGTCCACGATCAGTAGGGGACAAAGATGGGCTTGAAAAGGCCGCCGTCCGTCGAATGGGACGTTAAGCCGTGGCCCCGTGTGTGGGAGAGCCATACCCTGTGCACGTTAAAGAACACGCTGGATGGCCTTGACGGGAGGCTACCATCTGTCTCCCAACAGCTATTCCAGTGGGTCCCCTCCCCCAACCTTCTCTGAGCTTTCGGGGTCCTTGAGACCTGGCCATTTAGCCCATGATGTGCAAAAAAGAGCCGCTCAGAGGTAAAACAATCCAATCCAAACCCTTTGTTCAACGGTTGTGCTGGCCTCATGCATCAAGGTGATCTTGGTCCAACCCCTTTTCTCACCGAGGGTTGCAGGTGAAGAATCTTAGTGTAGGTTGGGTTGTTTTACCTCTGAGCGGCACTTTTATGCACACCATGGGCTAAATGGCCAGGTCACAAGGACCCCGATTGCTCAGAGTAGGTTGGGGGAGGAGACCAACTGGAACAGCTGTTAGGAGACAGATGGTAGCCTCCCGTCAAGGCTATCCAATGTGTTCTTTAACGTTCATAGGGTATGGCTCTCCCGCACACGGGACACGGCTTAACGTCCCATCTGACGGACGGCGGCCTTTCCAAGCCCATCGGTGTCTCCTACTGACCGTGGGCAGGAAAGGGAATTTTGCGGAGATAATCTCAACGCTGACTCAGCTGGGACTAGAACTTGGGAACTGCAGATTACGAACCTGGCGCGCTACCGACTGAGCCACCCCCGCCGTAATCTTAGTGTAAACACAGTGGGGAATCGGATCGAAGGATTCCTAAATGAAACTATGAGAAGAGAAACTTATATTTTGCTCTCATTAACGATGTAAGCGTGTGAGATAAGTTTGTACAACCCAGAGATCGACCGGGGGCGAAGTGCCCCCCCCCCACCTCCCCTTGAGAATGCTAGTAAGGAAATGGATGCCAAAAATTATTAAAATTTAGCGTATTTCACGCATTTTTCAATATTTTTTTTAAAAAAACCTCTAAAGTGAAGGGAAAATTGTTACACTGCAATAGAAATCGAGTTTCTTCTCCCCCCCCTCACCCCCAGAGACGTACCCAGGAGTACGTCTGCCCCCCACCTCCCGAAATTCCTTTCGTCCTATACGAAAATTCAAGGTTGGGTTGTTTGGGTTGTTTTACCTCTGAGTGGCACTTTTTTTGCACACCATGGGATAAATGACCAGGTCATAAGTACCCCGAAGGCTCAGAGAAGGTTGGGGGAGGGGCCCCACCGGAACAGCTGTTGGGAGACAGATGGTAGCCTCCCGTCAAGGCCAGCGTGTTCTTTAACGTTGGTTTGTTTTACCTCTGAGTGGCACTTTTTTGCACATCATGGGCTAAATGGCCAGGTCACATGGACTCCAAGGCTCAGAGAAGGTTGGGGGAGGGGACCCACTGGAACAGCTGTTGGGAGACAGATGGTAGCCTCCCGTCAAGGCCATCCAGGGTGTTCTTTAACGTTGGGTTGTTTTACCTCTGAGCTGCACTTTTTTGCACATCATGGGCTAAATGGCCAGATCACAAGGACCCGGAAGGCTCAGAGAAGGTTGGGGGAGTGGACCCACTGGAACAGCTGTTATGAGACAGATGGTAGCCTCCCGTCAAGGCCATCCAGCGTTTTCTTTAACGTTGGGTTGTTTTACCTCTGAGGGGCACTTTTTTGCACACCATGGGCTAAATGGCCAGGTCACATGGACCCCGAAGGCTCAGAGAAGGTTGGGGGAGGGGACCCACTGGAACAGCTGTTGGGAGACATGGTAGCTTCCCGTCAAGGCCATCCAGCGTGTTCTTTAACGTTGGGTTGTTTTACCTCTGAGCTGCAATTTTTTGCACATCATGGGCTAAATGGCCAGGTCACAAGGACCCGGAAGGCTCAGAGAAGGTTGGGGGAGTGGACCCACTGGAACAGCTGTTGGGAGACAGATGGTAGCCTCCCGTCAAGGCCATCCAGCGTGTTCTTTAAAGTGCACAGGGTATGGCTCTCCCGCACACGGAGCCACGGCTTAACGTTCCATCCGACGGACGGCGGCTTTTCCAAGCCCATCGGTGTCCCCTACTGACCGTGGGCAGGGCGGGGAGTTTTGCGGAGATAAATCTCAACGCTGACCCAGCTGGGAAACGTACCCAGGAGTACGTCTGCCCTCCACCTCCCGGTACCCCCCCCACCTCCACCTCCCGAAATTCCTTTCGTCCTATACGAAAATTGAAACTTGTCTATCTATTTTGGAAAAGAAAAAGTTATCTTTCTACAATTTCATTTTAGCTCCTCGGTAGATGTTTGACACTACAATAGATTTAAAAGGCAGTTATAAAATTTTATTCCATATAGAATACCATTTTCTGTCCTATCTGTCCGTAACTGTCTGTAACCTTTTCTGTCCCGTGGAAAATTTTAGTAATTGAAAACCCTACTGAAAGCTTATTCTCAGACATACACCTAATCAGACCTCCAAGCTACGCCCTCCGACTTCCCCCCCCCCTCGAAATTAAATCCTGGGTACGAGCCTGCCCCTCCATCCCACACCCCAACACCTTACCTTTACCCCCTGCTTGATTGTGTACAGTCGCTCAAAAAAGAAATACCCGAACACTATAGTTGATTAGAGAATTCAGAAAAAATATCTGGCAACGATTTTTTTAGAAATTAGTGATCTGGCAACCTTCGTGTCACGTGATTACAGAATTCAGGAAAAATATCTGGAGCGTGTACAGCAACTGTACACGCTCCAGTTACCGTTCACAGCAAACTGGAGCGTGTGCAGTTACTACACACGCTCCAGTTTGTTGTGAACGGTAATATAACTGTTTTATATACAGTACCAGTGCAGTACCAGTTTTATAGTTTTATCTGTCTATACAAGGGGTACGCCAGTTACATACACATTTCCAGGGGGTACCTGAAGCATAAGAGGTTGAGAACCACTGATATATATGTTTTATTTTATTCCCATTGTTATACTATAACTATAGTTTTATCTATCTATACAAGGGGTACGCCAGTTACATACACATTTCCAAGGGGTACGTGAAGCATAAAAAGTTGAGAACCACTGATATATATGTTTTATTTTATTCCCATTGTTATACTATAACTATAGTTTTATCTATCTATACAAAGGGTACGCCAGTTACATACACATTTCCAGGGGGTACGTGAAGCATAAAAGGTTGAGAACCACTGATATATATGTTTTATTTTATTCCCATTGTTATACTGTAACTATAGTTTTATCTATCTATACAAGGGATACGCCAGTTACATACACATTTCCAGGGGGTACGTGAAGCGTAAGAGGTTGAGAACCACTGATATATATGTTTTATTTTATTCCCATTGTTATACTATAACTATAGTTTTATCTATCTATACGAGGGGTACGCTATATGTTATACTATAACTATATATATATACTATGACTATATATATATATGCTTGTTATACTATAACTATAGTTTTATCTATCTATACAAGGAGTACTAAATTCTTAGATCCTCCCCCTCCCCAAAAAAAGTAAATTTTCGAGCCTTCCCCAAACCATATTTGCAATAAAACATTTCCAGGGGGTACGTGAAACATAAAAGGTTGAGAACCACTGATATATATGTTTTATTTTATTCCCATTGTTATACTATAACTATAGTTTTATCTATCTATACGAGTGGTACGCCAGTTACATACACATTTCCAGGGGGTAAGTGAAGCATAAAAGGTTGAGAACCACTGATATATATGTTTTATTTTATTCCCATTGTTATACTATAACTATAGATTTATCTGTCTATACAAGGGGTACGCCAGTTACATACACATTTCCAGGGGGTACGTGAAACATAAAAGGTTGAGAACCACTGATATATATGTTTTATTTTATTTCCATTGTTATACTATAACTATAGTTTTATCTTTCTATACAAGGGGTACGCCAGTTACATACACATTTCCAGGGGGTACGTGAAGCATAAAAGGTTGAGAACCACTGATATATATGTTTTATTTTATTCCCATTTTTATACTATAACTATAGTTTTATCTATCTATACAAGGGGTACGCCAGTTACATACACATTTCCAGGGGGTACGTGAAACATAAAAGGTTGAGAACCACTGATATATATGTTTTATTTTATTCCCATTGTTATACTATAACTATAGTTTTATCTATCTATACAAGGGGTACGCCAGTTACATACACATTTCCAGAGGGTATGTGAAGCATAAAAGGTTGAGAACCACTGATATATATGTTTTATTTTATTCCCATTGTTATACTATAACTATAGTTTTATCTATCTATACAAAGGGTACGCCAGTTACATACACATTTCCAGGGGGTAAGTGAAGAATAAAAGGTTGAGAACCACTGATATATATGTTTTATTTTATTCCCATTGTTATACTATAACTATAGTTTTATCTTTCTATACAAGGGGTACGCCAGTTACATACACATTTCCAGGGGGTACGTGAAGCATAAAAGGTTGAGAACCACTGATATATATGTTTTATTTTATTCCCATTGTTATACTATAACTATAGTTTTATCTTTCTATACAAGGGGTACGCCAGTTACATACACATTTCCAGGGGGTACGTGAAGCATAAAAGGTTGAGAACCACTGATATATATGTTTTATTTTATTCCCATTTTTATACTATAACTATAGTTTTATCTATCTATACAAGGGGTACGCCAGTTACATACACATTTCCAGGGGGTACGTGAAGCATAAAAGGTTGAGAACCACTGATATATATGTTTTATTTTATTCCCATTTTTATACTATAACTATAGTTTTATCTATCTATACAAGGGGTACGCCAGTTACATACACATTTCCAGAGGGTATGTGAAGCATAAAAGGTTGAGAACCACTGATATATATGTTTTATTTTATTCCCATTGTTATACTATAACTATAGTTTTATCTATCTATACAAAGGGTACGCCAGTTACATACACATTTCCAGGGGGTAAGTGAAGCATAAAAGGTTGAGAACCACTGATATATATGTTTTATTTTATTCCCATTGTTATACTATAACTATAGTTTTATCTTTCTATACAAGGGGTACGCCAGTTACATACACATTTCCAGGGGGTACGTGAAGCATAAAAGGTTGAGAACCACTGATATATATGTTTTATTTTATTCCCATTGTTATACTATAACTATAGTTTTATCTTTCTATACAAGGGGTACGCCAGTTACATACACATTTCCAGGGGGTACGTGAAACATAAAAGGTTGAGAACCACTGATATATATGTTTTATTTTATTCCCATTGTTATACTATAACTATAGTTTTATCTTTCTATACAAGGGGTACGCCAGTTACATACACATTTCCAGGGGGTACGTGAAGCATAAAAGGTTGAGAACCACTGATATATATGTTTTATTTTATTCCCATTGTTATACTATAACTATAGTTTTATCTTTCTATACAAGGGGTACGCCAGTTACATACACATTTCCAGGGGGTACGTGAAGCATAAAAGGTTGAGAACCACTGATATATATGTTTTATTTTATTCCCATTGCTATTCTATAACTGTAGGTTTATCTATCTATACAAGGGGTACGCCAGTTACATACACATTTCCAGGGGGTACGTGAAGCATAAAAGGTTGAGAATCACTGATATATATGATTTATTTTACTCCCATTGTTATACTATAACTATAGTTTTATCTATCTATACAAGGGGTACGCCAGTTACATACACATTTCCAGGAGGTACGTGAAGCATAAAAGGTTGAGAACCACTGATATATATGTTTTATTTTATTCCCATTGTTATACTATAACTATAGTTTTATCTTTCTATACAAGGGGTACGCCAGTTACATACACATTTCCAGGGGGTACGTGAAGCATAAAAGGTTGAGAACCACTGATATATATGTTTTATTTTATTCCCATTGTTATACTATAACTATAGTTTTATCTTTCTATACAAGGGGTACGCCAGTTACATACACATTTCCAGGGGGTACGTGAAGCATAAAAGGTTGAGAACCACTGATATATATGTTTTATTTTATTCCCATTGTTATACTATAGCTATAGTTTTATCTTTCTATACAAGGGGTACGCCAGTTACATACACATTACGTGAAGCATAAATGGTTGAGAACCACTGATATATATGTTTTATTTTATTCCCATTTTTATACTATAACTATAGTTTTATCTATCTATACAAGGGGTACGCCAGTTACATACACATTTCCAGGGGGTACGTGAAGCATAAAAGGTTGAGAACCACTGATATATATGTTTTATTTTATTCCCATTGTTATACTATAACTATAGTTTTATCTATCTATACAAGGGGTACGCCAGTTACATACACATTTCCAGGGGGTACGTGAAGCATAAATGGTTGAGAACCACTGATATATATGTTTTATTTTATTCCCATTGTTATACTATAACTATAGTTTTATCTATCTATACGAGGGGTACGCCAGTTACATACACATTTCCAGGGGGTACGTGAAGCATAAAAGGTTGAGAACCACTGATATATATGTTTTATTTTATTCCCATTGTTATACTATAACTATAGTTTTATCTTTCTATACAAGGGATACGCCAGTTACATACACATTTCCAGGGGGTACGTGAAGCATAAAAGGTTGAGAACCACTGATATATATGTTTTATTTTATTCCCATTGTTATACTATAACTATAGTTTTATCTATCTATACAAGGGGTACGCCAGTTACATACACATTTCCAGGGGGTACGTGAAGCATAAAAGGTTGAGAACCACTGATATATATGTTTTATTTTATTCCCATTGTTATACTATAACTATAGTTTTATCTATCTATACGAGGGGTACGCCAGTTACATACACATTTCCAGGGGGTACGTGAAGCATAAAAGTTTGAGAACCACTGATATATATGTTTTATTTTATTCCCATTGTTATACTATAACTATAGTTTTATCTTTCTATACAAGGGGTACGCCAGTTACATACACATTTCCAGGGGGTACGTGAAGCATAAAAGGTTGAGAACCACTGATATATATGTTTTATTTTATTCCCATTGTTATACTATAACTATAGTTTTATCTATCTATACAAGGGGTACGCCAGTTACATACACATTTCCAGGGGGTACCTGAAGCATAAAAGGTTGAGAACCACTGATATATATGTTTTATTTTATTCCCATTGTTATACTATAACTATAGTTTTATCTATCTATACAAGGGGTACGCCAGTTACATACACATTTCCAGGGGGTACCTGAAGCATAAAAGGTTGAGAACCACTGATATATATGTTTTATTTTATTCCCATTGTTATAGTATAACTATAGTTTTATCTTTCTATACAAGGGGTACGCCAGTTACATACACATTTCCAGGAGGTACCTGAAGCATAAAAGGTTGAGAACCACTGCTGTAATGAATAAACTAAACAGATTTTCCTCTTTTAGGTTGTACGAAAGCCACAGGCGACTGCAGAAAGTAAATGAAGGTCTGGAAGAAAAACTGTTAAAAATTGTAAGTATTTCTTCGGGAGAAAAATAATATAAACTTCTCCTGATCTTACATTCTACAAAAAGAACATTTTAAATACCTTTTATTAACATCAGTAATTCTTATCGTAAAAACAGGCTTAACAAAATTTGACTTTATTTAAATATGTTTTTAACAATAACATATACAGGCACTGGACAGAAACATGGAAATAGTTCCATGTGAGGTCCTGCCATCCTCTCAGACCTTCTACTATGGCATATAAACTGACAGGCTGCTTGAGGGATATTTATTATTATTATAGCAATCAGAACTTAATAACTTCCTGAACATGATTTTAAATGCAAAATATATCTAAAATAAAGATCTTGATTTTAAACCAATGTTTGTTCATTGTTTAGAGTTATGAACGCTGCAATACTTAACAGGCTACAAAAAAAATTGATCCAAAATATAATTAAAACATTAAAACAAGAGATCAGAGAATATGCTGGGTCTAGTAAAGTACCAGGTGCTTTGCATCCAATACTGATCTTTTAAAGTTTTAATTAAAATTTTTTGATCTTGTTTTTATAGCCTGTTAAATATTTCAGCGTTCAAAATCTTTGAATACTGAACTAATATTGTTTAAAATCGAGATTTTGACACATTTAATTGAGATCTTTAATTTATCTTCAGACATATTTTTCATTAAAAATCGTATTGAATAAGTTGGGTTGGGTTGTTTTACCTCTGAGCAGCACATTTTTGCACACCATAGGCTAAATGGCCAGGTCTCATGGACCCCGAAGGCTCAGAGAAGGTTGGGGGAGGGGACCTACTGAAACAGCTGTTGGGAGACAGATGGCAGCCTCCCCTCAAGGCCATCCAGCGTATTCTTTAACGTACACAGGGTATGGCTCTCCCGCACACGGGGCCACAGCTTAACGTCCCATCCGACAGACGGCGGCCTTTTCAAGCCCATCGGTGTCCCCTACTGACCGTGGGCAGGGCGGGGAAATTTTGCGGAGATAAATCTCAACGCTGACCCAGCTGGGACTCGAACCTGGGAACTACAGATTACAAGCCTGGCGCGCTACCGACTGAGCCACCCCCGCCCCGTATTGAATAAGTTATTGAGCTCTGAATGACATAAATGATGATATTTGAAATGTGATTTGAATTATGTAAATAATATGAAAAGTTTTTCTCTGCATGGAGTGGCAACAGAAGGTTCTGAGCTAGATTATGATACTACGCAGTTCAACATACAACGGTTCTTACAAGATCATAGGCCAATGAGATAAGAAAATTTAAATTGTCAACCAATGATGTACGAGAATTCTTTGTATTCAAACGTCAATCGTACTCATGGAGGTAGGAATAGGGGAAGGCGCCCTTACTATAAGTTAGCATAGATGGCTAGTGAAGCCGAAGCTGCCATGTTACTCCTACCCTGAGAGTTGCTCTAAAAGGTCTCATTGCTATCGCATGTGGAATGTTTTGTACGAATTTTGGCACAATTAAACCGTAATCGTTCCTAATAACAGCATTATTATTAAAAACATGGGAATTTACTCTTTTTCAATACCTTTTCGTTTCTTTTTTGTGTTTGAATGTGTTTGTGAAAACTGTAGTTGAACACCATGATCAGTTTATTCTGAAAAGTACGCAGACAATCATTTCAACATCCATGATCAAATGATTGTCTGTGTACTTTTTAAGAAAGGTTGTTTAGGTTCATATTGTACGTCTGTCGTAATAAATTACATATCAAATAAAAGCAATTCGACAATAATACCCTACAAGCAAAAAAGGGAGTGAGAGGACATTTCAAACCAGTAGTAATTTTAGCAATAATAGTAGTAGTAGTAACAATTGTTTATGTTACTTTCCAATATAATTAAAATAACAAAAAGTTTAAAAATTCCGGAAGGAAAACTTTATTTAAACTTCTTACCAATGAAATGCTTTCCCTTTTATCTATTTCGTAGATTAATATCTGCAGGAATGTGATATAAAGGAGCCAACTTTTTTTGCACAATCTCTCGCTCGTTAACAAAGACAACACAACTTATAAGTAAGAGCAATATGGCGACATCGGTTACAGTTTCAAGCGATAGAGCATCTCCATCTCTTCCTACCTCCATGATCGTACTATATCTTGGGCTCACTCAGAGTCAACTGTTGCCACTCACGCTATACCAATGTTGTCAAAATTTGCTAAAACTCATGGCCAAACAAACTACTTTGGTTGGCCGTTTTACCTCTGAGCGGCACATTGGTGCACATAATGCTCTAAATGTATACGCTCTAAATGTATGGTTACAAAAACCTCAAGGACTCAGTGAAGGTTGGAAAAATGCAATCCAGTGTGTTCTTTAAAATGCACAGATATGATGACGGACTTGGAAAGGTCACATCTGTCAGATGAGTTATAAAGCCATGACCTCATATACAGGAGAGTTATAGTCTACGAACGTTAAAGAACACCCTAGATGGCTTTGATGGGAAGCTACCACCTGTCTGCTAACAGCTGTCAAGATTGCAAATTTTGACATTTTTTGCCTGGAGGGTTGTTGTTCCCTCATGGGCAGGGGTGGCTCAGTCGATAGTACACCAGGCTCGTAATCTGCAGTCCCCACGTTCGGGTGTCGCCTGGGACAGTGTTGAGATTTATCTTTGCAAAACTCTTTACCCTTCCCTTGGTTAGTAGGGGAGAGCAATGGGCTTAAAAAAGCCTCAGTCCGTTGGACGGGGGGCGGGGGTGGCTCAGTCGGTGGCGCGCCAGGCTCGTAATCGTAGTTCCCAGGTTCGAGTCCCAGCTGGGTCAGCGTTGAGATTTATCTCCGCAAAATTCCCCGCCCTGCCCACGGTTAGTAGGGGACACCGATGGGCTTGGAAAGGCCGCCGTCCGTCGGATGGGACGTTAAGCGGTGGCCCCGTGTGTGGGAGAGCCATACCCTGTGCACGTTAAAGAACACGCTGGATGGCCTTGACGGGAGACTACCATCTGTCTCCCAACACTTGTTCCAGTGGGTCCCCTCCCCTAACCTTCTTTGAGTCCTTGGGGTCCTTGTGACCCGGCCATTTAGCCCATTGTGTACAAAAAGTGCCGCTCATGGGTAAAACAATCCAATCCCTTCCCTCACCCTTCTTTGAGTCCTTGGTGTCCTTGTGATCCGGCCATTTAGTCCATTGTGTACAAAAAGTGCCGCTCATGGGTAAAACAATCCAATCCCTTACCTCACCCTTCTTTGAGTCCTTGGGGTCCTTGTGACCCGGTCATTTAGCCCATTGTGTACAAAAAATGCCGCTCAGAGGTAAAACAATCCAATTCCTTCCCTCACCCTTCTTTGAGTCCTTGGGGTACTTGTGACCCGGCCATTTAGCCCATTATGCGCAACCCTCCACACAAAAAAATTGAAAACCACTATAGGAAATATTAAAAGGTTCAATAGAATCAAAGCCTATAATTTTGCTTCGTTAATTAATTTTATACTCGTGCATTTGTTCGATCAAGAACGACTCGAACAGACTTTGATTCTTAAAAAAAGGAAGATTCTTGTCTTGATATGAATTAATGGCATTTTTTTTATGTTGCAGGTGGAGAAGTTCGAAACGGAGAAGGCAGACTTGACTCGTGATGTGTCAGACTTGACTTCGCGCTTGGTAGAGGCAAGGTTAACAATCGCTGAACTGGAAGAGGAAAATGTAAGTCTGTTTTGTTTTTGGGGTGGGGGTGGCTCAGACGGTAGAGCGCCAGATTCGTAATCTGCAGTTCCCAGGTTCGAGTCCCAGCTGGGTCACCGTTAAGATTTATCTCCGCAAAACTCCATGCCCTGCCCACGGTCAGTAGGGGACACCGATGGGCTTGGAAAGGCTGCCATCAATAGGATTGGACGTTAAGCCATGTCCCCTTGTGTGGGAGCCATACCCTGGGCACGTTAAAGAACACTCTGGATGGACTCGACGAGAGGCTACCATCTGTCTCCCAACAGCTGTTCCAGCCTTCTCTCCACCAACCTTCTCTGAGTCTTCGGGGTCCATGTGACCTGGCCATTTAGCCCATGGTGTGCAAAAAAGTGCCGCTCAGAGTTAAAACAACCCAACCCAAATCGAAATATATATATATTTTTCTGATTAAAGAGAACATTAAAAGAAACTGATGTGGTGAAAACATTATACTTCTCTTAGTATAAATTGATGACTGTGCAAAGCCAAGATGAACAGTGTTTACACAATAGATTATGGTCACAAAAATTTTTCATAAACTTCAAATTCAATTTTTTTGAGGCTATTCATAATCGTGAGGCCCTAAGCTGTAGCTTAGTAAGCTTATGCGTAAGTCCGGCCCTGAAAGTGGGTTGGGTTGTGGGTTGTTTCACCTCTGAGCGGCACTTTTTTGCACACCATGGGCTAAATGGCCAGGTCACATGGACCCCGAAGGCTCAGAGAAGGTTGGGGGAGGGGACCCACTGGAAAAGCTGTTGGGAGACAGATGGTAGCCTCCCGTCAAGGCCATCCAGCGCGTTCTTTGACGTTGGGTTGTTTTACCTCTGAGCGGCACTTTTTTGCACACCATGGGCTAAATGGCTAGGTCACATGGACCCCGAAGGCTCAGAGAAGGTTGGAGGAGGGGACCCACTGGAACAGCTGTTGGGAGACAGATGGTAGCCTCCCGTCAAGGCCATCCAGCGTGTTCTTTAACGTGCACCGGGTATGGCTCTCCCGCACACAGAGCCATGGCTTAACGTCCCATCCGACGGACGGCGGCCTTTCCAAGCCCATCGGTGTCCCCTACTGACCGTGGGCAGGGCGGGGAATTTTGCGGAGATAAATCTCAACGCTGACCCAGCTGGGACTCGAACCTGGGAACTACAGATTACGAGCCTGGCCATCTACCAACTGAGCCACCCCCGCCCCAGTGAGAAAGGATGCTTTAACATTTACTCAAAAACTCGCACTTGTTCTTGTTCTCCTTTTCCACCTGTGAACTTGTCAATGTTTTAAGTATCAATATACACCGAAGAGCCAAAACATTATGACCACCTGCTTATTATGATGTTGGTGCTCCATGTGCCGCCAAAACTGCTCTTATCCGGCGAGGCATGGACGCTACAAGATTTCTAAACGTGTCTTGTGGTATTTGGTACCAACACGTTACCAGCAGGTCATTTAACTTTTGTAAGTTATGTGGCTGAACCGCCGCATATCCGATGCTGTTCCAACACAAACCACAGATGTTCCATTGGGTTGATGTCTGGGAAATTTGGCGGCCAGGGCAATACCTGGAAATCTTCCTCATGTTCCACGAACCATTCTCGAACACTCCAGGCAGTATGGCATGGCACATTATCTGCTGAAAGAAGGCACTAATAGAGGGGGATACCGTTGCCATGAAAGGATGTACCAGGTCTGCAATGATGTTTAGTAAGTGGTAGACGTCATATTTTCCTGCACATGAACGCCTACACCCAGGTTTCCGTAGAACATTTCCCAAAGCATTACACTTCCTCCACCGGCTTGTTTTCGTCCCATGGTACAATCGCTCAAAAAACTATCAGAACACTCTGGTTGATGACAGAATCCAGAAAAAATATCTGGCAACGATTTTTTTAGAAATTAGTGATCTGGCAACCTACGTGTCACGTAGGTTGCCAGATCACTAATTTCTAAAAAAATCGTTGCCAGATACACGTAGGTTGCCAGATCACTAATTTCTAAAAAAATCGTTGCCAGATATTTTTTCTGGATTCTGTCATGAACTAGAGTGTTCGGATACTTTTTTGAGCGACTGTAGGTGGTCATATTATTTTGATACTAGTTCGTGTGGGCTCACGGAAGTATTGAGCGTGTGCAGTTGCTGTACATGCTCCAGATATTTTTTCTGAATTCTGTCATCAACCATAGTGTTCGGATAGTTTTTTGAGCGACTGTACATCCTGGTGTCAACACTTCCTTAGGTAAATAATGCACACATACCCGGCCGTCCACATGATGCAACAGAAAATGAGATTCATCGTACTAGACGACCTTCTTCCAATCATTCAAAGTCCAGTTTTGAAGCTTCCGTGCCCATTGTAGGCGCTTTCGACGGTGAACCGAGGTTAGCATGGGCACTCGGAGTAGCCTGCGGCTATGCAGCCCCATTTTCGGCAGTGTTCGATGTCCTGTGTGTTGTGATACATTAATCCCGTCACCAGCATTCAAATTACGGGTGAGTTGCGCCACAGTATCCCTTCTATTGGCTCGTATCATACGGGATAGTCTTTGCTCAGTTCTAGCATCGATGAGCTGTGGTCGGCCTACATCTTGCCGGCGGTTCATGATTTTCCCTCCTCGGACCACTTTTTGAAGATACTAACCACGGCTGACTGTGAGCACCCCACAAGCCTCGCCATCTCGGAAATGCTCTGACCCAGTTGTCTGGCCATTACAATTTAGTCTTTATGAAACTCGCTTAAGTCCGTTGCCTTTCCCATCCCTGCCCTGCCCATGGTCAGTAGGGGACACCGATGGGCTTGGAAAGGCTGCCGTCTGTCGGATGGGACGTTAAGCCGTTGCTCCGTGTGTGTGAGAGCCATACCCTGTGCACGTTAAAGAACACGCTGGATGGTCTTGACGGGAGGCTACCATCTGTCTCCCAACAGCTGTTCCAGTGGGTCCCCTCCCCCAACCTTCTCTGAGCCTACGGGGTCCATGTGACCTGGCCATTTAGCCCATTGTGTGCAAAAAAGTGCCGCTCAGAGGTAAAACAACCCAACACAACCTTTCCCATCTGAAGAACGAGAATAACACTAATTAACAGAGCTCAGCATCAGGTGTTATTTATACCGTTTCATGACCTTCACACGTGCCGTCGTTTACCCTCAGTTGCTTCGATTTGCATAAAGACATGTTGGTCATAATGTTTCGACTCTTCATTGTATATATGTTTGGGGAAAGTAAACTTTATTCAGTTCAATATGGCTGTCCTGCGTACAGGGCCATGACTTTACGTTCCATCTGACAGATGGTAGCCTTTTGAAGCACATGGGTGTCTCCTTTCTGAATGTGTGCAGGGCGAGGTTTTGGCCATGGTTTTAGCGGAGATAAATCTCTGATACAGGTGGGACTCTATAAACCCAGCATCCCCTCCTTCATATATATACAGATCTGTGGCGCCCTCCTACACCGAAATTCTAAGAAATCAAAAAAAAAGTAGTAGATTTAAAAAACGAATATTTTTTTACTTACTTGCATTCAACGTATTTATTATTCTATCCCATGTTTTGCGAAGAGGAGATTTTGAATACTGCACTAGACATCGAATTTATCTATTCTATCACCATTTGTTTCAATTCTAACCCAACAGTGAAATTTAACATAGGACTATTTCGAAGACATTTTCTGGCAATGCGTTTGGCCTCACAAGAAAGGATCTACCACAACATTTTTTGGAAGGGGAGGAAAATTAGGATTGAACAGCAGGGCTAGATATAGGGAGGAGGAAGACAGGGCTAGATATAGGGAGGAGGAAGACAGGGCTAGATCTATGGGAGAGGTATTTCACCATTATATTCACCAATTATATTCATTATAATTCCACCAATTATATTTCACCAATTATTAGTTGCTCATTTTTAAATATTTATTGACTACGTATGTTTTAATCTTTTGAAAAAACAAATCTCTCCCCGCCCCCAACATATTTTCAAAACACTCTACGGGGGTGAGAATACCGAAAACCCCAATTTTTAGTTCCATAAGTAGCAGCCAAAAACAGTTTAGGTGGCTTTCAACTACAGATTCTACAGACATTTGCGCATAAGTAGATATAACGAAATTCGAAGGGACTGAGCTACAGAATACGCAAATACAGAATGCCAAATGCCAACTCTCATAGCTGCTGTATTCAGGGGACGTACGAAGAGGAGAACGCCGGCCATTCCCTCCCCGGCCATGAAACAAAATCCTGGGTGAGTGATTGGCCTGACTATGCTATTCAGTAATCACCGAAAATTCCCTTAGAGGGAGTACTCAAAAGGTTCCATTTGGAAACTCTTCTCCACGTGACGTTCAAAATAATGTATGACTTCATTTTGCCAACTCCATGGAATATATAGATATCTATCTAGCAGATACATTCCTGAAACCATCCGGGGCGGGGGTACTCAGTCGATAGCGCGCCAGGCTCGTAAACGGCAATTCCCAGGTTCGAGCCCCAACTGGGTAGGCGTTGAGATTTATCTCCGGAAAACTCGGGTCAGTATGGGACACCGATGGGCTTGGAAAGGTCGCCGTCCTTGGACGGGGACCCACTGGAACTTGGAAAGGTTCCAGTGGGTCCCCTTCCCCAACCTTCTCTGAACCTTCGGGGCCTTTGTAACCCGGCTATTTAGCCCATTGAGTGCAAAAAGGTGCCACTCAGAGGTAAAACAACTCAACCCAATCACGAAAAGCCGTCGCAGCCAGATATGCCAAGAATATTTTTCAGTAATAATTTCATTTAAGTCGTCCCGTGGTCGAGTGTTTAGTGCTCTTGGCTACTGATCAAAGGGACCTGGGTTCGAGTCCCGGATAAGACATGGATGTTCGTGTCGTTTTTCTGCTGAGGTTCCGCCATCCTCACAGACCTTTTATTATGGCGAATAAACTGATAGGTTCCTGTCAGACCTATGTGGCAAGCAGCCGCTTGAGCAGGTATTTATTCTTTCATTATTAATTTCATTTAGAATTTAACCGTAACTCATAATCTCCACTGAAGATTTTCAATTCCTTGGTGTCTGATTTTAAAAACAAGTTGTTTGAGTGTTCTTAAATTAATGACGAAAAATTATGTTCTGCATGGAAAAAATGTTGACAATCATTTTAAAACTTACTCTTGTGAAAATAATATCGAATAGTTTAAAAATTTTGTTTCCGACACTGTTGCCACTAAGGAATTAATAATTATTAAATTAAATCTATCTTCTGTGAGCAAAACGTTCAAAATAACGGTAACATTTGTTCAATTTCTTGTATTAGGCACTTCTTTCGTATGCTTGTTTTCTTTATTTACTAAACAAGTGTGTAAAAATTCAATTTTGGTATTATTTTTTTTGCATTTGCTTTAGTGTGATCAGTAAAGATTTAGATGAATTTTATATATTAAATGAATGTATACAATTATAGAGCGGAAAGGAATTACAGTATTTATTTTTCTCTTTCCTCTTATAAAGTTTTAAAATTGTTCCTCTTTCGTTAGCGATCCTTACGAGGAAAAAAGAACATATTGCACCCAAGGCCTTAGCGTCATTAGACTAATGAACCAGAATGATTTCTTTAACCAGTTACGGTTTGGAGAAAAAGAATAACTTATGCTTGAATAAATTATCTTGCCTCTTCCTTAGTCGCATTCAGAGAGATGTTAAATTGGAAGAGCTTTAACGAAGTGAGAATATTCAAGACGTTAATGACTTTGCAACGAACGATCAACAGAAAATGTAGATAACTCGAAGTAAGGAATGGTAGAATATAAATTATATTGTTACAGATTTTTAAGTTGTATTTTTTTTATATTTGACGTTGATGCTTGAATTCGTAACAAACAGAGAGTAAATCAACTGATTTAATAACTAAGCCTTCCCATGGCCGAGTGGTTAGCATACTTGGCTACTGATCTAAGGGACCTGGGTTCGAGCCCCGGGTAAGGCATGGTTTGAGTGTTTTGTTTTTCTGCTGAGGTCCTGCCATCCTCTCAGATCTCCTACTATGGCATATAAACTGACAGGCTCCTGTCAGACCTCTGTGGCAAACAGCTGCTTGAGGTGTATTTATTTTTATTTTTTTTATTTAATAACTAAGGAAATAACACTTATATCAGTAACATTAAAATTTCAAATTTGTTGGGGCGGGGGTGGCTCAGTTGGTAGAGCGCCAGGATCGTAATCTGCAGTTCTCAGGTTCGAGGGGACAGAGGTGGCTCAGTTGGTAGCGCGCCAGGCTCGTAATCTGCAGTTCCCAGGTTCGAGTCCCAGTTGGGTTAGCGTTGAATTTATCTCCGCAAAACTACCTGCCTTGCCTACGGTCAGTAAGACACACCAATGGGCTTGGAAAGGCTGCCGTCCGTCGGATGGGACGTTAAGTTGTGGCCCCGTGTGCGGGAGAGCCATACCCTGTGCACGTTAAAGAACACACTGGATGGACTTGAGGGGAGGCTACCATCTGTCTCCCAACAGCTGTTCCAGTGGGTTCCCTCCCCCAACCTTCTCTGAGCCTTCGGGGTCCATGTGACCTGGCTATTTAGCCCAGAGTGTGCAAAGAAGTGCCGATCAGAGGTAAAACAACCCAACCCAATATATTGTTTCACCTTTGTTACAGATGACTCGCATTTCCATTTAGTCATAATGAAATGAAGAAGAATTTTGTTTTGTAAGCCTTTATTTGTGTGGATTAATATAATCTATTTCTTTTCCAGGAACAATACCGGAATGATTGCAACATAGCTGTCCGTCTGCTCCAGTGTAAGCCTTCCAACTTTGTAGCCCACAAGTTTAACTCGGTAAGGAACGTTGCTACGAAATACATAATACTAGTTAATCCTTTCACGACCAAGGGAAACATTTTTCCCATTTTAAAATTGGTGATTGTCGTATTTACTTATAACCTTATCTGCATTTTTTTATACAGAATGTCAAAATAGAACGTATGCCGAACGCAATTACGTAAACGGGAACGTTTAGAAAACAAAAACAGAACTGTCAACACGCATAATATATGTACTATGTGCGTTGGATTGGGTTGTTTTACCTCTGAGTGGCACTTTTTTGCACACCATGGGCTAAATGGCCAGGTCACATGGACCCCGAAGGCTCAGAGAAGGTTGGGGGAGGGGACCCACTGGAACGGCTGTTGGGAGACAGATGGTAGCCTCCCGTCAAGGCCATCCAGCGTGTTCTTTAACGTGCACAGGGTATGGCTCTCCCGCACACGGGGCCACGGCTTAACGTCCCATCCGACGGACGGCGGCCTTTCCAAGCCCATCGGTGTTCCCTACTGACCGTGGGCAGGGCGGTGAATTTTGCGGAGATAAATCTCAACGCTGACCCAGCTGGGACTCGAACCTGGGAACTACAGATTACGAGCCTGGCGCGCTACTGACTAAGCCACCCCCGCCCCTGTACTATATGCAATGTTCATCTTTGTTTCACAACCAAAAGAAATTGCTTCGCAGAATATCATAATTAGCACATCATTTTGTATAGTAATTTTATTTCATAATTTTGTATTATTTTAGTTAACATTTTGTTCTAATAAACCAATAAATAAAAGACATTGCATAATAAGCCTAACTATAATTTGTGTTACCTTTATAGTCCATTGGGAAAAATATTTCCCATAAAATTCCAAAAAAAACACATTGTTATGTATTTTTCTTATGATTTTTATTTATTTTACGTCTAAACAAACTAAAATAAACAGTTACATACTAATATTTACTCTTAGAAACCTTATGGTCCTGAAAGGGTTAAACACGCGCCAAAAGTCTGGCGTGAAACGTGTTGATAAATCTTCCCATCGACAAGTTCATTCACAGTTTCCAGCGTAATACTCCATTCACAATGGGGATGGGGGTGGCTCAGTCGGTAGTGCGCCAGGCTCGAAATCTACAGTTCTCAGGTTCGAGTTTCAGCTGGGTCACCGTTAAGATTTATCTCCGCAAAACTCCCGCCCTGTCCACGGTCAGTAGGGGACATCGATGGCTTGGAAAGGCGCCGTCCATCGAATTGGATATTAAGCCGTAGCACCGTGAGCTGGAGAGAGCCATATCCTATGCACGTTAAAGAACACGCTGTATGGCCTTGACAGGAGGCTACCATCTGTCTCCCAACAGCTGTTCCAGTGGGTCCCCTCCCCCAACCTTCTCTGAGCCTTCAGGGTCCATGTAACCTGGCCATTTAGCCCATGATGTGCAAAAAAAGTGCCGCTCAGAGGTAAAACAACCCAACCCAAGACTTGGGTTGGTATATTGTGATGAGTTAGAGTTCAATAAAGTGTGTGTGTCTGTGTAATGTATGTAGAAACACGGTACTAATAAGAAATTTATAAATTTATTTATTATTTTTATTATTTTATTATTAATAATTATTTTTAGGTACTCTTATTACTCTAAAGCCGTCCCATGGCCGACGTTCCATACTTCTATTGATTTTTAATGTTGTTTGTTTTGATAATTTGACCGCTTTTCGGATGATGCTTGCCGACAAAGAAAATTAACCGCCCTCTTTGATTTTTCCGCAAACATGCAGTATAAAAAGACTAACTTCTAAACAAAATCTTCATTCTTCTAATGACTGCGCTGTCGGTTGATAATAATTTTAATATGCTACTATTGTGTAGGGGCGGGGGTGGCTCAGTCGGTAGCGCGCCAGGCTCGTAATCTGTAGTTTTCCAGGTTCGAGTCCCAGCTGGGTCAGTGTTGAGATTTATCTCCGCAAAATTCCCCGCCCTGCCCGTAGGGACAGCGATGAACTTGGAAAGACCACCGCCCATCGGACGTTAAGCCGTGGTCCCGTGTGCGGGAGAGCCATACTATGTGCACGTTAAAGAACTACCAACAGCTGTTCCAGTGGGTCCCCTCCCCCAACCTTCTCTGAAGCCATCGGGGTCCTTGTGACCTGGCCATTTAGCCCATATTATTAAATATATATATTTCTTTTATGCCATCATATAAACTGACTTTTATTTTATCCTAAATCCTGTAAAGCAGCACTCTGCCCATAACCGGTAGGTAGGGGGGCCCGCCTTCAGGATGTGGGGACCATGTCAGTAACCAAGCCGGGACTCGAACCCAGGTCCCTTAGGGGGCGGGGGTGGATCAGTCGGTAGGGCGCCAGGCTCGTAATCTGTACTTCCCAGGTTCGAGTCCCAGCTGGGTCAGCGTTGAGATTTATCCCCGCAAAAATTCCCCGCCCTGCCCACGGTCAGTAGGGGACACCGATGGGCTTGGAAAGGCCGCTGTCCGTCGGATGGGATGTTAAGCCGTGGCCCTGTGTGCAGGAGAGCCGTACCCTGTGAACGTTAAAGAACACGCTGGATGGCCTTGACGGGAGGCTACCATCTGTCTCCCAACAGCT
Source organism: Ryuthela nishihirai (assembly GCA_038380435.1). NCBI lineage: Eukaryota > Metazoa > Arthropoda > Arachnida > Araneae > Heptathelidae > Ryuthela > Ryuthela nishihirai. The sequence goes on along the minus strand of JAWZYU010000034.1, from coordinate 35,962,197 downwards.
GTTCCAGTGGGTCCCCTCCCCCAACCTTCTCTGAGCCTTCGGGGTCCATGTGACCTGGCCATTTAGCCCATTGTTTGCAAAAAAGTGCCGCTCAGAGGTAAAACAACCCAACGCAGGTCCCTTAGATCAGTAGTCAAGTGCTCCAGGCGGAACCGGGAATTGCCGTGGTTGCATAAGATCGCAACATAGAGATCAACCACTCGGTCACGGGACAGCTATCAAACAATTAGGATTATTTTTATTTCAATATTTTAAATTTTCTGATGGCCACACTTGGGAGCCACTGTTCTGAAGTATGAAAAATTCAGTTAATTTTGAAAACCAAAATATAACCAGAATTCGTTTTTTTCTTCACTTTTCCAGTTGCCTCTAGATTTTCAAGAGAAAGTGAAACGCCACCTGAATCGCTACGGCCGACGCGACTCCCAGGAGCAATCCCCAGATGTCCGCACCATCAAGGTACCAGTGCCTACTCTCCCTCCAGCCGCTATGGTCTACTCTGTCAACCGAAGGTCAGCAAGGTCAAAGGTCACGCCTCCTGCTGTCACGGGAGAAACTCCAGACCACGTCTCGGCTGCTATCATCGCCAAGGTACTGGAAGAACGAAGCAAGGAGAGGACTACTAAGAAACAGCGAGTGGGTGACCAGTATGACGTCAGAGACATTGCTACACAGACAGGAGGCACCAGATACAGTTGCACGTGCACCTATCCTAGAGCTCGAAGCCACTCGACTTCCAGTACGGACTCTGGCAACGTGCACTCGAAACACGGTTCTTCGAGTAGCACTGAGACTGCGATCTAGCTGAAGCGACAGAGAAGGGAACGCCACCTGGTGGCGGAAACAAGTAGAGCCTTCTAGGCTCGTGTTGACATCAGATATCAATGTTTTATTTTTATTGCTATATCCAGCTGCAGAAACAAAGACAGAGTGAAAGATTGTAGACCAGTGGTGGTCTATCAGTCAGCAATAGGTTTTACACTCGCCTATACCTGGGAAAAAGACCATTGTTCCCATAATAATAATAATAAGTTATATGGTTAAAACATGTACAAATATGCAATTTTTACCGTTGTTTTCATTTATATATCAGTGCAATACTTTAAAATGGAACATTAATTAAAATATTTTATCAGAATATATTTCATTAACCCTTTCACGACTAAGGGAAACATTTTTCCCATTTTAAAATTGGTGATTGTCGTATTTAATTATAACCTTATCTGCATTTTTTATACAGAATGTCAAAATAGAACGTATGCCGAACGCAATTACGTAAACGGGAACGTTTAGAAAACAAAAACAGAACTGTCAGGATAGAAAACAGACCTGTCAGGACGCATAATATATGTACTATGTGCAATGTCCATCTTTGCCTCACTACCAAAAGAAATTGCTTCGCAGAATATCATAATTAGCATATCATTTTGTATAGTAATTTTATTTCATAATTTTGTATTATTTTAGTTAACATTTTGTTCTAATAAACCAATAAATAAAAGACACTGCATAATAAGCCTAACTATAATTTGTGTTACCTTTATAGTCCATTGGGAAAAATATTTCCCATAAAATTCCAAAAAAACTACACATTGTTATGTATTTTTCTTATGATTTTTATTTATTTTACGTCTAAACAAACTAAAATAAACAGTTACATACTAATATTTACTCTTAGAAACCTTATGGTCCTGAAAGGGTTAAAAAGAATACAAACAGAAGAATTAATATTTTACCACATTCGGAAGAATTTAATTTCTCGGGCTCTGTTTAGCTCAATCATGAGACACCATTTCTTAGCTATAGTTTTCACTCTGAATCACAGCATCACAGTCCATTGTCAATACAACCTACAATTAAGGAAAGCTATCAGTTCCTGTTGGTGACTTTTTAACCTTGGCCTGTCATTTTAAGTGTGGTTTTGATTTTGGTGATGATGTATCATCACCAAAATCTTTCTATTCATTAAACTATTTCAGACTGATGTGTATCAGTCTAAAATAGTTTCATGTTAAGCGAATTTCGTGTTGATTCCTTGTGATTAAGAAGGGAAGGACTGTTTTCCTTTAATCCTGACGAAAAATGTAAAAAGAATTCGAGAGATGAAGTGCTTTTATTATTGTTGGCTAAACTATTTGAGTTAGTGAGGAAAGACTTACAAGCAAAGTACAGTCGCTCAAAAAAGTATCCGAACACTACGGCTGATTAAAGAATTCAGAAAAAATATCTGGCAACGATTTTTTAGAAATTAGTGATCTGGCAACCTTCGTGTCACGTGACACAAAGGCTGCCAGATTACTAATTTCTAAAAAATCGTTGCCAGATATTTTTTTCTGAATTCTGTAATCAACCGTAGTGTTCGGATACTTTTTTGAGCGACTGTAGGTGGTCATATTATTTTGATACTAGATCGTGTGGGCTCACTCACGGAAATATTGAGCGTGTGCAGTTACCGTTCACAGCAAACTGGAGCGTGTGCAGTAACTGCACACGCTCCAGTTTGCTGTGAACGGTAACTGGAGCGTGTACAGTTGCTGTACACGCTCCAGATATTTTTCCTGAATTCTGTAATCACGTGACACGAACGTTGCCAGATCACTAATTTCTAAAAAAATCGTTGCCAGATATTTTTTCTGAATTTTGTAATCAACCGTAGTGTTCGGATACTTTTTTGAGCGACTGTAGGTGGTCATATTATTTTGATACTAGATCGTGTGGGCTCACTCACGGAAATATTGAGCGTGTGCAGTTACCGTTCACAGCAAACTGGAGCGTGTGCAGTTGCTGCACACGCTCCAGTTTGCTGTGAACGGTAACTGGAGCGTGTACAGTTGCTGTACACGCTCCAGATATTTTTCCTGAATTCTGTAATCACGTGACACGAACGTTGCCAGATCACTAATTTCTAAAAAAATCGTTGCCAGATATTTTTCCTGAATTTTGTAATCAACCGTAGTGTTCGGATACTTTTTTGAGCGACAGTACTGAAGTTCATAATGGGAAGAGACTTAGGTTGAAATCCAGATTAGATACTGATGTTTATGAATCAAGGGAGGAGATCAGGGTTCACATTCACGTTAAGACATTAATATTTACTATTAATCGGAAGAGACAGGTTAAACCCGATTAAGGCATTAACATTAACATGATCAATGGAAAAAGACTTTGGTTCACATCAAGATTAAATCAGTGACATTTTATATCAATGGGAAGAGTCCTGGGTTCTCATTCAGATTGTGACGTTTGTGATCGTGGGAGAGATTTGGTTTGAAATCCTGATTAGGGAATGATGTTTATGATCATGAGAAAGACCTGGATTTAGGTCCTGGATAAATCATTGTTATTTTTCATTCCTTTTTGGAAGGTGTCTTAAATCTTTCTCTGATAATTCTTTTAATGATTGGAATGGTAACTGCAAACTCTGTTGAAGTATAAGGAGAGTTTTTAAATTAAAAAATTAAGTAACAAAATGTGTAACTGAATTGAGACTCGATCAAAAAAATCTGAGGGTTGTGGGGGGCTCAGTCGGTAGTGCACCAGGCTCGTAATCTGCAGTTCCCAGGTTCGAGTTCCAGCTGTGTCAGCTTTGAGATTTATCTCCGGAAAATTCCCTGCCCTCCTCACGGTCAGTTTGGGAGACCGATGGGCTTGGAAAGGCCGCCGTCCGTCGGATGGAACGTTAAGTCTTGGCAACATGTGCAGGAGAGCCATACTCTGTGCACGTTAAAGAACACACTGGATGGCCTTGATGGGAGGCTACCATCTGTCTCCCAACAGCTGTTCCAGTGGGTCCCCTCTCTCAACTTTCTCTGAGTGTTCGGGCCATTTCGGCCATGGTGTGCAAAAAAGTGCCACTCAGAGGTAAAACAACCCAACCCATATCAAAGAAGACACTGGATGGCCTTGATAGGAGGTGGTTGTTGCTTAACAGTTGTCCAATGGGTTCCCTTCGACATTTTCCCAAACCTTGAGGCCATTGTGTGAAGAAAAACACCACTCGGATGTAAACAACTCAAGTCCATTCACATTCCTTTCTCCTTGAAGGCAAAACAGAGGTCAAAGTAGAAATCTCATTGCAAACATACTGAATATTCACTTTGAAAGTAAGATCTACGCAGTATGAAACTTGAATACAATAAATATATTCACTACGTACTGTACTCTGTCTTTGTTTCTGTATTGTTCGTAATGAAACCCCCCACACACTTTTGAATCTAGAACTTTGTGGTATGTACAGTTAGCCCAAAGTGAAAAAAACAAAAAAAAAAACAAATCACTTCTCTGTGCTGGCCTTGGCTTGGGATTAGTGTCAGTACTATTGATCTACTGCACATGAAGACTAGAATGATCTAGTATTGATCAGTTAGCAAGCACTTTCAATACAATCCTCCCCCCCCCCCCACCACCTCCCACCTCCCTTACTTGCACCCACCGTTTATGACAAGTTACAAAACAATTAGACTGTGAACATAGAATAGAATTAGACATTACATTATAAGCGAAATGTTGCTGTAACAGTGTTCAGAAATTTCGAGCAACTAAATTTGCTATTGAGGTAGATGAAATTATTAGTGCTGAATCTTTAAGTGAAATGCATATAAAATCTCTCCTGTTTTCCAGTTAGCTGCTCTTCGAAGATGGGCTATATTATGTTGAAGATCATAAACCTTTTATATCGTACATTCTTTGTAGAATGAAAACTATCGTATTTAAATCAGTGGAGATCCTACGACAGATACTATATGAGATTCCCACTAAAATAATTTAATCGTTGATTTATGCTTGAAGATTAAATTTCTTCGAACATTTTAACTTCACTCCAAAAAAAAAAAAACTCCGTATTTCTGGAAGTAAATGCTGATACAGATATTAAGCCATAAACTATTTGTAGGCTTCTGAAATAAATAGAAAAAAACACGAAATTGTTCTTAAAATATTGTTTATCAGAGTAGTGTTCAACTGTGAATCCTTGGACCACCCAAATGGAATAGCTCCCGCTTTTAAGCATTCAGTTCTTTTAATCGGTTAGCATAACTCAAGAAAGCATTTAAGTTTTTCGAATATTTCGAAATGTTTCCAACGTTAAGAAAATTAAAATGGAGATTTGGCAATCTAGTCGCCGTCGGTGTTCCCATGATTTTGAGAAACCCCTGTATATTAGACGAAACTTTAATATATGCTAGAATAATGTTTCTCACTTTTAGTACAGTGGGGAAAACCTGAAGCTATCAAAATTTTTACACGGAACAGCTAAAAGTGTTAATTTACCTTACGTAAACAGCTGGCGAAAATTTTTTCTTCAGGTATTTTTAAATAATAATTAAAATGCTCATAATATCTGTGTATTCAGCATTCGAGCTAAAACCATTCAGAAAACAGAATTCAGAATATTTCGCAACCACCAGTTGAGAAATACCATTTTAAAGTGAGTATTATCTTTAGTAATAACTCTAGCAGTGTAGAAATATACAATTATCGAAATTTCAGAATAAATTTGCAATTTCTTTTTTGCAACTTGCTTTTGGAGCAGAATCATAATGCATAATGAAGTAGAATGCTGTTACATAATAGAAATAAAGAAATGCTAAATTTTGGAGTATAAATCTCTGTATAAATTCTGGTTCAACTTTATATTTCATCATCCATCTAATGTCTTCATTACATAAATAGTAGATAAATAATCATGAAATTTTTTCTTTATTAAACTTTTCTTCTTCAAAGACTCTAATCTACTTATAATCAAAGACAAAAAAAACACACACCTGAACTTGTAACATCTTTCAGCCCATTTAGCACTAAATATATTTATATGAAACACACCCAAATTTTAAAACCGATTCGACAACCACAGGGCCAATGTCTTCAGCTTTCAATAAACAAACCTCATGTTCTAAAACAATGCATCTGGCATTAAAACTGCATTCTCCATATTACATAGTATTTTTTTTATAGTTGGGTTGATTTGCAGTTATTTCAAGCATTTGTCAAGGGAAAAATATTTTAAATCGACAATGCTGCATATTGTTCCTGGTGTTTTAGACTAGTGGCCAATATTTGGCGTCTTGATGATTGTTCTGTAACTTAAAAAGTGTTCTGTTAGTTAACTGTCCATAGCAAGTGATATCATTCCAAACATCCACGTCCGCCTTATGTTTGGAGCAAATATATTAATGGCAACCATGTAAGCATATATATATAGCTTTATTATCGCAATAGTTAATAGTTGTCACACCATCACATATTTTATATGTCAAAAGATCAAATTATTTCTTATACTCACTTCATTAGAGATATGAGTCAGATGAACCATTGCAATAACGGTCGAGAATTCTCATGTCACAGTTAATTTTTTACCACAAGATTGAATTATTTCTTGTACCCCTTTTTGCAAATTGTGTAATTGTTCTTGTTATTAGTTATGTAAAGCAGATAAAATGACTTGGTTTTGTGTGTTTAAACACGTGCAATAAATTGTTGACGTCGCTTTACTGAACCCAAAGTGTTTAAAGAGGTTTTTTTAAAAACAAATTAACTCGTGTTTTACATTTTCCAATCCTATAAACGGAGATTTCAAGCTTAAAACACTTTATGGTTGCCAGATTTGAAAGGTTGGTGATGTGTCCCAAACAAGGACGCCATTAATACTAATAGGAAATTTATTAATTCACTGGAGTTAAGGCTGTGGGAGAAGCATATTATCTCATGATTAAAGTTTATAATAATTGTATCATGTTTAAGAGCTAACTATTCGAAAATTTTCAGTGTCCGGGTTTTATTTTTCTGCGTACCAGATAGTATTAGAAATGCCTCAGATTTACCTTTCTGAAATCGGTTACTGGCTTTGAAACCTGGCAACCCTAATATAATAGTAAATAACAGAGTTACCTGAGTATAAATTAGCGTTTTCGGAACTTTTATCACCAAACACTAGCAATTTTTTTTACAAGTACTAGGTAATTTTCCGAGGGGCTGGATCAAAAGGGCATATCCCCCCCCCCCAAAGAAAAAAAAAAGCAGAAGGTTTGAGGATGGCGGGACCTCAATAGAAAAACAACACAAACATCTATGCCTTATCCGGGGTTCAAACCCAGAACTCAATAACTTCTTCACTGCGATTTTTAGTGAAAAAAATGTCTAAAGATAAATTAAAGATCTCAATCTCAATTTTAAACAATATCTGTTTAGTTTTCAAAGAGTAATGAACATGGAAATTTTGACAAACTACAAAAAATTAACCTCAAAACTTAATTAAAACAAGGTTGGGTTGTTTTACCTCTAAGTAATGGTTAAAATGACTATGTTACAAAGTTCCAAACACGGCTGGGGGAAGGGGACTCATTGGACAGTTGTTATCCTGCCATCAAACATGTTCTTTAATGTGCACATAGTATGGCTCTCTCATAGACAGGCCACGGCTTAATGTTCCATTTGATGGAAGGTGGCATTAAATCAGATTAATTGATCATAGTTGACTCTAGTACAGAGTGCATTACACCATGTGCTGATCTCTTACCATATTTCAATGTATTACATAAATTTTGTGGTTAATGTTTTTTAGTCTTTTAAATATTCAGCATTTATCTCACTGAATATAAAAAAAAATAAATAATAAATACCCCCTCAAGCAGCTGCTTGCCACAGAGGTCTGACAGGAGCCTGTCAGTTTATATGCCATAGTAGAAGGTCTGAGAGGATGGCAGGCCCTCAGCAGAAAAACGACACAAACAGCCATGCCTTACCCGGGGCTCGAACCCAGGTCCCTTAGATCAGTAGCCAAGCGCGCTAACCACTCGGCCATGGGACTGAATACTGAATAAATATTGATTAAAATTGAGATATAGAAAGATTTTACTGACATCTATATCTTTAGACATATTTTCCGTTAAAAATCATATTGTAGAAGTTATTGAGCTCAAAATGTGATTTTCTACTGAGATAACAAGAGACTTTCCATTTTTCTATCCAATGCCTATAATATATTTTCTTACAAATGTGATATTAAATAAATCAATGACAACACATATATACTTTCTTATATCAGATAATAGGATATTAAATTCATGAAAAAACATTATTCGATGTAAATGTAGCAAAGAAATATGGCATCCATCTCTACTCGTACAAACTTTTTAGGTAATTTGCATATCAATGAGAAACTTTGAATCTGTTAAACTTAAGCTTTTTTATGGAAAAAAATGCTACGTATGATTAAAGTCTTTTTTATATTTCCTTATAAATTAGAAATTAAATAAAAAATCAATGACACATACATATACATTTTCCTTTAAGGAGGAAAAAAATAATTTAATCATTGCAAAATCAATTGTTCAGTGATAAATTATCACAGAAACATATCTATTTACAAATCATGAAATAAATAATTGTAACATAAAAAGATATTATTCAATGCAAAATTGCAACCACCGAGGTTTAGGAAGAGTGCCGCAAATAAGTCACAGTTATTATGACTGACTGACATGAAGATTTGGGTTGTTTTACCTCTGAGCAGCACCTTTATTGGGCACAATGGGCTAAATGGCCAGGTCACAAGGACTCAATGACTCAGAGATTGAGGGAGGCGACCCACTGGACAGCTGTTAGGAGACAGATGGTAGCCTCTCATCAAGGCCATCCATATTCCTTAACATGCACAAGGAATAGATCACACTCAGAGACAAGGCATCCCATCTGATAGATGGTGGCCTTACCAAGCCCACTGGTGTCCCCTGCTGACTGAGGGCAGACCAGGAAGTTTTGTGGAGACATAAATAATAAAATAAATACCCCCTCAAGCAGCTGCTTGCCACAGAGGTCTGACAGGAGCCTGCTGGTCTGAGAGGATGGCAGGACCTCAGCAGAAAAACAATACGAACATCCATGCCTTACCCGGGGCTCGAACCCAGGTCCCGTAGATCAGTAGACAAGCGCGCTAACCACTCGGCCACGGGACGGAGACATAAAACATTACGAAATTTTTTTCAAATCACGTGTCATTTTATCAATAATGCCACAATTCTAAATCAAAGATTACTAAATGTGACAAAAAAAGGAAATCTAAACATTACAGTGACAGCTGTCCTGTATGGGAAGAGTTATTTGACACAAGAAAAAAACCATTCATAGTAAAATAAAATGCAAAAATATAATATATATTTTCTTAGAAATATGATATATAAATTAATGACACATACATTATATGCTTTCCTGTGGCCGAGTGGTTAGCGCGCTTGGCTACTGATCTACGGGACCTGGGTTCGAGCCCCGGGTAAGGCATGGATATTCGTGTTGTTTTCTGCTGAGGTCCTGCCATCCTCTCAGATCTTCTACTATGGCATATAAACTGACAGGCTCCTGTCAGACCTCTGTGGCAAGCAGCTGCTTGAGGGGGTATTTATTTTTTTTTTTATTTATACAAGATAATGGGATGGTAAATTCATGAAAAAACATTGTTTATGCAACTATAGCAATAATGCAAATATCGCAAGCGCATTAATTATGCGCTTGCGATATTTACAATCTGTCTCCCAACCTAATTAAAAAAAGCATAATTAAGACTAATGTCTTAATAATTATATTTTAAGTAAGTAATTTAACTTTACTCGTATTAATAATGCTTTACTTACCATCTGTCTCCCAACACTGGAACAGCTGTTGGGAGACAGATGGTAGCCTTCCGTCAAGGCCATCCAGCGTGTTCTTTAAAGTGCACAGGGTATGGCTCTCCTGCACATGGGGCCACGGCTTAATGTCCCAACCGACGGACGGCAGTCTTTCCAAGGCGTTATTACAGCGAAGCTCCGCCTGAACGATTGGAAAATTACAAATAATAATATTTATAGTACTTTAAAAAAAAAAATAAAAAATACAGAACTCAAGAACCCAAAGTACTTATATTAGGGTAAAATACAAAGAATTACAGTTATTTTATTACATATAATTTCAATAAATCGGATGTCATTAGATACTTAATATTAAATTTTAACGATATTTTCACCCGTTTCGGTGCTTCTCAAAATTGGCGCCCTGAGGCGGTGGCCAGGTTCAGGTGCCCTTAGGAGAATGTCAGAACAGGGGGGACCATCGGATGCGGTGACAAGCTATAATAGAACTGCGATGATGCGGACAAATTACTAGCACCATAACGCCATCCCTGCCTGTTCTCTTTGAGTTTTAGCAAATCCAACAGCGGCTACAAGACGTGAGCTTGTGTGCATGGTCCTTTGGCTTATCTTCCTCCGACTCCATCCCATCGTCATGGGCGTGTGTAGTAATGCAGGGTCCTTTGGCTTATCTTCCTCCGACTCCATCCCATCGTCATGGACGTGTGTAGTAATGCAGGGTCCTTTGGCTTATCTTCCTCCGACTCCATCCCATCGTCATGGACGTGTGTAGTAATACAGGATCCTTTGGCTTATCTTCCTCCGACTCCATCCCATCGTCATGGACGTGTGTAGTAATGCAGGGTCCTTTGGCTTATCTTCCTCCGACTCCATCCCATCGTCATGGACGTGTGTAGTAATGCAGGATCCTTTGGCTTATCTTCCTCCGACTCCATCCCATCGTCATGGGCGTGTGTAGTAATGCAGGGTCCTTTGGCTTATTTTCCTCCGACTCCATCCCATCGTCATGGACGTGTGTAGTAATGCAGGGTCCTTTGGCTTATCTTCCTCCGACTCCATCTCATCGTCATGGACGTGTGTAGTAATGCAGGGTCCTTTGGCTTATCTTCCTCCGACTCCATCCCATCGTCATGGACGTGTGTAGTAATGCAGGGTCCTTTGGCTTATCTTCCTCCGACTCCATCCCATCGTCATGGACGTGTGTAATGTTATGCAGGGAGAGTAATTCCCGGGGATCCAAGTGGCATCGTGTTGTCTTCAGTGATGAATCTGTTTTGGTTTAGATGACAGTGATGCCGTGTTCGTGTGAGGAGATACAGAGAATATCAGGGAGCAGTATACAGGACTGACACCTAGAATCATATTATGGTTTCGGGAGTCATTAGTTACAATAGCTGGCCACCTCTGGTTATTTATGGCAGTTTGACGTCAATGCAGTATGTCGAAACTGTTGGGTTCGGTTGTTTTACTTCTGAGCGCACTTTTTTGCACACCATGGGCTAAATGGCCAGGTCACATGGGCCCCGAATGCTCAGAGAAGGTTGGGGGGAGGGGACCCACTGAAACAGCTGTTGGGAGACAGATAGTAGCCTCCCGTTAAGACCATCAGTGTGTTCTTTAATTTGCACAGGGTATGGCTCTCCCGCACACGGCTTAACGTTCCATCCGATGGGCGGCGGCATTTCCAAGCCCATCGGTGTCCCCTATTGACCGTGGGCAGGGCGGGGAATTTTGCGGAAATAAATCTTAACGCTGACCCAGCTGGGACTCGAACCTGGGAACTACATATAACTACGCTACCGACTGAGTCTCCCCCACCCCTGTCGAAACTGTGCTGCTATCATGTATATATCTACCATACCTAACACCGTTTATCCAATAGTTAGGATATTACATACACGGCCATATATCACACTTCTCCCTGTAGTGCCTCTGTAATGTAGTTCTCTTTCCTTGGAGAGCACATCTTCCAGATCTGTCACCCTTAGAAACATACGGAATATGATGGGGCTGATCATTACATCCAGGATTCAGCTGCCTATGACTCTTGCTGAACTGACTGCAAGGGTGCAACAAAGCATGGCTGCATATCATAAAGGACCACATTTGCCACCTGTTTGACTCGCTCCCGTGACATCTTGCCTCGTGTATTGGAGCTCATCATGGCCATACTGTCTACTGATGTACCTCCAGTTTTGCTTTTAAATGTTGCTAAAACTGTCCATCTCTGTAATCATTGCTTCTTTACACGCATAGCTACAACCACTAGTTTGGTTCACATGCAAGCGTTCCTTCTAGAGGGGCAATTTCAATGGAGGGCAGTGTACAATATCATGTGAGAACTGGCATTCAGGATATTAAGAACAAGGTTGGGTTGTTTTACCTCTGAGCGGCACTTTTTTGCACACCATGGGCTAAATGGCCAGGTCACATGGACCCCGAAGGCTCAGAGAAGGTTGGGGAAGGGGACCCACTGGAACAGCTGTTGGGAGACAGATGGTAGCCTCCCATCAAGCGTGTTCTTTAACGTGCACAGAGTATGGCTCTCCCGCACAAGGGGACACGACTTAAACGTTCCATCCGGCGGCCTTTCCAAGCCCATCGGTGTCCCCTACTGACCGTGGGCAGGGCGGGGAATTTTGCGGAGATTAATCTCAACCCTGACCCAGCTGGGACTCGAACCTGGAAACGACAGATTACGAGCCTGACGCGCTACCGACTGAGCCACCCCCGCCCCAATACAGAGTTTGGACTATGTCCCAAAAACAGTTGAATAGTTCTTTGGACTAGACATTTCCCAAAGGAGCATACTAGTTGCTCTTTAACTTTGGCGCAGTAATTACCCTTAAGGATCTAACAAGGTCCCTTATCACCCCATAACAAGATGGTTTTATAAATTACGTACCGGTATCATTTGGATTTCATACGCGAACAAAAGCGAGACATTCTTTACACCTACCAGTAGTTAGCTAAAAATTAAGAAAAAAAAGTAACCCAATCGTTTAAAATCTAAAAACAAATGAGAACTAATTTCTTAAAACCTGGAAGCGATGAATAATTTCCTTACCTTTTATCTCGCAAAAAAGGTAATTTTTATAGAGAAATTTTTTTTGCGATAGTTTAAGATTTTCACTTTCAGAATATTTACGATGCTGCGACAGCCAACATGGAAAAAAATTCCAAACTATGTATTTATGCTACAAGCTTTGGGGTTGTTTTTCGCGAAGCGGAATTTAATACAGCGAGCAAAGTTACCAGGTCACAACTCCAGAGGTTCCAGCGTGTTCCTTAACGTTGGGTTGTTTTACCTCTGAGCTGCACTTTTTTGCACATCATGGGCTAAATGGCCAGGTCACAAGGACCCGGAAGGCTCAGAGAACGTTGGGGGAGTGGACCCACTGGAACAGCTGTTGGGAGACAAATGGTAGCCTCCCGTCAAGGCCATCCAGCGTGTTCTTTAAAGTGCACAGGGTATGGCTCTCCCGCACAGGGAGCCACGGCTTAACATCCCATCCAACGGACGGCGGCCTTTCCAAGCCCATCGGTGTCCCCTACTGACCGTGGGCAGGGCGGGGAATTTTGCGGAGATAAATCTCAACGCTCTCCCAGCTGGGACTCGAACCTGGGAATAATATCATGTGAGAACTGGCATTCAGGATATTAAGAACAGACATTCAGTTTGAAGCAATTTATGTATAATCTTAAAGAGAACTTGCAGAAAGCTGATTTCAATCAGCACACTGAAGACCAGAGATGCACAATTCAAATATGGAAGCAGGACAGATTCGAGTTCTAAAAAAAAATGATGCAGGCCAAGAAAACTGTCTCGTAGAGGGTAAAAGAAGTTCAGATTATTTCATATTATTTGAGTGACGTACTCAGAAACTTTCAATGATAGGTGACGTCTGGACTCCGATTCTTGAGAATTCCGTAGAAAATATGTTATTCAAGCCTTCATAGTGGTGGTGGTGGTAGGAGTTTGGTTGTTTTACCTACGAGTGGCAAGTTTTTTTTTTTGCACACAATGGACTAAATGGCCAAACAAACAAGGACTCAGAGAAGGTTCGGATGGGATCCCCTGATGATTGAAGGTGTCATCTAGTGTGTTCTTTAAAGTGCACAAAGTATGGTGACACGGTTTAACATCCCATCTAAAACTAGTGTTTTGAAGCCCATGGCCACCCCTGCTGATTGAGGGAAGAGTGGTTTCCCAGAGATAGATCTCAAGATTGGCCCAGGTGAGATCCGAACCTGAGACTAGATTAACAGCCAAAGCATTACCTACTGAGCCACACCCACCCCTGAGGGTTCTGGATACCACAGACTTAATCAATACACAATGAGTTAATGTTCTGGCCTGTGAGATTTCTTTATTATAAAAAAAAATGGTCGTTTTTCTTTTCAGTATCGAAAAGTCTCCCTATGATAGGGGAAAATATAGCATTTTTTTCAGCTGTAAATAATCTTATTATAGTATTTATTTAATGTGTTATACGTAAAGAATGCCATTAAAATATTAGGCTAATCCACGTTTCGGCATGAAATGGAAACAGATTTCGATTATTCAATGAATTTATGAAGAGATTCGATTCAGCACTAGTGGCGATCCCAGGATCAACATTTGTTTGGGGGGGAGGGGGCAGTGAACAACTCTTAAGCCCGCTACACACACAGAATTTTTCGTTTGACGCCACAGCAACCATAACCCAACTTGCAGGCGTGTGAACCATGGAGGTAGGAAGATAAGGAGATGCCCTAACGTGCTTTCCCTGTGGAAGGAAAATGATTGCGGTAGCCATGTTGTTGCATTCAAAACAAACCGTCTGCCGCTGCAATCAAGCCTACTTACACTGTTTTACTGTGCGATTCGTGCAGCCGTAAGCTGAACAGGCTGCCAAAATGCAAATGTTGACAAAAATTAGTATAGGTAACTACTGATCAATGTTTTGAATAGAGCAACATGGCTGCCGTAGCATCATTTTCAAGTGCTTAGGGCTCCTCCTCTTATCTTCCTACCTCCATGGTGTGAACACTAATTAGCTTCCACACTGACATTTCTACCTATATTCTAGCTGCCACACCATTTTCCCATTGCACATATGCTTATCAACCATAGACATCACGTGTTTCTGATTCAACCCTGAAACACCCCTCAAGGCTAAATAAACAGGGCCGTTTTAAGACCTTCGTAGGCCCTAGGCATTTTTATTTCTAGAGGACGGTGTCGGATATTTTTACTCATTTTTATGCTACTTTCATCGTTTGCACGCACAAAAAGCAATTTATGAATTTTGAAAATACTCGGAAATTTTAGTGCACCGTGAACACCTCTGCTGACAAAATCCTGGGTCCGCCACTGGATCGTGATACGTGCAATGCAACTACGCATAACAACCCTGGAAATAATTTCAAATATTCTGAGAAACGCGACGACTTAAAATACTGTTTTGTCATTCAAATATCTAAATAAATAATTTAAATTAAAATTTGATGTTTTTTCAAGTGAAACATTGTAGGCCTTGAAAGGTTCGTAGTCCCTAGGCGGTCTAATGGATAAAGCGGCCCTGTATATAAGGGACGGGCAGAATTGGTTGAAATTCCAACATGCAAGGAACTCCAAATTTCCTCAACATGCTACGCCATTTGCAACCTTCGGCTAAGCTCATTAGAACTAGGGACGGTTCGTCCGAGCCATAAATGGAATGGCATATAAGGAAAGTGTGTGTGGAGGGCCCTTTAAAAATAGAACTCATTGGAATACCTGCCCCATCCCTTGAGATTGCCACTGACCACTTGCATTTGATTCAAACTCATTACAATCGATTCCTTTGGAGATAATTTGTGAAATAATTGTTACTACTCGTTTCAAAATAAAAAAAAATTATTCCTTAAGCAAAGCCTAAATGGCCAGGTCAAAAGGGCCCCAAAAAGGTTGGTGGGTGGGGGCCCAGAGACCTACCCTTTGCGACCGAGAGCAGGATAGAGGTTTAGAAAAGATTAATCTCAACATTGATCCAGTTTGAAAAAAAAAAAGAGTTAAATCCACTACAAAACTTGCCCGTGAGTTGTTAGTTCGCTTATCCGGGCTTTTTGGTGTCTCTGCACGCTGTTCTTATCTGTTCTTTTTGGTAACACTCTTAGGTCCCTATTAATACAGAAAATTTGCGAGTTCCTGCATGTGTAAAGAAGTGCAAATAATGAAAAATCGACACAGATGGGCGGAAAAAAATCAGAAAATGTTTTAAATTTAAAATGTATTGGATAAATTTCTTTTATGTTCACCTTTAATTTCGGCCTTCAGTTATTAAAAAAAAAATGTTTACGACCAACTTAATAGATAAAATACTCATTGCAGCGAATTTACGTTTTAGCAAGCAATTTTATTTGTCCAAAAGCTATTAGAAAACAAATCTATACTCTCCGGAAATTAACCCCTTCTTTCAGAAAAATCTTTTAGTGTTTTTAGCTAGTTTCTTTAAAAATTAATTATATATGTCACTTTGTTATCCGTCTGTATGTAAACTTTTCATTTCGAGAAATAAATGAAAAATTACTTTTGGATTAGATAGGTACTAATGAAACAGTAGAATATGCATTTCCAAATATCAATGGTTTTAATTTATAAGGTTAAAGGTGCTAAATTCGAAAAATGGGTTTCACCTCCGAGACTTTTGTACACACGATGGGCTAAATGCCCAGATCACAAGGACCCCAAAGTCTCAGAGAAAGTTGGGGATTGGACAGCTGTTATAGCAGAAAGATGGATGCCTCCCGTCAAGACAATCTAGTGAGTTCTCTAACATGCGCACGGGCCAAGGCTTAACGTCCCATTATAAAGGCGGCTCTTCCAAGCAGGTCAGTGTCCCCTTTCTCACTGAGGGCTGGTTGGAGGTTAGCTAAATCTCAATGCTGGCACATTTGTGACTTGAACCAGAAAACCGTGGGATTATGAGCCTGGTAGCTGTTAATCCTCACATCATGGGTTGTTTTACCTCTGAGCAGCACTTTTTTGCACACCATGGGCTAAATGGCCAGGTCACAAGGACCCCGAAGGCTCAGAGAAGGTTGGGGGAGGGAACCCACTGGAACAGCTGTTGGGAGACAGATGGTAACCTCTCAAGACCATTCAGCGTGTTCTTTCACGTGCACAGAGTATGGCTCTCCCGCACATGGAGCCACGGCTGAACGTCACATCGACGGCCTTTCTAAGTCCATCGGTGTCCCCTACTGAACGTGGGCAGGGCGGGGAATTTTGCGGATAAATCTTAACACTGACCCAGCTGGGACTCGAACCTGGAAACTATAGATTACGAGCCTGGCGTGCTGCCGACTGAGCCACCCCCTCACAACGAGTAGGGGATGAGTTACGGCTTAGTACTCAATGACATCCAAGAGGATCATAATATGATCTGAAAGATGCTAATTAGAATATGAGAGTTGTTTGTTTTAACCGTAAGCGGCACTTTTATGCACACAATGGGCAAAATGGCCACGTCACAAGGACCCCAATGGTTCAGAGATTGGGGGAAGGGTACCCACTGGACAGCTGTTAGCTCCCCTTCAAGGCCATCCAGCATGATTTTTAACACGCATAAGACACAACTTATGCCACATCGGATAGTCATTGGCTTTTCTAAACCCATCAGTGTCCTCTTTCTCACCAAGTGCAGGTTGTAGGTTAGCTGAGCTAAATTTGTGTTGCCCCAGTTGGGTTGTTTTACCTCTGAGCGGCACTTTTTTTCACACCATGGGCTAAATGGCCAGGTCACATGGACCCTGAAGACTCAGAGATTGGGAAAGGGGTCCCACTGGAAAGGCTGTTGGGAGATAGCCTCCCGTCAAGGCCATCCAGCGTGTTCTTTACCGTGCACAGGGTATCCCCCAGTTGGGACTCGAACCTAGGAACTACAGATTAAGAGCCAGGCGCACTACCGACTGTGCGAACCCTTGCCCCTTTGGAAAATGGCAGAACCTTAAACGACTACTGCAAAGATGTCGTTAAAAAGTTCATGTTAGAATTTGGATGGTTCGCAGTCGATTTACATTGACAGAAGTGATTTGTTTTCTTTACCTCTGGGAGGTGTGTTTATGGGGGGCAGGATTAATCGTTTTGTTATAAAAGAATGAAAAATTATTTCTTGAACTGGATAAGTACTGAGGAAGTATTACTACTTGCATTTGCTAAATAATCCATTAGTTCGAATTTCGGTTGGGTTGTTTTACCTCTGAGCGGCACTTTTTTTGCACACCATGGGCTAAATGGCCAGGTCACATGGACCCCGAAGGCTCAGAGAAGGTTGGGGAGGGGACCCACTGGGACAGCTGTTGGGAGACAGATGGTAGCCTCCCGTCAAGGCCATCCAGCGTGTTCTTTAACGTGCACAGGGTATGGCTCTCGCGCACACGGGGCCACGGCTCAAAGTCCCATCCGACGGACGGCGGCCTTTCCAAGCCCATCGGTGTCCCCTACTGACCGTGGGCAGGGCAGGGAATTTTGCGGAGATAAATCTCAGTGCTGACCCAACTGGGACTCGAACCTGGGAACTACAGATTACGAGCCTGGCGCGCTACCGACTGAGCCACCCAGCCCCCCGAATTTCGGGAATCGGTGGATGCTAGTCAGAAAATTAAACTTCATTCTCTTCGAAAATAAGCATTTCATATTCATTACAGATGACATGTATATATATATTAAAGGAATTTATAAGATTTAAATAGATTTGATTATTATCTGTCTTTAGCCACATTTCTTCCATTAAATGCTTATTTTATAAGTTATAGAACAGGCATTGCAAACACTCTAGCCTTTGCATAACTTTATCCGGTCTGTGTGAAAATTGGAAACTATATTTTTTAATCTTGCTCTAAAGTGATTGTGTTTTAATAAGATGGAGAATGAAAATTTTAATATCATAGAACTAGCTACAATGCTACTGACGCCGAATGTTCAGGAGCTCATTTTCGAGTTGTTGTTGGGTTGTTTTACCTCTGAGCGGCACTTTTTTGAACACCATGGGCTAAATTGCCAGGTCACAAGTACCCCGAAGGCTCAGAGGTTGGGGGAGGGCACCCCTGGAACAGCTGTAAGGAGGCAAATGGTAGCCTCCCGTCAAGGCCGTCAACCGTATTCTTTAACGTGCACAGGGTATGGCTCTCCCGCATACGGAGCCACGACTTAACGTCCCATCCGACGGACGGCGGCATTTCCAAGCCCATCGGCAGCTCATTTTTGAGGTTGGCCCATCCTTCACATACTACTTCAACAAGCCAAGTGTGTTGGGTTATTTTACCTCCGAGTGTAATTTTTTTTTGCACACAACAGGCTAAATGGCCAGGTCACAAGGACCCCAAGAGCTCAGAGAAGGTTGGGGGAGGGGACCTACTGACACAGCTGTTGGGAGCAGATGGTAGCCTCCCATCAAGGCCATCCAGCGTGTTCTTTATCGTGCACAGGGTATGGCTCTCCCGCACATGGCCCAACGGCTTAACGTCCCATCCGACGGATGGTCTCTCCAAGCCCATTGGTGTCCCCTATTGACTGTGTGCAGGGTGGGGAATTTTGAGGAGATAAATCTTAACGCTGGCCCAAGTGAGACTCGAACGTGGGAACTGCATATTACGAGTCACCTTCAGTTTTGTCCTTAAACTTTATAGTAATAAAAAATTTTAAAAATTACCTATGATAAAATTTAAACTTTTTTTTATTTATTGCTTCCCCACAAAAAAAAACAATAAATAATAAATAAACAACACAGAAACGTTATGTCTTCTACCCGATGCCAAACAAGTTTGTGCACCGTTGTTATAAAGCATGCAAGTGAGATTACCATTGACACAACACGGATTTTTTTTTCTTCCTGATATTTTTATAGGGCAGTGTAAAATTTGTAGAAGAAATACAGCAAGAAAAAAATGTTATTCTCTCACAGTCCATTTCATTCTAGTCACTTGGCTTCCTTCCATTATTTTTCTACATCCGGGCTGAATCAAAATTGTAAAAAAGAAAAACTGTGATCCCTGAGAGTCAGGGGGCGGGGATGGCTCAGTCGGTAGCACGCCAGGCTCGTAATCTGTACTTCCCAGGTTTGAGTCCCAGCTGGGTCAGCGTTGAGATTTATCTCCGCAAAATTCCCCGCCCTGCCCACGGTCAGTAGGAGACACCGATGGGCTTGGAAAGGCCGCCGTCCGTCGGATGGGACGTTAAGCCGTGGCCCCGTGTGCGGGAGAGACATACCCTGTGCACGTTAAAGAACATGCTGGATGGCCTTGACGGAAGGCTACCATCTGTCTCCCAACAGCTGTTCCAGTGGGTCCCCTCCTCCAACCTTCGGGGTCCATGTGACCTGGCCATTTACCCCATGGTGTGCAAAAAAGTGCTGCTCAGACGTAAAACAACCGAACCCAACAGTTTCGACATACTGCATTGATGTCAAACTGCCATAAATAACTGGGGCGGGTGTGGCTCAGTCGGTAGTGCGCCAGGCTTGTAATCTGTAGTTCCCAGGTTCGAGTCCCAGCTGGATCAGCGTTAAGATTTATCTCCGCAAAATTCCCCACCCTGCCCACAGTCAGTAGGGGACACCGATGGGCTTGGAAAGGCCACCGTCCATCGGATGTGACGTTAAGCCGTGGCCCCGTGTGCGGGAGAGCCATACCCTGTGCACGTTGAAGAACACGCTGTATGGCCTTGACGGGAGGCTACCATCTGTCTCCCAACAGCTGTTCCAGTGGGTCCCCTCCCCCAACCTTCTCTGAGCCTTCGGGGTCCATGTGACCTGGCCATTTAGCCCATGGTGTGCAAAAAAAGTGCCGCTCAGAGGTAAAACAACCCAACCCAACCTGAGAGTCAGAAGGGTGGGAGTTCAAACTGACCTAGGTAACACTTAATCACTGTACATATTTATTACCAAAATAAAAATCATCATTACATTCATTGCATAGAACAGGCAAACTGGCACATATAAGCGTCTTGAACATTTAAACAACTTCTTGGAACTATGAGACAAAGTTATTTCAATAGTGAGTTGGAAACACATTAGAGTTGGAACCTTTCTATGGGACAACATCGACCATAAAGTGGTTTTGAATCTACCACAAAGGTCAGCTAAAAGGGTTGTCAATCCATAAAACATCTGTTGATGAAGTTTCTCAAATTGTTCATATTAAGGCTGGCTTAGAGAACTGATTTACAGATTTCACAGTTAAAAGACAATATTTAAAATGTATTTTACTAACATGTTAATTATTTGTACTTTTAGTATGCAAAGAAATTTACTGACATTTACAGAGGCAGATTGAAAATGAACATTTACATCAGTCATAAGGATATATATTTTTAGATATATGAATAAACTTCTTTCACAGAAAGCAGACATGAAAATGTTAAAAATTCGCATTTTGATGACTGGCAGTTTTATTTCTAGTAATACTCAACAGGTATGGAAAAGTTCGTGCAGATTCCAATAATCCAGGAATTTTTTTTTGATTCACCTTTTTTTTAATACTGTTCTCACTGAAGTACATTTACAGTGCAACTAATTATTTAGAGATTCAATTATTCAAAACAAAATGTTTGATGTAATAAGTCTTATGTACACATCTATGCTGTATAGTTGGCTATTTGTGGAAACCTCAAACTCGACTGTGTTCTCAATACAGAGATGGAACTTATTCTCTGCCTGGATCGGATTAAGAATGAGGTGTATAGGGAATAGTTTTAGCTCTGAATAATTTTTGTACACATAATGCACTAAATAGCCAGGCCACAATGACCACAAGTATGGTATTTTGTGGGGCCTCAAATGGTTATATACATCAATGGTTCTCAACCTTTTATGTTTCACGTACTCCCTGGAAATGTGTATGTAACTGGCGTACCCCTTGTATAGATAGATAAAACTGTAGTTGTGGTATAACAATGGTTATTTTTACTTTGTTACTAGATCTAGCGACTTTTGAGCTCTCACGGTGTACCCCAAAGAATTTTACTGCGTACCCCATGTTGAGAATTTCTAATATACAACATGCCTATTTATGTGCATGGGTATGGTGTACATACAGAACTAGCAAAAATTAACTTTGGCCTGTTGGGTTGTTTTACCTCTGAGTGGCACTTTTTTGCACACCATGGGCTAATTGGCCAGGTCACATGGACCCCGAAGGCTCAGAGAAGGTTGGGGGAGGGGACCCACTGGAACAGCTGTTGGGAGACAGATGGTAGCCTCCCGTCAAGGCCATCCAGCGTGTTCTTTAACGTGCACAGGGTATGGCTCTCCCGCACACGGGGCCACGGCTTAACGTCCCATCCAACGGTCAGCGGCCTTTTCAAACCCATCGGTGTCCCCTACTGACCATGGGCAGGGCGCGGAATTTTGCGGAATTAAATCTCAACGCTGACCCAGCTGGGACTCGAACCTGGGAACTACAGATTACGAGCCTGGCGCGCTACCGACAGAGCCACCCCCACCCCAACTTTGGCATGTATTTGATGATGTAGATCCTTTAAAGATTCAACTATAGAAATTTTACTATTGAAGTACTGGGTAAGTATCCTGGCTGCTTGGGTTGTTGCACCGATCTTGGCTTTAAGGGTTCAGAATAGGTGAGGGATCCACTGTGCTGTTCGGAGACAAATGGAGGAAGCTTCGGTCAAAGCCATCTTGAACAAGCCACAGGGTTAGTTCCCCTGGACATGGGATTCAGTGATGTGGCCTTTACAAGCCCATTAATGTTCCCTTTATCACTGAGACAGAGTGGGGATAGGTTGGGGTTGTTTTACCTCTGAGTGGTACTTTTTTGCACACCATGGGCTAAATGGCCAGGTCATATGGACCCCAAAGGTCAGAGAAAGTTGGGGAAGGGGATCCACTGGAACAGCTGTTGGGAGACAGATGGTAATCTCCCATCAAGGCCATCCAGCATGTTCTTTAACGTGCATATGGCTCTCCCGCACATGGGGGAGATGTCCCTTCCGATGGACAGCGGCCTTTCCAAGCCCATCGGTGTCCCCTACTGACCGTGGGCAGGTCAGGGGATTTTGCAGAGATAAATCTCAATGCTGATGCAGCTGGGACTTGAACCTGGGAACTACAGATTACGAGCCTGGCGCGCTACCAACTTAGCCACCCCAGAGTGGGGATAGGAAAGAAAATCTCAATGCAGCCACAATGAAGACTCACACCTGGGAATACATTTACTAGTCTGGTGTGCTATTGGGTCACTCTCCATCTTCTAAATTAATGACTCCTAACAGAGGGCATTTTCTTCAGCTTTTGGCAGAAATATATTAAATGGGTTGGGTTGTTTTACCTCTGAGCGGCACTTTTTTGCACACCATGGGCTAAATGGCCAGGTCACATGGACCCCGAAGGCTCAGAGAAGGTTGGGGGAGGGGACCCACTGGAACAGCTGTTGGGAGACAGATGGTAGCCTCCCGTCAAGGCCATCCAGCGTGTTCTTTAACGTGCACAGGGTATGGCTCTCCCGCACACGGGGCCACGGCTTAACGTCCCATCCGACGGACGGCGACCTTTCCAAGCCCATCGGTGTCCCCTACTGACCGTGGGCAGGGCGTGGAATTTTTGCGGAGATAAATCTCAACGCTGACCCAGCTGGGACTCGAATCTGGGAACTACAGATTACGAGCCTGGCGCGCTACCGACTGAGCCACCCCCGCCCCTATAGATTAAATAGAATATCGATAGTTCTTATATTAACACAGATGTGCATGATTTGTATATCCATGTTAGAAATTCATGGATGCAAAATACTATTAAATTTGAATCATTTTATACCATCCCTTGACTGAGTGGTTAGTGTGCTTGGCTACTGATCAAAGGGACCTGGGTATGGCATGGATATTTATGTTGTTTTTCTGCTGATGTCCTGACGGGCTTGGAAAGGCTGCCGTCCGTCGGATGGGACGTTAAGCCGTGGCCCCGTGTGTGGGAGAGCCATACTCTGTGCACATTAAAGAACACGCTGGATGGCCTTGACGGGAGTCTACCATTTGTCTCCCAACAGTTCCAGTGGGTCCCCTCCCCCAACCTTCTCTGAGCCTTCGGGGTCCATGTGACCTGGCCATTTAGCCCATGGAGTGAAAAAAAGTGCCGCTCAGAGGTAAAACAACCTAACCCTAAAACTCTTCATCATATATTACCTCATTATACTCCAGTGATTGTGATAGTCGCAATACAGATTACGAGCCTGGCGTGCTACCGACTGAGCCACCCCCGCCCCTAAGGGACCTGGGTTCGAGCCCCGGGTAAGGCATGGATGTAAGTGTCGTTTTTCTGCTGAGGTCCTGCCATCCTCTCAGACCTTCTACTCTGGCAAATAAACTGACAGGCTCCTGTCAGACCTCTGTGGCAAGCAGCTGCTTGAGGGGGTATTTATTTATTTATTTATGAACAGAGAGAGACTGACAAAGTAGCAGAATATAGTCACTATATTTGTGGCTTTGCTTGTCCTGGATTTTGCATACTCAGTACATTTATTATTCTGACAAATCATAACTATGTCAACAGTTAGAACTCTGGAATCTAGCCCACACAAAAAAAACTGCATTACATATATTTCAAAAGCTTTTGTGCTACAGAAAAACTGATTTGTGGTGCACTATTTCAAGAAAATCAGTAATAAGGCAGATTTTCTTCAACTACGAGATTGGTGCTGATGTTTATCAGGATATCATTAACTTGTTCATCACCCTGCTTGATGACGATGAAAGGAACAATGTTGGTTCTAACAAGACGGGCTCCTTTTTATATAACTATGGCTCTATTGAGGGAATTCTTTGAAGATTGTATTGTGTCTTGGAGCTTTTGGATCCAATATCACCTAATCCATTATATTCAGATTTTTTCTCTTATGGATGCACTAAAGATTTAAACAACTCACATACTTTGGATGAATTCAAACAAAATAATCAAAATGCCTATTCGTGAAATTGATCAAATCATTCTTTGCTGAACTGCACAATTTTTTCTAAAGAAATCTGCTGCATGTTGCAAATGGCACGGGGATGTTTTAGCATATTTTGTCACCTTTATTTACTAGGCATCATTGCATGTATCATTTTAGTTGCAATAAAAAGTTACAAATCCAATAATTTTATATAAGTTGCAAGTTTTGTGGATAACTCGATATACACTGCTGGCCATTAAAAGTGCAACACCAGGAAAAACTCATCAGATTGTCCCAAAATATGCAAGATGGGCAGCCCATGGATGAACATGTAAATGATTCAAAACACAGCACATATTCACATCATGTGTGACAGTAACACCTACTGGAAGTGGTATAAGAGGAGATTACAAAGAGCTGGTGTAAAGCACTGGGAATTGTGTTTGCTTGCAGTTCTTGTGCACTAAAGGATCAAGTATACCCCGTTGAAGAGCACGGCATCCATATGACCAGGTTTCCGACTTTGATCGTGGGAGAATTGTGGGATAATGGGAAGGCAGATTATTGTACCGAGACATTGGTGCTCTGTTGCATGGAATGCTGCCAGAGTGATGAAAATATGGCATCAGTGGGTAGAGGAGGAACAAACTCACCAATGTGAGGGATCTCAATGGCCCTGTCACACAAGTGAATGAGAGGACAGACATCTCATGCGCATGGCTTTGAATGATTCTACAGCCACATCAAACACCTTAGCTCAACAGTTAGGGTGTGTTCCACATCAACCAGTGTTCGCACATATGGTTCGATGTCATCTGCAGCATCAAGGTATCTTTGCTAGGCAGCCATTGCTTCAGTTACCACTGACTCTACAACACAGGCATATGTGACTGCAATGGTACCAAAAACGTTGCACATAGATGCGCAAATGGCATGACGTCTTTTCAGACAAACTTTGCAATCCTTGCAAATCCCACTTCAGTATGCAGCACCATAATGAACGAATCCATATCTGGCAGTACCGCGGCAACAGGTTCAGTGGGACATGCATGATGCAGCACCATACAGGTTCGACCCTTGGTGTTATGGTATGGGGTACCATTGGACTCGACTCGCATACACACCTCATACGCATTACCGGTACTTTGAACAACCAGCATTACATCACTGAGGTGTTGAAGCCTGTGATCGTACCTTATCATCAGGGGCTCTCTGGTGCCATTTACCAACAGGACAACGCCCGACCACATGTGGCATGCATTGGCCAACAATTCCTGGATAGACACCATGCGATACTTCTGCCTTGGCCTTCACATTCACCGGATCTGTTCCCAATTGAACACGTTTGGTCCATGATCTCACGCTGACTAGCACACCAGATACCAGCAGCTGCTACAACAGATGAACTTTGGCTACGTATTGGACTGACATTCCCCAAACTGATGGACTGACATTTTCCACACACACATCCAATGCCTCATCCTCTCAATGGCGAACCGTGTAGCAGCGGTTATTGCCGCTCATGGTGGCTACACAAGATACTGATTTCTTTGCATTTCACAAGTCTAACAGAGTTGTATTTGTAATCATTTGATCCTTGTAGCATAAGCTATGTATTCACTAAATATGGTTTTGAATCTCTGGTCTTTCCTGGTGTTGCAATTTTAATGGCCAACAATGTATATATTTATAAAAGGAAGCAAAAATATTGGATGTTAATACACACTCCTCAGTGGGATTGCAAGGTATAAATATAACATCAAAGGCTTTATTAAAATATTAAAAAATGACACTTTTCTATAGCTTGGTGATTTACAACAGTGATCCCTAGCAGTTTGCATAAGTGGGCAATATCGAATTGTCAAGCCTGCAATTAGGGCCACAGAGAAGAACAGAAATGTGAAACACAGGAAAAATATAACTTTTCACTAATTTCATTATCATGGAACACGAATCAATTTCAACAAATGAAAATATAAATAACCTTGAAAATATCAAATTTGATATTTAGTTATAACATTATTTTCAACAAGATTTCATACATTCTAATAATATTCTCACACTTCTATTTCGCTCAGAAAACTGCATGACTCTTAGAACAAAAGTTGGATATAATCGCATCTCCTCACCTCCCCAGCTAGATTTTAATACAATTACATGGAAAACCTAATTGATATCAATCAAGAAATACTCTGTAACATAGATATTAGGCTTTTACCCCATCCTAGAGATTGCTGTTACACAACTATGAGATGTATTTTCAGTGAATGATAATAGAGGAATAATGCTAATTAACCCTTGGCCTAACTCACTTTAGTCACCTGAAGATGGGGTGGGAGCTCGTAATCTACGGTTACCAGGTTTGAGTCCCAGCTGGGTCAGCATTGAGATTTATCTCCACAAAACTCCCTGCCCTGCCCACGGTCAGTAGGGGACACCGATGGGTTTGGAAAGGCTGCCGTCCGTCGGATGGGACATTAAACCATGGCCCATGTGTGGGAGAGCCATATCCTGTGCATGTTAAAGAACACGCTGGATGGCCTTGATGGGAGGCTATCATCTGTCTCCCAACAGCTGTTCCAGTGGGTCCCCTCCCCCAACCTTCTCTGAGCCTTTGGGGGTCCTTGTGACCTGGCCATTTAGCCTATTGTGTGCAAAAAGTGCCACTCAGAGGTAAAACAACCCAACCTGAAGATATCATAATAGAAAACAGCAAATGCATCATGACAAATATATTTTTTAAACCCTGCGTAAATTTCTTCAAAAACTTTTAGTAAACTTAAGCAATGAGCTCTATGTTCCACAATCTTCCCTGTGCTACTGCTGTTGAAAAACTGGAGCACCTCGCATCTTGCAACCCTGTAAATTAATTAATGAACTGTCACCATGCTTCTGCATCCACGCTAAAACTTCCTCCCTCGCAACAAGGACATCTTAACACAAGCTTCCATTCTCATAACCCCACAAGAGCTCATACCTCCAAAGCTTCAACTGAATAGTGATTTTACATAATTATATATTATCAGGACCAGTTAAAGATCACAAGAACATTAAAGAAACTAAAGTGAAAAAATTCTTAATAATTTTTATTAATGAAGGGTAAACTCAATGCCAGAACTCCAAATCTGTTAAAAAGCCAACTACTGTAGAACATTCAAGAGGCTATAGAAGTAAGGGTGGACTAGCACTTTTTTCAGGGAAGTAGGAAGCATCTGTAGCAGGTTCTGAGTTGGGTTGTTTTACCTCTGAGCGGCACTTTTTTGCACACCATAGGCTAAATGGCCAGGTCACATGGACCCCGAAGGCTCAGAGAAGGTTGGGGGAGGAGACCCACTGGAACAGCTGTTGGGTGATAGATGGTAGCCTCCCGTCAAGGCCATCCATCGTGTTCTTTAACGTGCACAGGGTATGGCTCTCCTGCACATGGAGCCACGGCTTAACATCCCATCCGACGGACAGCAGCCTTTCCAAGCCCATCGGTGTCCCCTACTGACCGCGGGAAGGGCGGAGAATTTTGCGGAGATAAATCTCAACGCTGGCCCAGCTGGGACTCGAACCTGGGAACTACAGATTACGAGCCTGGCGCGCTACCGACTGAGCCACCCCCACCCCACAAGTTCTGATGCAGGGAGCCTGGGACAATTCTCTTTTTCAATACTTATTCTGTTGATAGTTCATGCATGATGTTTAAAACAGGTTTTCCTCAATTCTGGGGAAATATTATTATTTAAATAATCCTAATTCTATGAGGTCTCAGAGGTTCATGACACTGAGAGCCAAGAACATTACACTGCTCAGCACCCCTTGCCTGTCTGTACCTGGATAGACAGCAAAAATAGAAACTAGCAACCACCTTTACAGAAACTGCAAAAATTTGCAAGCCTGAATCCTGTTACCACACTCTGAAAAATCAGAAGCTTCCAATTAGAACCTTTTAATGTAAACTGAAACATTAGCCACCCCTGTGAACTAAATGCACTCAAATGCTTTAGACAAGAATTGGTTTTAAAAAACAAATCCACATTGAAATTGTGGAATTTACAGCGAAACTGTAGACATTAAATTATATTCAAAACACTATGTGCACAATCAGGCCCAGATCTAGAAGGAAAAAGGGGAGAAGTCAATTGATGCAATTCAGCTGGAAAAAGGGCTGGGAGCAAGAGACTGAATTTCCATCACAGTGTAACATTCCTCCCCCCCCCCCCCCCCCCCCCCCCCCCCGATTTTAGAGCTTTTTAAAAAAATTTGTGAGAAATATGAATAATTCTATTAATTTTTGGCATTCATTACCCTTACTAGCATTATCAAATGAGACGGCAGGGAGGGGGCATGGCCTAGGGTGACCATCCATCCGATGAAAAGCTTTGTTCCTGATGAATAAATGTCCCCGAATTTTATTTTTAGATATCATTTTATATACTAAATTAACTGTACATAATTAGCAGATCTTTTACTAATAGAATAGTAATGGAAACACTTATAAGAAATTTTGGTCATTAATGCATATCACTGAAAAAAATTGAGGCTACAATTTTAACATGCAAGTCATCAATTGAGAGATGTCTAACTAGGGTGCCTAGACATTCGTGGAAAAACAGGGATGCCTGGTCCCCCTAACTGAACTGCTCATACCTGAATTTTCAAAAATCTTCTTCTTCTCGTGTTAATTTGGTCATCTTACCAAGCCCTACCCCCTCTCCACAGATCCAGCCCTGTGCAATTACTAAAGTTCAATACAAAAGAGAAATAAAAATGATTTGAATTTTTAGAAAAACAAAATCTATATACTACTAAATTACACATCCTGCTTCCCCAAAAAAGCAAATGAAAAAT
Source organism: Ryuthela nishihirai (assembly GCA_038380435.1). Taxonomy (NCBI): domain Eukaryota; kingdom Metazoa; phylum Arthropoda; class Arachnida; order Araneae; family Heptathelidae; genus Ryuthela; species Ryuthela nishihirai. The sequence continues at coordinate 35,932,837 of JAWZYU010000034.1, read as the reverse complement.
GCCAGGGTTTATGTAATTTCCAATTATATTGTTTTGAGATTATCAAGTCCAAATTATATTCCTTATTTTTATATATTTTTACATTTGATAATACTTATTCCTTATATTTCATTACTCAGTTAGTTTTTGTTTCTTGGTCTGAACAGGTGGAATACGAATCTTCAGAAAGGATCATTTTCTTGACTTCAAGTTTCTGGTCATTCAGCTAAGTTTTGTCTCCATTGTTCAATCCAAGTATATATTTCTAGTGATCTTTTGCTTTTGATTATCAGACTACTTTGAAATTTTAAATGACATTGAAAACACAAAAAAAATTCAGAAATTCTAATGGTTGAGTTGTTTTACCTCTGAGTAGTACTCTTTTTGCAAACGGAATAATGGCTAGGTCAAAAGGAGCCCAAGGGTTCAAAGAAAGTTGAGGGAGGGGGCTCACAGGACAGCTGCTGGGAGAGAGATGGTAACCTCCTATCAAGGCCTTCCCGCATGTTCTTTAATGTGCTCAGGGTATGGCTCTCCCACACAAGGGGTTGGGTTGTTTTACCTCTGAGTGGCACTTTTTTTCCACACAATGGGCTAAATGGCCAGGTCACAAGGAACCCGAAGGCTCAGAGAAGGTTGGAAGAGGGGACCCACTGGAACATCTGTTAGGAGACAGATGGTAGCCTCCCGTCAAGGCCATCCAGTGTGTTCTTTAAAGTGCACAGGGTATGGCTCTCCCACACACGGACACACGGCTTAACGTCCCATTCGACGGACACCGGCCTTTCCAAGCTTATCGGTGTGGGGAACTGCACATGGGCAGGGTGGGGAATTTTGCGGAGATAAATCTCAACACTGACCCAGCTGGGGCATGAACCTGGGAACTGCAGATTATGAGACTGGCGTGCTACTGACTGACATTCACCACATGCTAGTGAAACTGTTATATATACATTATATATATTATATACATATGCTATGTTACTGTTTGGACTGAATTTCGTTATGTAATATATAGGAAAATGACAAGTTCTCCTTTCAGTAAATCTCAATTTACTTATTCATTTTATATTCACTGTATTTCCTATTACTGGTAATTCACTATTGTAAACAGTTATGCTAACAGATACTGCTTGAGCATGCTTCAACAGCCAAAACATACATTCATCTCAAAATACACATTAAAAACCTTTGTTATTGCTATTTTATACATAGATTGATATAGCAGAACAGTGAACAAAATTGACATATATACACAAGTTAAAAGTATTTGTAAGCATTATTTGCTTTCTGAAATATGTAAACATAGAGCTATTATCAATCTAATGGGAAAAGATTAGAAAATGCAGTCCGGATTTCCGCAATCATATCACTTGTAAGTGTACTTCTCGAAAATCTTTGGAAAGCCAACCAGTTACATTTTCTGGTTAGCATGCAAGCACCTAAAGCAGCAACAATGGTAGCACTATGTGAAAAAACATTTTCCCCTTTAGATTTATTACCAAATGTACTATGTGCCCAGTAATTGAAAACTCCCATTGATCCTGAAAGTAAATCTCCCTGACCGCCACATCTCCGTGGACTTCCAGGTTCCCTACAAACAACAACACTCTGTCCATCAGATATTATATCTTGAGCACCTTTTTTAACTATGGTAACATTTCCAAGCTTGGTTGACAAATATTTAACAGCAGCTTCTGGTGTATCAAAATCAGGATCACTGTTAGTAACTGATTTGAATAAACGATTAAATTCCATTACATTTGGAGTAAGGATTGCTTTTCTATAGCCAGAAATTACATCGGGTGCAGTATTTATGTAAAACAGTGCATCGGCATCCAAAACTAAAGGAAGCTGCATTTCTTTAGCCTTTTCAATTATTTTCCTTGTTACTTGAAATACACGATTTTCTCGTCCTAACCCAGGACCTATAACCAGAGAATGAAGCCGGGGTAAGAAAACTGATATTTCTTCAAGTGCAGATGATATATCTAAGACCGGATGAACTATCAGTTCAGGACTATATGATTTGATAACAGGAGCAGCATCTTGAGTACAGAATACATGTGCTAGATCACATCCAACTCTTAAAGCAGATATTGCTGCAAAGTATGGAGCTCCCGTGTACTCTTTACATCCCCCGATTATGCCTACTCTACCTGCTTGTCCTTTATGAGCCGAAAATGACAGTTCAGGAATAATAGATATTACACTGCTGCGCTCATCTACACTAGCCATGTTTATCATGTAGTGAAAGATTGTGGCCAGTTCCAAAAGTACAACTCTTTAAACGTTTTTGAAATAGTAAGGAATGGCCTAACTACAGTTGAGTTTATAGTTCTTAGTTTTCTCGATTAGATCAAAAGCCAATGGCGTAATTGCACTATTTTAACGTTTTGGCCGTTAGGGCAAAAGGTAGCGAAGTGCTTCGAAACTAAAACTTTTGTTGCGGTAGATGATAAATATTCATGCAGGTACGATGTGGTGCTTGAGTGTGCATGAATACCCGTTTTTCAAGTAATAATATTTCAAACTGAAACAAAATCTGAATATTTTAAAGTAATTTTCAATAATATGTGACTGCCAAATGCAACAGTTTGGCTACTGTTTGCTTAGAGATAATAAATCTTACTAAGAATGTCATTCTGTAGCAAAAACGGAAGTGTGAAAAAAGCAGCTTCTGCCCCCAGGACTCGAATATGGTATCCTCTGGTTATGCCCCAGTTTCTCTACCAGTTGAGATAAGGTGTTGGAAATTTACACTTCTTGAAAGAAGATTATGATGATTGAAGATGATCTCCTGAAACTCTACCATCTAGTTCGAAGCATGGAGGTAGGATGAGGGGGAGGTGTCCTATCGCTTGAAACTGTACAGAGCATCGCCATATTGCTCCTACTCGCAAGAGTGCTATCACTGTGCTAACAAACGACAGAATGTGTTTAAAAAATGGGTACGTGCGTAGTATATGGATGCCTCCATAAGTCTGCATAAACGATCAAAAGGATAACATTTCATAGGTAATAAGTAATGCTAAAGTTTCGCTTTGTAAATTGAAAACTTTTTTGTTATTTCAACTATTTATGACAGTAGCGTACTTAGGACTTACGGGAGGGGAGATAGCGAAAATTGCGGAAGGTGGTTGCAAGAATTTTCCAGTGTTTTAAATGTAAACTGATTAAATAAAGGTTTGTTATAAATTCAGGGAAAAAATAATAAATGAAGAAATGGAAGAGAACGTAATACGCACATTACTCATTTCCTATGCTTTTGATGTCTCCAACCGAAAGGTTACAGAATTTCCCTGTTATGCCAGAGAGAATCTAACTTAGAAGCTCTATAACTTCTAAGATATGTATTTAATGGAAACATGTGACTGAAGATAAATTAAACATCATAATTAAATCTATTTAAATATCGATTTTCAATATTATTCGTTTAGTATTTAAATAGTTACAGAAGCTGGAACATTTAACAATAATCTTCCATGTTTTGCCAGTGAGAACTTGAAATCTCTATAACCTATAAAATATGCATTTAATGGAAAAATACGACAAGATAAAGATCATAATTAAATCTATTTAAATATGCACTTTCAACATTAGAAACTTTTGATTACACAATGATAGAACTTTGATATATTATGCAGGCGGATTTAACATATTCTATATCAGGCACCACACGATTTTTCTTTGGTGTACTTGCTACAAATTTTAAATTAGTTTTACATAATTCAGCTTAAGCAAAAGATGAAGTATCATTTGATATATTCCAAGAATTTGTATTTTGAGCTTTCTCCTGGAGAGAATTTCCTTCCCAAAGTTCCGCTGAATCAGGACAGGAAAAGAATCGAGATGAAATCGGTGGGGAACAAAAAAAAAGTAAAGAAAAAACTCAATCGACTTGAAAAATATAAGGGGGGAGGGGAAGCAAGAGATGATTTCCAATGCAATATAACATTTTCCCCTCCGTTTCATAGCTCTTTAAAAATGAAACATAAGTTTATTATTTAATAGCATAATATATGAATAAGTTTGATAATTTTTAGTTCAGCGCACTTGGCAACTGATCTATGGGACCTGGGTTCGAGTCCCGGGTAAGGCATGGATGTGTGTGTCGTTTTTCTGCTGAGGTCCTGCCATCCTCTCAGACCTTCTACTATGGCATATAAACTGACAGGCTCCTGTCAGACCTCTGTGGCAAGCAGCTGCTTGAGGGGGTATTTTTTTTATTACCCTTACTGCACTGATTATAATTCTACAATCAATCCCTATTTTGTGGAAAGATGCTGGGTAACTTTCATTTGATACTTACTGCACTGATTATAATCAGTGCAGTAAGGGTAATTTGTTGACTAAAGGGTAATTGTTGTAAGGTAATTTGGGACTAATCTTAAGTGTAAGGGTAATTTGTTGACTAATCTTAAGTGGGGTAATTTGTTGACTAAGACAGTAAGGGTAATTTGTTGACTAATCTTAAGTGGGGTTAAATAACTCTTTTAAAACAAAAGTGAATGCAAAACCGAAGCTGAAAAAAGTAATTTTTTGATAACTGTAAAAAATTATTGACCGTACGAAAAATAAAAAATCGATTTTAACAATAATTGTAGAAAGAGTATGCTAATTGAATCAAAGGAGTTCAATCAGCTTTAAACGCTGAATAAAAATTTTTTTGTACATAAAACAATTGCGATTTTTTAAGCAATATTAGCATAAAATATTCGGATATATTGCAACTGACGTGCAGCGCATGGCTTTCTGAGTAGGAACAACATGGCAACCGCCGTTCTCCGCTGCTACACTAGCGCCTCACCCTCTTCCTACCTCCATGGTTCGAAGTGTTGGAGTGACCATGCATTATTGAAGCAAACTTTGAACCAAGCTTTTTTAATAATGTATCAAATATTAATTTACCTTAAGTTATTCAGAGGCACAAGATTCAAGGTGGTGATAAATAATAATTGATAATCTCAGCGTTTCCTGTAGACATTTAAACGTCTACAATAACGCTGAGACTATCAATTATTGTTTAAATCAATAATAACGCTAAATAACGGGATCTGACTTCATTATTTATTACCATCTTACTCAGAGCACTAAAAAGAAATAGGTAGTTGCCACCCGAGATTATAGATGGCGCCAAAAGGAGTCGCACAAAATTCACGGAAAGAGTGATAGTAATTATTAGTGGAAAAAGACAGCCAGCATTAATTCAAAGGTTAGAATACTCTGACATCATGAAATTTGCCTCCAATGAGGATTGAAATAATCTTATGCACTGTAGACCGGCAAACAATTTGACAGGGAGGAATAAATCTCACTATCAGGTTCGATTTGTTTTGTGCTCTCCGTGGCACTTTTTTTGCACGAAATGAGCTAAATGGCTCCGAGAAGGTTGGAGGAGGGGCCCACTGGGCAGCTTTTGGGAGTCAGATGGTAATCTCCCATCAAGGCCATCAGGCATGGTTGATCAGGCATGGCCGAACATCAGGCATGGCCGAACACTATGGTTGATTGGCCATCAAGGCCAATCAACCATAGTGTTCGGATACTTTTTTGAGCGACTGTAGGTGGTCATATTATTTTGATACTAGATCGTGTGGGCTCACTCACGGAAATATTGAGCGAGTGCAGTTGCTGTACACACTCCAGATATTTTTTCTGAATTCTGTAATCAACCATAGTGTTCTCGGATATTTTTTGAGCGACTGTATTTAGCGAGTATTTATAGTTGAGTTGTAATAAGTGAGATGTATAAAAATGTTTCAAAAAGTTGCAGGACTTTTTGAAAGTTTGAAGTTGCTTTTGGGAGTCAGATGGTAATCTCCCATCAAGGCCATCAGGCATGTTTTTTAACATATGTAGAGTATTACTTTCCCTCACACGGAACCACAGCTTAACATCCCATCCGACGTGCAGTGGACTTTCTAATCCCATTGGTGTTCCCTACTGACCAAGGGCAAGACAGGAAGTTTTGCAGAGACAAATCTCAACACTGTTCATTATATCAAGGACAGTCGATTTGCAATAATTAAACAAGTGTGAAAAAGATCAACTGTTTTTGTCCTGGACTCTGGAGATTTCCTGTGATTCTCCAGTTGCTCTACCGGTTGAGCTAGGGGCGGAGGTGGCTCAGTCGGTAGCGTGCCAGGCTCGTAATCTGTAGTTCCCAGGTTGGAGTCCCAGCTGGGTCAGCGTTGAGATTTATCTCCGCAAAATTCCCCGCCCTGCCCACGAGTAGGGGACACCGATGGGCTTGGAAAGGCCGCCGTCCGTTGGATGGGACGTTAAGCCGTGGGCCCATGTGCGGGAGAGCCATACTCTGTGCACGTTAAAGAACACGCTGGATGGCCTTGACGGGAGGCTACCATCTGTCTCCCAACAGCTGTTCCAGTGGGTCCCCTCCCCCAACCTTCTCTGGGCCTTTGGGGTTCTTGTGGCCTGGCCATTTAGCCCATGGTGTGCAAAAAAGTGCAGCTCAGAGGTAAAACAATCCAATCCAATCCGGTTGAGCTAAGGCAGGGGCAATTCACAGCTTTCCTCACCTCTGATTGCCAGTTAGTGATATTTTTTCCTTCCTATCGAATTGGTTACCAGTGTTAAGCATACAACGTTATTTCTAATCATTATTTCCATGCTCTGCATCTGAAAATCCAAGATAATTAATATTTGATAAAGGCATACTTCGTTTAGCACAGATTTGTGAAACCCAGCATTAAACGGAACAGGGTTGAGTTGTTTACCTCTGAGCATTTTTTTGGCACCTTTTTGTTTATGCACTCAGGGCACTTTTTTGCACACAATGGGCTAAATTGTCAGGCCACAAGAACCCTGAAGGTTCAGAGAAGGTTGGGGGAGAGGACCCACTGGAACAGCTGTTAGGAGACAGATGATAGCCTCCTCTCAAGGCCATCCAGAATGCTCTTTAACGTGCACAGGGTATGGCTCTCCCACACACGGGGCCACTGTCTTACTGGGGAATGAACATGGGACTCTTTTACATATTATTGTTAATAATATTCTTATTTCAACATTTCAATCCTCCCACTCTGGTATTTAATTTGGCTGTGATCATAGAGTTAATTTTAGTGATCGTATAATTAATTCTAAAGGTACAGTTGCTCAAAAAGGTATCCGAACATTACGGTTAATTACAGAATTCAGAAAAAATATCTGGCAACGATATTTTTAGAAATTAGTGATCTGGCAACCTTCGTGTCACGGTAACTGGAGCGTGAACAGTTGCTGTACACGCTCCAGATATTTTTCCTGAATTCTGTAATCACGTGACACGAAGGTTGCCAGATCACTAATTTCTAAAAAAATCGTTGTCAGATATATTTTCCGAATTCTGTAATCAACCATAACGTTCGGATACTTTTTTGAGTGACTGTAGGTGGTCATATTATTTTGATACTAGATCGTGTGGGCTCACTCACGGAAATATTGAGCGTGTGCAGTTACCGTTCACAGCAAACTGGAGCGTGTGCAGTAACTGCACACGCTCCAGTTTGCTGTGAACGGTAACTGGAGCGTGTACAGTTGCTGTACACGCTCCAGATATTTTACCTGAATTCTGCAATCACGTGACACGAAGGTTGCCAGATCACTAATTCCTAAAAAAACGTTGCCAGATATTTTTCCTGAATTTTGTAATCAACCGTAGTGTTCGGATACTTTTTTGAGCGACTGTACATGATCCTTAATAAAATACTTAAGTAGCCTATTGTCCTATTGGGAGCACAATCATCCTCCCACACAAAAGGAATGATTAAAGGCAGGTAATGGAATTTTTCTTGTAATTTCAAACACATTTATTTACAACACTAATAATTACCGATATTCTTACATTATATTCCACATTATGTGTTTATAAGAACTTACAATTTATCTGAAGACATTCGATCGTTGAGCTGGTTTCATTGCAACTGAGAAGTTTTATTAACAAAAAAGGTGCTCACATGGAGAGCCAAACGTCGAAAGCCATTGTGTCGTTCAAATATCTGGAGCTAAGTGATGAAAAAGGTCAGTTTCTCTCTTGGACAAACAAAATAATAAAAAAAAACATCCCAAGTGTCTGATTGGCTCTCTCAACTCTCTGCTGGGGGGATAGGGTGACGGAAGAAAAATTGAGTTTTCTAGATTTGGCGTCCTTGTCCCACAATCACGTAACTGTCCTCCACGGGGGATCGTTGTGCCGTGACCCAGTTGGGTTGGGTTGTTTTACCTCTGAGTGGCACTTTTCTGCACACCATGGGCTAAATGGCCAGGTCACATGGACCCCGAAGGCTCAGAGAAGTTTGGGGGACAGGACCCACTGGAACAGCTGTTGGGAGACAGATGGTAGCCTCCTGTCAAGGCCATCCAGCATGTTCTTTAACGTGTACAGGGTATGACTCTCCCGGACACGGGGCCACGGATTAACGTCCCATCCGACAGACGGCGGCTTTTCCAAGCCCATCGGTGTCCCCTACTGACCGTGGGCAGGACGGGGAATTTTGCGGAGATAAATCTCAACGCTGACCCAGCTGGGACTCCAACCTGGGAACTACAGATTACGAGCCTGACGAGCTACCGACTGAGCCACCCCCGCCCCTGATGGAACAGCGTTAAACGAGGTCTCATGTACACTATATACATTTAGTTATCAGAAGGAAAATTTTGCATACATATATGGTTTGCTAATTTTTTAACATCATCATCATCATCATCATCATCATCATCATCATCATCATCATCATCATCATCATCATCATCATCATCATCATCATCATCCTCAAGCAGCCATGGGCTACGGAGGTCCAACCAGACCGTGCAATTTAGTTCTCCAAGCAAGTCTATCCTGAGCTACTTCTACTGCATCAGGCCACTGCACACCAATTCTAACAAGGTCCTGTTTGACATTGTCTGCCCACCGCATCCTAGATCTCCCCTTCTTTCTAAGGCCTTTAGGCACACTATTCATAACCCTTTTCGCCAATCTATAATTATCCATACGGGCAACATGGCCAAACCAACGGAGTCTCTCTCTGCACAATATGCTGCTTAAAGGAGGTTGCAGACTCCTTTGCCTAACCTCATCATTCACAAAGTTAAACCACCTAATACCCAAGATACTGCGTAAGCATCTAGAATCAAAAGCATCTAGTTTCCTGTTATCTTGTTTACAAAGTGTCCAAGTTTCACTACCATAACTAACCCTAGAAAGAACCAAACTATTATACAGTCTAATTTTCGTCTTTAGGTGTATACGCCTATTTCTCCACACTCTCCATAGATTCTTAAAGGTCCTGGCAGCAATGCCTATTTGTCTGTTAATCTCATGCTGCACATCACCATTATCTGTTACATAGCTCCCAAGATAATTAAACTGTGACACCTGCTGAAGACTGCAACCATTCAGATTAACTGAATCACAGCCTGACTGACCAATTTTCATCACTTTAGTTTTCTCTCTGTTTATAACCAAACCTACTGTACTACCAGTTTCATCAACAGCTCGAATGAAAGAGTTCATCTCATCAACATTATTTGCCAAAAGGACTAAATCATCAGTATGATCTAAATCAGAAATTTTAGTATCTCCAGACCATTTAAGGCCAAAATCTTTCCTTTGCAATGAATTTCGAATAACATAATCAATAACCAAACTAAAGAGAAAAAGAGACAAAATGCACCCTTGTCAAACACCAGAAATAATGCTAAACCTAATTGCTACAAGCCTTACCAACTCTCGCACACATTCAGTGTTATTATAAAGAGCTTTTATTATGTTAACTAACTTGTCTGGTATACCATATGATCTCACAATCAACCACAAATTATGATGATCAACAGAGTCAAAAGCCTTTTTGAAATCAACAAAGCTAGCAATCAAAGGTTTCTTAAACTTTAAATATTTCTCAAGAGTCTGCCTAAGTGAAAATATCTGATCCACACATCCCCTACCACTTCTGAATCCACATTGCTCATCACGCAATTGACTGTCAACCAGATTCTTAATTCTATTAAGCACAATCATGCAAAGAACTTTACCTGGAACAGACAGTAGACTGATACCCCTATAGTTATCACAAGAACTGCGATCACCTTTTTTGAAAATAGAGATAACCATAGCTCTGGTAAAATCCTTAAGAACCATGCCTTTATCATAAAAGATATTCAGAATTTTAGTCATCCAAGTGGTAACTGAAATATTCCCAGCTCTAAGCATTTCTGTAGTAATTTCATCTACTCCTGATGATTTATGAAGTTTAAGTTTAGAAATAGCCAAAATAACTTCAGATTGTGTTATAGGTCCAACATTAAAGCCACCAATGCATCTATCAACATTGCAAACAATGGGAGCAGAACTAACCACACTGTTTAGAACGTCACTAAATGCTCAGCCCACCTAGCCATGACAGAATTCTCACCTTCTATAACCTTACCTTGTTTATCCTTCAATCCCTGTATGCCTGTCTGTTTTCTACCACACAAAACATTAACTATCTGGTACAGCTCTCTGATGTTGTGCTGTCTAACTGCTTCCTCGGCTTTGTCAGCCAAGCCATCAAGCCAAAGATTCTTATCAGCAGCTAACTGATCTTTTACATGTTTATTAAGTTCTCTGTAATGCTTTCTATTAGGACTAGTAGGGTATTGATTAAGGACATTCCTGCAGTTCTTTCTTTCCGAAATAAGCTCAAATGCCTTATCACTCAGATAATTCTGCCTCCTCTGCTCCTTTTTTCCTAAAAGAGTGTTAGTTTCCAAAAAAGCCAGTTTAAAATGATCCCATTCTTTCTCAACTTCAGTAGTAAGTATACCATGACTGTCCTAATGACTAAGTAACCTATCATGGTAAGCTTTGGCTATAACTGGGTCTTTCAGAGCTTCAGTATTAAAAGTAATTTTTTTAACCCTAGCACAACACTTTTTAAATTTAAGTTGCAAGACACTTTTAACAAGGTAATGGTCAGATCCAATTTCAGCTCCCTTATATGCCCTGGTATTTCTAACAGAAGTAGCCCATTTGCTGTTAATTAATATATAATCAATCATATTCCTATGCAGCCCATCAGGTGAAACCCATGTGTACTTATGTATGTCGCGGTGTTTGCAATATGTGTTAGTTATTCTGAAACCATTGAGTTTACTTACCTGTAGGAGACGTTGCCCATTGCCATTGCAGCTACCAATACCAAAAGGGCCAATCACCTATCCCCAAAGGTCAGAGTCAGTACCAACTTTGGCATTGAAGTCACCAAGAACAAGGGTAATATCTCCCTTCTTGACAGAATTCAAAATATCCTGAAGTTGTTCATAAAACCTATCCTTCTCATCCTCATCGGCATCCTCAGTGGGGGCATAACAGCAGATAACATTCAAGTCTTTAACGCTTGTCTGAAATTTTGCTCTAAGAAACTTTCATTAATGCACTCATATCCTAGAAGAGCATCGCTAGCGTGTCTGCTGAGAAGCAGACCCACGCCTTGATGATGCTTATTGTCGTCCCTCCCTGAAAAGAGAAATTTAACATTATTTTTAAGAATCTGACCTTTATCTGTCCATCTGGTCTCTTGCAAGCCGAGAATATCTAAATTATAATGGTGGAATTCTTGTGTGAGGACATCAAGAGAAAAAGCTCTGTGCAGAGTCCTCGCATTCCAACTACCTATGGAGAGAAAATGGTTAGTGGGATGTTTAAAGAAACTATGTTTATTGAGAGAGGGATTGCCAACAATATCAAACAGCCCCCTAATCGCAGACATGGGGCAAAGACCCGTTCCCCCACCACTAAAGGCTGAAGCCATCTACACTGTAAGACTTCCTCCAATGTAGAATTTGACGATGCCAATAGAAGCAAAGAGTTCAGGTGCCTGCGATGACCTCTGCTCAGGATTATCCACCAGTTGATAAACATATCCTGTGAATCTATTCACTTGGGGCTGTCAACCCACAAACAAACAGAAAACACAGCGGAAGATTTTCCCTCCACAGAAGCCCACCAGTGCAGCAAATTCAGGATCCATAATCAAGCTCAGAGCCATATATCTGTCCAGTCCAGTGGGTTTATATGGTCAGCACCAGGACCCTGTGTGGTTGACCACTCCTCAGCAGGGTAGAAAAAAAAGAAAAGTAGCCATAGTTGTCCAGATCAGTAGGCCACACTAATCTGGCAGCCCTCCCCTTCCGTTCACTTCCACAAGAGAGTATCTCATTTGAAAGGTACTAACGGTCTGCACCACGAGAAGGCGGGGTCGGACATTAGGTGCTAGGCCTGGTAGGTTCTATGCATCATCACAGGGGATTGGTGCATAGCTCTCCTTCCAGTTACTACCTAGCTCCCATTTACAGACCATTTTTTTTTAACACAGTCTGAAAATAAAAGGCCATTAAATTGATATAATTACACATTTTTTTATTTAAACTTTTTTAATTTTATTTAATCTGTTCACTTTTATATTTGTATTAGGTCAAACCTAAGAAAATTTAATAGAATTCGAAAGTTTCAAAAAAATATGTGACAAATTATTGACTGGAGGTCTTTAAAAAATTATCTAAAGTTGATTGCTTTACGCTTTTCTGTTTCTCTTTCAATGATTGAGTGTAAGATGATAAAGCATTTAGTACTCCACGCCTCAGACAATAAGATCTTTCGAAATCAGTATTCAATTGCGTCTTTTATTATCTTTAGAAAAATTTGTGTCGTACATTAAATTTGTGCCATGTTTAAGTTTCTTATCAACTATTTTGACAAAGGGAAACTCTTAAAAAAATTAGATAAAACAGCTTACTTGAAAAAAAAAACGGTATATCGAAAAAGCGGTAATTGAGATTTGCCTTATATAAGGTATGAAAGCTTAGTTCAGCGTCAGTTTGAGTATAAATAACGCATTGGCGGCCTGACACTTCAAACCAGAAAGTAAAGCATCAAGAGAGCATGATCAAACCTAATCTGTGGTCTCACTATCCTTACGGATCTTGCCCTGGGAAATTTATTTATTTTTACTGTCTATTTAGTATCTATATACGAGGGAAAGATCGACGAAATGAGGTTTTTTAAGAAACTACTTCCTAGCTTATAACTGAGACCATAATTACTGAGTTGGGTTGGGTTGTTTTACCTCTGAGCGGCACTTTTTTGCACACCATGGGCTAAATGGTCAGGTCACAAGGACCCCGAAGGCTCAGAGAAGGTTGGGGGAGGGGACCCACTGGAACAGCTGTTGGGAGACAGATGGTAGCCTCCCGTCCAGGCCATCCAGCGTGTTCTTTAACGTGCACAGGGTATGTCTCTCCCGCACACGGGGCCACGGCTTAACGTCCCATCCAACGGACGGCGACCTTTCCAACCCCATCGGTGTCCCCTACTGACCGTGGGCAGGGCGGGGAATTTTGCGAAGATAAATCTCAGCGCTGACCCAGCTGGGAACTAGAGATTTCGAGCCTGGCGCGCTACCGACTGAGCCACCCCCGCCCCCATAATTACTGAAAAAACTACATATCAACATAGGGCAGATTATCAATGGTTATGGAGTGATGGATATTTGAATGTTGAAAAAGAAGTATAAGAGAATAAGCTTCAGGTAAATTTTTTATTCATGAATTTACAAAAACTGTTGAAAGTAACAAAAACAGTATGTTGTCTTGCTTTTTTGGGGGTTTTAGAGCTGCTGATTCTTGAGTTCTATCGTAAAGGGTTGGGTTGTTTTACCTCTGAGCGGCACTTCTTTGCACACCATGGGCTAAATGGCCAGGTCACATGGACCCCGAAGGCTCAGAGAAGATTGGGGGAGGGGACCCACTGGAACAGCTGTTGGGAGACAGATGGTCCCGTCAAGGCCATCCAGCGTGTTCTTTAACGTGCACAGGGTATGTCTCTCCCGCACACGGGGCCACGGCTTAACGTCCCATCCGACGGACGGCGGCCTTTCCAAGTCCATCGGTGTCCCCTACTGACCGTGGCAGGGCGGGGAATTTTTGCGGAGATGAATCTCAACGCTGACCAGCTGGGACTCGAACCTGGGAACTACAGATTACGAGCCTGGCGCGCTACCGACTGAGCCACCCCCGCCCTTCTGTCGTAAAGGGTGGACAAAAAAGGGAAGAACGATTCCTTCAACAATCTATGCATTACTATTTTCAGCCTAATCCCCAAAAAACCTCTGGCCAATAGAGTGTGAAACAATTTGAAAATAAAGAAGTCACCAAGAGAATAGAGATCAGTTCGGACACTAGATCAGAACAGCACAGTTGACGCATGAAGTTGCGCGAAGATCAGCTGTCGTATATTAATATTCACTTAATTTACATAGGAAAAATCCAACATACATTCATGCTGCACTGATGGAAGTTTGTGGTGAGCAAACAGTTGACCGAAGCATTGTTTCTAGCTGAAAAGCGGGGGCGGGGGTGGCTCAGTCGGTAGCGCGCCAGGCTCGTAATCTGTAGTTCCCAGGTTCGAGTCCCAGCTGGGTCAGCGTTGAGATTTATCTCCGCAAAATTCCCCGCCATGCCCACGGTCAGTAGGGGACACCGATGGGCTTGGAAAGGCCGCCGTCCATCGGATGGGATGTTAAGCCGTGGCCCTGTGTGCGGAAGAGCCATACCCTGTGCACGTTAAAGAACACGCTGGATGGCCATGACGGGAGGCTACCATCTGTCTCCCAACAGCTGTTCCAGTGGGTCCCCTCACCAACCTTCTCTGAACCTTCGGGGTCCATGTGACCTGGCCATTTAGCCCATGGTGTGCAAAAAAGGCCTAAGACCACCACAGATGATAGCTCTGTAGATCTGTTCAACTTGTTGTCCAGTTTCTCGAAAGAGACATCAACTCTCCTATGAGAGGCGGGGGTGGCTCAGTCAGTAGCGTGTCAGACTCATAATCTGCAGTTCCAGGTTCGAGACACAGTTGGGTTAGCGTTGAGATTTATCTCCGCAAAAACTCCTCGCACTGCCCACGGTCAGTAGGGGACACCAATGGGCTTAGAAAGACCGCCATCCATCAGATGGGACTTTAAGCCATGGCCTCGTGTGCGGGAGACTCGAATCTGTAAATATCAGACTACAAGCCTGGTGCGAGTGGCTCAGTTGATAGCGCACCAGCTCGTGATCTGCAGTTCACAGGTTAGGGCCCAAAGTGGGCCAGCATTGAGATTGATCTCTGTGAAATCTCCACCTTGGCTTTGGTCAGTAGGCGACACCGATGGGCTTGGAAAGGCCACCGTCCCTCCAATGGACGTTAAGCCATGGTTCGTGTACATGAGAGCTATACCCTATGCACGTTAAAGAACAAACTGGATGGCTTTGACGGGAGGCTACCATCTGTCTCCTAACAGCTGTCCAGTGGGTCCCTTTTCCCCGGGGTGGGGGTGGCTCAGTCGGTAGCACGCCAGGCTCGTAATCTGTATTTCTCAGGTTCGAGTCCCAGCTGGGTCGGCGTTCAGATTTATCTATGCCCACTGTCAGTAGGGGACACCGATGCATTTGGAAAGGCCGCCGTCCCTCTGATGGGACGTTAAGCCGTGGTTCCGTGTGCGGGAGAGCCATACCCTGTGCACGTTAAAGAACACGCTGGATGGCCTTGACGGGAGGCTACCATCTGTCTCCCAACAGCTGTTCAGTGGGTTCCCTCCCTCAACCTTCTCTGAGCCTTCGGGGTCCACGTGACCTGGTCATTTAGCCCATGGTGTGCAAAAAAGTGACGCTCAGAGGTAAAACAAACCAACCCAACCTTTGGTGAAAATAGATCTATAAATAAGTAACAAGAGAATAATATGAAAAACGCTGCTTAAATGAAGACAACCAGTTCATTGTTCCCCTGTTTCGTTGATTATAATTTATTTTGTGCAAAAATGCATTGTTGTACTTCAGCAAGAGCTTAGGTACTTCACTATGAACAAATTAATAACAAAGAAATGTTGGTTAAAACTTTTATTACTCCATTTCACTTTATATCATTATAAGGTTGCTTATAAACTGCTTATCAATTATGGAATTTCGAAATTAAAAAAAAGAGATAAATATCTAAAAAAGTGCACATTTTGAACTCCAACTTTACTGAATGAAGTTGAATTTTACTAAAAAATTCAAAATTTGTGCCCTATATTAATAGGTAGCCGTACCATGGCCGAGTGGTTAGCGCGCTTGGCTACTGATCTAAGGGACCTGGGTTCGAGCCCCGGGTAAGGCATGGATGTATATGTCGTTTTCCTGCTGAGGTCCTGCCATCCTCTCAGACCTTCTACTATGGCATATAAACTGACAGGCTCCTATCAGACCTCTGTGGCAAGTAGCTGCTTGAGGGGGTATTTATTTATTTATTTATTTATTTATTAATAGGTGTTTTATTCTTCTGCAAATCAGAATTCAAATACAAGGACTTTTGAAAGTAAAAAGTTGCATAATGTTGAAGCGTTAAAAACACACACACCAAAAAAAAATTACATCACGTATTAAAATTTAAAATTTTTGTAATATAATGCGCTCAGAGAGAAATTGGGGTGAGAAATGTGACGTGTTACTAAAGATGAATGTGAATACAGCTGTTAGATTGTACAGGTAGTTTAGTTCTCTAACACAGCTGTTTCCACCAAGTTGCAACTTTATATAGCTATCTCTCAAACGAAGAGTTATAGTTATATACTGTTGTAACTGCATTAAAGGAAGAATTCTTTGCAAGTAAGTCGTTATTTGAATTTACTACTAACTACACTGAATAATAAATGGAAACTTTTCTCGTTAGGATAATGGCTCTGAAACCTTTTGATATATCTTATATTTGATATATTTTACATTATTTATTTTATATATTATTTGATATATTTTTGTAATATTATGTGAGACATTGTCTCACAAAATATTGCAAAAATATTTTCGCTAAAAATACTATCAATTATAAATCTATGAGAGTTTTGCGACCCACAAATAATTATATTATTATTTATTTATTAATTATATTATAATTTATATTATTTATTTTATTTATTATTTGATATATTTTTGCAATATTATGTGACACATAATCTCATATAATATTGCAAAAATATTTTCACTAAAAATACTATTAACTATAAATCTATCAAAGTTTTGCGACCCACATATATTACATTTGACATAATTTATATTATTTATTTTATTTATTATTTTATATATTTTTGCAATATGTGACACATAGTCTCGTATAATATTGCAAAAACATTTTTGCTAAAAATACTATCAACTATAAATCTATCAGAGTTTTGCGACCCACTGATTTATTATATTTGATATAATTTATATTATTTATTTTATTTATTATTTGATATATTTTTGCAATATTATGTAACACATAATCTCATATAATATTGCAAAAACATTTTCGCAAAAAATACTCTCAACTATAAACCTATCAGAGTTTTGAGTCCCACTGATATATTATATTTGATATAATTTATATTATTTATTTTATTTATTATTTGATATATTTTTGCAATATTATGTGACACATAATCTCGTATAATATTGCAAACACATTTTCGCTAAAAATACTATCAACTATAAACCTATCAGAGTTTTGCGACCCACTAATATATTATATTTGATATAATTTATATTATTTATTTTATATATTATTTTATATATTTTTGCAATATGTGACACATAATCTCATATAATATTGCAAAAACATTTTCGCTAAAAATACTATCAACTATAAATCTATCAAAATTTTGCGACCCACTGATATATTATATTTGATATAATTTATGTTATTTATTTTATTTATTATTTGATATATTTTTGCAATATATGACACATAGTCTCATATAACGTTGCAAAAACATTTTCGCTAAAAATACTATCAACTATAAATCTATCAAAGTTTTTCGACACCCTCTAAGAGTTGCGACTTAGGGCAGTGGCCTTAAGAAGCAGTAAAATGGCAAGATTATTTTCGAAATCAGCATTAAAAAAATTGTAAGAATCAGTGAATTACAGAAAGAGGTTATAACCTCTCTTTCTTTGCTTTTTAATTTATTGATATTAAGAAATAATACGATAAAGAGGTTTGTCATTTTCGAAATCAAGATGCAAAAATAATTCCATCAAGGAGTTCCATTGTTTTGGAGAATTATTAATTTTTTTAATATTTAATTATATGTTTGCATATTTTTCAAACTTTGATTTAACCGATGTGATTTGAAGCAATTTGTCGGAGTTTATGCAATACCACGCATTTTAAATTTATACGAGTGAAATGTTTATAAACTGGTAAAAATAATGTTAAGGATTTTTTTTTATTATTATCGTTTGTGCACATTAAAGAACACAGCAACCTCTATGGCCTAGTGGTTAGCATGCTTGATCACAGATCAAAGGAACTGGGTTTGAGTCCAATTAAGGCATGGATGTTGTGTTGTTTTTCTGCTGAGGTCTCGCCTTCCACACAGATCTTCTTTATGACGTATTAAACTGATAGGGTCCTGTCAGACCTCTGTGGCAAGCAGTTGCTTGAAGGAGGGTTTATATATTTTTAAAAAGAACACGCTGGCCTTGATGGGAAGCTTCCATCTGTCTCCTAAAAGTTGTCTAGTGTGTATCCTTCCCCAAAATATTAATGTAACTACCTAGAGATTGAACATCAATTATTACAAATGGTTTCGAGCGACCGCTTGGCTGATCTCAGCGCCACTAGCGGCAGGTTTAGTAACTTCACCTACAGAGAATCTGCACGCATTTCAAAATTCACATGAAACAAAGGGGGGGAAAACAAATTTGTTTCCACTGCGGGTACCGAACCGAGAACTCAAAAATTTGACAGTTGCGAAAGCTTTAACCATTTCCCCCACGGTCCCTGGGAAATTGGAGTGGCTCATTCGTCGGCACAACAGTCTCATTATCTTTCCCAGGTTCGAGTCCTACCTGGGCAAGCGTTGAGATTTATCTTCGTTAAGCCTTGCCCTGTGTCAATAAGGAACATTGATGGGCTTGAAAAGGACGTCATCCGTCTGATGGGAGGTGAATCCATGGTTACGTGTGAGGGAAAGCAATTCCCTGTGTACAGTCGCTCAAAAAATATCCAGACACTATGGTTGATTACAGAATTCAGAAAAAATATCTAGCAACGATTTTTTTAGAAATTAGTGATCTGGCAACCTTCGTGTCACGTGACACGTGATCGTTGCTAGATATTTTTTCTGAATTCTGTAATCAACCATAGTGTTCGAATATTTATTTGAGTGACTGTACACGAAGGTTGCCAGATCACTAATTTCTAAAAAAAAATCGTTGATAGATTTTTATTGATCTGCCAACCTTCGTGTCACGTGACAGGTGACCGCGCTAGATATTTTTTCTGAATTCTGTAATCAACCATAGTGTTCGAATATTTATTTGAGCGACTGTACACGAAGGTTGCCAGATCACTAGTTTCTAAAAAAAATCGTTGATAGATTTTTATTGTAATTTTTCTTTGATACAACATAGAAAGGTTACAAAGCAAATATTTGAGTGCATTAACACCGAATATACAGTCGTTCAAAAAACATCCGAACACTATGGTTGATTACAGAATTCAGAAAAAATATCTGGCAACGATTTTTTTAGAAAATAGTGATCTGGCAACTTTCGTGTACATTTTTTTGTGTCGAAGGTACATTTTTTTTTTTAGAAATTATTGATCTGGCAACCTTCGTGTACAGTCGCTCAAATAAATATCGGAACACTATGGTTGATTACAGAACTCAGAAAAAATATCTAGCAACGATTTTTTTAGAAATTAGTGATCTGGCAACCTTCGTGTCACGTGACACGTGATCGTTGCTAGATATTTTTTTCTGAATTCTGTAGTCAACCATAGTGTTCGAATATTTATTTGAGCGACTGTAGAGGAAGGTTGCCAGATCACTAATTTCTACAAAAAAATCGTTGATAGATTTTTATTGTAATTTTTCATTGATACAACATGGAAAGGTTACAAAGCAAATATTTTGAGTGCATTAACACCGAATGTAGAGTCGCTCAAAAAACATCCGAACACTACGTTTGATTACAGAATTCAGAAAAAATATCTGGCAACGATTTTTTTAAAAATTAGTGATCTGGCAACCTTCGTGTACGTACTTGAAAGTACATTTTTTAAAGAAATTATTGATCTGGCAACCTTCGTGTACAGTCGCTCAAATAAACATCCGAACACTATGGTTGATTACAGAATTCAGAAAAAATATCTAGCAACGATTTTTTTTAGAAATTAGTGATCTGGCAACCTTCGTGTCACGTGACACGTGATCGTTGCTAGATATTTTTTCTGAATTCTGTAATCAACCATAGTGTTCGTATATTTTTTTGAACAACTGTACGAATTCTGCATCCTTTTCAGATTCAGAAGTGCGATGAATTCCGATCCGGAACTTTACAGCCAACATCATACTGCACAGACAAAAGATGCACGTCTGTTTGTAGAAACCATCTATCCAAAGATGTCTTGGAGTGATGAGGATGTAGTCATGGATATCGGTTGTAGAACAGGGGACAACACAAAGAACGTTCTGTTACCCGCCATCCCTAAACTGAAGGTTCTGTTGGCTTTCGACATCATGGAGAATGCGATTAATTATGCGAAGGAGAAAAACGCAGTGGAAAAAATCGTTTACCATGTGGCAGATATTGAAGATCGGTAAAGTATTCCACATCTTACTCTTTTCTCAATTTACAGTTAGAATATTTTACCAGTGGGTTGGGTTGGGTTGTTTTACCTCTGAGCGGCACTTTTTTGCACACCATGGGCTAAATGGCCAGGTCACATGGACCCCGAAGGCTCAGAGAAGGTTGGGGGAGGGGACCCACTGGAGCAGCTGTTGGGAGACAGATGGTAGCCTCCCGTCAAGGTCATCCAGCGTGTTCTTTAACGTTGGGTTTTTTACCACTGAGCGGCACTTTTTTTGCACACCATGGGCTAAATGGCCAGGTCACATGGACCCCGAAGGCTCAGAGAAGGTTGGGGGAGGGGACCCACTGGAACAGCTGTTGGGAGACAGATGGTAGCCTCCCGTCAAGGTCATCCAGCGTGTTCTTTAACGTTGGGTTGTTTTATCACTGAGCGGCACTTTTTTTGCACACCATGGGCTAAATGGCCAGGTCACATGGACCCCGAAGGCTCAGAGAAGGTTGGGGGAGGGGACCCACTGGAACAGTTGTTGGGAGACAGATGGTAGCCTCCCGTCAAGGTCATACAGCGTGTTCTTTAACGTTGGGCTGTTTTACCACTGAGCGGCAATTTTTTTGCACACCATGGGCTAGTCACATGGGTCACATGGACCCCGAAGCCATATATAAATGGCCAGGTCACATGGACCCCGAAGGCTCAGAGAAGGTTGGGGGAGGGGACCCACTGGAACAGCTGTTGGGAGACAGATGGTAGCCTCCCGTCAAGGTCATCCAGCGTGTTCTTTAATGTTGGGTTGTTTTACCTCTGAGCGGCACTTTTTTGCACAACATGGGCTAAATGACCAGGTCACATGGACCCCGAAGGCTCAGAGAAGGTTGAGGGAGGGGACCCACTGGAACAGCTGTTGGGAGACAGATGGTAGCCTCCC
Organism: Ryuthela nishihirai; assembly: GCA_038380435.1. Lineage (NCBI taxonomy): Eukaryota > Metazoa > Arthropoda > Arachnida > Araneae > Heptathelidae > Ryuthela > Ryuthela nishihirai. The sequence continues at coordinate 35,911,301 of JAWZYU010000034.1, read as the reverse complement.
GTCAAGGCTATCCAGCGTGTTCTTTAACGTGCACAGGGTATGGCTCTCCCGCACACGGAGCCACGGCTTAACGTCCCATCCGACGGACGGCGGCCTTTCCAAGCCCATCGGTGTCCCCTACTTACCGTGGGCAGGGCGGGGAATTTTGCCGAGATAAATCTCAACGCTGACCCAGTTGGGACTCGAACCTGGGAACTACAGATTACGAGCTTACCAGTGGGAGTCTGAGACTAAGCTTACTCTGTTCACAGTTTATGGTTACAGTATTTTACTAGTGGGAATATATGAGACTAACATTACACTATTCAGAGTGTGTGGTTACAGTATTTTATTAAATATTTTATAAAATGCTGTAACCATAAACTGTGAACAGAGTAATGTTAGTCTCTTAGACTATCATTACTCTATTCAGAGTTTATGGTTAGAGTACATATTTTATTAGTGGGTTGGGTTGTTTTACCTCTGAGCGGCACTTTTTTGCACACCATGGGCTAAATGGGCAGGTCACATGGACCCCGAAGGCTCAGAGAAGGTTGGGGGAGGGGACCCACTGGAACAGCTGTTGGGAGACAGATGGTAGACTCCCGTCAAGGCCATCCAGCGTGTTCTTTAACGTGCACAGGGTATGGCTCTCCCGCACACGGGGCCACGGCTTAACGTCCCATCCGACGGACGGCGGCCTTTCCAAACCCATCGGTGTCCCCTACTGACCGTGGGCAGGGCGGGGAATTTTGCGGAGATAAATCTCAACGCTGACCCAGCTGGGACTCGAACCTGGGAACTACAGATTACGAGCCTGGCGCGCTACCGACTGAGCCACCCCCGCCCCTTTTATTAGTGGGAGTGTATGAGACTACTTACTCTATTCACTTGTAATATATTAATAATAAATATTTACCAGCGGCGTCTATGACACTAAGTTTACTTAATTCATAGTTAAGTTGGGTTGTTTTACCTCTGAGCGGCACTTTTTTGCACACCATGGGCTAAATGGCCAGGCCACAAGGACCCCGAAGGTTCAGAGAAGGTTGGGGGAGGGGACCCACTGGAACAGCTGTTGGGAGACAGATGGTAGCTTCCCATCAAGGTCATCCAGCGTGTTCTTTAACGTGCACAGGGTATGACTCTCCCACACACGGGGCCACGGCTTAACGTCCCATCCGACGGACAGCGGCCTTTCCAATCCCATCGGTGTCCCCTACTGACAGTGGGCAGGGCGGAGAATTTTGCGGAGATAAATCTCAACGCTGACCCAGCTGGGACTCGAACCTGGGAACTACAGATTACGAGCCTGGCGCGCTACCGACTGAGCCACCCCTGCCCCATTCATAGTTAAGGTTACAGCATTTTACTAATGTCAGTCTATGAGACTAAACTGTTTATATTTACGGTTATAGTATTTACCAAAAGGAGTGTATATTTATGGTTACCAGATGCCAATGTTCTAACGGAGGACAGAAAAGGTAAAGATGGAGGACAAAAGTAAAACATGCTTTCAATTTGTGAAATAAACCAAGTTTTTTCCTACCAGGTTTTATTTTAGGTACCGACTAACAGTTTAGTCAGAAAAAGTCATAATACTAATTATTTAGTACTCTTCAAAATACATGATGTGCCGTTTTTTATTCATACTTGATAAGCAATCAAGCTATCTGCTGTTGCAGCAGGCAAATTTGTGTGTTTCTATTAACCTGTATTGAGGTAGTGATCAGCAGTGACTTCGGTCTTGCTAGGTATGCTCTTGTATGAGATAAAAAAAAAATACCCCCTCAAGCAGCTGCCTACCACAGAGGTCTAACAGGAGCCTGTCAGTTTATATGCCACAGTAGCAGATCTGAGAGGATGGTAGGACTCAGCAGAAAAACGATACATACATCCATGCCTTACCCGGGGCTCGAACCCAGATCCCTTAGGTCAGAAGTCAAGCGCGCTAACCACTCAGGCTTCTATAAACCAGGAGTAGTTCCTTAATTCCTTCGCTGTCCTCTTATGGTGCAAATAAAAAATTAAAACTGCTGTCAACTTTCATAGCTCCAACTCTCGGTGGACGAAAGTAAAATTTTATGCAATTTTCTAAACGTGTACTTTTTTTTTCAGTCTATTATGTAAATTGCACATATTGAGATTATAGAAAATAGTAACTCTTACAATAAGAGAATTAATTTAGCATTCACTACTTGCATTTACAGTATATTGTTTCATGGTTAACAGTAAATTATATTCTGGTCATGGGTTCAAGAAATTTAAAAAACGAAAATACAAAAAAAAATCAGTGCCTTATATTTAAAACATGTTATTAGTTTATGCAAAAAGGAGGATATTTCATATTTTTCAAAATTCTGGGAGGACGAAAAAGAGGCAAGTCCTCCTTTTGGATGTATGGCAACCCTATGTACAGTCGCTCGAAAAAGTATCCGAACACTATGGTTGATTACAGAATTCGGAAAAAATATCTGGCAACGATTTTTTTAGAAATTAGTGATCTGGCAACCTTCGTGTCACGTGACACGAAGGTTGCCAGATCACTAATTTCTAAAAAATCGTTGCCAGATACTTTTTCCGAATTCTGTAATCAACTATAGTGTTCGGATACTTTTTTTGAGCGACTGTATATCATATCTCTCTCTCTCTCTCTGTTTTGACAGTTATAACTCATCGGGTAATCATGGTAGACGCTTCAAAATTTCAGAGAATGTTTCTGGTTGTAGTCAAGATTGCAGTGTCAAATTTCGACTCCATATTCCAAAAGGGGGTCTTGCTAGAATCAAAAATATTTACCATACTATTCCTACGGGAAACGATAATAGCTGTCAAATTTATTGTTATCATTTACAGCAAGGAGTGTCTAAGGGAGAAGAAAGCTTGCTTCCATAGACGTAATGTAAACTTTTCGATTGCAGCGCCCTCTAAACATGGCAAATTCGTGCATTGCAGTGAAGCCACCTAGCCAGGGAGAGGAGCGAGTTCCCTGCATTATTTTTCCACCGCCGAGCAAAGTTTTTAAATGACCACGTGACTAATTATACATACACTTCGCCTCTGAAAAATGTTAATTTTTTTTCATGAGGTACACTCATAATTTTCTTTTCGTTTAGAGAGAAAATATCAAGAACTAATGAAATCATTCTTTTAAATAAAATCCAATTTTGTAAAACTGGTAGTAGCTATGCTAAAGAACAAAATTGTAATATTGTGAACAACCTACAGCATTTGATATATTATAATAAATTGAGATTTATGCGTTAATGCACGACAACATGATCTATATAATTATATTTTATAAAATTGTAGATATCTTCCATAAATATCATATCCAGTTTTTTACTTGTATAAATGTTCAACAGATGGCAGCAGGCACTTACCGTATCAACCATAAAAAAGAATTACACTGTTAGAGCAAAGTGCAGAAGCCAACGTACATCGATATGCTCCAGGGAACACAAACCTGCAACAGACATTGACTTATATATATTCACAAGATGATTAAATGTATTAATTTGCATATTAATTTTTTAAATTCTGCAAATTAACTCAAAATAAACATGCAACAGCTTTTCCAGATATCGTAAAATGTACTCCTGAACGGGATAAAACACTCATTGAATAACTTTAGGGTCAGCTACCACTGTGCCAAACAGCCATGGCTGTTAGACATTTGGAAATACTGATTAAATCGCAATATATATATACCAATAGTAAGACAAACCATAGCTGCAGTGTGCTAAAATGATTGCACTGCGCATTCGCAGATCGCCCCTTACAGCACATCACTTGCCACGTTCAGCTTCGGTAAAATTCAGCAAAACGGCGCCACTTACGCTTGTGCAAAGCTAGCCTTTTTCTCCTTAGACCTTCTTTGATTTACAGCTCCCTAACTGTTGCCAACGTAAGAGTCATAATAACATTAAAATATGCTGTTGCCAGAATCCTCATACTTCCAAAGGCATTTCTATTTAATGGTGTCCCATGGCAGCTAGGGACCTGATTTTTTTAACCCAATATGGGGGTCAAGCAGGTGGAACCCACTAATGAATTTGTGATTGTTCCGTCAAGTACATCAAGAACCACAGAGTACCGAATTCTGTCGAAATGAAAATCTCGATAGTTTGCGACGAAAACATGGGCTATGAGGGTGGGAGCTGATGTCACAAATGTCCCTAACAACGCCGGGCATTTCTTCGTGTTGAATCTGTGCTAAAGTAGGGGGGGGGAATGCGAAACTCACAAAACTAACCTTTAGTGCAATAAAAAACAAATTATAAAAATTGAAAGTAAGACGCAGTCAACGCCGGGTAGAGTCGCTCAAAAAAATATCCGAACACTATGGTTGATTACAGAATTCAGAAAAAATATCTGGCAACGATTTTTTTAAAAGAAATTAGTGATCTGGCAATCGTTTACAGTCGCGCAAAAAAGTATCCGAACACTATGATTGATTACAGAATTCAGGAAAAATATCTGGCAACGATTTTTTTAGAAATTAGTGATCTGGCAACCTTCGTGTCACGTGATTACAGAATTCAGGAAAAATATCTGGAGCGTGTACAGCAACTGTGCACGCTCCAGTTACGTGCAGTAACTGCACATGCTCAATATTTCCGTGAGTGAGCCCACACGATCTAGTATCAAAATAATATGACCACCTACAGTCGCTCAAAAAAGTATCCGAACACTATGGTTGATTACAGAATTCAGAAAAAATATCTGGCAACGATTTTTTTTAGAAATTAGTGATCTGGCAACCTTCGTGTACTGTACACCATGGAGGTAGGAAGATAAGGAGACGCCCTAACGCGCTTTCCCTGTGGAAGGAAAATGATGCTTACGCACCATTGCGGTAGCCATGTTGTTGCATTCAAAACAAACCGTCTGCCGCTGCAATCAAGCCTACTTACACTCAGTTTTACTGTGCGATTCGTGCAGCCGTAAGCTGAACAGGCTGACAAAATACAAATGTCGACAAAAATTAGTATAGGTGAGTAACTACTGATCAATGTTTTGAATAGAACAACATGGCTGCCGTAGCATCATTTTCAAGTGCTTAGGTTGGGTTGGGTTGTTTCACCTCTGAGCGGCACTTTTTTGCACACCATGGGCTAAATGGCCAGGTCACATGGACCCCGAAGGCTCAGAGAAGGTTGGGTGAGGGGACCCACTGGAACAGCTGTTGGGAGACAGATGGCAGCCTCCCGTCAAGGCCATTCAGCGTGTTCTTTAACGTGCACAGGGTATGGCTCTCCCACACACGGGGCCACGGCTTAACGTCCCATCCGACGGACGGCGGCCTTTCCAAGCCCATCGGTGTCCCCTACTGACCGTGGACAGGGTGGGGAATTTTGCGGAGATAAATCTCAACGCTGACCCAGCTGGGACTCGAACCTGGGAACTGCAGATTACGAGCCAAGTGCTTAGGGCTCCTCCTCTTATCTTCCTACCTCCATGGTCCATGCTGTACACGAAGGTTGCCAGATCACTAATTTCTAAAAAAAATCATTGCCAGATGTTTTTTCTGAATTCTGTAATCAACCATAGTGTTCGGATGCTTTTTTGTGCAGCTAGTAATAATAATAAAAGACGATTATTATAGATTAAGAATGTGTCAATTATGTATCCTAAATCCTTCTAATATATTTATATTTTTTTGCAGACTCACCTTGAAAAAGGAATGGATATCCAAAATCACGAAAATTTTTTCCATCTACGTCTTCCATTGGACGAAAAACCAAAAAGTGGCCTTCAAAAATGTTTTTGACCTTTTGACTCCTGGAGGTGAAGCAGCAGCTGTTTTCACTTTAACTACCTCCTATTGGAAATGCCATGAAGATTTGATTCAAGATCCCAAATGGAGGAAATATATTCAAGTTAGTGATTTACAGGGAGGTACGCAGGGGTAAGCCGTCCCGTGGCCGAGTGGTTAGCACGCTTGGCTACTGATCTACGGGACCTGGGTTCGAGCCCCGGATAAGGCATGGATGTTCGTGTCGTTTTTCTGCTGTCCTGCCATCCTCTCAGACCTACTACTATGGCATATAAACTGACAGGCTCCTGTCAGACCTCTGTGGCAAGCAGCTGCTTGAGGGGGTATTTATTATTATTAATTTTTTTACGCAGGGGTAAAGGGACAAGGGGCCCGGACTCTCCCCCCCCCCCTGAAAATTCTGTCGTCTTATAATAAATCTCAAACTTGTTTACCTGCTTTGAAATCCAAAACAGCTGTCTTTGTATAATTTTATTTTAGCCCCATATTTTTTGTCCAAAAACATTAGATTTAAAAAGTAGCCATGAAATTTTTCCGATGGGCTTGGAAAGGCCACCGTCCGTCGGATGGGATGTTAAGCCGTGGTTCCGTGTGCTGGTTAGCCATACCCTGTGCACGTTAAAGAACACGCTGAATGGCCTTGACGGGAGGCTACTACCTGTCTCCCAACAGCTGTCCCAGTGGGTCTCCTCCCCCAACCTTGTCTGAGACTTCGGGGTCCATGTGACCTGGCCATTTAGCCCATGGTGTGCAAAAAAGTGCCGCTCAGAGGTAAAACAACCCAACGTTAAAGAACACACTGGATGGCCTTGACGGGAGGCTACCATCTGTCTCCCAACAGCTGTCCCAGTGGGTCTCCTCCCCCAACCTTGTCTGAGCCTTCGGGGTCCATGTGACCTGGCCATTTAGCCCATGGTGTGCAAAAAAGCGCCGCTCAGACGTAAAACAACCGAACCAAATGAAATTTTATTCGTTATAAAATATCATTTTAACTTTTCCTGCCCAGTGGAATATTTTAGCAATTGGGAAACCCTACTAAAGTCTTATTCTCAGATCCCTCCCCCTTCACCCCACTCGCGAACCTCCCGAAAATAAATCCTGAGTAGGTGCCTGATGATTTAATTCTATCGTTGCATCTTTAGAACTGCATAATCAATGTTTAATGAAATTTTGTTCTTTTTATACAGTGACTTAATTTTTTAATTAATTATCGGTATAATAATAATTGTTAGTAGTTTCAACAATCACAAATGAATAACTATTGCAGATTGGGTAGGATTATTTTACCTCTGAGAGGCACTTTTTTATGTACACAATGGGTTAAATGGCAAAGTCACAAGGGCCATAGGGGCGGGGGTAGCTCAGTCGGTAGCGCGCCAGGCTCGTAATCTGTAGTTCCCAGGTTCGAGTCCCAGCTGGGTCAGCGTTGAGATTTATCGCCGCAAAATTCCCCGCCCTGCCCACGGTCAGTAGGGGACACCGATGGGCTTGGAAAGGCCGCCGTCCGTCGGATGGGACGTTAAGCCGTGGCCCCGTGTGCGGGAGAGCCATACCTTGTGCACGTTAAAGAACACGCTGGATGGCCTTGACGGGAGGCTACCATCTGTCTCCCAACAGCTGTTCCAGCCTTCTCTCCACCAACCTTCTCTGAGCCTTCGGAGTCCATGTGACCTGGCCATTTAGCCCATGGTGTGCAAAAAAGTGCCGCTCAGAGGTAAAACAACCCAACCCAACCAAATAGTCATCCAATGGGTCCCCTTTCCCCAACCTTCTATGAGCCCTCAGGGCCCTTGTGTAACAATCCCCTAAAGCTCTCTCCCCTTGGAGTCCTAGTGACCTGGCATTTAGCCCATTGTATGCAGAAAAATGCCCAAAGGAACAAAACAAAATTAGAAAGTTTGAGCAAGTGTAAGCATCATATGTAGTTCCCTTTTCGCTCAAAAGCAGGGAAAAAATTGTGTCATTTAGGAAGAAGTCTAGAAAATCATTTGAGAAAGTTTTAGAAACTTCTTTGCATTGGGTACGATATTGAGATGTTTGCTTTAGCTTAATTCATACACACTGACAGAGAAATTTAGTTTCATCCTTTTTTTAATAGATTGTTTCCTTCTTCATAGGATGCAGATCCTTGTATTCCTTTATCTCATTACCTGAATTACGGAGATCTTCATTACCGACACTTGTTGGAAGATGTTGGATTCCAGGTTCTCCTCTGTGAAGAAGAGAAGAGATTATTTGCTTTCGAAAATGATCTCGAATGTAGAGGTTAGTTTCATTAATGTTTGAATCTTTTAATTGTAATCTTTACAAAAGTAACTGCTTCTTCTTAACAAGAGGGCGGGGGTAGCTCTGTCGGTAACGTGACAGGTTCATAATCTGCAGTTTTCAAGTATCACTTGGATCAGCGTTGAGATTTATCTCTGCGAAACTTCATGCCCTCGTTCAGTATGAGAAACTGATGGGCTTAGGAAAGGTTGCTGTCCATTGGTTGGGAGGTAAAGCCATGGCCCCATGTGCAGAACGAGGCAATTTCAAAGAGAGTCATAACTTTTGCACCATATAACAATGTATAATAGACCTGTATCCGAGGTGGGGCAGGGGTAGCTCAGTTGGTAGCGCGCCAAGCTTGTAATCTGTAGTTACCAGGTTCGAGTCGCAGCTGGGTCAGTGTTCAGATTTATCTCTACAAAATTCCCCACCCTGCCCATGGTCAGTAGGGGACACTGATGGGCTTGGAAAGGTCGCCGTCCTCCTCCTGTGTGCGTCAGAGCCATACCCTGTGTGTTAAAGAACACACTGGATGACCTTTGATGGAACGCTTCCATCTGTCATTATTACCATATATCGTACTGGGTTTTTTACCTCTGAGCGGCACTTTTTTGCACACAATGGGCTAAATGGCCAAGTCACATAGATCCGAAGGTTCAGAGCATGTTGGGGGAGGGGACTCACTGGAACAGCTGTTGGGAGACAGATGATAGCCTCCCGTCAAGGCCATCCAGCGTCTTCTTTAAGGTGCACAGAGTACGTCTCTCCCGCACACGGGGCCACAGCTTAACGTCCCATCTGGCGGCCTTTACAAGCCCATCGGTGTCCCCTACTGACCGTGGGCAGGGCGGGGAATTTTGTGGAGATAAATCTCAACGCTGACCCAGCTGGGACTCGAACCTGGGAACTACAGATTACGAGCCTGGTGCGCTACCTACTGAACCACCCGTGCCCCACCTCTGATACAGGTTTATTATACATTGTTATATGGTTATCGTGGTAACCATATTACAATGGTTATTCCCACAATAACATTATATAGTTGAACCAAATAACAATGATTATTCCCACGATAACATTATATAGTTGAACCGTATAACAATGGTTATTACCACGATAGCTTCAACCGTTTCCTCAAAGTTGCCCTCCACTTTAAATCCTGTTGTCTTATCCTAAATCTAAAACTTGTCTCCCCATTTTAAAATCCAAAACAGTTATCTTTGAATAATTTTATTTTAACACCTTATGTCCAACACACTAAAAACAGGGTAAAAATAACAACTATAAAATATCATTTCACATAGAATGTCATTTTAACCTTTTCCAGTTCGGTGGAATATTTTAGTAATTGGGGAACTCCAGTCAAATCTTATACTCAAACCCTCCCCCCCCCCTCCCCCATGGAAACGAAATCCTCGTTACGTGCCTGTCTGCTGCCACAGGTAAAAGGATTTCCAGCAGAACTGTCACGAAACTTAAAGCCACAAGGTCAGTGGTTTGTATTCTCTTAACTTTCAACCACCGAAAAGCTCGTCTAAACTGATGCCACCATGTCACTTGGAGCTCTGAAGAATGGGCGAAAGTTCTGTTTACTGTAAAGTCTCGATTTAGCTTATAGCTCAATCTGGATGAATGGGGAACGCCACACCATTCCTCCAATAACAGAGTTGTTTTACCTCTGAGCAGCACTTTTTTGCACACCATGGTCTAAATGGCCAGGTCACAAGAACCCCGAAAACTCAGAGATTGGGTGAGAAGATCCACTGGAACAGCTTTGGGAGACAGATGGTAGCTTCCAATCAAGGGTTTTTTAACGTGCACAGGGTATGGCTCTCCCGCACACGGATTAACGTCCCATCCGACGGACGACGGCCTTTCCAAGCCCATCACTGTCCCCTACTGACCGTGTCGGGGAATTTTGCGGAGATAAATCTCAACCCTGGCCCAGCTGGGACTCGAACCTGGGAACTACAGATTACGAGCCTGGCGCTACCGACTGAGCCCCTCCGCCCCCCAATAACAGAAAAAGGGATACTTATGGTGTGCTGGCCTGGTGTGACATACCATCAACGGCCGTGTTCCTCTGCATATATTCGATGGAGAAACCGTATAGGATACTTTTAATGATCAATTCAGTGATATTTTCATCAAATAGTGATTTTTTCATCATCTTTGTAAAAATACTATTGTTTTTTACTTTTTTAATAAATATATATATTCTTTCATTTCCTGCAGCTTTCTGCTCAACAATTTGTGCCTTTGCTTCTGCAATACCGGATCATTTAAAGGAAGAATTTTGGAATGATCTTTTCAAGTTGCATTTGAAACATAATGGAAGAAGTGCAAATGGCAAAGCCAGGTTGTTGCACACAACATTAACCTTTCATGTTTACAAACCAAAATAGTGTTACTTGTAATTTAACCCTTTCACGACTAAGGGAAACATTTTTCCCATTTTAAAATTGGTGATTGTCGTATTTAATTATAACCTTATCTGAATTTTTTATACAGAATGTCAAAATAGAACGTATGCCGAACGCAATTACGTAAGCGGGAACGTTTTGAAAACAGAACTGTCAGGACGCATAATATATGTACTATGTGCAATGTCCATCTTTGCCTCACTACCAAAAGAAATTGCTTCGCAGAATATCATAATTAGCACATCATTTTGTATAGTAATTTTATTTCATAATTTTGTATTATTTTAGTTAACATTTTGTTCTAATAAACCAATAAATAAAAGACATTGCATAATAAGCCTAACTATAATTTGTGTTACCTTTATAGTCCATTGGAAAAAATATTTCCCATAAAATTCCAAAAAAACTACACATTGTTATGTATTTTTCTTATGATTTTTATTTATTTTACGTCTAAACAAACTAAAATAAACAGTTACATACTAATATTTACTCTTAGAAACCTTATGGTCCTGAAAGGGTTAAAAAGAAGGCACAGTTTGGATGAATTATTTTGCAAGTGGTCCCTCTTTTCATCATTTCCTGATGCATTTTATATAAAATATAGATCCTTGCAACGAAGACTCTCTAAAAGTACCAAGAATCTTTATTTCTTTATCTGCTGTTCATTAGATTCAAATTACAAAATAGCCAATAAATATTCGAGTGGAAAAATTCAGTGCTACAGAAATTCTGGTGCCATCAACAGCTTGTGATCAGCAAAAGATAGTCGGTGTTGCCATTTTGTAGCGACATAATTCCAGCGAAAGTATTGAAACTTACTGCTGATATGCAATCGAGAAAACTGTACTGTTTCCTTTACAGCTTTCTGAAATATTCAAAAATAGCTCTCAAATCTCCTTTTATTAACTTCGCGGACCCCTAGGGGCTCGCAAACTACTGATTTAGGATGTGACGTCATCAGAAGGTGATGGTTCTAAAAAAGAAAAAGTGAACAAGATTTAATATCCTTTTCTAAAAAAAACGTCAAATTTCCTATTAGTAACCGGATGCAATTAAATTCATTATCTGATCAGCATGAATATTGTTGCCGCTGATTAAAATATTATTTTATCTACATAAATAAAATAGTTTGTCTCTCTGCCTCTGTTGTGTTTGCTCAACATCTCCTAGACGGTCAGAGTTAGGACCACCAAACTTCACGTACAGCTTTATCTCATCGTAACTTAGTACACTGCAAAATTTTTGACTCCAGAAAATCTCCTCCCCTCAAACGTCTGTCCATTGATAACTTGGCACATGGATAATAGCGCATCGATAACGTCACAAAGCTTTCTTCTGTGTTGGTAGGATACACGGTGTTAGAACTCCCAGAGATTTTAGACGCTTGCAGTGGGTTCAATCCCAACCCTTCACAGCTAGAAACCCATCTCTAAACCCTACATATTCAGAATTAAGTGGAACAACAAATTTCAGACTGATCAATCAAGAACCTGTGGGATTACGGGGAGCAGAAATCTTCCACCACCGACGACTTCACCTGGACGTGAGAGTCGATGCAACCTCTATGAAGAAACTTGTTAATCTGAATCATTACATCGAGGTCCAAGTGTCGTATGGCAATTCTGCTGTTGTACGAGTATGCAATATTATTCTCTCCTTTTAAACATTGGGGGACTACTATTATGAAAAATATTCTTTGGGTGAATTTTCAATAATAAGCTTTTCTCATTCTCTTTTCGGGCGTCTTTGGTTGTATTACTGTATAATGCATGCATGATTCTTTATTAGTAACTGCATTCGTTAATGAATGGCTCAACATAAATTTGAAATATTGATTCGTTTTAATCCCCTCTGAAAAAATAAAAATAAATACCCCCTCAAGCAGCTGCTTGTCACAGTGGTCTGACAGAAGCCTGTCAGTTTATATGCCATAATAGAAGGTCTGAGAGGATGGCAGGACCTCAGCAGAAAAACGACACATACATCCATGCCTTATCCGGGGCTCGAACCCAGGTCCCTTAGATCAGTAGCCAAGTGCGCTAACCACTCGGCATGGGACGGCTTATCCCCTCTACTGGAAATATTTTACCTCTTACTTTATATTTTACTTCTTAAATGTCCCCCTCCCCCCTGGAAAGATTTTTGCTAGCGACCATGCTTGCAATCCCCTAAAAATAATGAATAATACCCCCCAAGCAAGTCAGTTTATACACCACAGTGAAAGGATAGCGGCCTTCAGCAGAAAAACAGCAAACATTCATGCTTTACCTGGGGCTCAAACCCATCACTTTGATCACCAGACAAGCACGCTAACTACTTGGCCACAGGATGGCTTTGCGACCTCCTACGACTGTATCTGTTTTCTAAATCAGGGTCTGTTTGAGTTAATGGATAAGGAAAATAATTTGGAGAGAAATTTTGCATCTACGAGGGGCGTTCAAAAAATTCTTGACATGCATCTGAAAAACAAAAACCACTGCACTTACCTGAACGAAACTTTTACTCTCCTTCAGAGTATTCCCCTCCAGCAGGGCGGGGGTGGCTCAGTCGGTAGCGCGCCAGGCTCGTAATCTGTAGTTCCCAGGTTCGAGTTCCAGCTGGGTCAGCATTGAGATTTATCTCCGCAAAATTCCCCGCCCTGCCCACGGTCAGTAGGGGACACCGATGGGCTTGGAAAGGCTGCCGTCCGTCGGATGGGACGTTAAGCTGTGGCCCTGTATGCAGGAGAGCCATACCCTGTGCATATTAACACGCTGGATGGCCTTGACGGGAGGCTACCATCTGTCTCCCAACAGCTGTTCCAGTGGGTCCCCTCCCCCAACCTTCTCTGAACCTTCGGGGTCCATGTGACCTGGCCATTTAGACCATGGTGTGCAAAAAAGTGCCGCTCAGAGGTAAAACAACCCAACCCTGAATTAACACATTTTGCAAGGTCTTGCACTCTTAAAAACAGCTTCCCAGCAAGTTTCTTTTTAATTTTTGGAGGCAACCAAAAATTGCAAGCTGTAAGATCGAGTAATATGGGTTGGGTTGTTTTTACCTCTGAGCGAGACTTTTTTGCACACCATGGGCTAAATGGCCAGGTCGCATGAACCCCGAAGGCTCAGAGGAGGTCGGGGGAGGGACCCACTGGAACAGCTGTTGGGAGACAAGATGGTAGCCTCTCGTCAAGGCCGTTCAGCGTGTTAACATGCACAGGGTATGGCTCTGCCGCATACGGTGCCACGGCTTAACATCCCATCCGACGGACGGCAGCCTATTCCAAGTTGGGTTGGGTTGCTTTACCTCTGAGCGGCACTTTTTTTGCACACAATGGGCTAAATGGCCAGGTCACATGGACCTCGAAGGCTCAGAGAAGGTTGGGAGAGGGGACCCACTGGAATAGCTGTTGGGTAGTCTCCCGTCAAGGCCATCCAGCATGTTCTTTAACGTGCACAGGGTATGGCTCTCCCGCCTACGGGTCACGGCTTAACATACCATCCGACGGACAGCGGCCTATTCCAAGCCCATCGGTGTCCCCTACTGACCGTGGGCAGGGAGGGGAATTTTGCGGAGATAAATCTCAATGCTGACCCAGCTGGGACTCGAACCTGGGAACTGCAGATTACGAGCCTGGCGCGCTACCAACTGAGCTACCCCTGCCCCTCGGGTAATATGAAAGCTGGGATAGCTGACACACCTTGACAGTTGTTGGAGGCTGTTCCATCATCTTAAACATTTTGGGCAAAAGAATGCCATTTCTAGTCATATTTTCAGGTAAGATGTCCATGGCTATCACTCCTTGGGAATTGAAAATAATTGTAAACATCCTCTTCCTTGAGCGAGTCTTGTCAGAGGATTTGGAGACGCAGTTCATCTTCCACAACACATAGCTGTTGATCTTTCTGAGAGTTGTATAGTGATAAAACCACGTTTTATCACTATACAACTCTCAGAAAGATCAACAACTATGGTTTTATCACCCGTAACAATGTCTGATAATCGTTTTGGGCCATTAGGTTCAAACACTGCCAGCATCTCCTTGCACGAGCCGACTCTAGCCCTTTTTTGCTCGTCAGTTTTGTGGGGCACCTATTTGGCAGATTTTTCGGAACTGAAAATGCTGATGAAAAATTATGTTTACACTGCCAATCGATACACTGACATGTAAACATTATGCTCTCCCAGCATAAGGGGTTTTCAAAGCTCTGTTGCCGTCCTCTGAATCTGCGCATCCATCCCGTAACAATGCCATAAGAACAAGCACGATTCCCATATACACTTGTGATAAATCGGCATGATTTTTCGCGTCGTTCCCAATTGCATCCTTGTGAAAATGTAAAATCTTTCCCAGCCTTTAGTTGCTTCTATAGCAACAATGCATATTTTGCAGGCCGAACTTTACGCATTGCTGGTGAAGAGGTTGGGTTGTTTTACCTCTGAGCGACTTTTTTTGCACACCATGGGCTAAATAGCTAGGTCACATGGACCCCGAAGGCTCGGAGAAGGTTGGGGGAGGGGACCCACTGGAACAGCTGTTGGGAGACAGATGGTAGCCTCCCGTCAAGGCCATCCAGCGTGTTCTTTAACGTGCACAGGATATGGCTCTCCCGCCCACGGGGCCACGGCTCAAAGTAGCATCCGACGGACGGCGGCCTTTCCAAGCCCATCGGTGTCCCCTACTGACCGTGGGCAGGGCGGGGAATTTTGCGGAGATAAAATCTCAACGCTGACCCAGCTGGGACTCGAACCTGGGAACTACAGATTACGAGCCTGGCGCGCTACCGACTGAGCCACCCCCACCCCATACTGGTGAAGAGAGAAATGATTATACGGCCTTTGTTTTCCACATGTAACGACAAGTTTAGATAAGCTTTCAAACAAGTCGTAGTTCGTTAACTTCAAAGGAATGAATGCAAATCTACAGATACGTGTTGAGAACTTTTTGAACGCTCTCCGTAATACAGTCTGAGAAATCAACACGCTAATTTCATAAATTAACCTTCTATTCACAAATTCCACCGAATTTAACGAAATGAAATCATAAACAGTTCATTTTATGCATTTCTTATGTATCTTGGATATGTTTATCCTGTTAGCCAAAATAAACTGAAGCTTTCATGTAAATTATCTTCAGTCAAAAGTTATGTATAAATAAATAAATAAATACCCCCTCAAGCAGTTGCTTGACACAGAGGTCTGACAGGAGCCTGTCAGTTTATATGCATAGTAGGTCTGAGAAGATGGCAGGACCTCAGCAGAAAACAACACGAACATCCATGCCTTACCCGGGGGTCGAACCCAGGTCCCGTAGATCAGTAGCCAGGCACTCTAACCACTCGACCACGGGACGGCTGAGAATAAATACCCCCTCAAGCAGCTGCTTGCCACAGAGGTCTGACAGGAGCCTGTCAGTTTATATGCCATAGTAGGTCTGAGAGGATGGCAGGACCTCAGCAGAAAAACAACACAAGCATCCATGCCTTACCAGGGGCTCGAACCCAGGTCCCGGAGATCAGAAACCAAGTGCGCTAACCACTCGACCATGGGACGGCTTGTTGCCAAAGAACTTCAACATAAACACTTGACAGCCTTTCAACTTGACCAGGGCCGGATTAACATATTGCTGAGGGCCACACCCACAACGAGGAAAATAAATTTTTTCAGTTAATCACAATGCATTTTCATGATACACATCCAAAAATTACTGTTCCTAATTTCACATACAACAATTGGGTTGTTTTCCCTCTGAGCGGCACTTTTTTTAGCACACAATGGGCTAAATGGCCAGGTTACAAGGACCCCGAAGGCTCAGAGATGGTTGGGAGAGGGGACCCACTGGAACAACTGTTGGGATACAGATGGTGTCAAGGCCATTCAGCATGTTTTTTAACTTGCACAGAGGAAAACTCTCCCGCACACGGAGCCATGGCTTAACGTCCCATCCGACGGACGGCGGCCTTTCCAAGCCCATCGGCGTCCCCTACTGATCGTGGGCAGGGTGGGGAATTTTGTGGAGTAAATCTCAATGCTGACCCTGCTGGGACTTGAACCTGGGAACTACAGATTACGAGCCTGGCGCACTACTGACTGAGCCACTCCCGCCTCTTTGTAATGCTGAACCAATCGCAACAATTTTATCAGCTCGCACACAGCTCAGTAGTATTATACTAGATATAAAGAGCTATCATATATTACTGACGTATCAGGTGCCATACAATTTCATGGCAACCACAAATTCTTATGTTCAACAGAGCCAAAAAGACATTCGTAAACTATATACATTTTTCATAGAATTTACATAGGAAAAAATGTTGATGCATTTGTAGGGCTAAATTACACTCCATTGATAGTTATTTTATATTACTGTAAACTTTCAATAAACATTTGTACAACTAGCTTTACATATAACCAGGTTGGGTTGTTTTACCTCTGAGCACACACCATGGGCTAAATGGCCAGGTTACAAGAACCCTGAAGGATCAGAAAACGTTGGGAAAGATGGTAATCTCCCGTCAAGGCCATCCAGTGTGTTCTTTAACGTGCACAGGGTATGGCTCTCCCGCACGTGAGCCATGGCTTAATGTCCCGCCCAACGGACGGCAGTCTTTCCAAGCCTATCGGTGTCCCCTACTGATCATGGGCAGGGAGTTTTGTGGAGATAAATCTCAACGCTGACTCAGCTGGGACTCGAACCTGGGAACTGCTGATTACAAGCCTGGCACGTTACCGACTGAGCCGCCGCCACCATCGTCCACATATAACCAGGTCCTTCATTTGTTGCATACACCCTGCTCTACCAAAATATACAGAATATCCAAGTTATGCCAATGGGAATAACCTTCGGAGCTCTTATGCCTAAAATATGCATTTAATGGAATAATGTGACGAGATAAATTAAAGATCATAATAAATCTAATAACTTAATTAAAATCATTTATGATTTTCAACAATATTCATTCAATTTTTAAAGAGTTATGGAAGCTAGAATATTTCAGAATGAGCTGAGGTCTCACCACTCTCACATACCTTCTACTATGGCATATTAAACTGTCAGACCTCTGTGGCAAGCAGCTGCTTGAGGGGGTATTTTTCTTTTATGAGTCATAACTTTAGCTTAGTAATTAAAACAAATAAGTATTGTTCCAAACCATTTAATAAAATATACATTATATTAATATTAGATAATTCTGGTTTTTATGAAACAAGACAATTTATTAAGAACAATATCACTCTGAAGTTAATTTTTCCTCTGAATATGATCAACGTTGTCTTGAGCTGGGTGGGATACGAACCCACGACCTCCTGATAACATGTCAGGTGCTTTGGACCACTGAGTAACCGGCTATCAAATTAAGATCTCCTCCAACTGATACTATGAACTTTCTACCAACAGTACACAATTCTCAGTGTCCCTTGCTTTGGGTTGTTTTACCTCTGAGCAGCACTTTTTTGCACACAATGGGCTAAATGGCCAGGTCACATGGACCCCGAAGGCTCAGAGAAGGTTGGGGGAGGGGACCCACTGGAACAGCTGTTGGGAGACAGATGGTAGCCTCCCGTCAAGGCCATCCAGCGTGTTCTTTAACGTGCACAGGGTATGGCTCTCCCGCACACGGGGCCACGGCTTAACGTCCCATCCGACGGATGGCGGTCTTTCCAAGCCTATCGGTGTCCCCTACTGACCGTGGGCAGGGCAGGGAATTTTGCGGAGATAAATCTCAACGCTGACCCAGCTGGGACTCGAACCTGGGAACTACAGATTATGAGCCTGACGCGCTACCGACTGAGCCACCCCCGCCCCTCTCCGTGTCCCATGAAGGTATTTATCCCAGCTGCTCTCAACCTCAAGAAACAATGATAAACATGCCATGAAGATGGGATGTATATTCTGAGTATACAATTATTTAAATTGAAGAGATATTTTTCGACGTATTTGATGAATATTAAGGAAGATAATCACTTTGAAGTTAACATCGATCAGCTTTAGAAAAATTTGTTTTGAGCTGGAGGATCAGGTATTGGTGGTTTCGTATCCCACACAGCTGAAGATAATTTTTCCTCTAAAACTGATCGACGTTAACTTTAGAGTGATATCTTCCTTAATATTCATCAAATGCATAGAAAAATATCTCTTCAATTTATAATGATTTATTGTTAAATATTTCAACTTCCATAACTCTTTAAATATTGAACGAATATAGTTGAAAAATCAAGATTTAAATAGATTTCATTATGGTCTATCTTCAGTCACATTTTTTCCATTAAAGACACATTTTAGAAACTATAGAGCTTCAAAGTTAGATTCCCATTGATGTAATATGTAATTTATATATCCAACATTTTAGTAGGGCAGTTTATTTTATTATTTGTTAAATGTATCAAGCATAAAGTATATGATCTCTAACTACCTATTCATCCTGACAGAAGTGAAGAAGGATATAACATCTTAACAAATATGCTTAAACCATGGAACAATGCTCAGTTGGTTATATCAACTCATCAGGTAATGTTATACTGACAAAGGACACAATATATACAACAGCAATGGCGAGTTATCTTTTGGATATCTCAGACTAAATAGTACATAAGGTTGGGTTGTTTTACCTCTGAGGGGCACTTTTTTTGCACACAATGGGCTAAATGGCCAGGTCACATGGACCCCAAAGACTCAGAGAAGGTTGGGGGAGGGGACCCACTGGAACAGCTGTTGGGAGACAGATGGTAGCCTCCCGTCAAGGCCATCCAGCGTGTTCTTTAACGTTGGGTTGTTTTACCACTGAGCGGCACTTTTTTGCACACAATGGGCTAAATGGCCAGGTCACATGGACCCCGAAGGCTCAGAGGTTGGGGGAGGGGACCCACTGGAACAGCTGTTGGGAGACAGATGGTAGCCTCCCGTCAAGGCCATCCAGCATGTTCTGTAACGTGCACAGGGTATGGCTCTCCCGCACACGGGGTCACGGCTTAACGTCCCATCCGACGGATGGCGGCCTTTCCAAGTCCATCGGTGTCCCCTACTAACCTTGGGATGGGCGGGGAATTTTTGTGGAGATAAATCTCAACGCTGACCCAGCAGGGACTCGAACCTGCAAACTACAGATTACGAGCCTGGCGCACTACCGACTGAGCCATCCCCGCCCCAAATAGTACATAAACACATTAAATAAGTATATTGTTCAAATATGTAAAACAATTTGGGTTACTTAGCTGCAAAAAATCCCTTTTCAGAAACTTTTCCCTACAAGAGTAATTTCAAAATGCTTCATTGCTGTAAAATACTAATATACCATTTTTAATGAAATTTTTATTTGCATTTTAGCATATACATATAAACATGATTTTGATGACGCATATATTTACAATGAGAAATGTCCATATTCATCACTTTGTCACGATTGTCAGTCAACTATTTAGTTACTTTAAAATTTTTGTGCCGTTTCTGTAGGTGTCAATACTTTGTCGTCGTCGTCATTAAGCGTGGACTCCTGTGGAAGTCTATGTAAGTTGCCAGCAGCAATAATTGCTTTTAATATTCCATGACATTCGCTCAATTTTTTCTCATATTCATAATGTATTTTCAATGACCTGAGGAGATCTTCAAATATCAGTCTTATTTCAGGATCATGAAATTTTGATCCATAGATATCTAAAAAAAGGAGAAAAAAAAAACATTGTTGATTTAGTGAATAATACCATTTGTACTAATTATTGTTAAAATAAGTGATATTTAATATCATTTTAAATTAAAATTTAAAAGCTCAAATATAAAGATACAGTACTCCCAATTCTGCTATATATCAACCATTTTTAATCCTTAAGAAGTAAGTGTACTTGAATATTTCATTTAGTGTAATTGGCTTGGTTGCTTTACTTCTGAGTGGCATATTTGTGTACACAGTGGTATAAATGAACAGGTCACAAGGACCTCAAGGGCTCGGAGTTGATTAGGGGAAGTGCTCACTGAACAGCTCTTAGAAGACAGGTGGAAACCTCCCATCAAGATCATTCAGTGTGTTCTTTAGCATTAGTGTCCATGACATTCATTGGACAAACATGGACATGGTAAAGCCATGTCCCATGTTCATGTTTGTCCAATGGATGGCAGCCTCTCCAAGCCCCTCGGTGTCTCATTTCTGACTGAGGGCAGGGAGGCAGTTTAACAGAGATAAACCTCAATGCTGCACAGTTGACTTGAACCTAGGAACAGCAGATTACAAGCCTGGTGCACTATCTATTGAGCCAACCTCTAATGTAATTGGCACTTGTCCTAAAAGGAAGTTGGGTTGGGTTGTTTTACCTCTGAGCAGCACTTTTTTGCACACCATGGGCTAAATGGCCAGGTCACATGGACCCCGAAGGCTCAGAGAAAGTTGGGGGAGGGGACCCACTGGAACAGCTGTTGGGAGACAGATGGTAGCCTCCCGTCAAGGCCATCCAGCGTGTTCTTTAACGTGCACAGGTTATGACTCTCTCGCACACGGGGCCACGGCTTAATGTCCCATCCGACGGACGATGGCCTTTCCAAGCCCATCGGTGTCCCCTACTGACCGTGGGCAGGGCGGGAAATTTTGCGGAGATAAATCTCAACGCTGACCTAGCTGGAACTCGAACCTGGGAACTGCAGATTACGAGCCTGGCGCGCTACTGGCTGAGCCACCCCCGACCCCTAAAAGGAAGTAATGAGACTGATGCCACTGTTGAAACTATATTAGCCAATGTAATAAAGAAAATGGGTGATATGTCAATTTATTTTCTTGTACAGTAAAAAAAATGTACCCATTCCATGGCCAAGTGGTTAGTGTGCTTGGCTACTGATCAAAGGGACCTGGGTGAGGCATAGATGTTTGTTTTGTCTTTTTGCTGAGGTCTTGCCTTCCTCACATACCTTCTACTATGGCATATAAACTGACAGGCTCCTGTCAGACCTCTATGCCAAGCAGTTGTTTGAGGGGATATTTATTTTATAAAATATATGTACACACATTTACAAATAAATTGCATTCAGAACAGACCATTTTTTGAATTTCAAAATCAAAGATATTTCTCAATTGTAATTGCAATAGTTAGTGAAACAGTAAAATCAAGCCTCTTATCACAATTTGTAGGTTTTATGATTTCCACCTATCCATTACTAATGCATAAACAAATTCATCATCTGTCAGTCACTTGTAATAAGTTTGTGGAAATACATTAACTTTATTGAGTTGAAACTTGTGGAAATACACTAGTTGTGCTATTACTTGCATAGGTTTTCCAACACATACGGCTGTTTCAATATTTTGGCAAAACCAATGCTAAGCATCTGAAGAAAGAAGAAACATGATCTGTCAAGAGAATATTGCACTTAAAATTTGCAATTAGAATAATTAAACTCAGAGCTATTCCAATATTATTTAATCTTCATGATTTTATAAGCTGTACATTACAAGTTAAAATATTAAAAACCTTGAGGTGTGCTCAAAATGCGACTTTATGGTGGTAAGAGATGACAACCAAGGTTGAGAAGAATATCCACGACTGTAATCACCTATAATTCAGGACTGGTATGCAGCTATAGAAATAATAATTGCACCAAAATCAATGGGTTAAAAACAACCTGATAAAGCAAGCACAACCTTAAAGTAACATCTTGCAAGCGATTGCACCTGTGCCAGCGGAATAAAGCTCTCCTGGACTGGTAAATGCCATTCTTTTTCTATCTTGACTGCCTTTACAAAGGAAAGGCTGGCATATAAGAAAGGTACTTTCAAAGGTACATGAAAAGGAAAAGGGTTGGGTTGGGTTGTTTTACCTCTGAGCGACACTTTTTTTGCACACCATGGGCTAAATGATCAGGTCACAAGGACCCCGAAGGCTCAGAGAAGGTTGGGGGAGGGGACCCACTGGAACAGCTGTTAGAAGACAGATGGTAGCCTCCCGTCAAGGCCATCCAGCATGTTCTTTAACGTGCATAGGGTATGGCTCTCCCGCACACGGGGCCACGGCGGCCTTTCCAAGCTCATCGGTGTCCCCTACTGACCATGGGCAGGGCAGGGAATTTTTGCAGAGATAAATCTCAACGCTGACCCAGCTGGGACTCGAACCTGGGAACTACAGATTACGAGCCTGGTGTGCTACTGACTGAGCCACCCCGCCCCCTACATGAAAAGGGAATTAATGTAGACATTATTAAGCTGGAGCCATGTTGGCATATTAGTAGCAATAATGCTCTACATGAATGTTTGAGTACTCAAGGTTTTTAATATTTTAACTTGTAATGTACAGCTTATAAATCATAAAGATTAAATAAATTTGCAATCAAATAATAAAAAAATTATGAGTTGTTTGTACTCATACTTAGTCATGTAATTTCATACTTATATGAACTGGTTCTCAATACTAAAGGACAATGTATCTCAAAAAAAAAAATGTACATGTAAATTTTACAATGCAGGAGAATATGCCCACACATTTAACCAACGAGACTACGAGCACACAAATTAGAGTGGTTGTAACAGAATTTCTGCCAATGGTCTACTCATTTCTGTTCTGGCTCACTTGGCATTAACTTGGAGATCGATTTGGTTTCCTTCAAATATTATTCAAAACATAATACTATCTTTATACTTTGTATGAAGCAATTGAACTCACATTTCCAATAGCCTTCAGCGGTGTTTAGTTTCAATAGTTTGGTGCGTTTTTTATTGATACTTGACTATCCACCTCCCAGATTCAGTAGTGGTTAGCTTTAGACCAGGACAAAATCATTCTAGGGGCATGACTATCTTTAACAACAAGATGGCGTACATCAGCAGTCAAAGGAATGACAATTTCGAAACATACTGTATATAGGAGGCTGCATGAATGAAGTCCTCTTCACACCTTCAACAAAGAATCTCATTTAATGTTATGCAGACATCACCTCTGAAGTGGTCAGTGGGTGAATGTGCTCTTCTGGATGAGTTTAGATTTAGTTTGATCACCATTCTTGTTCATGGAAATCATTCTTTGACATTCAAGAACACCATTCTTCAACATGGAATTCACCATAACCACTGTAACATCAGCGAAGGGGGCTATTATGGCAATAGTATTCCAATGGTCTGGCATCATAATGATTGGTCATAGGGTTCACATCTTTCATGGAAGTATCAGACTGCTAAGTGATAAAGAAAACATTCCTATCACCAATGTGAGGCTTTTTAAGGGTGCTCTTGGTTTCATTTATGAATGTGTATTTCCATAATGATAGTGTGGTCAATAATGGTATAATTATATTTAACAGAGTTAAATAAAAGTGTGGCAAAAGTAGGAGATTCCTTTACATATTCCAATACTTCCTGCCAGGGCCAGAGTGAGGTGGGTTCAGCGAGTTTCCCGGAACCTGACCCTGATTTAAAAGGCCCCGCAGTCCACGAAAAGCTCATCGTAAAAAATTATGCCATTTTTCTATTTTTAACACAGCAGCCAACACAATGTATCTTCATTCCTTTAGCTCCATGTCCCATCACTAGAGTGTATGTCAGTTATTTTCCAAGTCCAATAGTAAATTCAATCACAGAATCTGCAAATCGATGACTAACTATTCTTTCAATAGAAAGCGAAATCGATCAATTTTGATGACATAATTAAAGATTTTGCAACGAAAAAAATTATGAAATATTTATAATATACTCTGTGTTCCTATAAGTTGCATGTAGATATGCATCATAATTTGCACTTATAATAAATAATTTATTATAAAATTCAGAAGTACATATAAATACATTTTTTTTGGCCCCACACAATTTTGGAACCCAGCCCTGCAAAAGTTCACACCAGCCCTGCTTCCTGCATAAGAGTTGGGTTATTTTACCTCTGAGCAGTACTTTTTTGCACACCATGGGCTAAATGGCCAGGTCACATGGACCCCAAAGGCTCAGAGAAGGTTGGGGGAGGGGACCTACTGAAACAGCTGTTGGGAGACAGATGGTAGCCTCCCGTCAAGGCCATCCAGCGTGTTCTTTAACGTGCACAGGGTATGGCTCTCCCGCACACGGGGCCACGGCTTAACGTCCCATCCGACGGACGGCGGCCCTACTTACTTTCCAAGCCCATCAGTGTCCCCTACTGACCGTGGGCAGGCCAGGAAATTTTGCGGAAATAAATCTCAACGCTGATCCAGCTGGGACTCGAACCTGGGAACTACAGATTACGAGCCTGGCGCGCTACCGACTGAGCCACCCCCGCTCCTCCTGCATGAGAGAACAAGTCCTTTCACCCAATGCTACTCTTTATGGTGTAAAGCAGTGCTTCTCAAACCATCTGATATGGTGAACCAGCAGGTTACTCTGCTTCCGAGATCTGCTGATCACATTTGCCTGGAGCTTCCGGCCATATGTTGACTCGCATGGTACATATTTCACCCTGCATGTCATGTTGTCATCTGGGGTGTTGGAACATAGGACAAGTGGTGCAATGGCATATCAATGTTATGCTTCTGAAAACATATTTATTTCCTGGCAGCTCACTGTGGGCTGGCAATTGATGGCTCACAGACCAGCAGTCTGTGGACCACCACTTTGAGAAGTACTGGTTAAAGCTTATAAAAAGCAAAAGGATGCACAAAGAAAATTTATCCTAGAGTTCTTTATTGAAAAAAAATTTAATGTATCAAATACACTTTGATAAAGATTTGCCATCATAAACATGGGTTTGGATTGGATTGTTTTACCTCTGAGCGGCACTTTTTTGCACACCATGGGCTAAATGGCCAGGCCACAAGGACCCCGAAGGCTCAGAGAAGGTTGGGGGAGGGGACCCACTGGAACAGCTGTTGGGAGACAGATGGTAGCCTCCCGTCAAGGCCATCCAGCGTGTTCTTTAACGTGCACAGGGTATGGCTCTCCCGCACAAGGGCCACGGCTTAACGTCCCATCCGACGGATGGTGGCCTTTTCAAGCCATCGGTGTCCCCTACTGACCGTGGGCAGGGCGGGGAAATTTTGCGGAGATAAATCTCAACGCTGACCCAGCTGGGACTCGAACCTGGGAACTGCAGATTACGAGCCTGGCGCGCTACCGACTGAGCCACCCCCGCCCCTATAAACATGGGAAGATTCAACTAGAATCAATGAAATTAGGCTATTATGAGAAGAAAAAAAAAATGAAGTATGCAGGTCATGAGTTCATATAACCTATTTATGTGCGTAATTGTTACCAAATAGGTATGATTTATTGGTGATAAATGTTTACTATATTGCCAATTAAAATGTGGTTACTAGGAAATTCTTTAACAGTATTTTTTCAGGCTGAAAATAAAGGCATTTCATTGTTGGAGTAATATATTGATTAATTTGGATGACCATTCTTTCAGTATATGGTAGTTTAAAAGAGAAAAAGTTTTAATATGAGCTTTTAATAATAATAAAAAAAATAAATAAATACCCCCTTAAGCAGCTGCTTGCCACAGAGATCTGACAGGAGCCTGTCAGTTTATATGCCACAGTAGGAGATCTGAGAGGATGGCAGGACCTCAGCAGAAAAGCGACACACACATCCATGCCTAATCTGGGGCTCGAACCCAGGTCCCTTAGATCAGTAGCCAAGCGTGCTAACCATTCGGCCACAGGATACTATAGCTTTATTATTGATGACTTAATACAAATGTGGTAGTCAAAATATTTTTCTAAATTTTTGTCTTCAATTCTTGTTTCTAAAGTTTTTGTAGTCTTGCCAATGTAGCCCTACAGTAAATTAGCAGTTGGGGATTTATCAACTGGGTATTTAAATACTATTAGAAGTACCCCTCCCATTGGGATATATTAATCTCTATACATTGTATGAAACAATTTAACTCACATTTGCAAGAGTTGGGTTGTTTTACCTGTGAGCACTATTTTGCACATAATGGGCTAAATGGCCAGGTCACAAGGATCCCAAGGGCACAGAGAGCATTGAGAGGGGACGTACTGGACAGCTGTTAGGAGACAGATGGAAGATTCCTATCAAGGCCATCCAGTGTTTTTTTAACGTGCACAGGGTATGGCTCTCCCACACAAGGGGCCATGGATTAACATCCATCTGATGGACAGCAGTCTTTTGAAACCCATTTGGTGTCCCCCTACTGACCGAAAGCAAGGCAGGGAGTTTTGCAGACCACCTGAGCCAAGGCAAAGATATATCTCAACCTTGGCTCAGGTGGAACTGCAGATTAAGAGCCTGGAGTGCTGGTGACTAAGCCACCTCCACATTTGCGAGATGGGCTTGGAAAGGTTGCTGTCTGTCGAATGGCACATTAAGCCATGGCCCTGTGTGCAAGAGAGTCATACTCTGCACACCTTATAGAATGCACTGGATGACCTAGATGGGAGGCTACCATCAATCTCCCAACAGTCATCCAATGGGTTCCCCCCCCCCCCAACCTTCTCTGCACCCTTGGGGTTCTTGTGACCTGGCCATTTAGCCCACCATGTGCAAAAAATGCTGCTCAGAAGTAAAAACAACCCAACACATTTGCAATAGTCTTAAGAGATTTATATTAAATAATTTGGTGGGTTTTTCCACACTTGCCTATCCACCTCCCAGATTGAAATGTAGGATCTCTTGGATATGAGCCCAAAATTTGGGTTGCTTTATCTCTGAGCTGCACTTTTTTGCACACCATGGGCTAAATGGCCAGGTCACATGGATTCCAACGGCTCAGAGAAGGATGGGGAAGGGGACCCACTGGAACAGCTGTTGGGAGACAGATGGTAGCCTCCCGTCAAGGCCATCCAGTGTGTTCTTTATTGTGCACAGGGTATAGCTCTCCCGCACACGGGATCACGGCTTAACGTCCCATCCGACGGATGGTGACTTTTCCAAGTCCATCGGTGTCCCCTACTGATCATGGGCAGGGAGGGGAATTTTGCGGAGATATATGAGCCCAAACTTCAACTATATGGTATATCTTCACAACATGAGCTATCTTCATAACCTTATTAAAGCAAGTGTGAATTGCCACAGCCTAGCTCAACTGGTATAACTAACACTAACCAGTTTTCTTCTTTAATACTTAACATTTCATTGAAATTGAATGTCTCTGAAGACTATCATAAATGTGAGTTCCTTTGCTTCATAACAAATGGTTGCTGTCCAAAAGTTGAATAGGTTAGTAAGTGCTCTGATGCTAAGAGCATCAGAATAATCAAAGGAGTACAAATACTTGGTATGTGGTCATTAAATACTCAATTCACCATCAGTATAAATAGCACATGCTAATGCACTTACAACTTGAACTAAAGGTCAAGCTTCAGAGCATTATCTACCTTTAAAACCTGACTTAACCAATGTTAATCACCATGGACTTAATTTAAGTGGGTAGAAAATATAATGAAAACATATTAAAAAAAAGGGTGTATCTAACACTATTAATACATTCAGTTGATAAATCACCAACTACCAACTTACCATATGGCTATTTTGGCAGAACTATAAGATCTTGAGTGAATTGAAGAACATAAAAAATATATTTCAGCTATTGCATTTGCATCTATAGTTATCAATAATAAAGCTATAGCACTTTTCCAAAATCCTACTATCATCTCTACAGCAAACTTTTAAACAATCGTACACTAAAAAAAACTGTCCATATCAACCAACACAGTACTCCAACAATGAAATACCTTCATTTTTCAGCCTGGAAAGTAGTGCTAGAAATTTTTAAATAACCATATTTCATCAGCAATATACTAAAAAGTTTACCATCAATAAATCATACCTATCTGACAATTATGTAGTGATTATATTATATCAACTTCCATATTGGTATACTTCATTATAGTGTTTTATAATAAAAAGTGTCATTTATTAATAACCATTTCTTTATAATAACCTGCTATTTTCATCTTTTGTGTATGATTGATTGATTTAACTGTAAATTCAAAGTTGCAATTCTAGTTTGAACCTTACATGTTTCTGATGAGAAATCTTTATGCACCATATATTAGAAAATTTTCTTCAGTAAAATTTTCTATTTTTCTAGAAAAATTTCCTTTCAACATCATTTTCCTTTGTATAAACTGTAGTTCGCAAGGAGCAGATGCTGAGGACTTATTTCATCCTGCAGTAACTACTGTGAACAGAAAAAAAAAACTCCTATATTTAACATAAATTTGTGATTTTACATTGAAAATATTTTGCCCCCCAAAAAATTTTTAATTAGTAAAAAAAAGTGAGAAAAAAGGAAAGGTTAAAACTTTAAATAAAAAAAATTAATCAATTACCAAATTAAAATTTGGTGATGCTTCAAGGTGTCATGATACCCAGTTTGGAAATCATTGCAATAGATCATGAAACACAATGTACCAAACAGTGTTAGCTACAACATCAGTCTTTAGAAATAGTAAATTGGTATTACTTGAAATGTCAAATTTAGTTAAATATTCCAAAGAATTTAAAATTTAATTATACTAACCTGCAAGCATATGCAAAATATCTTTTAGAACCCTCACGAATTTTATATTTCGTATATGCCTGTTAAGTAAAATATATCTAATTAGTAGTGTATATATCAAAATGTAGCAAAATAAAAATTAAATTTGATTATTTGCAATTTTTCACACTTAATTACAAATGCATATTAATCATTTAGTGCCAATGACGATAAACAACATTTCAGCTACAGTATGTAGAATAACAATATTGAGAATTATAATAATTATAACTTAGCTTTAAAATATATTATTCTATATTGACTTTTGTTAAGTTTTCACTAATCTGTCTTCATTTAAGATTTTTCAGATAAAAAATATTATGGATATTATGTCAATGACTTGATTAATAGGAAAAAATTTAAAACCATTATCTTACTAAACTTAAAATTTCATAAACCAAGATTTTTTCACTGGCAGTTCTAGTGAAAACAACAACAACAACAAAAAAAAAAATTCCAATTCCTTCATTTGCACAGAGTATCTTAAAGAAGCAAACATATCAATAAAAATCTCTTTGTAAGCTCAAAATATTGCTTTGTAGACTCGTAATTCTTGGTCATCAATATCAACATTTATTTAAAAGAACACAAAAGCAAAAAATTTAAAAAACGTATTCCATATGACTATACTATTAGCAGAAGAGTTTTCCTTTCATCAAAGACAAAGCAACTAGAAATTATAAAATGTATATATAACAACAGAAAACAATATGGCAGTATTGCCCCCAATCAAGCATCGTATTATGTACAAGGAATATTGAACAGATATTCTAAAATGGCAGTTTTTTGAAAGATATATTTTTATATATGTTTCGTATGTTTCTCAATGTTAAGTTAAACATGTATTATTATATAAACATGTGTCCATAGTAATATGTTTTACTACATTGCATGACAACAAAACATCTCTTTAAATTGGAAGAAGATTTCATATTATATTTAATAAGATATTTTAACAACCATGATTTCTCAAATACAGTAAATTACTGATTATCTGGTATTCTCATGCAACTGGAATAAATTTCAAAGTTAACAGTTTAATTTTGGTATGGAAAATTTCAGTGCACATCTCAGTTCTCCCAGATGTCACTGGCCTTGGGCATTACTTTCATGCATTGTAGCATTTATGCTATTCAAGCTAGTTCCATTACAACCATTAAAGTACCAGGTAGTTTAATTTGTGACTGTGTTGTTCTGTTAATCAGAAATAGTTCACCCCTCGATTTGTATTGCTGTCAAAGAAGAATACCACACAAGGACTAAAGTGATACATGCTATTTTGACTTTAAAACAAAAATTAAAACATGTAAAAGATCAAAAA
This sequence comes from Ryuthela nishihirai, assembly GCA_038380435.1. Taxonomy (NCBI): domain Eukaryota; kingdom Metazoa; phylum Arthropoda; class Arachnida; order Araneae; family Heptathelidae; genus Ryuthela; species Ryuthela nishihirai. The sequence continues at coordinate 35,881,114 of JAWZYU010000034.1, read as the reverse complement.
TTGCAATATGTTTATGCAGGAATTCAATGTTGGTTCATTAATGCACATAGTTGGTTCATAACAGCACACAGTGGAAAGCTTCAAGAGTTCTTTCACTGAATCTGAAAGTGATAGAATAGCGTCATACAAACTTCACACCCCTAAGCTTGAAGACTTGGATAATCCATTGTATGAATCCTCCTCAAGCAGCCATGGACTACATAGGTCCAACCAGACTGTGTAATTCAGTTCTCCAAGCATATCTTTCCTGAGCTGCATCTAGCCACAGCACACCAATTTTAACAAGGTCCTGTTTGATAATGTCTGCCCACCGCATCCTAGGTCTCCCCCTCTTTCTGAGGCTTTTAGGCACACTGTTTATAACCCTATTCGCTAATCTATAATTATCCATATGGGCAACAGGGCCAAACCAACAGTCTCTCTCTCCCTCTGCACAATATGCTGCTTTAAGGAGGTTACTTACACCTTTGCTTAATCATCATTACTTGCAAAGTTGAACCACTTAATGCCCAAAATACTGTATAAGCATCTATAATTAAAAGTTTCTTGGTATCTTGTTTACAAAGCATCCAAGTTTCACTACCATAACTAATCCTAGAAAAAACCAAACCATTATACAGTCTAATTTTAGTCTTTAGGTGCCTATGCCTATTTCTCCACTCTCTCCATAGATTTTTAAAAGTCCCAGCAGCAATCTCTATTTGTTTTGTTAACCTTATGCCACACAAGCCGTCCCATGGCCGAGTGGTTAGCGCGCTTGGCTACTGATCTAAGGGACCTGGGTTCGAGCCCCGGATAAGGCATGGTTGTATGTGTTATTTTTCTGCTGAGGTCCTGCCATCCTCTCAGATCTTCTACTTTGGCATATAAACTGACAGGCTCCTGTCAGACCTGTGTGGCAAGCAGCTGCTTGAGGGGGTATTTATTTTTTATTTATGCCACACATCACCAGTATCTTTTACATAGCTCCCAAGATAATTAAACTGACACCTCAAGACTGCAACTTGAATATGCTAGACATACAAATGCTAAACATTAGGCTATATGTTAATTTTTACTGCAGATCATAAAACAAATCAATATAAGTAAATCTGGTTAATTTCTTCCAATTCTTTTGACCAAACATTTTTAGGTGCATAACTAAATGATTTTGCTAATTCATAGCTCTCATTAATAATGTATATTTTTGTTTTTTTATTTAAAATTTTTGATTCCTTAAAAATGTAATTTTTTTCTTCCAAATCCTTGATCATTAGAAATGTTTTATTACTCCTTTTGGTTTTTAAGTAAAGAATTTTTCCTGCAGCTCTTTAAGAAATATAGTTGTTTTTCTATTGGCTCTTCTCTGGGTTTGGATGGGCCATTTCTGATTTAGTAGTTTCAGACATCAAATAACTTTCAACAAGTATAATACAAACTATAACATATTACATTAAAAATTGGCATAGTATAGGTAGGATACTGCAATGAATACTATTGGAATAAACATACACAAGTAAAAATGAAGGGGTACAGAAAACCCATCAAGCTTCTATATTAAGCTGAAACGGTTATAAATAGCAATTCAATTAATAAGAACTTACTTAGATGCAAATTTTACTAATGGCTTTAAAGATTTTGCCTTCCTTCCTGCCAATGCTGACCTGATAGCTCCTCTTCTTATTAACTCCCTCATTACACTTATGGTCACTTCTGGGTTTTTACTCTGAACGTAATTCTAAAAGTAATTATAAATAAAATATCTGAGTTTTATGTATAATGGCTTTATACACAGTTAAACACATAAAATTTTATGCAATATGACACAGGCCATAATTTAAATAGCAAAGTATTCAACAGTTGTGACTTTGGCAAGTAAGAACTTTTTATAGTAGGGAAAAATCACAGGTAATGAATGCTTCTGCAAACATGCACCTCATGAAAGGTTACTGATTATCAGAGTCAATGGCTGCATTTCAGTATACTGTAAATATATTTCTATAAGATTTTAATAATTAAAATTTTCAGTAAAATTTAACTTGATTTTTATTTTTTTTTGTATTGTGTGTGGGGTAATTATATCAATGCCAGAAAATTTTTAGGAAGATTATTTGGATTACTGTTTCTGCCAGAGTTGTGTACAGGATGTTTTTATGCAAATCATGCAGGAGTTCATTTACTCTGAATACATACATAAAAATCCTCATGCAGCCATGAGCTATGGAGGTCCTATCAGACTGTATAATTTTGTTCTCCACAATTGTATGTCCTGAGCTACAGCTGCTGCAATTCGCCACTGTATGCCAATTCTAGCAAAGTCCTGTTTGACATTGTCTGCCTATTGCATCCTAGGTCTCCCCCTTTTCCTGAAGAGTTTGGGTACACTGCTCATAATCCTATTTACCAATCTACAGCTATGCATACAGGCAACATGGCCAAACCAACACAGTCTCTCTCTGCATAAAATGCTGCTCTAAGGAGGTTACTTCATTTAATCTCATCATTACTTACAAAGTCCAATGATCTAATCCCCAAGATACTGTGTAAGCATCTAGAATCAACGGCACAAATTTCTTGTTATCCTGCTTACAAAGAGTCCATGTTTTGCCACTATAACTAACTTTAGAAAGAACCAAACTGCTATACAGCCTATTTTTAGTCTTTAGGTGGATATGCCTATGTTTTCACACTCTCCATGTATTCTTGAAAGTCCCAGCAGCAATCTATTTATCTCATGCTGCATATCACCAGTATCTGTTACATAGCTCCCAAGATAATTAAACTGAGACACTTGCTCACGAGTGCAGCCATTCAAAGCAACTGAAGCACCATCTGCATGGCCAATTTTCATCACTTTAGTTTTTTCTGTTTATTATCAAACCTACTCTACTGCCAGTCTCATCAACAGCCCTAATGAAAGAATTCATCTCATCAACATCATTAGCCAGCAGCGTCAAACCATCTGTGTAATCTAAATCAGAAATCTTTGATATCGAGGGTTTTATATGCATGGCTAATGTAATTATCCTTACTATCTAAAATATATCAGAGTCATTTAGTTTAAGCTTATAATTCCTGCATGTGAAGTACTCTGATCTTTATTATTAATAACTAATTGTTCAATGTTATAAACAACAGTTATGGGTTGGGTTGTTTTACCTCTGAGCAGCACTTTTTTGCACACCATGGGCTAAATGGCCAGGTCACATGGACCCCGAAGGCTCAGAGAAGGTTGGGGGAGGGGACCCACTGGAACAGTTGTTGGGAGACAGATGGTAGCCTCCCGTCAAGGCCATCCAGCGTGTTCTTTAACGTGCACAGGGTATGGCTTTCCCACACATGGGGACACGGCTTAACGTCCCATCCGACGGACGGCGGCCTTTCCAAGCCCATCGGTGTCCCCTACTGACCGTGGGCAGGGAATTTTGCGGAGATAAATTTCAATGCTGACCCAGCTGGGACTCGAACCTGGGAACTACAGATTATGAGCCTGGCGCGCTACCGACTGAGCCACCCCCGCTCCTACAGTTATGGGCATTTCAATATCATACAGTTTAGAATTTGTTGAACATCACGTGCTAAATTCGGTACATATAGAAGAGCAATTATATAGTTGCTACTTTAGAAAAAAAAGGGGAAGGGTTATTTTGCACAAAGGAGTCAAGAATTTTTATTTATTTTAAATTAAACAAAATTATGTATTTGGCAAACTGCATGTTCTACTGTATGATAAATATGTTTAATTTTGGCATTTAATAATAAAGGAGTTGAACAATATCTTAATACATAGTAAAAGTATGAGTTAAATGCTCTGACTTCATATTTATATGGATGCAATGAATTTACTGAAATTATGTTAAGAATGTATGCTGGCTTTCTACACATGGTTATTGAGCTCCATTTTGTTTCCTTTCAATCTAAATATGGTAATTTTCCATTTAATTCCTTTACATGTGTGCATTTAAAGGTTGGTAAAATATTGTTAAAGCAATCAGTTGTTCTAGTTCCAATGTACAATATTTCCAAAAAATCAATATATCATCTACAAAGATGGTTGATAATTACATTTGGTCAATGCTTGGGTTACAACATGGCTCATTATCACATCGTCCATGAGGCACTGGCAACTTTAAACAGTTCCACATCAGTTCATCATGCTCAATTCATTGCAGCATTAGACATATGATTTTATTGACTTTCTGCAGCTGCAGATTATTCAAACGAACTCTAGAGACAATAATTTAGACTCTGAAAGGTTAAACATGCATTGGAAGAATTTGCCTCAAAAATTAATTAAAACTTAAATAACAAGCATTGTTTCAAACCATTTAATTAAATAAGCATTTTAAAAGCTTGCATAATGATTATTTCAACATTAGACAATCATTAATGATATGTAGGAAAATAATTAATTGTTAAATATTCCAGCTTCCGTGCCTCGTTAAATACCAAACGAATATTATTGAAAATTGAGATTTAAATAGATTTGATTATGATATTTAATTTATCATCAGTTACATTTTTTCATTAAATGAATATTTTATAAGTTAAAGAACTCTGAAGTTATATTCCCATTGACATAACACGGTACTTCTCTATTTTGGTTGGTATTTTGGGGAGCTCTTTTGGTATGTTGACCAATTGTTAATTATATATTATATGCTACTCTCTTTACTTCGTAACAGAGGGTTATGCTTTTTTACCTATGAGAAAACCTCTGGATAGCCATTAGGAGTCAGATTGAAGCCTCGCATCAAGGCTACCTAGCATGTTCTTTAATATGCACTGGGTATGCTTTTTCTGCACACGGGGCCACAGCTTAATGTTCCACCCAACGATGGCTTTTCCCATATCAAACATACATAGAAACTGTGTATTTTACATAACTCATTGGAAGCTCATATCAGTTTGTTGTCTCATGTGACAACTGTAATTAGTGAGCTGATTTCATAGGTTTGTGCCTTTTATAATTCTGTAAGACATCTTTATGACATAAATCAGTTTTTGAGTCACTAAAATTTCAATAACTATAGTAAGCAAGAAATGTATTTTGCAGGATGTGAGGAATTGATTAGTTATTAAGGTTTGCTGTATTAAAAAAATTTAGTCTTTTATGAAAGATGTAAAAATAGATATGAAATATGTGAAATTTCTTGCATAGCAGAAATTAAAATTTTTTAATAGAACCTGGCATCAGAACTACTTGTTAGGTTATTTTCTGAGCATGATCAATTCTCTAACTTAACTTCGATTATGATGAATTTCATACATAGGCAGTCTTTGGTACTTCACATATAGTGGCAAGAAAATAACACAATTCATGTGTTTCTCTTCAAAAGATGTTAATCATAGTTATCCATGTTTTCCCAATTCAATGGTGAAATATATTATATCATAAACATAAGAAAGTTTCTCTCTTAGTATACAAGAAAAATTTAGTTTGATCAAGTGGGATCCTAACTCATGACCTGTTGGTTATATATCAGGTGCATCATCTTCCAAATCATCAGGAATGATCTCACTGTTGGCATTATAAACATGGATGCTTATGAAAAGTGCCATTCAAAGTACAGTAGAAACTCATAAATCTAGCACTCTTGTGTCTAGAATGAACTAGATTTAAAAAAACTATAGTTTTTTTGGAAATGCCACTTAACTATCTGCACCGTAACATGTACCAGCATCAATTAGTCAGCTGACAATTGGATATGTCTTAATCTTGGATTAGCTGCCTGCAAATTAGGCCTAGAATTTGTGAATTTTGATGTCAAGTGGTGTGTTTATCATTTCATAGTGGAATCAGGTTACAAAAATTATAAAAAATTCGTTCCTCATGGGCCATTTATGTTAAACTTTCTGGGACTTATATCTTGTATCAGTCCAACTCTGGGCAAGGGGACCAACTAGACAGCTGTTACGAGATAGATGGAAGCCTCCTTTCAAGGCCCTCCAAGTGTGCTCTTTAACACCCAGAATGGCAGAGATTTTGAAATGGACTAGTCCAAATAGTGCAATTTCTTTGTCTTTACTACCCTCTACCTTTTTCTCAGATTTCTTGGGCATTAAAGGGTTAATGTGCAAGTGTTATGGCTCTCTTGTGTACGAGGACATAACTTAATGTCCCATCTAATGGATGTGGCCTTTCCAAGCCCATTGGTGTCTCCTTTCTAACTGAGGGTAGGGGTTAGCAGAGTTAAATCTCAATGTGGGCACAGTTGGGACTCAAATCTTAGAACTAGTGATTATGAGTCTGGCACATACTAATTACTGAGTCCCCCCCTCCCCCACTCCACAAAACACCACCAAGCAGGCTTGTGCAAAAAGGAACCTTTGACACAACCCTGTATAGATTAAAAAAAATATATTTTGAGCTTCTTTTTGATACATAGTTTATGAACTTTAGTCATGAGCTAAATGTAGAAAGCAAACATATGTAGATGAATAAATATAGCATGCCCACAAGTAGATAGCTTATGCTTTAGTAAGGTTATAACAGCCAATGCATTCAGAAATTTAGGTATCAAATTAATATTTCATTTATTCATGGCTTACAAAACACAGCTTACCCTTAAAACAGCATCTAAAGCCCGACTTGACTGAAAAGTTCTTAAATACTGATCATAATCTTTTAATTTCTTGTTTTTTGTTTCAGGAACTATAACATCACCCTAAAAAACAAAAAACGTCTGATTCAAATACTTTAAATTTATTTATTCCTGAAATTTTACATAACATACAAATAAAACTATTGCAGTTAATCCAAATATTATTTATATTTTGGAATAAAGTGTATCTAAAGTAGAAGAACAATAATAAATCAAAACAAATATGTAAAACATGTAAATGTCCAGGAATTTCAATAAAGAAATTCAAATACAGATAATTTCATATATAATTCTGCCAAAAGTTAGAACCCCATTTTTGTTAATAGGAAATTAACTTTGAAACTCTGTAACTTCTAAAATAAACCTTTAATGATAAATATGTGAAGATAAATTAACAATCTCAAACTATCCAAAGTTCAAATTTCAGCAATATTCATCAGATATTTAAATAATTACGGAAGATGGATTATAATAATAAAAATGGCAGTCATAAGATTACCTCAAAAGTTAATTAAATAATAGTTTTGTTTTGGGACATTTAATAAAATAAAAGTGTATGTTTTAAAAGTATGTATCAGCAATTCTTTCAATATTTGCAAATATTATGAGTTTCATAGCAGTGTATTAGTGATGTTAAATATTCTGGTTGCCATAACTCTTTAAATACCAGATATTACTGCTGAAAAATTGAGATTTCTATAGATATTATTGAAATAATTAATTTATCTTTAGTCACATATTATCATAAAAAGCTTATTTTAGAGTTTCAAGGTTAGTTTCTTATTGACATAAAACAGGACTGTAAGATTGGTTTGTTTTACTTCTAAGTGGCACTTTTTTTCACACAATGGGCTAAATGGCCAAATCACAAGGACCCCAAAGGTTCAGAGATGGTTAGGGGAGGAGACCCACTGGAACAGCTCTTGGGAGACAGATGGTAGCCTCATGTCAAGACCATCCACCATGTTCTTTAACATGCACAGAGTGTGGCTCTCTTGCACAGGGGTCACAGATTAATATCTCATCTTATGGATGGCTGACTTTCCAAGCCCATTGGTGCCGCCTACTGACTATGGGCAGAGCAGGGAGTTTTGCAGAGATAAATCTCAATGCTGACCCAACTGGAACTCGAACCTAGGAACTTCAGATCAGGAGCCTGTGCACTACCGAGTGAGCCACCCCACCCCAATGGGACTAACTTTTTGTGCACCAGTGTATATTCACAGGCAACTATGTAGATTATTTAAAAAGTTCATAAGGTGTTTTAAGAAACTGATTTTATTACAAAGAAAGCAATTATTACAAATAGTTTAACTACAGTTTTTGGCTGTATCATTCATTATCTCTCATTGACGATACTAAGTGTTTCTACATAATGTAAAGGATTTTGAATAAAAATCATTGATTAAAAATGAGTTTTGAATATTGCCACTAAATGTTTTAAAACAAATTAGCAATGCTTTGCTGATTGTAGAAAAAGTTTTATGATTTGAATAAGTATATTGTTCAACAAATAACACTGGTCTTGCATGAAAATCCTCCCTTGGGAAAAAAAAGCAGGATTGAATTGGATTGTTTTACCTCTGAGCGGCACTTTTTTGCACACCATGGGCTAAATGGCCAGGCCACAAGGACCCCAAAGGCTCAGAGAAGGTTGGGGGAGGGGACCCACTGGAACAGCTGTTGGGAGACAGATGGTAGCCTCCCGTCAAGGCCATCCAGCGTGTTCTTTAACGTGCACAGGGTATGGCTCTCCCGCACACGGGGCCACGGCTTAACGTCCCATCCGACGGACGGACGGAGACCTTTCCAAGTCCATCGGTGTCCCCTACTGACTGTGGGCAAGGCGGGGAATTTTGCGGAGATAAATCTCAACGCTGACCCAGCTGGGACTCGAACCTGGGAACTACAGATTACGAGCCTGGCGCGCTACCGACTGAGCCCCCCCCCCCCCCCCAAAAAAAAAAAAAGCAGGTGTACTTTATAGATTTGAAGGTGCTGAATACAAATCTGGTATCCAAACGTTTATATCAGGCACTATTTTCATGGGAGTGCATATAGAGTATTAGGATGTAATATGTCGCTAAAGCTGCATTTCTTACATTCACACCTGATTTTTTCCCCACATTTGATGGGATGGTCTTGGATGGGCATGGAGAAAGGTTCCATCAAGACATATCAGAAATGGAAAAGTGATATAGTGGGTTGGGTTGTTTTACCTCTGAGCGCCACTTTTTTGCACACCATGGGCTAAATGGCCAGGTCACATGGACCTCGAAGGCTCAGAGAAGGTTGGGGGAGGGGACCCACTGGAATAGCTGTTGGGAGACACATGGTAGCCTCCCGTAAAAGCCATCCAGCGTGTTCTTTAACGTGCACAGGGTATGGCTCTCCCGCACATGGGGCCATGACTTAATGTCCCATCCGACGGATGGCGGCCTATCCAAGCCCATCAGTGTTCCCTACTGACCGTGGGCAGGGCGGGGAATTTTGCGGAGATAAATCTCAACGCTGACCCAGCTGGGACTCGAACTGGGGAATTACAGATTACGAGTCTGGTGCGCTACCAACTGAGCCACTCCCGCCCCAGTGATATAGTGGAAAATGGAATGAAAGTATGTTGGCAGACTACTGTTGGGCTCTGCAGTGAGAGGCTCCAAATATAAAATGTAAGTGACAGAAAACAACAAAATAATTTTTTGTGTAAATATTTACATGTATCAGGATTTATTAGTGTCAGCTTTCACTTTTTATAACGTATATAAATATTTGATAAAATATATTTATCTTCTCTTGAGCAAAAGTTTTTTAAAATTAAATCCATATCTCTAGAAAACTGCAGGTAATAGAACAAACCAGCTGTCAGATTTGGATTCAGCACCCTCAAAAATATAATAATCACAAAAAATTTCGTAAAGGAGGGAAAATTTTTCATTTTTTATTTTTTTGCAGTTTTACAGGGGTCTAACCAGACCGTGCAATTTAGTTCTCCAAGCAAGTCTGTCCTGAGCTACATCTACTGCATCTGGCCACTGCACACCAATTCTAACAAGGTCCTGTTTGACATATTCTGCTTACCGCATCCTAGGTCTCCCCCTCTTTCTGAGGCCTTTAGTCATACTGTTCATAACCCTATTCGCCAATCTATAATTATTCATATGGGCAACATGGCCAAACCAACGGAGTCTCTGCACAATATGCTGCTTAAAGGAGGTTGCAAACTCCTTTGCTTAACCTCATCATTAGTTACAAAGTTGAACCACCTAATGCCCAAGATACTACGTAAGCATCTGGAATCAAAAGCATCTAGTTGCCTGTTATCTTGTTTACACAGCGTCCAAGTTTCACTACCATAACTAACCCTAGAAAGAACCAAACTATTATACAGTCTTAATTTTTGTCTTTAGGTGTATAAGCCAATTTCTCCACACTCTCCACAGATTCTTAAAGGTCCCGGCAGCAATCCCTATTTGTCTGTTAATCTCATGCTGCACATCACCATTATGTTACATAGCTCCCAAGATAATTAAACTGTGACACCTGCTGAAGACTGCAACCATTCAGATTAACTGAATCACAGCCTGACTGACCAATTTTCATCACTTTAGTTTTCTCTCTGTTTATAACCAAACCTACTGTACTACCAGTTTCATCAACAGCTCGAATGAAAGAGTTCATCTCATCAACATTATTTGCCAAAAGGACTAAATCATCAGCATGATCTAAATCAGAAATTTTAGTATCTCCAGACCATTTAAGGCCAAAATCTTTCCTTTGCAATGAATTTCGAATAACATAATCAATAACCAAACTAAAGAGAAAAGGAGACAAAATGCACCCTTGTCAAACACCAGAAATAATGCTAAACCTAATTGCTACAAGCCTTACCAACTCTCGCACACATTCAGTGTTATTATAAAGAGCTTTTATTATGTTAACTAACTTGTCTGGTATACCATATGATCTCACAATCAACCACAAATTATGATGATCAACAGAGTCAAAAGCCTTTTTGAAATCAACAAAGCTAGCAATCAAAGGTTTCTTAAACTCTAAATATTTCTCAAGAGTCTGCGTAAGTGAAAATATCTGATCCACACATCCCCTACCACTTCTGAATCCACATTGCTCATCACGCAATTGACTGTCAACCAGATTCTTAATTCTATTAAGCACAATCATGCAAAGAACTTTACCTGGAACAGACAGTAGACTGATACCCCTATAGTTATCACAAGAACTGCGATCACCTTTTTTGAAAATAGAGATAACCATAGCTCTGGTAAAATCCTTAAGAACCATGCCTTTATCATAAAAGATATTCAGAATTTTAGTCATCCAAGTGGTAACTGAAATATTCCCAGCTCTAAGCATTTCTGTAGTAATTTCATCCACCCCTGGGGATTTATGAAGTTTAAGTTTCGAAATAGCCAAAATAACTTCAGATTGCGTTATAGGTCCAACATTAAAGCCATCAATGCATCTATTATCATTGCAAACAATGGGAGCAGAACTAACCACACTGTTTAGAATGTCACTAAAATGCTCAGCCCACCTAGCCATGACAGAATTCTCACCCTCTATAACCTTACATTGTTTATCCTTCAATCCCTGTATGCCTGTCTGTTTTCTACCACACAAAACATTAACTATCTGGTACAGCTCTCTGCTGTTGTGCTGCCTAACTGCTTCCTCAGCTTTGTCAGCCAAACCATCAAGCCAAAAATTCTTATCAGCAGCTAACTGATCTTTTACATGTTTATTAAGTTCTCTGCAATGCTTTCTATTAGGACTAGTAGGGTATTGATTAAGGACATTCCTGCAGTTCTTTCTTTCCGAAATAAGCTCAAATGCCTTATCACTCAGATAATTCTGCCTCCTCTGCTCCTTTTTTCCTAAAAGAGTGTTAGTTTCCAAAAAAGCCTGTTTAAAATGATCCCATTCTTTCTCAACTTCAGAAGTAAGCATATCATGACTGTCCTAATGACTAAGTAACCTATCATGGTAAGCTTTGGCTATAACTGGGTCTTTCAGAGCTTCAGTATTAAAAGTAATTTTTTTAACCCTAGCACAACACTTTTTAAATTTAAGTTGCAAGACACTTTTAACAAGGTAATGGTCAGATCCAATTTCAGCTCCCCTATATGACCTGGTATTCCTAACAGAACTAGCCCATTTGTTCATCAAAAATATGATTAATACATAATCAATCATATTCTTATGCAGCCCATCGGGTGAAATCCATGTGTACTTATGTATGTCGCGGTGTTTGTAATATGTGTTAGTTATTCTGAAACCACTGAGTTTACTTACCTGTAGGAGATGTTGCCCATTGCCATTGCAGCTACCAATATCAAAAGGGCCTATAACCCCTCCCTAAAGTCAGAATCAGTACCAACTTTGGCACTGAAGTCACCTAGAACAAGGGTAATATCTCCTTTCTTGACAGAATTCAAAATATCCTGAAGTTGTCCGTAAAACCTATCCTTCTCATCCTCATCGGCATCCTCAATGGGGGCATAACAGCAGATAACATTCAAATCTTTAATGTTTGTCTGAAATTTTGCTGTAAGAAACCTTTCATTAATGCACTCATATCCTAGAAGAGCATCACTAGCATGTCTGCTGAGAAGCAGACCCACGCCTTGGTGATGCTTATTGTCGCCCCTCCCTGAAAAGAGAAATTTAAGATTAGTTTTAAGAATCTGACCTTTATCTGTCCATCTGGTCTTTTTCAAGCCAAGAATATCTAAATTATAATGGTGGAATTCTTGTGTGAGGACATCAAGAGAAAAAGCTCTGTGCAGAGTCCTCACATTCCAACTACCTATGGAGAGAAAATGGTTAGTGGGATGTTTAAAGAAACTATGTTTATTGAGAGAGGGAATGCCGACAATATCAAACAGCCCCCTAATTGCAGACATGGGGCAAAGACCAGTTCCCTCACCACTAAAGGCTGAAGCCATCTACACGTGAAGACTTCCTCCAATGTAGAATTTGACGATGCCAATAGAAGCAAAGAGTTCAGGGTGCTTGCGATGACCTCTGCTCAGGATTATCCACCAGCTGATAAACATATCCGGTGAATCTATTCACTTAGGGCTGTCAACCCACAAACAAACAGAAAACACAGCGGAAGATTTTCCCTCCACAGAAGCCCACCAGTGCAGCAAATTCAGGATCCATAATCAAGCTCAGAGCCATATAGCTGTCCAGTCCAGTGGTTTACATGGTCAGCACCAGGACCCTGTGTGGTTGACCACTCCTCAGCAGGGTAATACCATAACATTTTATCATTCTTTTGGTTTTAATTTTTTCTATTCTTTATTTTTATTCATTAAAACACAATGTCTTCCAGAGAGACTTTTTGAATTTTTTAAATAAAATCTGAAGTGACTACTTAAATCTAAAGCTACTAAAAGTGCTTTGGTTCAGAGAACATCAAGTATTCGATGGAGCAGAATGATGTGAATTTCAGAGATCAGCTGAGCTTGATTGACTAGATGTGTGTATGCAATGAATAATCAAGCTAACCTGTAGCTTCAGTGTTCATGGGCATTAGATACATGTGTATTTTCATAACGACTTCACATTTTCATTCATACTTTTGGGTCTTTTTCACAGATGTTTTTTTTTAGTTTTAGCTACATCTTCACCAATTACCTTTACAACTTGTTGCTGCTTAAGGAAAAAAAAAACAACAACCTGATTTCTTTCCTGAGAATGAGAGAAATTTTTTGGACTTCAAAAAAAAATATTTTTTTTAATTATTAAGCTGATATTTTATCATTTCGTAATGTTGAACAAGGTCTTAGAAACACAGGATTTCCTTAGCTTGTAAATCAGTAGCAATCATGGGATTGGGTTGTTTTATCTCTGAGTGGTACTTTTTTGCACACAATGGGGTAAATGGCTCCTTGTACACAATGAGTCCACAAGGACCTTGAAGGCTCAGGGAAGACTGGGGGAGGGGACCCACTGGACAGCTGCTGGTAGCCTCCTGTCAAAGTGATCCAACATGTTCTTTAACATACACAGGGTATGATTCTCCCACACATAGGGCCACTAAAAGTGTCCCATCTGATGGGTGGCAGCCTTTTGAAGCCCATTGGTATCCCCTACTGACTGTGGGCGGGGGAGTTTTGGAGAGATAAATATCAATGCTGGCCCAGCAATCATGGGGATACAATTCAACAATGGGTGAATTAAACCCCACTTGGTTGGGTTGTTTTACCTCTGAGTGGCACTTTTTTGCACACAATGGGCTAAATGGCCAGGTCACAAGGACCCCAAAGGCTCAGAGAAGGTTGGGGGAGGGGACCCAATGGAACAGCTGTTAGGAGACAGATGGTAGCCTCCCGTCAAGGCCATCCAATGTGTTCTTTAATGTGCACAGGGTATGGCTCTCCCATAAACGGTGCCACGGCTTAATGTCCCATCTGATGGACGGTGGCCTTTCCAAGCCCATCGGTGTCCCCTACTGACCGTGGGCTTTGGGTTGGGTTGTTTTACCTCTGAGCGGCACTTTTTTGCACACCATGGGCTAAATGGCCAGGTCACATGGACCCCGAAGGCTCAGAGAAGGTTGGGGAGGGGGCCCACTGGAACAGCTGTTGGGAGACAGATGGTAGCCTCCCGTCAAGGCCATCCAGCATGTTCTTTAACGTGCACAGGGTATGTCTCTCCTGTACACGAGGCCACGGCTTAACGTCCCATCCGATGGACGGCGACCTTTCCAAGCCCATCGGTGTCCCCTACTGACCGTGGGCAGGGCAGGGAATTTTGCGGAGATAAATCTCAACGCTGACCCAGCTGGGACTTGAACCTGCGAACTGCAGATTACGAGCCTGGTGCGCTACCGACTGAGCCATCCCTGCCCAACCCCACCTGGTAAAACTATATTTTGAAGAAATCAATAATTCAGGACTTTATGTTAAAAAGGTAAACTTTTTCTTCTTCCTTTCCAAAACACACTATGAAGAAATAAAAATTTTCTATCCTTAGTGCACCTAACTTACAAGTACTTTGTTAAGATCCCCAAACTACAACAGCCAAGCACAGAATGTGAGGTGTGCATTGCAAAAATAAAACATGTTAGTACTATAAAAGCTTAAGTGTACTTGTGCATTTGCATTTAATTCTTTGCATAACTATAAAGAAAAACGACCACGCAAAAGCATAATAGTCTTGTTTCAGGTATGTGAATTTCAACATATTTAAACATTATGATAATTGCAGCATGACCCGATGCTCTTTTGGCATTTCCATCTCACTCTATGCAATAGGAAGGTAATAATTGCCACCCGAGACCACAGATTGCGCCAATGGTTGGCCTGCATTTCTCAGTGATAGAGTATAGTATTAAAAATAAGCGGGAAAAAAGATGAGCTGGCATTAGTTCAACTGGTAAGAACACTCTGGCATGTTTCTGGAGGGATGCGGGTTCGATTCCCATATGTCGGCGAAAATGTTTTCCGCTAAATATTTATTGATTCAACATATTTGATACATATAACAAGGATATATTTCTGTGTATTAATTTCAGAATAAGTTTCAAATTAAACCTTTTTGCTGCATTTTCCTAAAAATACATAAAATATATTTCTAATTTTAGTTAAGCATTTTGTTTCATTACTATTCAGAATAAAATAAGTGCTCATTCTTTTAGCACACAAAATACTCCTGTTCAGTAACTACTTATACATAAGGTTCCAATTTAATTTTTCCTGCTGAAACAACTTAAAAATTAGTTCAGTGACCAGGAAGAATTAAATTTTAGAAATTTGGTACTTTAAGTATTAAAAAAACCACTAAAACTAAAACCACTAAAAAAAAACTAAATAAAAATATAGCTGCAAGTACATTAGGTAAATTCTATAGCAATATGTTGTATTAAGAATTAAATGCTTTTTCTTTTGATATATAATATGTATAATTTAAAAAAAATAGCATTGTATTTATTCTTCTGCCACGTGCAGAACTTCCATATCAAATACTGAATGAGTTGCGGTTCTCGTGTTTCACATTCATTTTCATAGGTAAAAAGAAATTAGTAATTTTTTCACTTATTGTAGTAAACCATTAAAGTTGGAAAAAGTTTAAAATTTACCTCTCTGCTCTGAAAATTTTAAAGATTACAAAATTAACAAATGAAATTCACTAAGAATTGAATTTTTAGTGAATATACAACTCAGCTAGCTGATATTTAAAATTATAAACAGCGAATATTTCATGGTTTCACAATTTGTGAAACATATTGCCTACATTACAAACTATGTTATATACAAAAATGCTCACCTCTGCAGCTTGAAAATTTGTATCATAGAGCCTATTATTATAGAAATGAGATTTTCTTTGTTTCTTCTTTGGTTCCTGGTGTTCTTTATCTTGTTTCTGGTGTCTGATTGATATTAAGCCATCTGACATTCCAGCCACTACTACTTTATCTTCAGGCTAGAACATGGATATATATATATATAACTATTTAAATCTTTCAAAATAACAAAAATAAAAAACAAATAAAAAAAAACAAATAAATATTATAAATGCACATACAAACATAAATTTTTACTTTCATCAAAGAGCTTTCTATACCACTTTTATATACAAATATCTAGATGAGGACAATTATATTCAATAACAGTTCTTGAGGTACAGAAAACAAGTCAAAAGGGCAACAGTTAATTATTATATACAGGAGAGTTAATTCCACATCTGTCACAACTACTTTCACCTAAAAATATTTTAATATAGACTTAAAATCAAAGATTGTCATATTCCAAAATATTAAATTGTAATAAATGGTTACATTCCCAGTCACTGAATATTTATAGTGTGGTTAGCAGAGCAAAAGGACTGGGATATTTTCTTTCAACTGCACGTTGCATTTCTGATAAGGCCATGACTTCTTCACAGATTTTCCCTATGCTGTATTATACTGAGAGGTCCCTGTCAGACCTCTGAGGCAAGCAGACTGAAGAGTAATTTTATTATCTTATGAAAAACGTTAGAATTGATCATTCTTTGACAGCTAAAATATTCATGTTGTTAATTGATTATTACTTGATTTGTTAAAAGTGGATTAGTCCTCTGACTAGCAGTGAGGCCTTGATAATAAAATTTTTTAGATATATGATGCTTATCAATTTGGGTTGCATTACGCTTGAACAATATTTGTTTTGCTTCACAGCCAAATACAGTGCGAGATCATGAGGGTCTCCAAGCTCAGACTGGTGGTTTAAAAAATATTTGCTGAAAAGCTTTTAAAGTCAAAAGGGAGCCTAAATATCAGTTTTTTTTTACTGAAAATATCTTGGCCACAAATGCATACATGGTGAAAATCCCAACCCTTTAAGTGTTGGGTTGTTCTACCTCTGACTAACACTTTTGTGCACACAATGAACAAAATGGCCATATCACAAGATTCCCAAGGGCTCAGAAGGCTAGGGAATACACTGGACAGTTGGGTTGTTTTACCTCTGAGCGGCACTTTTTTGCACACCATGGGCTAAATGGCCAGGTCACACGGACCCTGAAGGCTCAGAGAAGGTTGGGGAAGGGGACCCACTGGAACGGCTGTTGGGAGACAGATGGTAGCCTCCCGTCAAGGCCATCCAGTGTGTTCTTTAACATGCACAGGGTATGGCTCTCCCGCACACGGGGCCACAGCTTAATGTTCCATCTGCCGGACGGCGGCCTTTCCAAGCCCATCGGTGTCCCCTACTGATTGTGGGCAGGGCTGCTGTTCGTGGGCACACTGGACAGTTGTTAGGATATAGAAAAATCCATAACATGCAAAAGTTATGGTCCTCCTGCATATGGGCCATGGCTTTACATCCTATCCAACAGATAGTGGCTTTTCTAAGCCACTATCTGTTGGATAGGATCAATGGATTGTTGGAAAAAATCAAATTTAAAATAAAAAAAAAAATTAAAATAAAAACTTGTCACATACAGTTTTTATTGGGTTTGAAAAGATTACATCTCTAAGTGACTGGATAGATGCATACATGCTTTTTGAGATGTCGATTAAACTACATATGCATAATCATTAACTGATTGCACAACACCTCGAGTAGAAGAATATACTATCGAGTAGAAGAATATTCGAGTATTTGAATATATATATATTCAAAAAGAACTGAACAATTTCAAACATTATTACTCAGTAACTAGGTTACATATGAATATGTAGTCAAAACCAATTTGTACAGGAAATATCAGTTATTTCTATAACCTTACAAATGCTCAGTTATGCACACGTCACACAGCACACATAAATGCTGTAGTCTACTCATAATACATAAATACTATTATATCACCATCGATGGTTGAAATGGTAGCCATGACACATTCCTTCATTCCCTTAAGGCTGTGAGGAAGAGGTGGTACAAACACGAGGTTCTTGACATATCACCACAAGAAGTCTCATGGTGTGAGTTGCCTAGTTACTAAGTAATAATTTTTGAAAGTTCTAAATCTTTTTGAATCACCCTGTATTATATACTCTAAATTTCAGAAATGGTTGTTGCGAAAAATGGGATAAAACTATTATATGGGAGAGGGGAAAATGGTTCCTTTTCGACCTTAAAACTGGATATGACCATTGTATGAGCAAATATAGTAACTATGTGATCTGGCAATAAAATAACCAGATTGATTCTGTATAAAAACTTCAACTTTTAAGGGATATGTTTACCTAAAATATAATCTTTCTGATCAAGTAATAAATCAGTACTTTAGCGTCGATTGTTTTTTCTTAGAGGAAAAATTGTCTTGAGCCGGATGGGATACAAACCCACAACCTCCTGATAACATGTCAGGTGCTCTGGACCACTGAGCTACCGGCCGCCGATCAAGATCTCCTCTAATTAGCGTTATGAACATTCCTTTTTATGTTTCATATAGGCGCAGCTCAGTGGTCCAGAGCACCTGACATGTTATCAGGAGGTCGTGGGCTTGTATCCCACCTGGCTCAAGACAATTTTTCCTCTAAGAAAAAAATCGACGCTAAAGTGCTGATTTATTACTTGATTGAATCAGTCGAGTTTATTCCATTATTTATAATCTTTCTGATTTTTTCGTTTCTGTTTTGGTTAAAAAATTGCCTTATTTAAGAGTTGGGTTGTTTTACCTCTGAGTGGAATTTTTTGGTACACAATGGGCTAAATGGCCAAGTTACAAAAACCCTGAGGGCTCAGAGAAGGTTGGGTGGAGGGGATCCACTGGACAGCTGTTAGGAGAGATGGTAACCTCCCTTCAAGACCATCCAGTGTGTTCTTTAACGTGCACAGGGTATGGCTCTCTCACACATGGGGCCATGGCTTAATGTCCCATCCGATGGACAGTGACCTTCCCAAGCCCATCAGTGTCCCCTACCGACTGATGGCAGGGTGGCGAGTTTTGCTGAAGATTACGAGCCTGGCACACTACTGACTGAGCCACTTCTGTCACAATCTCAGTTAAGGAGTTGAGTGCAAAAGAAGATTGCCATGATGCAAAATCCATTTGCCTGAATTTCCCCCAATATACTTCCTACTCAGCTCCTTCGGTATGTCAATTTTTGACCAAAAAACAACAGCTAGTGTTGGGACACCCACTTAATCACCTGATCATGACTACTGGCTTTTTATGTTCCCCAAACAAATCCTAGTAAGGATTTCATTTTGAATCAGTTGAAGACATTCAGAGGAATGCAACATCAGTACTGAAAGGATTTTCATAAAAGGATTTCCAGTGATTCATTTTCACCAGAGTACTTTGGAACTGAGCACATCAATAAAGGTTTGTTTTTTTTACAGAATTACTCTGGTTGCAGTATTGCCCCATCCAGCAATTACACTGCAATAATAAATAAAATGTTAACTATAAATTCAAAGTTTTTACAAAACTGCAGTTGTATTCATAGAAAATATTCATGTAAATAATTATGCTGTAATTAGTTTTTTAAAAACAGATAATGAGGATTAAATTTTTAGTTTAGGTAAATATTATATACGTATTATCTATTTCACATAATAAACAATAATATGATTAAAAAACTCATTTATTTTAATTTTATAACAAAGAGTAATGATTTTTCTTACAGCTACAGCCAGGCTTAAAATTGGTGATGGATAATCCAAACTATGTACAACTTGATATGACGAGACATCATATATCTTGACATGCCTATAATATATAGTAAAATGCTAATAACTATTTTTTTACATTTCAATACAAATCATTTATGTTAAAGTAAATATTAATGAAAAAAATATTAATTTTTTTTAATGTAAAGTTCAAAGAAATTATTCAAAAAACTACATTTTATGAATATTTTAATACATAATCTATAAATCGGTTTCTATCTGTGTATTAGTAACTAAAGGAAAAAAATAACAGTAATGACCTTTTCTTTTAAAAACAGACAAAGGGTAATGCTTGAAAAGTAAAGTTTTACCTCAAAGTAGATATCTAATATTTTGTGTCTTACTCACCTGTCTAATGAACCTGACATTAAACGCCGACCTTCACTAGCAAAATGTAGACATGTGACAGTTTTATGATGTTGAGTCATTTGAGCTAAAAGACGACCAGCTACTGCATCCCATACTTTAACATTTGTTCCACCTTAGAAATGATTGAAATTAATTATAAAAGCAATTTTTCATTACACTAAGTGTTTAGAAATATGGAGAAAATGTAATAACAGCTTGCACAAGAATTACAAATTAAAGCAATTTTTTAATTGTCCAATGAGATCTAATATAAAAGAATCTGTAAACACATCTCAAAAAACATCTTCTCTTACTTTCACTTTCAGTGTATATTTTTTTACTTAAACAAGAACCTAAATCTTTTTTAGTGTTCAAAAGAACTATCTACCATCTGTGCTTAATATGTAATTATAAACTTGCAGTGACCAAATTAAGATAGAATCCATATTATGTAAGGAAATTTTGAAATTAACTGTAAGCAATCATGACATAATTTGTTTCTTAATAATGGCAACACTGTTCAAACCAAAAACTGCCTAATCACTGTCAAGTATAACCTAATTTTAATGGTATCTTAGTTTTATTTCTTAAAGAACAGTTAAAATTGAAAATGGTATATTTTGCACAACAAAAAGCTTTAGTTATCGCATTTTTATATATTATATGATAATACTATATATATATATTAAGTACTATTATATTTTTAAAAATCATCATCGAAGGAATGTACAGGAAAATTTCAAAGGAACTTTCCTAGACTGACAGTACCCAGTAAGTCAATGGTTCATTGAATAGTGAGCAGGTTTTGTAAGTCAGAGTCTGTTAAACCTTCACAATGTAATTATGCCTGAAGAACTGTAAGAGAAAAAAATTGCTGGTAATTTGTGAATCAATTAGTCACAATCTAAAAAATCTGCTTGTCACTTTGCTATGTGATTGAATGTTGGCAGATAGTTGTGATTTTTATTTATGGGGATTCTTGAAGGAAACTGTCTACAGTAATCACTCTTGGATTATTGAAAACTTAAAAATCAACATCAGCTAACCAAGAAAAAAAAAAATGGTTCAGGAATGTTTGGTTGCAGATGGACACAACATTTTCAACCACTCTTGTAATGAATTACGTTGTGATTTGATAATTTGGCAAGCTAAAAAAATGAGTTAAAAAAAGTTAGCTCAGGTTCTATCTTACTCTGATTTTAATAAATAATACACACAGCTAGATATAAATATTTAATTACTCACGAATTAAAACTGTACATTAACGTGCCTCGTTAACCAGGAGGAGTGCATTGTTATACCCATTGCACTCATCCTGGTTAATGAGGCACATTAACGTAGATTACTTTAATGTACAGTTTTAATTCGTGAGTAATTAAATACTTACTCTGATGATCATACCATGCAAAAAAAAAAAACTGGTTTATTTTTAAGATGTTTCACAAGCACTACAAAAAAATTATGTAATGCTACTGTTAAAAAAGTACAATGTGATCCAATACAGGGTAAAAAGGTTCAGTGTATATAAAAAAAATTCTCATAGGTTGTTGCACTACAGAATATTTGCTGAAAAATTATATCAAAGGATCAATTGTTTAATTTCTGAGTGGCACTTCTGTGCACACAATGGGCTAAATGGCAATTCCCAAGGAACAATGGCTCAGAGATAGATGGGAGAAGTGGATTAAGTAAACTGTTTTTGACAGGATTTTATTTTAATTCTACACAATCCAGTGTTTTTTAACAGTGGCTCTTCTGCACATGGAAAATCTCTTTAACCCTTTAAGTGTCAGCAACTGATTAATCATTTTCCAAAAATCACTATAAATGAGCTTACATGTTTCTTATGCTTACCTACCCTTTTTATTTATTTTTTGTTCAAAATTAAATGCTCTTTCCTTTACTATGTAATGTAAACTATATCATTCATTAGTTGTTTCATAATGAGGCTCAGAAGTTGCGCAGCATTTTTAGAGAAAACAAAAACTAGACACTGTAGACACTCTCCTGTAAGTAGGTTCATGGCTTAAAATCCCATCTGATAGACAGAATCCTTTCCAAGCCTATCAGTGTCTCTTTTCTCACCAGGAACAGAGCTGGAGTCTGATTGAGATAATTTCTGTCTGTTATATCAAAGGATGAAAAATCTTCTAGTGAAAGACAGGAAAAAACCTTATGACTCAGGGGTGTATTACTTAAACATTACAGAAGTTCAAATCAATTTTATAGTTAAATCTATTTGAAAAATACTGAAGATAGTCGAAATATCTTTTTTAAATTACTTAACTACAATTTCATACCAAAAAATAATATGCAAGAATTATTCAAGCAAAATATTATAACTGTCAGTGGTATTCTGTTGGTTTTGGTAACACTGAAGCAGTTGATGTCAGGGTTTGAATCCTGAGTTTTGCCTATGGACATTGAAAGGGGTGTTGGTGGTGCAAATAGGTTAAGGTTCACTAGGGTCTGGTCACTGGAAGCATTTTTTATGTTAACAAGACATTTTATGTGCCAAAGTGAATTTTGCTTGTTTTTTAAACTTATTTTTTTAAATACTATCCAAACATAATTTTCTTCATATATTACTGAATTATTATTTCTAATATCAGGGCCCAAAAAGAGATTTGTTCAAGTGGCTTGAGTTGGCTCATATGACATGAATTTCTATATTTGTGAGTTGATATCTTTTGTATAGAAGGGAAAAATATACTGCTCAGAAAAAATTAGGGGATATATTATCGCTTCATATTCATTTTGAAATATCCCCTAATTTTTGTGAGCAGTGTATTAAAACTAGCAGTGTCAGAAAATATTTTCCCATTGTAAATGGAATTTTGGCTGCTTTTAAAAAGCAACATAATTGAAATAATTCAAGCAACTTAAGAAAAATTTATTTTTGCAATATTTTAGACCTGAAAAAATTAGTAACATGTCTAATAGGGAATAATAATTCTTATATACACTAAGTAAATTTATTAAAAAGATAATTATCTATTAAGAAATTTACCTGCTGATAAGAAAACTCCACCAGTTGGAAACATGATAACAGATTCAACAGGGTCACCATGATCAAGAGACATTATAGAAGATGGAGTACGAGAATCATACATTTTTATTGTATGATCATAAGATCCTAGAAGATAATACATTCACTTAGTAAATATATAATTACAAACAAGTAATATCATAGTTTTTTTTTTATATAATTGCTTAAATGATCATTTAGTGTTATTTGCTAAAAATTACTGGAAAAGAAAGGATAATCAAAATTATTTAAATGTCATCTAGAATTAATATATCTTTACAAAAGAACACATAACCCACCAGTTTCTGCTCATTTTTATTTAACTCAAAGAAAAAAGCTAAACGAAATTCTTTGGTAGTTATTGATACAAATTCTTGGGAGTCATCTATAAAATAACTCTCAAGAGGACAATTTGCTAAATTGTTATATCTCTGAGCAGTTTGAGACCCTGAGCTACATTAAGTTTAAGCAGCCTCAAAAATTAGAAAGTTGTGATATATTTGGATTGAAATTCTAGATATAAACATGAAATTGATGTGGTGTATTTATTATATTTTATAACTATTAATTTTATTTTTAACTGTGAATATGCAAATTTTAATCCTCATATCACGAGGCCTAAGCCACAGCTTAGCGTATGTGCAAGTCCAGCTCTGGCAATGGGCTAAATTGCTGGGTCACAAGAACTCCAAGGGTTCAGAGAAGACTGAGGGAAAGAGATTCATTGGTCAGCTGTTAGGAGATAAATGGAAGCCCCCCATCAAGACCATCTACAATATTCTTGGGTGTGTACAGAGTAAGTATCTCCTTCACAGAAGGCTACAATTTACAGTCTCATCTGACAAAAGGCAGTCTTATCAAACTGTAACGCTCCAAACAAATGCAAAATACTTGAAGTTTTTATGCTCCGGATAGCTTAGACGGGCGCCAGGCAATAATTAACAAATTGCCAAAAGTAGAATAAGTTGATAATAAGTTGATTTAGGGTTCAAATACCAGCGAGCATTTATGAGTAAGAATCAAAATGATTGTCAAGTAATATTAAATATAAAAAAATTCCTAATTCGCATTGCTCAAGAGAAAAAAAACTGCACAGACTTAAAATGTTTTAAATATAACAAAACAGATTTATTTCCAAAATAATTCAACTCACCAAGACATCAATGAAGAAAACATAACTCCAACTCCTGTGCTACACGCACTGTGCTTGGTGCTACGCACCTTGTGCTCGTGCACTCACTTGTGCTTAGTGCTTCTGTTCTAACTCCCCCCTGTGACTCGTAGGTCACCGGTTTTTGACAATGAGCCGGCGCATGCCGGGAAAGACATTTGCATCCTATGACGAACGACGCAAGCTATGACGCAAGAGGGGGCTTGTCCTTTGCACGCGCTTTAACGGTACAGTCGGAAGATCGGAGTTGCAGCGCATGCGCAACTCCTAGAAACTTGGAAACAAGTGCTGCAATGCCAAAAAGGAAATAAAAAATCCCCAAAATGATAAATATAACGTAAATTAAATAAAACTGGTTAAGGTAAAGCAAAAGTGAACGGTGGGGCATCACAAAACCCATTGGTGTCTCTTTCTCAGCAACAGCAGAACAAGATTTAATGAGGATATGACACAAGCACAGTTGGAACATGAATTTTAGCATTAAGAGTATCAGATTACAAGCCTGGTATGGAATATAACAATGAGTGGTAATAGAAAAACAGGAGATAGTGCGAGGCAGGGAATGTCAAAGGGGCAGCTCATTTCACCTACACACTTTTACTTGTGTTTTTAACATATACTACTAATCAAGATTTTAAACATTAAAATAAAAGAGAAATTGTTCTAGTTTTCACATTTGCAAACAGAAAGATGGGTGATAAATAGAGCAAAGGCAAGCAAAATTGTGCGAGATGTATGCCTATGATAATGTAATATGAAACAAATAATGAGTGTCTATCCTATCTGAAGGCAAAATAATTATATTAATAATCATTACATTTTGCCAAAAGCAATGAACGTGCAAGATGTTGAATATTAAGAACTGCACAAGAGCTAAAAATTGACATTCTTAGCAGAAATTGGCTTATTAAATGTAGAAATAACTTAAAAGTTATTCTATACTGAATTGGTTAAAACTTTTGACACTGAATTTCACATTGGAAAAAACTGAATAAAGAATTGTAATGACAATTTACTAATTTATGAAAATTAGATTTTAAGTAAAATAATGAAAAGTATCTTATGAGCATTTGGAACTAAAATACTTTATAACACACAACTAAAAACATATTTTTTACCTTCATATATTAAAGATATCAAATAGTGAAGCAATACTTACCAGAAATAAATATATCTTGAGAAGCTTGAGTGACTGCTCCAGCTCTGACATAATCCTTAATATCAATTAAAAGAATAATTACAAAAAAAAGTTTTTTTTATGTATATAATTGCTAGTTAAATATAAAAAAAAGTTTTTTTTGATTTTTCAAAAATATTACCTTAAATCTAAACCTCATTGTACACTACAGGAAAAAAAATGCACCACTTGGAAGGATTAATGCCATTTTATTGAAATGCAGGCAGCTGTTAGCATACACTGAGATGTGCAATTGATTACATTATCAGAAAAAAATATGGAAAATTATCACTTTACCAGGCAGGTAAAGTGACCACTGAAGACGTGCTTGCATGTGGGCAGATGTGAGGGGCAAACACAGTGCTGGATGATAGGCTTGCAAAACTGTAAAAACCTGTTGTTTACTGTCCACCTGGTAGATATTCAATGTGTTACCTGTTACCAGTCCTTTTGCAGTTGCATTGTAGTCACGAATCTGTTACAAAATGCCATGCATCGCAAAGGAGGTCCTGTTGCTCTGTGGTCATACATAGTCTTCCTGGTCCTTGGCGGTGTGTGCTGGATTCTTCTTGAACCCACTGGTGCCATATGTGTACGATGGTGCTGGATTACAACCAGGAAGGTTAGCCACATCTCTGGTACGACAAAGCAGCTTCTCTAAGCCAAAACTGTTGGAACGGTTGACAACATCTGCACAAGGGCATCTTTAGCAGCTTAAAACAATTTCCATAATGTTTTGTCAACCAGGGAGCTTTGGTTGCATTCATCTGTGTTTGACTGCTCCACACCTGTGACATCAGCTCACATCTGTCCGATTGTTTTGATCGTTCTGCAAACCTAATCATTTCCATATACTACTGCCTCCCTAAATTTCATCACATTTGCATAACTTCTTGCAAGTGTTGCATTTTTTATTTCCGGTAGTGCATATCTGGGTAAAAACAAAATTAATATTCTGTTGGAGAATCACATAAATTTACTTAATTGATATTTAGTCAGATATTAAGCAAGTGTGAAAAATTCATCTGTAGCTTAGCAGAAATTGCTTATTAAATGCAATAACTTAAAAGTTACTCTATACTTAATTGGTTAAAACTTTTGACACTGAATTTCATATTGGGAAAAACTGAATATAGAATCGCAATGACAATTTACTTATTTATGAAAATCAGATTTTAAGTAAAATAATGAAAAGTATCTTATGAGTATTCAAAACTAAAATACAGCTTAAGTTTAAACCTCATTGAATATTTGGGTAAAAACAAATTAATATTCTGTTGGAGAATAACAGAAATTTTTTGCTCCTGGATCAGAGCAATACTCTTGGTTGTTGCCCTGATCCAGGAAATGGATGGGTAAACTTTTTACATTAGGACTTTTTTAGATCAAAAATAACAATTCAAGAGACTTAAACATTAACTCATCTAGCTTTATCTAGTTTTCTGTATCATTATCAATATATCATCTTTATGAAATAATAAGCTGGAAAAAATTGGTTTTGCTCCGAGTGGGATCAGCTTATTATTTCACGAGTTTCAGTCTACAGGACACATCCTGTGATTCTTTACTACGCCATTAACTTTATTTTCTTTTAACATCAGCATTTATGAGCAGATGTAGTTCAGGACAGATATGCTTGGAGAATTAAACTGTGCGGTCTGGTTGAACTTCCGTAGCCCATGGCTGCTTCATGATGATGATGATGATGATGATTTATTTCGCAAATATGTCTTTAATCTTGAAAACTGTACTATCCACAAGAGTTTTGATCACATTTGGATTAGTGTCAAATTTTAGAATAAGCAAAAAACTTCCAAAGTTTGCAATAATTACAAAACAACTTTACTGTTAATTTCAATCTACAATTACAACTTGTTAATTTCAATCTACAATTACAACTTGTTAATTTCAAAACTACAACTATTACTGTTAATTCAAATAACAGTCATTGTTAAAAGTTATAGTGAAATTCATAACATTTTCAAAAAATTTTAATTACGTTACAACTTTTATAGCTTTACAATTATGTAATGATTAATTTATTCTTAAAATATGCAAATGTTTTTCAATTTTAATAATTTTAGTAAACAATTAAAAATAAACTTAAAATTTTCTGTCATTGAGCACTAAAATTTTAAAGTTTATCCTTCAAACTATTTGTTGTTAAAAGTTTTTAGGAGAAAACATTTAACTATTTTAAGTTATTTTTAATTAATTTCTGAGCAAGAAGGTCCTTTTAATTGTGTACTTAAAATAAATGATGCTTTGTAAATGTAATATTTTTTCACCCATTTTTTGGTAACAATAAGATGTTCAGCAAGTTTCCTTTTCAAAAGTTTAGATTTGTGTAAATAGCATTTAATATTCATATAAAATTAAGTAAATGAATATAAATATATATTTGATAACATATTTAGAAACACATATATATGTAACAATATGCATTATATTGCAAATCTTTTTTTTTCTTATTTGTACATCAGGTATTAAGACACAATGAGAATCATTATTGCTGTGCAAAGCTGTTGATTCCAGTGTTGAGCACATAGGCGTAGGTCTGAGTATTGCTTCCCTCTCACATAGTGCAGCATACTATCATAGACAGCATTAACTTGATATAGCTTTTGATCAAATTACTGAGGATAATATTTCGAATAATGGGCTAATATACATAAATTACTTTAAAATAACTTTAATGTGGTACATAAACTACACACTGTGGCATTTGTCTACTTTTATTCAAGTTTTACAAATAAAAACAGTGTAAAGCTTAGTATTTTAATCAGCAATGGATGCCATCAAGAAGGAATTAGTTTTAATGCTTCCAGTTATATCTCATTGACTAGGTTTCTAGCAGTTTCGACCTACACTATGCAAGATGATGTCTTATGCATCAGAAGTAATTTAGGTGTTAACTACTAGGGAAGGATTTGGGTTTTTTTACCTCTGAGCGGCACTTTTTTTGCACACAATGGGCTAAGTGGCCAGGTCACATGGACCCCGAAGGCTCAGAGAAGGTTGGGGGAAGGGACCCACTGGAACAGCTGTTGGGAGACAGATAGTAGCCTCCCATCAAGGCCATCCAGCGTGTTCTTTAACGTGCAGAGGGTATGGCTCTCCCGCACACAAACCACGGCTTAACATCTCATCTGATGGACGGCGGCCTTTCCAAGCCCATCGGTGTCCCCTATTGACCGTGGGCGGGGCGGGGAATTTTGCGGAGATAAATCTCAACGCTGACCCAGCGGGGACTCGAACCTGTGAACTACAGATTACAAGCCTGGAGCGCTACCGACTGAGCCACCCCCGCCCCACTAGGGAAGGAACTACCCATACTCTTCTAACTTGCATGTAAACTGATGGCCTGTCATTTCTTTTTATTATACTCACAACTATTTCACATGACAAGGAATTCAGACTAATATAGAAAAATAAAGTTATAAAAGCAGTAAAAATGACTTTTATGTCAATGATTTTCATTTTAAATTATTAGGAATATATTTAATATTTTTTTATCATAATTATATGGGAAATGTTGCTTTGCTTGCTTCGATGAAATTTTGCCACAGCTAAATGCAGAGTTCTTTACTGCCTGCATCATGGAGAATATTAAATCAGTTTTTCCTAATATGTTCATTGATAACCTTATTACTAGTAAAAATATGAAATCAGTGTTCATTCAAACTCAATATTATGCCCATGAATACTATAATCCATTTTTTTCAAAATACACTGCAGCATAAGTTAATACAAAACACATTATTCAAAGGTGCACAACTTTCACCCATGGAAATCTAATTCAGAGGGCTTTACACCAATTAAACGCAATCCATAATTATGAAAATGACTTAGTTAAATGATTTTAGTCAAAAACAAATGCTCCTTCTGACAAATGAAGCAAATTTCTATTATGCATTTAACCCTTTCACGACTAAGGGAAACATTTTTCCCATTTTAAAATTGGAGATTGTCGTATTTAATTATAACCTTATCTGCAATTTTTATACAGAATGTCAAAATAGAACGTATGCTGAACACAATTACGTAAACGGGAACGTTTAGAAAACAGACCTGTCAGGACGCATAATATATGTACTATGTGCAATGTCCATCTTTGCCTCACTACCAAAAGAAATTGCTTCGCAGAATATCATAATTAGCACACCATTTTGTATAGTAATTTTATTTCATAATTTTGTATTATTTTAGTTAACATTTTGTTCTAATAAACCAATAAATAAAAGACACTGCATAATAAGCCTAACTATAATTTGTGTTAACCTTTATAGTCCATTGGGAAAAATATTTCCCATAAAATTCCAAAAAAACTACACATTGTTATGTATTTTTCTTATGATTTTTATTTATTTTACGTCTAAACAAACTAAAATAAACAGTTACATACTAATATTTACTCTTAGAAACCTTATGGTCCTGAAAGGGTTAAGAGGATTGAACTCTCTGCAATAAAATGACTATTGTGTTTCAAGCATTCTAGCTTTATGTATTTCTTCAATATCACTGTTCCAAGGTTCTCATCTGAACAGTAATCTTTTTGCATAGTGTAGCAGAAGGACTTCTATCTACTCATATTATCAATAGAAAAGAGAATGTTAATGAAATATTATTTGCATTTCCCTGAGATTATTAGACATCTCACTAGATTTATGTACATATATTTTCAGAAACAAATAAGAAATTTAATATTGATTGTACACATACCTTATGTTCTGCATATGTCAGAAGTTTTGTTTCTGTTGGCATATCCCAAATACAAACAGTATCATCATCTGAAAAACTTAGAATGTGAGTGCCATCCGTGGTAAATTTGCATCTGTGTGTAGGTCTGAAAATAATTTGTTATGAACATAAAAAATTATGCATCAAAAGACTCCCAAATGGTCACAATTAAAATTTTCATCAAACTTCCAAATGCCATTTTTAAAACTTGTTCATAAACTTTATGATTGAGATCATGTTTAATGAACAATGTATGAAGGTTGTTTGAAAAGTAATGGTAACCCTATTACCAAAGGTGCAGAATGCTCCCAACATGCTTGTTTGTGCATCCTGTATGTACAGAACCTATTCTGGAGTTAAGCCATCATTCACATGGTGCCATGGTAGGAGAGTGAATAAAATGAAGTCACAGCAATATCAGTTAGGCATTGTGTCTAGTCACAACAATATCAGTGTTCCACACTGATATTGTTGTGACTAGACACAATGCCCTAAACATGTTCATAAAGTTGGAACAACAGAGTTGGGTTAAAATTGAGGAGGCAAGTAGACATAATGCAAGGATTGTTGGGGTGGACGGAGGGAAGTGTTTGGAAATGCAGCACTACCTTATTGTATAGTTGCAGAATGGAGGCAGTCTTTTTGTCAGGGTCAGGACTATGTTGATGACAATGACTATGTAAGGAGTACTGTAGTCCTGCAAGAGAAAGTTCAGCTTGTACAGTCATTGCTGGCTGTTGGCAGACATTAGATGATGCACCAATTGGCAAATGAAGTTGGACTAAGCAATTCCACTGTTCAGCGCATTTAGAAGGACATTCTGGGCATGCAAAAAACGAGAAGCTGCATGGCGAGTCCCACACCATCTCATATGCATGTCATTGCAAGCCTTGACCTGGAATGACATCACAAAGGTGATGCATTTCTTCATGTCATTGCGTATGAGCTGAAATGCCAGTCCAAAGAATGGTGCCATCTAGGGTCTCCCCACCTAGCAAAATTGTGAAAAGAATCAAGCAATGTGAAAGTGTTGCTGATTGTCACTTAAGACATCAGTGGTGTTCTCCTCCACCATGCAGTGTCAAAATGTGAATGTGGAGTACTAACAAAGGTTTCTTGTGCATCCTCTGCATCTGACAGTATGATGAAAGTGTTGAACTTTGTCACAAAGGATCCCCCACTTCCCATTCACAACAATGCACATTGTCATGTGGCCCCACCTGTGAAGAAACTTTTGGCAAGGTGGCAAATGAGAAAACTTAGGACATTTGTCATACTTCCCAGATATGAGTCCTTCTGACTTTGACCTGTTTCCTAAGGTGAGTTGGGTTGTTTTACCTCTGAGCGGCACTTTTTTGCACACCATGGGCTAAATGGCCAGGTCACATGGACCCTGTAGGCTCAGAGAAGGTTGGGGGAGGGGACCCACTGGAATAGCTGTTAGGAGACAGACAGTAGCCTCCCGTCAAGGCCATCCAGCGTGTTCTTTAACGTGCACAGGGTATAGCTCTCCCACACACGGGGCCACGGTTTAACGTCCCATCCGACGGACGGCGGCCTTTTCAAGCCCATCGGTGTCCCCTACTGACCGTGGGCAGGGCGGGAAAATTTTGCTGAGATAAATCTCGACGCTGACCCAGCTGGGACTCGAACTTGGGAACTACAGATTACGAGCCTGGCGCGCTACCAACTGAGCCATTTCCTAAACCCCCGCCCCATTTCCTAAGGTGAAGAACCACTCCAAGGACAAACGTTTCAGTCTGATTGAAGTTTTGTTAGCCCCAGGGTGATCCATTGCAGAGATCATCCTGTGGCTCACAATGATCAACAAAAACAGATCTGCCGATGGCATTCACTGACTCCTACAGATTTTGAATAAAGTTCTGGTAATTACACTAAGGGTATCTGGTAATTATAACTAACTAGTATCTGGTAATTATAACTAACTACCATTAGTGTAACACTAAGGGTATCTGATAAGTAGCTGGTAATTACACTAAGGGTATGGAATGTTAATTTCACATGGAAATAAAGTATTCAGTAAGTATTACACATGTTGCCATTACCTTTCAAACAACCTTTGTACATAATATTTTGATAAGAATTCATAATATTAATGAGTTCCTTACTAAAAATAAAAAATAAATAAACTCGACATACTTGGTCTTACCTATAAATACATTTCATACTTTCTTACATATAAATTAACAATTTGAAGTCGATTTAAATTTTAGAGGAAAAATTGTCTTGAGCCGGGTGGAATACAAACCCACAACCTCCTGATAACATGTCAGGTGCTCTGGACCACTGAGCTACCCACCGCCGAACAAGATCTCCTCTAATTGATGATATGAACCATTTCAACCTACTTCCTATGTAGAGAGTGTTCAGGCAATTTTCACCACATGTGGCAGACACATGCCATATAGATGGAAAGTATTTCCCTACAATAGCAATTCAGAGCACCTGACATGTTATCAGGAGGTCAAGGGTTCATATCCCACCTGGCTCAAGACAATTTTTCCTCTAAAGTTTAAATTGACTTCAAAGTGGTAATTTATAGGTTATTACTACTAATAATTAATTTTAATAAAATTTAACCAAATTTAATTGTAGTTTAACTGCAATTTAGTTTTGGAACAGATGAAACTACTGAAATAATTCACTTTACATTAAAATAACACAGAATTCTAAATGAATTTGGCTACTTAAAAATAATGCAAGCAAAATTGCTAATAACAAATGAGAATTCAATGCCACTAGATGCAAACTTAGTAACATTAAGGGAAATGTACTCATAGCATTAGAAATTCCATCAGCGTGCTCTCCATTCAAAAAACAGTTAATATCTGCACCAGAGCATGCTAGTAACAATAAACTCAATTAACAGGCATCTTAATTTTTCTATAATGGATAATAATTATATATCAAGATTAATCATTAGGTATTTAGAGTTATGGAAGCCAGAATGTTTAACAATAAATTACCTTGCTTTATAAATATCATTCACAACTGTCTAATATAGAAATAATCATCATGTAAACTTCTAAAATGCACATAGTGAAATGTCAATATAACAAAATTGAGCAGGTGACCAAATTATATTTGTCATACAGAAATGCAATAAAAATAGGTCCTTGATAGTTACATACTACAAAATAATCATTAGGAAAAAAATTACCCATGTATTAAAGTACACCAAATGGAATCTGCAGTCTCACTTTGCATTATGCAAAAGGTGTCATAATTGGTCCACAGAGTGGTGGAAATTGGTCGTATGAAGGATTTTGCTACACCCTTTTCTGATCAGATGAACAGGTTTGCCAGATAACTGGGTTGGGTTATTTTACCTCTGAGCGGCACTTTTTTGCACACCATGGGCTAAATGGCCAGGTCACATGGACCCTGTAGGCTCAGAGAAGGTTGGGGGAGGGGACCCACTGGAATAGCTGTTAGGAGACAGACAGTAGCCTCCCGTCAAGGCCATCCAGCGTGTTCTTTAACGTGCACAGGGTATAGCTCTCCCACACACGGGGCCACGGTTTAACGTCCCATCCGACGGACGGCGGCCTTTTCAAGCCCATCGGTGTCCCCTACTGACCGTGGGCAGGGCGGGAAAATTTTGCTGAGATAAATCTCGACGCTGACCCAGCTGGGACTCGAACTTGGGAACTACAGATTACGAGCCTGGCGCGCTACCAACTGAGCCATTTCCTAAACCCCCGCCCCATTTCCTAAGGTGAAGAACCACTCCAAGGACAAACGTTTCAGTCTGATTGAAGTTTTGTTAGCCCCAGGGTGATCCATTGCAGAGATCATCCTGTGGCTCACAATGATCAACAAAAACAGATCTGCCGATGGCATTCACTGACTCCTACAGATTTTGAATAAAGTTCTGGTAATTACACTAAGGGTATCTGGTAATTATAACTAACTAGTATCTGGTAATTATAACTAACTACCATTAGTGTAACACTAAGGGTATCTGATAAGTAGCTGGTAATTACACTAAGGGTATGGAATGTTAATTTCACATGGAAATAAAGTATTCAGTAAGTATTACACATGTTGCCATTACCTTTCAAACAACCTTTGTACATAATATTTTGATAAGAATTCATAATATTAATGAGTTCCTTACTAAAAATAAAAAATAAATAAACTCGACATACTTGGTCTTACCTATAAATACATTTCATACTTTCTTACATATAAATTAACAATTTGAAGTCGATTTAAATTTTAGAGGAAAAATTGTCTTGAGCCGGGTGGAATACAAACCCACAACCTCCTGATAACATGTCAGGTGCTCTGGACCACTGAGCTACCCACCGCCGAACAAGATCTCCTCTAATTGATGATATGAACCATTTCAACCTACTTCCTATGTAGAGAGTGTTCAGGCAATTTTCACCACATGTGGCAGACACATGCCATATAGATGGAAAGTATTTCCCTACAATAGCAATTCAGAGCACCTGACATGTTATCAGGAGGTCAAGGGTTCATATCCCACCTGGCTCAAGACAATTTTTCCTCTAAAGTTTAAATTGACTTCAAAGTGGTAATTTATAGGTTATTACTACTAATAATTAATTTTAATAAAATTTAACCAAATTTAATTGTAGTTTAACTGCAATTTAGTTTTGGAACAGATGAAACTACTGAAATAATTCACTTTACATTAAAATAACACAGAATTCTAAATGAATTTGGCTACTTAAAAATAATGCAAGCAAAATTGCTAATAACAAATGAGAATTCAATGCCACTAGATGCAAACTTAGTAACATTAAGGGAAATGTACTCATAGCATTAGAAATTCCATCAGCGTGCTCTCCATTCAAAAAACAGTTAATATCTGCACCAGAGCATGCTAGTAACAATAAACTCAATTAACAGGCATCTTAATTTTTCTATAATGGATAATAATTATATATCAAGATTAATCATTAGGTATTTAGAGTTATGGAAGCCAGAATGTTTAACAATAAATTACCTTGCTTTATAAATATCATTCACAACTGTCTAATATAGAAATAATCATCATGTAAACTTCTAAAATGCACATAGTGAAATGTCAATATAACAAAATTGAGCAGGTGACCAAATTATATTTGTCATACAGAAATGCAATAAAAATAGGTCCTTGATAGTTACATACTACAAAATAATCATTAGGAAAAAAATTACCCATGTATTAAAGTACACCAAATGGAATCTGCAGTCTCACTTTGCATTATGCAAAAGGTGTCATAATTGGTCCACAGAGTGGTGGAAATTGGTCGTATGAAGGATTTTGCTACACCCTTTTCTGATCAGATGAACAGGTTTGCCAGATAACTGGGTTGGGTTATTTTACCTCTGAGCGGCACTTTTTTGCACACCATGGGCTAAATGGCCAGGTCACATGGACCCCGAAGGCTCAGAGAAGGTTGGGGGAGGGGACCCACTGGAACAGCTGTTGGGAGACAGATGGTAGCCTCCCGTCAAGGCCATCCAGCGTGTTCTTTAACGTGCACAGGGTATGGCTCTCCCGCACATGGGGCCATGGCTTAACGTCCTATCCGACGGACGGCGGCCTTTCCTGGCCCATCGGTGTCCCCTACTGACCGTGGGCAGGGCGGGGAATTTTTGCGGAGATAAATCTCAACGCTGACCCAGCTGGGACTCGAACCTGGGAACTACAGATTACGAGCCTGGCATGCTACCGACTGAGCCACCCCCGCCCTGCCAGATAACTGAAGAATGTCTGAAGCTGGAGACATTGTGCCAACAATGAAGTTCAGAGGAGGTGTTATGGTGTGGAATTGTATTATATAGTGTGGCCTAGGACCTTTGGTGGTTGGCTGGGATCTACAAACACCATACCCCACAGCTTAACCTTTTGGACAATTCCATGCTCCCTACAAAATGACAGGCTTTTGATACAGATCCATGCTTGTTTCAACAGGATAATGTCCCATACCAAAGGTGCTGTTACACAATGGTTCATGGACATGGATGCACAAAAAGTTGGAATAGCCAGTGCAGAATTCCAATTTGAATCCTATTGAACACCTGGGATGAACTGTAATGTTGGTTGAAGCCAGACCAACACAACCCACATCGGTAGTTGAGCTGTCAGTGTTCTGCAAGAGAAATACCAGATTATATTGGGTGCATTCTATCATTTTTTAGTGGAAAGCCAGCTCAGGAGGGTGGAATGTGATATTGTGGCCAAAGTGGGGGGGGGGGGGGGGCAGGCTTGCTGCTGAGGCATGTCTCAGTGATGTCAATGTGAAATTGATGTATGTCTTGATACTTTTTGGAGCATAGTGTAAAACTCATTATATCAGCCTTCCAGTATGGAAGATTAGGTAAAACAAATGCTTTGATGAAAAGTTAGAAAAAAAGTCAGTAAAAAACAATAGGAAGATTGCTAATAAATGTACAAATTTCATTTATTTCTGTTACATATTTCACAGTGTTACAATTTATTAAGTAAATGTGGTACACACACAGTTTATATTTCAGCTGATTAACAGATGAATAGGGATTGCTGCTTGGGACTTTTTAGAATCTATGGAGAGTGGAGAAATAGGCGTATATACCTAGACTAAAATTAGATTGTATAATAGTTTGTATAATAGTCTAACAGAGCTTCTGGATTGATATAATAGTCTAACAGAGCTTCTAGAGTTTGTTATGGTAGTGAAACTTTGATCCTTTGTAAGCAAGATAACAGGAAACTTGAAGCTTTTGATTCTAGATGCTTATGCAGTATCTTGGGCATTAGGTGGTTCAACTTTGTAAGTAATGATGAGGTTAGGCAACAGAGTCAGTAGCCTCCTTTGAGCAGCATATTGTGCAGAGAGAGACTCTGTTGGTTTGGCCATGTTGTCTGTATGGATAATTATAGATTAGAGAATAGGGTTACGAACAGTGTGCCTAAAGGCCTCAGAAAGAGTGGGAGACCTAGGATGCGTTGGGCAGACAATGTCAAACAGGACCTTGTTAGAATTGGTCTACAGTTACAAGATGTAGCAGATGTAGTTCAGGACAGATATTTTGGAAAACTAAATTGCATAATCTGGTTGGAACTGTGTAGTCCATGATTGCTTGAGGATGCTGATTGCTGAATCAGATTACAAATAGTTGATATTATTGATTGTTACTATTTCTTATTCACATATATTAAAAATAATGACTATTCAGATAATTAACCTTAGCAAATTTATAAGTTTCCTTATATGTCTTACGCTTTATGTCCTTTAAAAACCCTTAAAAGTGCTTTCGTTTTCACATGATATAATTGAATAAATCCATCATCACTTCCAGCTATAAGCAGTTGTCCATCATCACGAAATGTTCCACCATAAGCAGTCTTTTTGAATCTTGTTAAACTTCCACATACTTCATTAGTAATGGGATTATATATTTGTACCTAGAGAAGAAAAGTAAACATAAGAACAATGATAAACTTTCAATGAAGAAAGACAAACTCCAATTTATCACTAAATTTAGACATTTAATTAAAAATTAAGCATTTTATTAGAACACAGTAATATATCAATTGAATATAATTCAGTGATATATTACAGACTGAGACAATTACACTCCTGGCCAATGGGAGAACATATCAAATATTGCTTTTAAAGATTTATTAATAGCCGGATCCACAATTTCAGCACTAGAGTTCAATATTAATAAATTAAAAATTTTCTGTTGAATTTCTCTGTTGGAAAAACTTTAATAAACTTAGAAAAATTCATTCTAATATTTTATATCTGTGTTTCATTCTTTGTAATGTACATAATGAAATTTTCTATACAGTTTAACTGAAAATAGGTGGAAGGGTATTTTATTACTTTAGCAAATACAAAAATTGTAGCAAAATTATTTTCTTTAATTGTTTGCAATAAGGTTGTCTCTTTAATTGCTTAGAATATCATACTGATGTTCATTTATTATATTGTTAAAAGTCTAGCAGCTTTTCCCTATATACTTAAGGGGAAATGATGCCTTTGGGGACATGCATTCTAATATAATACAGTCAGTTGCTGGGAATCACTTTGTTCTTATCATTACATATGATATGGGATATAATATATGTCTAGTTTAATGGAAGAATACATCAAAAGAATTTTAGAGCCTTTAAATAACAGATTAAAAATTATCAATTAAACAATAACAAGAGAGTATATTTAGTTATATCTGGTTGTGCTGGACTTACTTGAAGCAAATGATTTGAGATTAATTGTATGAGAATTTGTACTTTTTTTTATGTATCTTCGTTCTTTGATAATTTATGTAGCTTGTGGTATTGTACATATTATAAATAAACTTAATTTCATTATCTAAACTTCTATGGTTTCTACTTTAGTTATATGTTCTTAATACACTAATAGTAATGGTCTTAACATATGAATACAATAGTAAGCTGAAAGTATACATAAAAAAATTTTGTTTCCTTATAATAAAATCAATAACAGGATAACTCAAATCATTAAATACCAGAAAAAAAATTTAATACTAATTTTA
The DNA here is from genome assembly GCA_038380435.1 of Ryuthela nishihirai. NCBI lineage: Eukaryota > Metazoa > Arthropoda > Arachnida > Araneae > Heptathelidae > Ryuthela > Ryuthela nishihirai. Next base: position 35,842,413 of record JAWZYU010000034.1, on the reverse strand, counting down.
CCATCAATCACATGTAAATCTTAAACCAGGTAAAATCAAAACTGCATATACAATTCCATTACCATTTATTGGTAAAATTTCCATATACTATTAAAAAAAACTCTCCAACTTTCTCTGGACTTTCCATTAACATTTGAAGTGTCAGATTTCTCCAGTGGTGAAAGTAGATTTTATTTCTTACTAGTATGCTTCAAAGCATAGCTTTGCATGGAAAATTATGCACAGGTGGTTGCTCACTGAAGTCATCTTACAAGCTAATAAAGTGAAGTGTATGGTGATGAAAATACAGTGCCCCAGTATTTACTATTTCTCCCTTAAGTTTTCCACTAAGAGCAAACATTTAGGGTTTTTTTAATGAGAAATAAATATTAATGTATATAAATAAATGCTGATTCCATTTTGTATTTGCATATTAGGGTCTTAATAAAAAACAAAACTAATAATAAGATGTATTAAAAAAAGGGGTTGTTATCTAGTATGATGTTTCTAAACAGATTTTAGTACTTAAAATTAGAACCAATATTTTTCTAAAGAACAATAAACTTTTCACTTATATTTTAATTTTTGTCACTCAACTTGCATATTCTAAATGTAGATGGCAAGTTTAAACAATTTTTTAGAATAACAGATATCACAGATTCAGAGAAACTTTTAAAATTCATCAAAGATTACACAAAACACAGAAATTTGGCTTCTATAATATCTGTGGCAATAGATACAAAATTACAGCTTTCCTGCATCCAAATGCTGTAGAAAAAAAGTGACTTTTGCCAGTCACAAAATAATGATTTTTCCTGTAAGTCATGTTGCATTAACAGCCAGTCCCCCCCCCCCCCCCCCCTCTGTTGAATGATAAAGTTGTGATGCAATCAGAAGAACAGTGTACTATTTCAGCTTGACTACGAATCTAGTAAGAAGATATCACTTGTTCTTTCTAGTGCTCACATAACACACATGATCTATTCTATACAGATGGTGTTCAATTTGTACTCGTTCCTTTGAATTTAATGAGCTATGACTTGCTTGAAAGCTTGTCTAAACTTGTCATTACTTATTTAAAACAATGATGATATTATCATTTCTCTCTTTGCTGGTGGCACATAAAGATAGGTATGCGAAATCGTGCATTGTTATACAAGGATGCAGCTTAGGGACGATGCAAAAAAAAAAGTCATGCTGATTTATTACAAGGGATCATGCCTGTTCATATGGCATTGTTATGAGATGGATGCTCAAATTCAAAGAAGGATGCAGAGCTTTGAAGAACTCTCTCGTGCAGGAAGAAAGAAGGAAGCTGTGAACAAAAGAGTCCTTGCTGCTATTCGTGAACTCATTAAGGAAAATCCACATATCACCATCCATGTATCAATTGGCAGTGTGAAAACAATTATTAACCAACATTTAACATTCTGAAAGATTTGTGCCAAATAGGTACCCCACAAACTGACAGAACAGCAAAAAAAAAAGGGCTGGAGTTAACTTGTGCAAGGAGATGCTGGCAATGTTTCAACCTAGTGGATCCAAACAGTTGCTATAAAACTCCCAGAAAGATTGAAAACTATGTTTGGGTTATGGATGATGAACCACATCACCAAAACCTCCAACAAGATTTTCACTCAAGGAAGAGAAAGTTCACAATTTTTTTCAGTTCCCAAAGAGTGGTAACCATGGACAACTTATCAGAAAAAAAAAAAGACTATAAATGGCTAATACTACTCTAACATTGTTTTGCCCAGAACGGTTAAGGAAATGAAGTAGCAGCATCCAACAACGTCAAGGTTTCTCCTTTATGATGTCAGTGCTTACAAAACCCAGCAAGTTATGGTTTGTCTGGAGTAAGAAACCAGCTACCCCATCCTGCATATTCACTCAATCTCGCACCATGCTATTTTTGGTTGTTTCTAAAAATTAAAAAGGAACTTGCTGGAAAGCCTTTTTCAAGGGTGCAAGACCTTGCAAAATGTGTTCATTCAGTGTTGCGAAGTACCTATCTGCAATATAGATATGCAGCTTTGCATAGAAGCAGAAGGGGAGTAATTTGAAGGACAGCAAAAGAGTTGAGGTAAGTTCAGAAGTTGAGCTGCATTTTTAAAGAAGAAAAAAGGCACTATAAGGGTTAAATACAGTAGTTAATTTAAGTGAGCACATCATATTATTGAACATCAATGAACTGAGATATCAACAGTATATAGTCATCAACTCCACTGGTATTGCAGTTAAGTGGACCTGCTACTGTTCACTAAATTTACAGATTTATATACCCTTGCTAGTCATAACTGAGGCATGATCATCTCTATCACTGATGTGAATTCATACTTCTTCTAACAAGAATTTATATACATAGATCATTGCACTCATCTTCATCTGATACAATATCTAACAAGCAATTTGAACATTAAACTAAATGCTAGAATATGCATAATTGAATTCTGATTTATTAAGTATTGGCATGGAAGCATTTTTAAGTCTACAGAGATTAAATGTCATTTGTAACGATGTATATATATATATGCACATAGCAACTATTCATTTTACAAGAAAACAGAAACTATTTGTATTTCATGAGAAATAGGATTGTGATTTAATTTTTTAAAATATTTTACTGAATGATGTAACTGCTTGCAATGATGATTTTTGTAACTATTGCTTGTAGAGTGATTGTGCATAATATTTTATTGGCAATCATCCTTAGCTTCATCAACATTTCACCAAACATTTATGAAGCTAATAGCACAATGCTGCGACAAGATAAACTAATAATGAATTACACTCTCATAAAACAGAGTGTAATTCACAAGACGGGCTGTTGTCCATAAGTGAGTTAAACATTGCAGTAATGTACCATGTTATGTATCACTACTAAGGGAAATAAGGTTCGTTTCTACACTGAGTGAAACTATTTGTTCAGACAATGTACAAAGTACTAAAGGAACATTGTCATATTCATCATAAAGTAGTATGTAAAAAGAATCTTCATCTGAATCAATCTGGCATTAATCCTGAATGAATTTCTCAGTAGTAATAATTTGGACAGTTTGCTGTAAGGAACAGAAGAGTAAAAAACTGAGAGCCAGAACTAGAAAACTTTTGCAACATTTTTTTAGCTTTGGTTTGAGTGCTCAAGCCCTGTTGAGGGGTAACACAGGTATTTCTACAGGGGCACACATTATTGAGGAGTGGTTTTTAGAATGCATTTTTAGTGATGATTCTAATTTTTTAAGAATCTGACATCATGTAAGGTTGGGGAAAAATGCCCCAGTGTTCAACAACTGTGGATACATCTTGTCAAGTGACTCTAAGCCCACTCTCACCTACAAACCACTTTTAATAAACTAAGTGAAAAAAGAAAAACATTACCCTTGAAGAGCAGGTGACAGCAAAATAATTTGGCTGTTCAGAAGAAAAATCAATATAGTTGATTGGTCCATAATCCTTAACAGCAACTGGAAACTAGAAAATAAACCATATTACTAAATAAATAATAAAAAAAATGAAGGGGGAAATGCTACTCCCCTTAGAAGAAAAACACTACACAATATATTTCATAAAGCAGTGGAATGTTTTAATACTGTATTTTAGTGCTTGCATCACAAATTTGATGGAGAGGGGAGTATTTTTGGCAACTTGGTGGTATTTCAACTAAAATCAGCAATTTTTTTTTATTGTCCACGGCAGTGCTTCTCTTCTTATCCAAATGGGGCAACACATTGTTGTTATAATCAATAGGTAATCATAGATGACTGTAGGCTTATACATTAAATGAATATATAGGAAAAATTGTCACTAGCCAGGTGGGATCCGAACCCAAGACACCACATGTTATTTATTAGGAGGTAGAGACTTTGGATCCCACCTAGCTAATTGCAAGTTTTCTCCTATATTCATCTAACATTGTTATATAATTTGCTTGAACATAAAGAGTGGTATTTACAAGGCTACTGTCAGATTCTGCACTTCCTTCCCTGAAATCTTTCAGGATTGGTGGTGCATTAATGAAGTCAGTGTGGACACATGTCACAGGGGTTAGCTGGTAGGTTGTGGCACTAAGAAAAAGGTTGTGGCAGAAAGTTGTAACTGTCCTCAGCCTGAAGAGGGGTAAGGAGAATTTGGAGTGGGAATTTGGAGTGGGAAGGCTGACATGTACATAGAGGTAATTATAGTAATGGTAAATGGCTGAGGACATCCAAACAGCACATCTATTAATAAGCACAGACTTTCTTGCTGCACCACTATTTTACATTTCCTTGCAAAGCCAGTTTTTGAACAGAAACTATGTTCCCCAACCCACAGTAAGCCATTCATGCCAAGCTCCCCTTGGTTACTGACAAAGCAATTTAGGGGTGACATGTGATACTCCAGTCTTGCAGGACCTATTAACATAGTTAATGCTCAAGGGGGTGGGAGTTTAATGAGTGCAGCTGTCTTATATAGCCCAGATTAAAAAGTTTAGAGAGGAAGATGAATTCAGCAGATGTGAGTCAGTCAAAGAAGAACTGAACTGGTGTAAGAGAAGTTTAACAATAGAGCAGTAAGGTCAATTTCAAGAGTTTTGTGGTGGGCTGTGTTCATGCAAAATTCAGTTTTGGCTTTTGCATTGGTTACTTTGTGTTTCTCTTTATTGTCATTGGAGAGATGATTTCATCTTGATATTTCTGCAAATTTTAAATTGAGCTTTCTTAAAATGACTCTGAAACTGAGTTATTCTTGATCTGAAGGTAAATCTCTTTCCAATTCCTGGGGCGGGGGTGGCTCAGTCGGTAGCGCGCCAGGCTCGTAATCTGTAGTTCAAAGGTTCGAGTCCCAACTGGGTCAGCATTGAGATTTGTCTCCGCAAAATTCCCCACCCTGCCCACGGTCAGTAGGGGACACCGATGGGCTTGGAAAGGCCGCCGTCCGTCGGATGGGACGTTAAGCCGTGGCCCCGTGTGCGGAAGAGCCATACTCTGTGCACGTTAAAGAACACGCTGGATGGCCTTGACGGGAGGCTACCATCTGTCTTCCAACAGCTGTTCCAGTGGGTCCCCTCCCCCAACCTTCTCTGAGCCTTCGGAGTCCATGTGACCTGGCCATTTAGCCCATGGTGTGCAAAAAAGTGCCGCTCAGAGGTAAAACAACAACAACTTTCCAATTCCTGCAATTACAAGATGGAATTCTTGGCAGTGATTTATTTAGATACTTACCTTTATCCTATTTTACACTTTCTAAAAAATTGGGAACTTAAGAACTCCAGCACAGCACTTTGTCCATAGCAATTTGTGTTCAAATGGAATTTGCTGCAGAAATATGTAAATAATAAGATGAGTATCATTAATGATCTGGAAGGATCCAAATATCCTTTTGCACATTGTATGAATGGTAAGATTTGCTATATCAACTTTGACTAGTCATTCTAAAGGACTATTCACGTGAGAATAGGAGCATTTTAAGCAACTTTTGTGATCACAAAAAAGCATCATTAAAAATTATGCTTATAGAAACTTCAAAGAAAATTGAGAAAAGATGACCTTTTAGAAAAACAAAAACAGGATGTATACCCAACTAAGGAACTGTTATAAATAAATCTGAAATTTATTAATCTATTCATTGCTCATAGCAAAAGAAGGTTGACATTTCCTCTTTTCTAAGAAATGGAAACAACAATCTATTCTTCCATGTTTGCAATGAAACTGACATAGCAGATGGCTTTCAGCATTTTTCACAGCAAATTAATCAAACAAATCAAAGAGGTTGGGTTGTTTTACCTCTGAGGTGCACTTTTTTGCACACCATGGGCTAAATGGCCAGGTCACAGGGACCCCAAAGGCTCAAAGAAGTTTGGGGGAGGGGACCCACTGGAACAGCTGTTGGGAGACAGATGGTAGCCTCCTGTCAAGGCCATCCAGCGTGTTCTTTAACGTGCACAGGGTATGGCTCTCCCATACACGGGACCACGGCTTAACGTCCCATCCGACGGCTGGCGGCCTTTCTAAGCCCATCGGTGTCCCCTACTGACCATAGGCAGGGCGGGGAATTTTGCGGAGATAAATCTCAACGTTGACCCAGCTGGGACTCGAACCTGGGAACTGCAGATTACGAGCCTGGCGTGCTACCGACTGAGCCACCCCCGCCCCAAATCAAAGAGAGTGAAACCCCAGATGTACAACTACTTTTGACCACGAAATGCAACTACCATGAATTTGCAAAAGCAGCCCTTAAATCAACAGGGACAACAGGAAGAAGTGTTGATGTGACAGTATTTTAGTCTTTGTGCCTAATTGTTGAAAGAATGAGACTGACAATATGATTGAAACAAGCACAATGCTTGCTTTCCATTAGTAACATAAATATTTCAGATGCAATTTTGAATATTATTTGTATTTATAAACGCTTGGAACATCTCTGGAAAGTAAACATTTTTTTTAAATAATCTGATGCATTTATATTTGTGCTGATAAATGTCAAATTTAAGATAAAAATACTACATAAATGCAAAATTTAAGAATCAAAATGTGAAAATCATTTATTTATGAAAAAAGTCCTAACTTGTAGGGGTATATACATTGAAGTGCCAAAACATTATGACCACCTGCCTAATATGATGCTGGTCCACCACGTTCCGCCAAAACAGCTCTTACCCAGTGAGGATGGACGCTACAAGATTTCTAAAGGTGTCTTGTGGTATCTGGTACCAACACGTTACCAACAAATCCTTTTTAAGTTACATGGTTGAGCTACATCAGATCAGATATGCTGTTCCAACACAAACCACAGATGCTCGATTGGATTGATGTCTGGGAAATTTGGAGGCCAGGGCAATACCTCAAAATCTTCTCCATGTTCCGCAAATTATTCTTGAACAATCTGGGCAGTGTGGCATGGCACATTATCCTGCTGAAAGAAGGCATTACTAGAGGGGTATACCGTTGTCATGAAAAGATGTACCTGGTCTGCAATGATGTTTAGGTAGGTGGTAGACATCATAGTTTCCTGCACATGAATGACTGGACCTAGGTTTCCCAACAGAACATTGCCCAAAGCATTACACTTCCTCCACCGGCTTGTTTTCGTCCCACAGTGCATCCTGGTGCTAACACTTCCCTAGGTAAATAATGCACACATACCAGGCTGTCCACATGGTGCAACAGAAAATGAGATTCATTGGACCAGATGACCTTCTTCCAATCATTCAAGGTCCAGTTTGGATGCTCGCATGCCCATTGTAGGCGCTTTTGACTGAACTGAGGTTAGCAAGGGCACTCGGAGCAGCCTGCGGCTACATAGCCCCATTTTCATCAAGGTTTGATGCACTGTGTGTTGTAGTACATTACTCCAGTTACCAGCATTCAAATTACAGGCAAGTTGCGCCACAGTATCCCTTCTGTTGACTCGTACCATACGGGATAGCCTTTGCTCACTTCTAGCATCGATAAGCCATGGTCAGCCCACACCTTGCCAGCGGTTTGTGGTTTTCCCCTCCTCCTCAGATCACTTTTTGAAGGTACTAACCACAGCTGACTGTGAGCACTCCACAAGCCTTGCCGCATTGGAAATGCTCTGACCCAGTAGTCTGGCCATTACCATTTGGCCTTTGTCAAACTCACTTAACCCTTTAACGCCCAAGAAATCTGAGGGAAAGAGGTAGAGGGTAGTAAAGACAAAGAAATAGCACTATTTATTTGCACTAGCAGTTTTGGGTCATTCTGGGCATTACAGGGTTAAGTCCACTACCTTTCCCATCTGAAGAACAAGAATAACACTGATTAACAGAGCTCAGTATCAGATGTTATTTATACCATTTCATGACTTCACATGGGCTGCCGTTTACCTGCAGTTGCTTCGATTTGCATAAAGACGCACTGGTCATAATGTTTTGGTTCTTTAATGTATATATATATATAGAGAGAGAGAGAGAGCTCTAGTAGCTTGTGTTGTTGAAATGGTCAAATATTGTGCTTTATGAAAGGGTAAACAGAAAAGCATAGTAGATATTACAAATGTTCACAAAACTATGAAGTTGTCAGTACAATGCACCAACTGTAGCAGATTTGTCATAAACACAGAAAAGATTGTAATATGCTAGTAAAAGTATCACAAAAAATGGTTTGTAGACAAGAAACATTTGAAATAATTAGCTGAAAAAAATTTAGTTTTGCCAAATGGGATTTGACTATTATCATTAGTGGCTAAACTATTTTTTTCCAGCAACACCCCATATATTTTTTCCCACATATTTTTGTTGATTCACTCTTGGTAAATAAATATATTCTATATGTAAATATGTCTAAAAGAAAATTATGTTATTTGAGTAAACGTGATGCATTCTTAGTTGTTTTCCTTTGATAATTCTCATGACATTAAAACTATTAAAAACTACAGTTAATGATCATACTTCATCAACGATGTTGACTTAAAGAGTTCTGTCCATTAAGGGTTAATGTCTTGCTGCCATAGTCAACAAAATTAAATGGCTTGTGTTTAACTGCTTACAAAATTTAATGAAAATATGCATACAAAAAAGATACTTTCGTTTCCCAAAAATAGCAATGTTCACCAAATTTTAGACCATATTTAATCTTAAAGTGTTAACTAGATATTTACTTCTTGTTACTCTATTATATTATTTGCCACTACAAAACTTTTTGTTTCCCAAAAATAGTAAATGTTCACCAAATTTTAGACCATATAATAATAATCCTAAAGTGAAAAAGATACTTTCGTTTCCCAAAAATAGCAAATGTTCACCAAATTTTAGACCATATTTAATCTTAAAGTGTTAACTAGATATTTACTTCTTGTTACTCTATTATATTATTTGCCACTAAAAAACTTTTTGTTTCCCAAAAATAGTAAATGTTCACCAAATTTTAGACCATATAATAATAATCCTAAAGTGATAACCAGATATTGACTTCTCATTTTCTTAAATTATTTGACAGTAAAAAAATGTTTTTGTCTCCCAAAAATACTAAATGTTCACCAAATTTTAGACGATATCTAATTTTAAATCAAATTTCTTGAGTATGAATCTTTGTATGCAGTCTCTGTGCTTTTACTTCTACTCTTTGTATCTAATGAATCTGTCATCCGCATTATAAAATATGCCCCAATTTTTTTGAAGCCAAGTGAGAACAAATCAGTAAAGTGTTGTCTATTGGAAGTTGTCCAATTGAAGTCAGGACTACTCCACTTTACTACTTGTCAAATCCATTTCAGTGCAGTAAATTTAGTGTTATACATTTGGTGAACATTTCTAAATTCATTATAACCATAGTATTTCAAATACAGGTGTTACTAAAACAATAGGAACCATTGTTATTTTAGTAATGCAAATTTCGTTTTTTGATCTATCATCATTTGGCATCTAACAACTATTTTTGATATTCATTATTTTTTTTTGAAGTACAGTGCTAGGGGTTCAGAGTTTAACTTGGTAAACATTTAATTTGATCCCAAATTAAATCATGGAGCAGCTGTGATGCTTTTGGTTTTGAGTGTACTGCTCTTTAAATACAGCTTCTGAAATACAGTAGAAATAAATGAAAAGGCTTCATTTACTTGCACAAAAAGTTGATATCAAACTCTCTGATATCAGTTTAAAAGAAATGTGAAGATGAAATTTAACAGAAATTTCTAATGATCACAGCTAATATACACAAACTGATTTGGGTTGTTTTAGCTCTGAACAGCACTTTTTTTGCACACAATGGGTTAAATGCCAGGGCTCAGAGAGGGTTGGGGGAGGATGAGTTGTTTTACTTCTGAATGACATTTTTTTGCAATACAATGGGCTAAATGGCCAGGTCACAAGGACCCTGGGTTCAGAGAAGGTTGGGGGAGGGGAGTCACTGGAACAGCTGTTGGGAGACAGATGGTAGCCTTCCATCAAGGCCAACCAGTGTGTTCTTTAATGTATACAGGGTATGGATCTCTTTCACATGGGACCATGGCTTAACATTCCATCCAATGGTTGGTAGCCTTTCCAAGCCCATCGGTGTCCCCTACTGACCTTGGGTATTTTGCAGAGATAAGTCTCAATGTCGATCCAGCTGGGACTCGAACCGAGGAACTGCAGATTATGAACCTGGTGCACTACTGACTGAACCACACTCTCCCCCAATACAAATTGAACGAAGTCCATAATCATCAACTTCATCACCCTTAAGCAGCCATGGGCTACGAAGGTCGAACCAGACCACACAATTTAGTTCTCCAAGCATATCTGTCCTGAGCTATATCTGCTGCATCTTTCCACTGCACACCAATTCTAACAAGGTTCTGTTTGACATTGTCTGTCCACCGCATCCTAGGTCTCCCCCTCTTTCTGAGGCCTTTAGGCACACTGTTTATAACCCTATTCGCTAATCTATAATTATCCATACAGTTAACATGACCAAACAAATGGAGTCTCTCTCTACACAATATACTGCTCAGAGGAGGTGCCGACTTCTTTGCCTAACTCATTCATTCCTTCCTTTGCATTCCGACTCCTTTGCCTAACTCTTCATTATTTACATAGTGAACCACCTAATACCCAAGATACTATCTAGAATCAACAGCATAAACTTTCATGTTATCTTGTTTACAAAGCATCCAAGTTTCATTACTATAACTAACCCTAGAAGGAACCTAACTATTATACAGTCTAATTTTAGTCTTCAGATGTATATGATTATTTCTCCATACTCTCCATAGATTCCTAAAAGTCCCAGAGGCAATCCCTATTCACCTATTAATCACATGCTACACATCACCAGTATCATAGCTCCCAAGATAATTATACTGAGACACTTGCTCCAGGGTGCAACCATTCAGAGCAACTGAAGCACCAACTGCCTGACCAATTTTCATTAGTTTTATCTCTGTTTATCACCAATCCAACTCCATCACCAGTCTCATCAACAGCCCTAATGAAAGAATTCATCTCATCAACATCATTAGCCAACAAGGCCAAATCATCTGCATATTCTAAATCAGAAATTTTGAAACCAATAGACAATTTAAGGCCAAATTTTTTCATTGCAAAGAATTTCGCATAACATAATCAATAACCAAACTAAAGAGAAAAGGGGACAAAATGCACCCTTGTTGAATACTAGAAGCAATGCTAAACCAATAGCTACATGCTTTACCAACTCTCACACACAACCCAGTGTTATTATAGAGTTTTCATTATATTAGCTTAACTTGTCTGCTATGCCATATGATCTCACAATCAACCACAAATTATGACAATCAACAGAGTTGAAAGTCTTGAAATAAAAAATAAAAAAATTGAATATCACATTAGAAACAATATTCAATGTCAAAAAATAGTTCTAACAATAGTAACCTGAAAAACACATTCCTAGCAGTGAAGATACAACAACATATCGAATAAAAAATATAATCATAAGCATATTTCTAAATATAAAATATTAATCTGCATATTAAAAGAAACAGCAGAAATAATGACACCTAATGCAATTTATCCTAACTGCATATATCACCATACAACAAATTTGGTCTATGCCATCCAAAGCTACTTGTTTCAACAGCATGATATCGCTAATCAACGAATGTTCATTTGACAGTTTAAAAAAAAAACTTGCAAAAAGGTTTGTCTTGGTGTTCCCTATCTATCATTGAAATTTGTACAGAGAGTTTTGAAACACCCTGTATATATACACACACACATACACACATAGGTGCAGACTTCACAAGGGTGAAGGGGGCAAAAGTATCATTTTGTCCTCGTGCCATTTTAAAAATGAAAATTATATTTTGCTTATTGTATCATGCAAAGCAAAACAAAATCTGAGTGGATACAATAGTGAACTATGAAAGATGATAGTTTTACATCAAAGTATGATTCTTGTTTTAGTTGAAGTTAGTAACATTGAATAGAGTCTGTGTTGTGGTAGCACTGAGGAAGTATCAAAGGTCTGCCTGACTGGTTAGTCTTTGTTCAGTTACTGCAGTGCAAGCACCAGGTATAAGTATTTCTGAAACAACTGGGAAAAGCTGACAAATTTGCTATGGTGAAAATTATAAGCAGGAAATGCTGATCCACAGTATACAAAAGCCCTTAGAACTAAATAATCCTAACAATGGACAACAAGCCTAAAAACATGAATTATTTGAACAATTCACTCCCGATATGCAGTATAAAAAAGTTCCCAGAACTAAATAATTCCATTAGAGATAACAAGCCTAAAAAAACGAATTTTCATAAACAAGGCACTGCCATCCCCATTATTAAAAAAACAACCAGAACAAGATAATCTCATCAGATGCCATTTTAAGCAGAGTATATCACTAAAGAAATTGTTCCATTTCCCGTTTAACACAATAATAGGGAATATGCATTAACTAAATATCATAAATCGTTTGCAACTTTTAGTACTTACCCATCAAAATTTGTACATATATATGCTACATATATAGGAACTAAATACAAATTTCATTTAAAAAAATATAATTATATGAATCGCCCAACCTTCCCTGAAAATAAACTCATAACTTTTAATCATCCTAATCTTTTAATCATCCGAATAAAAACACTCCCTCAAGTAGCTGTTTGCCACAGAGGTCTGACAGGAGCCTGTCAGCTTAAATACCATAGTAGAAAATCTATGAGGAAGTCAAACCCCAGTAGAAACCCACCCACCCACACAAAAGCATCCATGCCTTATGTGGGGCTCAAACCCAGATTCCTTTAATCAGTAGTCAAGTATGCTAACCACTTGACCATGGGGCAGCCTTAGACAGTTAGACCTGAAAAGCAAAATCAAGAACCAGAAGCCAAATGAAACATATCAACAGACAATCCAATAAATAATTCCATATGATGAAAAGCTACCATACTGTATGTTATTCGCTTTCATTACATTTTTATACCTAAGGAATATTCAGCTGCCATTGATCTAAGGAACCGGGTTTGAGCCCCGGGTAAGGCATGGATGTGTGTCGTTTTTCTGCTGAGGTCCTGCCATCCTCACAGATATTCTATTGTGGCATATAAACTGACAGGCTTCTGTCAGACCTCTGTGGCAAGCAGCTGCTTGAGGGGGTATTTTATTTTTATATTATTTTATTCATGGTGTCATCTAGTGAGCTAAAACACCATAAACTGCAGGTGTACCAAAGAGGCACCAAAAATTTAGATGGTTTTAATTATAAAATTGCAACAGTTCCTTCTGAATAAAGATGAAACAATATTGCAATCATCTCAAGTTGTAAAAGAGATGCGACTCCCAAGAAACAGTAACAAGCCTAAAAAAAAAATGCCAAAATTCTAAGCATCAAGTTCAAATGATTAAATACTTTCAGTTGGAACAAATTGGCTTATTTTCTTTCTTTTGAGTGAATGAGAAAGCTGTCTCAATTCAAATCAAAACAACTGGTAGAAAACTGTTGGGCATAACTTGCCAAAAAATAAATTTCTGTTCAAGTTTTAACAATTATATTACTTTAACGGGAGTTGTATTACGTTTTATAGTATTAGCAAATTACAGGATTTTTGTGTACTGTGGATTGATTACTACAGTACATGAAATTATATCAGAAATATTATATAATTCAGTAATACTGATTCAAAGAGAACTACATAAACGGAGAAATATATATGCCAAGGAATTAATTTTTAACTCCAAAAATGCCCATGGACGAGGGAAAAGGACATGGCGCAATCCAGATGTAATTACCGTTACCTGTACGTCGAAGAACAGTATTTATGGTCTTTCGTCGAGTGTGGGATACATAACCTACTGATAACATTGCTAATACAGATATTTTTCTTTTTAACTTTCATAGCTTTTTCTATGGCAATATACAGGAAAATTTTTAAAAAGCCTCTCAGATTTCTGTGATAAATGAATGCTTTTTCAAAGGTATGTGGCAATACAATCTATCACACGTATATTTACGCTCTAATTCAAATGTTATAAGAGTGAACAATAAGTTTCGGAATACTCACATTTAATCTTTTCCAGTATAATGTATCTGAAGTTACCTTTGGACCATCACGTGGAAAAGTTACAATACCTAACTTCTTGTAGTCAGCCATTATTGGCAGCCATTAACAGCTGAATGCCGTAGCATGCTTGAAGATTACGATTAATTTACAGTAGTAGAAGTTTCTTAACTTCCTGATTCTTGGAAGTTTAAAGAACTGATCATATAAAATAAACGCAATTTTAAAGTAGGGTTATGCCAAAATATAAGGGGCGGGCTATTTCGTAATAACACACACACACACAAAATCTCTTTACAAAAATATCTCTAAATGAGGCGGTTTTCATATTTTTGAAACATTTCGTGTTGTTGTATTGGGTTGATATGCTCTCAAAAAATATCTTAAAGTATCTGTCTCATGACTATGAGCAAGACAGGAATCAGCTGACAGAGGATGACAAACTTGGTATGAGAGCCCAGTTGGTCAGGAACAGTCTTAGCAAGAGCGCTCTTTCTTATTCGCCTCATAGACTTTATGATGGATTTCATGAAATCTTGCATCTTTCAGTTACGAAGTTTCTTGCTTGGAGAGAAAGCGAAAGGAGATTTTTAAAAAAAGATGCAAAATTTGTGAAATGCTTCTTTAAACTCTCTGGGGAAATTTTAGAGTTTCGTAATTCTTTGTCAACAATGTAAAATTGATTAAACTCGTGATAGGCCTTTCGCCAATATTTATTTCAAATGAACGAATTCTCAAAGTGAATCTTACTTTAATGATTACTTTCTAAAAAGAATCTGTAAAGTTTAAATTCAGTTTACAATTGAACATTTTCACTTTTCAAAGCGAAATGAAACGTCACTTATGTAAAAGAATTCGAAAGCAAAGGATATGAAAACCAAGGAGTTAATAATAACAACACCTAGTTCAAATAGAATGTTTGGAGCAACCATATACACCGGAGAGGCAAAACATTATGACCAACCCGTCTTTATTCAAATCGAAGCAACTGCAGGTAAATGACGGCACGTGTGAAGGTCATGAAACGGTATAAATAACACCTGATACTGAGCATTGCAGTGTTATTCTTGTTCTTCAGATGGGAAAGGCAGCGACGAATTTGATAAAAACTAAATTGTAATGGCTAGACGACTGGGTCAGAGCATTTCCTAGACGGCAAGTCTTGTGGGGTGCTCACTGTCTGCCGTTGAGGTAGTAATACTACAGACAGTACTCCGATTCCCGTAGCATTGACCGCCATGATCACAGACGGCTGTGTCTGACGTTGACGTTGGCCCAGGCAGGACACGAACTGCAGATTATGGTTGAGTTGTTTTACCTGTGAGCGGCACTTTTTTGAACACAATGGGCTAAATGGCCAGATCACATGGACCCCGATGGCTCAGAGAATGTTGGGTGAGGGGTCCCACTGGAACAGCTGTTGGGAGACAGATGGCAGCCTCCCGACAAGGCTATCCAATGTGTTCTTTAATATGCACAGGGTATGGCTCTCCCACACATGTGACCGCAGCTTAATGTCCCATCCGACGGACAGCGGCCTTTCCAAGCCCATCGGTGTTTCCTACTCACCGTGGGCAGTTTTGCAAAAATAAATCTCAACGCTGGCCTAGGCAGAACTCGAACTGTGGATTAGGAGTCTGGCGCACTACCGACTGAGCCACCCCTGCTCCTCCAAGATCTGGGCAACTATCTGTCCTCCATATAAATGAATTTTTTCTGCAACTGTCTGTGCACCACTTAAGCCTCGCTGAACAGAGCAACCTATCATATACTTCTGCTGATTTTTCAGATTAACCGTAGCTTGCAAAAATCATGTGTAGGAAAACGAGCACTTTTTAAAAGCGAAAAAACGACAGAGACACTATAATATTTTGCTGTTACGACTTTATCGAAACATGCTTTAACTTGCACACACTGCTTTATGCCCTTGAAGGTTACTGAAAAACAGTATATTCTTTGTCAATATGCATAATTAAATTGCAAGTGCATTAATGAAAATAATTAATTTCGTATTTAAAATAAGACTATGTATGTTAAAATAAGACTATGAATGTCTTATGAATATTTTAAAAACATTTGAAAAAGTATGAAACACAAATGCATACCATTGGTCGGAAATGCTACCATATACCAATGGTATGCATACCAAACGGAATGCATACCATTGGTCGCTGGGCATGCAGTCCAACGCGATGGAGCCGATTTCGTATGGTCTGGCTTAAGTGGTTTCGTTCAGCGAGGCTTAAGTGGTGCACAGACAGTTGCAGAAAAAATTCATTTATATGGAGGACAGATAGTTGCCCAGATCTTGGAGGAGCAGGGGTGGCTCAGTCGGTAGTGCGCCAGACTCCTAATCCACAGTTCGAGTTCTGCCTAGGCCAGCGTTGAGATTTATTTTTGCAAAACTGCCCACGGTGAGTAGGAAACACCGATGGGCTTGGAAAGGCCGCTGTCCGTCGGATGGGACATTAAGCTGCGGTCACATGTGTGGGAGAGCCATACCCTGTGCATATTAAAGAACACATTGGATAGCCTTGTCGGGAGGCTGCCATCCGTCGTCTAGTGGCAGCAAGAAACTGTCCCCGCAGCACTGTGCATTGCTGTGCCTGTTCCTTCTTGCCAATAAGGTCAAGTAGCGGCCATCTCTTGCTGTTGTGGCAGATGGGCGACCCTGCCCTCGTATTCTTCGTACTGTGCCAGTCTCTTGAAAGCGATTCCACACTCTGCTAATCACGCTTTGGGATGTTCCAAGTGCTGTTGCTACTGTCATCTGTGTTTGACCAGTTTCAAGACGTCCTATGGCTCTCCAGGCTTCGCATTCGGGCAAATCGTGTTGCAGGGCATTACAAGCGCTGGGAAATTGCAGGATGTGCACTTTCAAGATTAGGGAACGTGCAGATACTCCAGTACTTTCAGCCTTTTATAGTGCATTTTCACTAATGACATCAAAGTTGGTTTTGCATCTCATTTGCATAATTGAACAATTTTCTTCGATTTGTTTGATTTTCTGATGTTCTTGTTTAATGAAAACAATTCAAATGCTTTTATCGCTTTATTCATTTTGAAATATCCCAATTTTTGTGAGCAGTGTATATTAAAATAGTGTTCATTTCAAATTTTTTAATAACCTTAAAAATAAAGAGCTATTGTTAGAATTTTAACCAACTGAAATTTAACTTAAAGAATAATTTTCATGTGTGCTTATCTTGGTATACGCTGTTCATCACCAGAATTTCTATCATAAATATCGTTTTCGGTATTAGTTCAAGTTTTGCATTTTGTGCCCTCTAAACGTGTACTTAAATTTTCAAATTCTACAAAAAGCCTTATGGCCTTTCGTAGATTTTTTTTTTCTCTCTCTCAAAAAAAAGTTGCATTTCCACCACCATCCCCTGCGGGTGAAGACTACGAATCTTTGCTGCGAATGTAAACCCTTGATTATCGCACTCCACAAAATATTAAATTTCTAGACCAAACAGATCGTTTGCTATATTTTGAAAATTTTCCACCAGCAGAGGGAGATATTAAAACTTGGAGATTCCAAAAGTATGAATCATGTTTTATGAATTCACGAATCCAACCCAAAAAGAATTTCTAAAAAAAAATACAATTTTCATTAAAAAATACTTAGTCCAAAGGTGAGAAATGTGAAAAATCACTGTCGTCAATGCAAACTTCGACATTTGCATTTCGAAACCAAAATTTTAAATTTCTAATGCAGTTACATCGCTTGCAATATTTCAATTTTAAACTTCTTCCACCATTAAAGAAGCAATATAGTTAAGGAAACAATCTTAATATTTCATCAATACATATCAACCCAAAGAAAATTTTTATCCCTAAACACAAGCTAAATATCTGAAGACGAACAGGCAGATGGCAAAGTGAAGTTTTTCCGAAAACTAGCTAAGAAGTAAACTGGCTGTGAATGGTTTGTTAGATGCAAAATATTTCCTCAAGTAGCGCTTTTCCAGAGGTCTGACACGAGTCATTTTATACATAATAGGTTCGTGAGGATGGCAAGAGACAATACAAACATCCATGCCTTACCAAGAGTCGAACCCAGGTCCCGGAGATTAGTAGACTAGCGTGCTGACCACTTTGCCACGGGTAAACAATATATTAGGTTGATAATTAAACCAGAAAATTGTTTAGACAAGTTTATATCGAGTTGTTTTACCAAACTCGATTATGTTATTTTTATGCAGAATGAACTCCCTTTGCGTCATGTGACCTAACAAAAGATTTAGGAAAGGGATAATCTGAATACTCCGCTACAAAACCTCGCATCAAGTCCATCACGTTTAGGGGTGCACAGATAGGGTTCTCAGCACACTATGCCATGTCTTAACATCTGCCAAACTTCACCCTTTGAAATCTGTGTTCCCGTCACAGGCAGGGTGGTGGTTAGCAGAAAAATATCTGAACTCTGGCATCCGTGATCTGCCGATTAAGAGTACTCAGAACTAGCTAATAGTAGTTCGCATTAGTTCCCAGGTTCGTAATCTGCACTTCCCAGATTAGTCCACCTACCTGTAAACATCGAGATCCATCTCCATTAAACCCCAACCAGTTCTTTGTCAATAGGCGACACCGATGTGCTTCGAAAGACTGCAGTCTGTGGGATGTAAAGCAACGGTCCCTTATTTGGGAGAGCCTACCCGTGTACATTTAGGAACATGCTGGATGTGTTTGACAGGGGACTACCAGCAGTGTTCTAACAACTATCCAGTGGAACCCTGCCTTCAAGGTCCTTGCGATTTAGTCAAAGTGCACAAGTAGAGTAACTACCTATTTTCAAAATTGGGCGATACTTCTGCAAGATCATTATGCTTTGTCTTGCTGATCCCATGTGTACAATATAAAAGTAACTCTAGACGGGAATTACTGTAACCAGCCACAATCATACTAAGGTTAATTTTTTATCGTGGGATGTCTTTCAACCAGAAATTTATTTTCAGAAGATTAATTACTCTGGACCTCTTTACGGTCTGATCATGGCTTAAAAGCTGTACAGGAGCTTCCCCATTTAATGGGCTCTCAGCCGTCAAGGGCACAAAAATAAGTTTAGAGCATGTAGGATTGGAGACAAGTGGAAATCCTCCTATCTGCAAAAGCTAAATTCATTATTTTTAAGGAAATTTTTCATTAAACTATTTTCCATTAAAAAAGTTTTTGCAGGCATCTCGAGTAGTTTTCATTCGAAAATTTCCAGCTCTAATTACCAAGCAGTTTCCCAATTTTTTTTTTATCGATTTAAATCATAACAGAAGTACATTTCGCTACACTTAGTTCTTGTTCGAGGATATAAAAATTTTAGCCACCAGATTTGAGATTCAACATTTTCAGCTAACTTAAATTACTTTTCAATGAATCGTCAAATTTACAGAAGAGGTTTAACACGCTAAAAAAAATCTGAGGACAGTATGATTCTCTTCCTCCACCCTGTACAGTTTTAATTCAAGCTTAGTCTCTTTCTAAAAAAGAATTGTCAAGTGTTCAATTAAACCAATTTTAAAAATTGGTTTCCAAGACTAGCCGATCATACATTCACTTTATGAAACACCATTATAGAATATTTTAAAATATTTTATTGACTTAAATTGATTACAAAATACATAAAAATTAAGGGTTTCATTAAGATATTAAAAAGTTAAAAATAGCAAGAGTAGAAAGATAAAATATTAAAAATCTGAGCAAACATTCCAGTTGGTCACCATTACTTCTTTCGTATTTTAAGAGTTAAGGCCGTGTAGTAGAGAAGAGGCAGACCATCTGGGTTCTTGGCATTACATTCATAAAATATTCTAAGAAGCTCGTCTTTAAAATCTTCCTTCTTATCTACTGGGATATGCTTAGTGAGAGCACAAACTGCGGCACAAGCACCTGAAGATAATAAATATTCAAATTTTACTAAACTCTGCGTATATTTAATTACACAATATTATTTACTTATTGATCACTTCCATTTGAGATGCCACAAAACTTAACCCGTCAAGTACTATAGAAAGCAAGTTACTAAAAATCTCTCAAATGATCATTTAATTTTTGAATTACTGAACCGTTTAACACTGCCAGGTTTTAAAAATTTAAGAAATCTCAAAGGACGAGGAGTGGTCTACTTTCTTAATTGGCAAGCTTACGGCCGAATTTTTCATAAACTATAGAATGAAAGAAACTGCTTATTTTTACAATACTGGCATCCGTGGTGAGCTGCTAGAGATTTTTCATTGCTACACTGGCCAGCGTGTAAATAGTTTAAGTCACTACAGTAGTTTCCATTAGAGAATTTAATTCTACTTGTTATAGTAATGGTTATCGGTCCTAACGACTTCGAAATAGTTTAAATTTCTTTAAAGTGTTGGCGTAACTGCATGATTTCGCAGTATTCGTCAAAGAGCTTTTTGAATAGTACTTTAACACTCAAGCTTCAATATTTTTGGGATTTCAGGCAAGAAACTAAACACTTGAGGCTATCCTAGTTAGTCCACTGAAACTACGGTAATCAGCAATAAGTTATCATTGAACACTAGAAATTCATACAAAAAGCCTACAAGACTGCCGAAGTGTTAATTCGGGAATAGTGGGAAGTTGCCGAGAATATAGGTTGCCCACATCGCAATTTTAGTGTCTCGTGAATAAATTAGTCTTAGTAAGTTATTTAGTCGTAGATTTTAAACCGGCATTTTATCGCCATTGCCAAAAAATTTCAGATCAGTACTAGTCACGTAACTAACAATCCAAGTTTTATGACTTAGTACTCTACGAAATTTGACAGCAACAAATTCTTCTAGAAACTGGCAACATTAGAACCAAGCCATTTCATTCTTTGCACAAGTTTAGGTTCATGAATTACAGTAACTAAAGACCATTAGCAAATTAAACTTACATTTGCACACTTCTTCGCTGTCATAAGCAAAATTTCTTTCTTGTGCTTCACAGATCAAGACTTCAAATCCAATCTCGCTCAGCATTTGTCGGTAATGTTGCTCGCCATAGTTGAATTTGTGGGAATCTGGGATGTAAGTATCGACATCCTGCAAAATAGGAAGTTTGAACTTTATTATCGCAAACTTCGTTCCAAAGTGCTAATACTTCGAACGTTTAGCGACAGTACATTTTTAATGATAGCTTTCATGTGGTAAGGTCATCTTTTTCAAAGGCTACTTTAGGAAAAGTAGCCCTTTTGATTAAGAAATCGTAGTTTATCAATACATTGCATTTTATTTCTGCGACAGTTTCTTTACTGAAGTCTAATTTTATACTCTTGTTATGCATGGGCACCAGCCTCCTTTAGAAAAATTTCGAAAACTTACCTACGCAAAGTTAACTATTTGTTAAAATAGAGAATTCGGGTAACACTAGATATAACTACGGAAGGTGCCACGCCCATTATCTAAAAATTAGATTTTTAGATATTCTTGCCACCGACTTCCAGAGAAATTTCTGGTCAATTCTCGCACATGTTAATTACCAACATTCTATTTTTTCAATACCTGTTCTAGTCGGATTTTTTTTTTAAGGTGCTAGGTCAAGAACTTCGACATCAAGACAACTGCAGTGGCTTTTTTGCAAACTTCACAGAATATGCAATAGGGCACCATGGCTCAATTTAACATCTGACGGACGACCCTTAAGGCTTTAACCAACACTTCCCCAGCGAGAGAAGGCTTGCAGAGAAATTTCGGCAGTGTAGCTGGGTTGTTTTACTTAGCTTTTTTGCTAACACAATAGTGCTAGATGGGCAAATCACAAAGACCCCGATGGTTCAAAAGGTTGGGGACCCGCTAGAACAGGTGTTGGCTGGGCACATAAGCTCCCGTGAAGCCCATCCAGCATGTTCTTTAAAGTGCACAGAATGCGTGCCCGTACATAGCGCCACGGCTTTTTCATCTTTGAACTTTGATAGGTCACTGTACATCGTTCTACTGAACGAGAACAGGGAATTTTGCCGAGATAAATCTCTATGCTGACCCAGCTGGGACTAACCTGGGAACTATAATTACGAACCTGGGGCGCTATTGACCAAGTCACCACCCCGTAACAAAGTTCTAGTGTCCAGATCTTTGCTTACAGCAGGTTTGGAGATTCTCGGGATATTTTACCTTAATACATCTTGTTTAGAAAAGTTGCACTTAGTCTTGACTTGTGGACTAGTATGGTTAGTGCGCTTGGCTGCAAATCTAAGGGACCTGGGTTCGAGCCCGGGTAAGGCATGGATGTATGTCGTTTTTCTGCTGAGGTCCTGCCATCGTCTCCGACCTACTGTGGCATATAAAGTGACGGGCTCCTGTCAGACCTCTGTAGCAAGCAACTGCTTGAGGGGGTACTACTTACCCTTACCACTAAAAATGAGTCAATTGAGCTTTTAAAAGCCCATTTCTAGCTCTTTAAACTGTAGTTTAATCACTTCTAGTCTTGAAAAATCCAATGCTAGTGATAGCTTCTTGGACGGAGAGAAATTTAGATTTTACAGATTAAATGATTCTCAAAAACTTATTTGACGCAGAGCTCCTTGGGAGAGAGATTTGTGCATGCTTTAAACCAGGCATGTCAAACACGCGGCCCGCCGGGAACTTTCTGCGGGCCCGCCAAGATGGATAACCAATACGTTTATTTAACTTTTGACAACACTGGATTCTTTAATTATAAGTAAGTACACGGTACATGAATTAAATAAACGTATTTCAGAAAACATTTCCATTTATATATATATATAAGGGAAACTATTGCGCATAAATGTATATGTCGGAGCCCGATCGTAGAATTGCTCATATCATGAAATGCCCGATCATTTCATGAAAGTGAAATTTCATGATATGAGCAATTCTACGATCGGGCTCCGACATGTATACACATGTCTCGAGGTCATTCAGATGTACGTACTTTGCGCATGGCAACGAGTGACGAAATGCCAGTCGAGTCTGAAGCTATTAGTTAGCAGTCAGCGAACGACTACTGCGTTCTTGTCTAGTTTGCACATAACAATTTTCATCTGGTTTTTTGTTTTGCGGCCCGCGATTTAATATATAATACTTAATATGGCCCTCGGTGGTTAACGAGTTTGACATGCCTGCTCTAAACGGACTAACTCAATTTTAGAAATTTGAGTATTTACCCAGTTCTCCCTAGAGGAGGGAAAAATGCCTAGCTAACAAGGACACTCCCGTGCCAGGAGAACGTGGAATCAACGGGGCAGCAGTTGCTACCTATTATGCTGTCAAGGCAATCCGCGTGCTTATGGTGTAGCTCCATATTTAGGAGCTAGTTTTCTCATTTGAGACAAAAAATCTTTAAGGACTAATTGAGGGCATGTGGGGTTTGGAAGTAAATATCAATGCTGGTACGGTTTGAACCCCACATTTTTCTGAAGAAAAATGTGGGCTTTTAATTTACAATAATTTAAAACTCCATATTAAGACTTTACCCTCCAATTTCAGGGAAGTTGCAGTTTCTTGACAAGAGACTCCAAATTTTCAAAAATCCAAGACAAATCTATGCGCTATCAGGGTTGTTTTACCTCTGAGCAGCACTTTTTTGCACAACATGGGCTAAATGGCCAGTCACATGGACCCCGAAGGCTCGGAGAAGGTTGGGGAGGGGACCCACTGGAACAGCTGTTGGGAGACAGATGGTAGTCTCCCGTCAAGGCCATCCAGCGTGTTCTTTAACGTGCACAGGGTATGACTCTCCCGCACACGGGGCCACGGATTAACGTCCCATCCGACGGACGGCGGCCTTTCCAAGCCCATCGGTGTCCCCTACTGACCGTGGGCAGGGCGGGGAATTTTGCGGAGATAAATCTCAACGCTGACCCAGCTGGGACTCGAACCTGGGAACTACAGATTAAGAGTCTGGCGCGCTACCGACTGAGCCACCCCCACGCTATCAGGACAGTCGCTGACAAACTGTCAGTAAATACACTAGGACAAGAGTTTCTACCCTTAGTATTAACAAAGGTGAAGTTTAATATGAAAATTATTTACAAGTTTTCTGCACCCATTTCTGGTAGATTCATTAACATTGGTTTAGTATATGGCAGTGGTTAGCGCGCTTGGCTACTGATCTAAGGGACCTGGGGTCGAGCCCCGAGTAAGGCATGGATGTGTCGTTTTTCTGCTGATGTCCTGCCATCCTCTCAGATCTACTTTGGCATATAAACTGACAGGCTCTTGTCAGACCTCTGTGGCAAGCAGCTGCTTGAGGGGGTATTTTAATTTTATTTAACGAGTTATTGAAGTTTTAACGATGCCAGACTTTAGAATTATACAAATTTAACTAATATTAATGTCAAAACCATCTTCAGTGTTCAATACTGAAGAACAGATTTATCAAATCGTTACAATTCATTTTTCAAAATTATTTTAGGGTCCGACGTTAGCTTCCATTAACATAGTATTAAACTTCACTATTCTTAGTTTAGGTAGGACCCAGTCAGGGGGTCCTAAGAGAGACTAAAAAAAATGCAGAGTTGACAAAGTTATGTAAAATTTTCCCATATCGGGACGCATCCGAAATTTCGCTCCGTGGGGTTTGGGACAAATAGTTTTCCAGAATGGTTTAGAATTTGAATTTACTACTCACCCGAGGTTTTGAAAAAAGAATTTCCAAAGTTGTCCCGATTTTTTTACCAACTCTGCTGTATTTTACACAATCGATTTTGACAACTGCTCTTAATTTTAAGAGACTTTCAGAATTCACCTAGATTTTTCGAAGTTTTTGAATTTTGCACCCTTATAACTTTAGGGTGAGCCTCCACATAGCTACGCCCCTAGACCCGGTTATGATTCGAGCCCGAAAATTCAAGACGAGACCCGAGTGGTATGGAATACTTAAAACCTAACTTAAGTAATTTACTGCAGAAGAAGTCTTACCTTTATGTATTCAGTAAATTTGCCATTTTCGATTAGCTGGTCGTAATGGTTCCAAAATGGCGTAGACAAGGCGAAGACCATAGCAGCCTCTCCACCAGGAGACAATAGCTCGTATACGTTTTGAAATGCACGATTCTGATCTTTCATCCAGTGCATGCAGTAGAACGACACTATATTTGAAATTTTGCCCATCCATTCTTCACGAAGAGTAGACCTGTCAAGAGTCGGATCAGAAAAGATTATATCTAGGTTAAAGCAACTGTTAAAGAGTAGCTGAAACTTTCTGAAAATAGATTTGGCAGACAATTTAGGTTGTTAAACCCAAATCTAACAGTTTAAATCTTTTGGCGATTTTAGCAACCAAAGTGGTGAAACTCGAGGTTTAACTACTTACGAGTTTCTTGTAGTTATAAGCAGCTTTTTTAGAGGCTGTTTTGTGTTGGTTGATTTTTTATACAGATCAGTAATTCGACATCTTGATTTGCCGTTTAGAGCCTTTAACGTAGTCTAGGGGTTACTGTCCCATGGCCGAGTGGTTAGCTCGTTTGGCTACTGATTTAAGGGACCTGGGTTCGAGCACCGGGTAAGGCATGGATGTACGAGGAATTTCTGCCGAGGTCCTGCCAGCCTCACTATGGCATATAAACTGACAGGCTCCTATCAGACCTCTGTGGCAAGCAGCTGCTTGAGGGGTATTTATGGGTTACTGTATTTTAAGAACCAAAATTTCTCTACGGGTTCAGACATAAGATTTCTTCCGATATGCAAATTTACAGTCTTACATAAAACGCAAGTTAAATTAGCGCGAAAAAATTTTGAGTCGATATTTTGTTAGTCTTGGACCCGATTCAATACATCTGTCCCAAAGTCAGTTTAAAAATTCCAAGATTAAATCTTTATTGTAATGATCAGACCGTAACATTAAATTTAGAGACAGATTTTTTATGGAGACAAGTCTTCAAAGGTCTGCCAACTCTAAAATGCCCGGTTTTAGACTTATTGCTGGTTGATCAAATTGCTTAATACAGCTTATTTCTACTTTCGGTTTCTGCTTTTCACTACAGATCTACTTTCCACTACAGATCTACTTTCCAGGTGCGTAATTTCCTGGTCTGCCATTAAGAGCTTTCAGGACATTGTGAGCACAGGGTGATAAAGCTTTACTTTAAGCAGGATTTCGTTCAAGAAACATGGTAAAAATTAACTTCATTCATTTGCATTTTGGTTTTTAACTCTTAGCGGTACTTTTTGCCCAAATTGGGGCAAGTTTCAGG
This sequence comes from Ryuthela nishihirai, assembly GCA_038380435.1. NCBI lineage: Eukaryota > Metazoa > Arthropoda > Arachnida > Araneae > Heptathelidae > Ryuthela > Ryuthela nishihirai. The sequence continues at coordinate 35,816,335 of JAWZYU010000034.1, read as the reverse complement.
TCAGAAAACTTGATACCATAGGTCGGGATCCACAGCTGTCAGACAAATTGTAGTTTCCCCGTCAAGGGAATGTTCTTTAATGTGAACAAGGTACAGCACTCTTGTACAGTCGCTCAAAAAAGTATCTGAACACTACGGTTGATTACAGAATTCAGAAAAAAATATCTGGCAACGATTTTTAGAAATTAGTGATCTGGCAACCACGTGACACGAAGGTTGCCAGATCACTAATTTCTAAAAAAAATCGTTGCCAGATATTTTTTCAGAATTCTGTAATCAACCATAGTGTTCGGATGCTTTTTTGAGCGACTGTAGGTGGTCATATTATTTTGATACTAGATCGTGTGGGCTCACTCACGGAAATATTGAGAGTGTGCAGTTACCGTTCACAGCAAACTGGAGCGTGTGCAGTAACTGCACACGTTTGCTGTGAACGGTAACTGGAGCGTTTACAGTTACTGTACACGCTCCAGATATTTTTTCTGAAATCTCTACCGATTTTTAGAAATCCGATCTGGCAACCTTCGTGTCACGTGATTGCAGAATTCCAGAAAAATATCTGAAAAATCAACCATAGTGTTCGGATATTTTTTGAGCGACTGTACAAGGAGCGACGGCTTCGCGTCCCATCCGACGGTTGACTGCCTTTGCAAAATACATTGAAGTCTTTACGAACCGAGTGCAGGAAGGCTTTTGCGGAGATAAATCTGGACCCCGGCCCAGGAGGTTATAACCTGACGATTACCGATTAAAGTAATCTTAAATTCTCTACCGAACCTCCAGTTTACTGCTAAAAGTAGCCACATTGACAAGTTTAAAACGCTTTCCTGTTTATATTTAAGTCTAATTTAACAACCTTAGTAAGCACACTGAAGGCAAACTTTCCCATTTAGCATTATGTACCTTTCAGATTCCCTGTCGCCAGCAAACAAGTAGCGAATCGTAGGTTGAGAAAGGCATCGTTCCTTTTGAGCTACATTTGTCTACACTATGTGGCAGATAGGCTCTTTAGAGACCAATTGTAGCCTCTTCACACCCCAATAGGGGACCACCTAGTCGTGGGGACCTAGGGTCCAGCAACCTGGTTGAAGACTGTGCTGACCGGTTCCCTTACTGGTTGGTGAGGACGGTTCTGAGACACCACCTATCAGGTGCTCTGGGCGAGCAGTTCGAGGACTTCTGAAAAGATTTGTGCCCCAGTAGGTCGAGTCCTCTTCAAAGTCTGGTCCTTACTAAGTCCACCCCGGGTGCCGATCGAACTTTGATTTATATATCCTTGTTCATGGCTAACTGGGGAACAGATTAAAGTTAGGTTTCCTCTGGTGGTCAGCTTTCCTTCTATAGGACTGCTGCCATGTGAGGCTGGGGTGCGCCTATAGGGCGTATTCCTTGCCCCGGCTCTAGATAGCACGGCTTTTCATAACTGGTAGTGTCGTATAGGCGGAATCTGGAATTGCCGTGGTTGCATATGATCGCAACAAAAGAGGTGTAGCCTCTTCACAAGGCTATCCAGAAAATAGCTCTCCTGCACATTGAGTCCAAGTCCCATTCTTCAGACGAGTCTTTTCCAAGTCCATCAGCGAGTCTTACTCAAAGGCAGAGTGGGTTAGCGAAGATTACTGTCAATGATGGAACATTATGTCCCTCCAGCCCACATTCGCTAAATGCTATAGATCAAAAGGAACCCCCAGAAGGTTAGAGGGAGACTAACATCCGTCAAGGCCACGCGTTTTTTAACATTGATGGCCTACTGTTCTCCTGCATATGGGGACTAATGTTTTTAGGTCCCATCCAACGAATTGTGGCCTTTCACTTACCCATTGGAATATTATAGACTGAGGGCAGGCTTCGCAGCGATACGTCAACATTGCCCAAAATGGGACTCGAACCAGGGAGCTACAGAGTAGCCACCCCAGACTAAGGAGGTGCCCTAGAGAACAACTATAGTTTAAGAATCCAATCGAAAACAAAATTGGATCTGTTTTAGTGCTATATCTAGTATCCATTTGATATCTTATCAGTATTAAATACGAAACGATACTTACGCGTCCTCGATGTTAGCAACAACGTATTCTACTTTCTCGTCAGCGTTGACCGCTTGTGCATATTGTATCATATTTGGAACAATATCCAGAGCCACAATCTTTATGTTGTCAGCAAAGTGAGGGACCAGGATATTCTTGACGCAGGTGCCAGGACCGCATCCGATGTCCATCACCACGCCTTCCCAATTCTCGGTAGAACATTCCGCTTTCACGAGCTCTAAAGCATCCCGCAATTGCATCCCTTGAGCTCTGGTGTATAAGTCTGCATCGATCATTTTGCTTGTTAACTGAAAGATTAAATTCAAATGTTACACAAACTAGTAACGATTCCAATACAGTTTGTTTTACCTCCGAGAGGCACTTTTTTGCACACGATGGTAGCCTCCCGTCAAGGCCATCCAGATGTTCTTTAACGTTGGGTTGTTTTACCTCTGAGCAACTTTTTTTGCACACCATGGGCTAAATGACCAAGTCACAAGGACCTCGAAGGCTCAGAGAAGGTTGGGGAGGGGACCCACCGGAAGAGCTGTTAGGAGACAGATGGTAGCCTCCGTCAAGGCCATCCAGCGTGTTCTTTAACGTTGCGTTGTTTTACCTCTGAGCGGCACTTTTTTTGCACACCATGGGCTAAATGGCCAGGTCACATGGACCCCGAAGGCTCAGAAGGTTGGGGCAGGGGACCCACTGGAACAGCTGTTGGGAGACAGATGGTAGCCTCCCGTCAAGGCCATCCAGCGTGTTCTTTAACGTGCACAGGGTATGGCTCTCCCGCACACGGGGCCACGGCTTAACGTCCCATCCGACTGACGGCGGCCTTTCCAAGCCCATCGGTGTCCCCTACTGTACCGTGGGCAAGGCGTGGAGATTTACAGAGAGATCTCAACGCTGAACCAGATGGGACTCTAACCTGGGAACTACAGATTACGAGCCTGGCGCGCTACCGACTGAGCCATCCCAAAGTTGTGGGGGAGGAGACCCATTGGAGAGATGTTAGGAGATTTCGGTCTCCTGGGTCACTTCTACAAGTGAAGGGTCAGAACCAGCAGGGATAAAGACATACGCTGGCAGTGTTTGGGCACGAGCTCGAAGTTATCAGCGCGGAGCACAATCGGATAATATACTGACCGCTACCCTCGATACGTGGAAAGTCAAATAAGCAGTTTAACTTAATTTCTCATCCTCTTTAGAAACCCAATTTATGTAATAGCAGGGGAAGTCTCATTGTATCTAGATCTCAGTTTGATTTTTTTAAAAACCGGTTGGCTACTGATCTACGGGATCTGGGTTCGAGCCCCGGGTAAGGCATGGCTGTTTGCGTTTTTCTGCTGAGGTTCTGCCATCCTCTCAGACCTACTATGGCATATAAACTGACAGGCTCCTGTCAGACCTGTGGCAAGCAGCTGCTTGAGGGGTATTTATTTTTTATATAAAGCAGACCACCAAGAGAACCATAGTTTTACAGGAGGCTCTCTCCAAATACAGACACGGACCTACAGACAGTTAAATTTACAACAGAAGGCCAACTTTCCACTAATATCTATTTCTACTAGAAAGAAACTCGCGAGTTTGCCTATGGGTTAAATAAATCTTCGAACATTGAGGTATTCTTACGTAAAATTAATTAAATTCTAAGCTGGAGGTCTTTTAAGTCCGCAAAGTGGAAAAAGACATGGACTCGAAGCAAACCTCCATCTGCTTAAGACGGCTGATTTCAGGTGCTGCCTATTAACTGTTGAAAAATGGACAATATTTTGTAAATCCTCCTAAGAATTTAGAAAACTAAAGATTGTTGATTTTACCATTTGAGTGAAGGGTCCTTTTAACACTAGGCGTGGGTTAGCACAAAATAAATGCAGACCCAGCAAGGACTAGGCCAAGTTTCTGCATGTAACTTTCTAAAGTTACCAACCTAACACTATTTTTGATAGTTGAATAAAATTCAAGCAGTGGCATGCCCAGTTCTATAAGAAATAAAAAGAAACTAGGGATGAATCTGAATATCATTCCGGAGCAATTTCCAACTCTCATTTCGTAATTTTAATTTTCGTAATTCATCACCTAATCACCCTAGTGCCCCACCCTAGATCTGGATGAGATGTTAAATACTATTTTCTCCCCCAATTAAGATTTAACGCACGTATCACCAAAGACTTAACTGGATAATTAAGTTCTCGTTGTGTTACGGTAGTTTATGTTGACCATCTGGCGCCGCTATTTTAGTTCTAAACAATTGGGAATGTAATTAGAAACTAAGTTTAGTTCCGTAAGAACAGATTAAATGACCTACGAAGCTATTTGAGCATAAACAGAATGTCCTTAAAATACATACGAAAGTTAGATTTCAATTGTACTGACAAAGATTTGGTTCTAGAAACAGTATACTTTTGGGATGGACCGCTTACACTCATCTTTGAAAGAATTTTTTTTCTTTTGGGGGGGGGGGGGGGGCAGATCAAGACACCCAAGCTCTCAGAGGACAATGTCTAGAGGCTTCCGTTAATGAGATTAACGGAACGAAGATGAACATAACAGTGGTTATGACTCCTTCCATACATCTGGGAACAGTAAATGTTAGTGGTTTTTATTTAAGTCAGAAATAAAAGCCCCAGTCCTAAGCAGCTTTAAAATCTCTTGTACTTAAAACCCTCAACTTTGTATTTAAGGTTGTACTTAACGTTCCAAATACACTAAGACAGTTATTCTTACGCCAATCTTATAAGCGATTCATTTTCCACCTACACAACCATTTCACACTAATCCTTATTCAACAGATGTTTTTTCTTAAGAGTAAAAAAAATTGCCAAAATATTTTAAATCTTAAAAGAACAACCCACCAGGTCGTTTTACCTCAAAGCTGCATACAATGGGATAAACGGCTACGTCACAAGTGCCCAGAAGGCTCAGGTGTTTGGGGACCCACTGGAACAACTGTTGGGAGACAGATAACGCCATCGAACGTGTTCTTTAACGTGCACAGGATAGGCTCTCCCGCACACGAGGGTCACGGCTTAACATCATATCCGACGGATGGTTAATCTTTTCAAGATAATCCTATTGACCCTACTGACCGTGGGTAGGGAGTTTTGCAGAGATAAATCTCGACGCTGACCCAGCTAAGACTCGAACCTAGGAGCCGCAGGTTACGATACAACCGAGTACCCACAACAGCCTACAACGAAACTTATTAGAACCAACATAAGGTCCGAAATTAAATTTTTACTTGGAAATTAAGGTTTAAGAATTAACCACCACTCTCCAAAACCACCAATACTCTAAAATAGAATTCTTAAACAACAAACTTACAATTGCAGTGACGAACACTAAAACCAATCTAAAACAAAAAAAAAAGTTAAAATCTTTAAAAAAGTACACCACACGGCCTAGGTCCAAGGAAAGCAAGCGAAATTACAACCTGAGAAATTCTTTTTATATTCTTTCAAGATGTGCAAACCTGGCAATGAGAGAATCATCACGCGCAGCTACGTAACGAACTTTCTTGCTCAAGTAAACAAATCGCTTGACACTGGCTTTGTGAGATTTGCATAAAACTGTTTGACTCAAGTTGGATTTGCATCGGATGAAAATTCTTGTATCAAACAGATCACAACTCTGAAGCCAAAAAAAATTGATCCAGGAATTTTGAACAAATCTTTAGAATAAGAATGGGTTGGGTTGTTTTAACTCTGAGCGGCACTTTTTTGCACACCATGGGCTAAATGGCCAGGTCACATGGACCCCGAAGGCTCAGAGAAGGTTGGAGGAGGGGACCCACTGGAACAGCTGTTGGGAGACAGATGGTAGCCTCCCGACAAGGCCAGCCAGCGTGTTCTTTAATGTTGGATTGTTTTACATCTGAACGACACTTTTTTGCACACCATGGGCTAAATGGCCAGGTCACAAGGACCCCAAAAGCTCAGAGAAGGTTGTGGGAGGAAACCCACTGGAACAGCTGTTGAGAGACAGATGATAGCCTCCCGTCAAGGCCATCCAGCGTATTCTTTAACGTGGAAAGGGGATGGCTCTCTCTGGTATGCGGGACCACGGCTTAAAGTCCCATCCGACGGACGACGGCCTTTCCAAGCCCATCGGTGTCCCATAATGATCGTGGGCAGGGCGGGGAATTTTGATAAGTATTTTGAACGCCAGACAAAGGAGAGGAATGAGTTTGACGTGCTTATCAGCACACAACAGGCAGATCCGTAACCATCTGACAGCAATACGGATGAATGATTAAAGAATAGTCATTAAAATAAGAACATTATTTGGGACCAGTCGCAAATATTTGCGCTGGCATTCCTAAAGGCCAGGGGTTGCCTCAGTTGATAGGACATCAGGGAATTAATCTGCAGTTCCCAGGTTCGAGTCCCACATTGGCCAGCATTGAGTGAGGCACGGGTGGTTCAGTCGGTAGTGCGTCAGGTTCGTAATCTTTAGTTTCCAGGTTCGAGTCCCAGCTGAATCAGCGTTGAGATTTTATCTCCGCAAAATTCCCCGCCCTGCCCACAGTCAGTAAGAAACATCGATGGTTTGGAAAGGTCGCAGTCCGTCGGATGGGACGTTAATCCGTGTAGCCGTGTGCGGGAGAGCCATACACTGTGCACGCTAAAGAACACGCTGGATGGCCTTGACGGGAGGCTACCATCTGTCTCCCAATAGCTGTTCCAGTGGGTCCCCTCCCCCAACCTTCTCTGATCCTTCGGGGTCCTTGTGACCTGGCCATTTAGCCCATGGTGTTCAAAAAGGTGCCGCTCAGAGGTAAAACAACCCAACGTTAAAGAACACGCTGGATGGCCTTGACGGGAGGCTACCATCTGTCTCCCAATAGCTGTTCCAGTGGGTCTCTTCCCCCAACCTTCTCTGATCCTTCGGGGTCCTTGTGACCTGGCCATTTAGCCCATGGTGTACAAAAAGGTGCCGCTCAGAGGTAAAACAACCCAACGTTAAAGAACACGCTGGATGGCCTTGACGGGAGGCTACCATCTGTCTCCCAATAGCTGTTCCAGTGGGTCTCCTCCCCCAACCTTCTCTGAGCCTTCGGGGGTCCTTGTGACCTAGCCATTTAGCACATGGTGTACAAAAAGGTGCCGCTCAGAGGAAAAACAACCCAACGTTAAAGAACACGCTGGATGGCCTTGATAGGAGGCTACCATCTGTCTCCCAACAGCTGTTCCAGTGGGTCCCCTCCCCCAACCTTCTCTGAGCCTTCGAGGTCCTTGTGACCTGGCCATTTAGCCCATGGTGTGCAAAAACGTGCCGCTCAGAGGTAAAACAACCCAACCCAGCAAGCTTGAGATCATCTCTGCTAAACTCTAGCCCTCAGTCAGAAAGGGGTGCCAATGATCTTGGATAAGCCCTTGTTTTATGCTTTAAATAAAGGAAAATTTATTTTAAATTTCTGTGAAGTTTCAGTTTATTTATTTCACGCAAAGAAAAATATTCAAACACTGTCAAGGCCATCCGTCTCTTTAACAGCTCTACAACATTCTATGTGTTGCCGCCTAACACAGCAACCACGACAAACCCCGGTTCCGTCTTTCGACTCTACCAGTTAATGGAATGCCGTGAACGTTTGCTGTGAACGGTAACTGGAGCGTGTATAGTTGCTGTACACGCTCCAGATATTTTTTCTGAATTCTGTAATCACGTGACACGAAGGATGCCAGATCACTAATTTCTAAAAAAAATCGTTGCCAGATATTTTTTCTGAATTCTGTAATCAACCATGGTGTTCGGATACTTTTTTGAGCGACTGTAGGTGGTCATATTATTTTGATACTTGATCGTGTGGGATCACTCACGGAAATATTGAGCGTGTGCAGTTACCGTTCACAGCAAACTGGAGCGTGTACAGTAACTGCACACGCTCCAGTTTGCTGTGAACGGTAACTGGAGCGTGTACAGTTGCTGTACACGCTCCAGATATTTTTCCGGAATTCTGTAATCACGTGACACAAAGGTTGCCAGACCACTAATTTCTAAAAAAATCGTTGCCCGATATTTTTTCTGAATTCTGTAATCAATCATAGTGTTCGGATACTTTTTTGAGCGACTGTACCTGCTGTCGGGGGCAAGGCTACACCATATAGATGCATCTCATCTCCGACAGCCTATGGCGAACAGTCCTATAGAAGGAAAGCTCATCCATCGGTCAAGACCTGGAATTTACTCTGTTCCCCGGTTAGCCATGAACAAGGATATATAGATCCAAGTTCGCTCGGCACCCGGGGTGGAGACTCTTAGTGGGACCCAGACTTTGAAAAGGGCCCTTGCCTACTAGGGCACCACTCCGTTCTGCAGGGCCCTTGAACTGCTCCACTGAGCACCTGATTTCGTGGTCTTGACAATGTCCAATCGGGCCATGAAACTGGTCAGCAATGCCTTCGACCTCGGTTGGTCTTGGTTCTGTCCAACCGGAGTACAGTCGCTCAAAAAAGTATCCGAACACTATGATTGATGACAGAATTCAGAAAAAATATCTGGCAACGATTTTTTTAGAAATTAGTGATCTGGCAACCTTCGTGTCACGTGATTACAGAATTCAGGAAAAATATCTGGAGCGTGTACAGCAACTGTACACGCTCCAGTTATCATTCACAGCAAACTGGAGCGTGTGCAGTTACTGCACACGCTCCAGTTTGCTGTGAACGGTAACTGCACACGCTCAATATTTCCGTGAGTGAGCCCACACGATCTAGTATCAAAATAATATGACCACCTACAGTCGCTCAAAAAAGTATCCGAACACTACGGTTGATTATAGAATTCAGAAAAAATATCTGGCAACGATTTTTTTAGAAATTAGTGATCTGGCAACCTTCGTGTCAGAAGATTCCCAGATTACTAATTTCTTAAAAAAATCGTTGGCAGATATTTTTTCTGAATTCTGTAATCAACCATAGTGTTGAGATATTTTTTTGAGCATGCCAGACATGCCCTACTAACACAGACTAAAAAAACTGAAGTCATTGCCTGACCACTGCCTCAGTTATAGCTAACATGACACACAAAGTTTGTCCTGCTGGAACAGTAAATTGTACCCTAACTGCAACATCAGCTAAGAATTTACATATCTTGAAGGAACAATTATAAATTATAAATTTTATGTCATTATTAGTTTTTGAAAATCTCTTCTGATCTTGTGTCTGAAGCAGTTCCATCGATTGCCAGAGATTTGCTAATTTATATTTTTGATACCAGATGGCAGCACATTACGAGTCACTTTGAATTGTAATTAGCAGAACGCTTTGAATGAAATTGAATTTTGAAAAAATAAAACTAAAGAATTCCTAATATCAGTTATTAAACATTCTACATCACAAATATGAATTTTTTTCAGTAGTAGCCGATTAACTGTAACTACTAAAATTGTATCAAAGACAAAAATTTTGTGAATATTCTATCAATATTTTATAGTTGCAGCATCTGGTGCTAGATGGCAGCACTGTATGGAGTGTGGAATATATATTCAGCCCCATATTTAGAAAAAATGTATAGTTTACTAAATGAAGATCACAGTTATTGCTATCTAAAATGATTGAATAATATTAGTTATCAATTTAAGATACCATAAAAGTCTAAATAGTAGTAACCCGGGATACAATTCAAAATTGCTTTCTTGTGTCTCTCTACAAATTTAATTAAAATTAGCTGAGATCCGCACAGTTAATGAGTGACATTTTCTCAATTAATTTATTACCATGCGACTGAATAAAAAACAAAATGTGCACGAAACGGTTGCGGTTTTTTCCTATAAAAATTTTTGAAATCTCTAAACATCAAATCAAGCATTTTCTTAAAGTAAATATACAAATCCATTTTTAGAAGACCCAGCAATAAAATTCGGTTGCATTTAGGTACCTACTTTTGATATGTCATCACAGTATATATATATACAAATTAAAAAAAAAAATAAATACCCCTCAAGCAGCTACTTGCCACAGAGGTCTGACAGGAGCCTGTCAGTTTATATGCCAAATAGGAGATCTGAGAGGATGGCAGGACCTCAGCAGAAAAACGACACACACATCACATAGCCTAATTCCGGGGCTCGAACCCAGGTCCCTTAGATCAGGGGGGCCAAGCGTGCTAACCACTCGGCCACGTGACGACACAGTAGTTAAATTGATAAGAAATGAATGAATCTTGAAATAATCACACAATAATCAGTGGAAAAAAAATTTTAATTGCCCTTATTAAATTTGAAAATAGTACAGAGCTTGTTGTCTACGAAAAACTTTAGTGTACAGGTAAAACTAATTTGCTGTGAAGTGAGATACCAAATATTTTTTTCACCATCATAAACCTGATAACAATGATGTACTTTACCACTGAGTTATCATTGTTCCACTTCCGTGCAACCTGATATGCAAATTAACTCAGAATGTAAACCAATCACAGGGAGGAAAGTTTAAACTCCGAATGAATAAAATACTTCTGTAACATTTATTTTTAATACATTTTGTTTAGTTTTTAGGACTGTTCTGTCTTAGTAATAATTTAAATTCCTAATTTCTTGGAATTTACCAAAAAAAAGGAATAAAATGCAATTTATTACGATTTTAATTTTAAATTTTTAATCAGTTTTCAGTAATTTAAAATACATCTTATTTAGCCTTTAACTTATTTTTTGGGAGGGAACGTTCTCCTATTTTGCTAATGAATCATTCTTTTAGTTTATAATGATATTATTTAAGAATATTCAGTTTGTACGATAATTTTTAATATTTTTCGTTCAAATTCAATTATTTCGAAATTATTAAAACAAAATTATTAAAATTATTATTTTAAAAGAGCATTAAAATTTTAATTTTGCTCTCAGAAAATTGCATTTTTTTTTAAGTTTGTAGTAGTGTATAATACAAAGAATTAAATACATAATTTAGAAGTATGCATTTTTAGATATATGTTTACGATGTACTGGAGAATTATTTTCTTCTCAGTTAGGTCTGGGCTTAGTAATTTATGAAATGGTGCGAGCATGTTTCGGAAATTTGAACCTGAGATGACATCTAATTTGTCCAGGATTTCAAATGTTATTGAGAAAACCCAATTTGGATTGCCAGCTGGTTGTCAGGTGGGTCATTAAGCCGTGGTTCAGTGTAGCGGAGAACCATGTGTTCTGCACTTTGATGAATTGTTGTCTTAATCTCTTACAGCGGCCCCCTGAGTTCCCTTAACCTTCTTTCAGCTCTTGGGATCCTTGTGACCTGGTGCTGTAAAAAAGTGCTGCTTAGAGGTAAAACAGCCCAAAACAATCCATTTTTGCAGCAGTATCACAAGATCTCAGAATTTTCACTTTGAATATAATTAAAAATTATCCGAACCCAGGGCCGAACTTTGACCTATCGAGGCCTTAAGCTATGTCTAAACTAAGAGGCTCTAAGCTATGTCTAAACTAAGAGGCCATAAGCTATGGCTAAACTAAGAGGCCCTAAGCTAGGTCTAAACTAAGAGGCCACAAGCTATGGCTAAATTAAGAGGCCCTAAGCCATGGCTAAACTAAGAGGCCCTAAGCTATGGCTAAATTAATATGCCCTAAACAATGGCTAAACTAAGAGGCCTTAAGCTATGGCTAAACTAAGAGGCCCTAAGCCATGGCTAAATTAAGATGCCCTAGACCATGGTTAAACTAAGATGCCCTAAACCATGGCTAAACTAAGAGGCCCTAAGACATGGCTAAACTAAGAGGCCCTAAACTATGGCTAAACTAAAAGGCCTTAAGCCATGGCTAAACTAAGAGGCCCTAAGCTATGGCTAAATTAATATGCCCTAAACAATGGCTAAACTAAGAGGCCTTAAGCTATGGCTAAACTAAGAGGCCCTAAGCTATGGCTAAACTAAGAGGCCCTAAACCATGGCCAAATTAAGAGGCGCTAAGCTATGGCTAAATTAAGAGGCCCTAAACAATGGCTAAACTAAGAGGCCTTAAGCTATGGCTAAACTAAGAGGCCCTAAGCCATGGCTAAATTAAGATGCCCTAGACCATGGTTAAACTAAGATGCCCTAAACCATGGCTAAACTAAGAGGCCCTAAGACATGGCTAAACTAAGAGGCCCTAAGACATGGCTAAACTAAGAGGCCCTAAACTATGGCTAAACTAAAAGGCCTTAAGCCATGGCTAAACTAAGAGGCCCTAGCTATGGCTAAATTAATATGCCCTAAACAATGGCTAAACTAAGAGGCCTTAAGCTATGGCTAAACTAAGAGGCCCTAAGCCATGGCTAAACTAAGAGGCCCTAAGCTATGGCTAAACTAAGAGGCCCTAAACCATGGCCAAATTAAGAGGCGCTAAGCTATGGCTAAATTAAGAGGCCCTAAGCCATGGCTAAACTAAGAGGCCTTAAACTACGGGTAAATTAAGAGGCCTTAAGCCATGGCTAAACTAAGAGGCCTTAAATTATGGATAAATTAAGAGGCTTTAAGTAATGGCTAAACTAAGAGGCCTTAAGCTACGGAAAAATAAGAGACTCAACTATATATTTAAGAGGCTTTATGCTATGACAAGTTTGAGGTCCTAAAAATTCGAAAGTCGAATTGTATATTTATTATTCTGATTCTAGGGAAGACTATAAAAAAAAAACATGGTGAAAATATTATACTGGAATTAGCATACAATTATAACTATGTAAAGCTAAGAAGAATAATGCAATAAATTAATTTAAATGTAAATTGAGGTCCCTTATATCGTGAAGCCCTAAGCTGTAGCTTAATTAGCTTATACGTAAGTCCGGCCCTGTCCGAACAATAACTAGATTTTAAAAAGCTACTGTAAGATGTTCAAATTGTGAAATATTAATACTTTATGGTAATGAAAAATCACTTTGTGATGAGTATTATTTTTTTAATTATTTAACAGTTTTTTAATGCTGATATAATTTTTAATAGAGATTGATTAACCTTAAGTAATAATTTTAAAGAAGATTTTGTGTAAATTGAACTGGGAAATATTAACATCATTATTCAGGTTTATTTAGCAGACGTTGATCGAACTTCGAATGTAATATCTGTTGCCACTTGCAAAATTGACTTTTTCCCGAAATGTTATCAACCGCCTGTAAAAATAAATTAGAACAAAATTAATCCATTTTTATAACATTATTTATTAATATTTATTTTAAACCGAAAGTGTTATAAAATACCACACATATTTAATTTAAGCACAAATGAAATTATACATGTCGATAATTACAGTAGATTGAAAACGAATTTAGTAGAATATCTTGGATAAAATTCTATAACTTTACTGAAGTTGTTTAGTGACTTTTTTTGGTGAATTGTTTGCACTTCATCTATTTTTATGTAAAATTGATGTTCAACAGATCATATGTATTTTTATTATATTAACGCTTTATCTACATGCAGATTAGCTACTCAGCTTTGTAGGTATAAAATATGTAGTATTGTATTATACATTAGGTCAGTGGTTCTCAACCTTTTATGCTTCACGTACAGTCGCTCAAAAAAGTATCCAAACTCTATGGTTGATTACAGAATTGGAAGAAATACATGGCAACGATTTTTTTAGAAATTAGTGATCTGGCAGCCTCCGTGTCACGTGACACAAAGGTTGCCAGATCACTAATTTCTAAAAAAATCATTGCCAGATTTTTTTCTCAATTCTGTAATCAACCATAGCGTTCGGATACTTTTTTGAGTGACTGTGCCCCCTGGAAATGTGTGTGTTACTGGGGTACCCCTTGTATAGATAGATAAAACTATAGTTATAGTATAACAATGGGAATAAAATAAAACATATATATCAGTGGTTCTCAACCTTTTATGCTTCACGTACCCCCTGGAAATGTGTATGTTACTGGCGTACCCCTTGTATAGATAGATAAAACTATAGTTATAGTATAACAATGGGAATAAAATAAAACATCTATATCAGTGGTTCTCAACCTTTTATGCTTCACGTACTCCCTGGAAATGTGTATGTAACTGGCGTACCCCTTGTATAGATAGATAAAACTATAGTTGTAGTATAACGATGGGAATAAAATAAACATATACATCAGTGGTTCTCAACCTTTTATGCATCGCGTACCCCCTGGAAATATGTATGTAACTGGCGTACCCCTTGTATAGATAGATAAATCTATAGTTATAGAATAACAATGGGAATAAAATGAAACATATATATCAGTGGTTCTCAGCCTTTTATGCTTTACGTACCCCCTGGAAATGTGTATGTAACTGGCGTACCCCTTGTATAGATAGATAAAACTATAGTTATAGTATAACAATGGGAATAAAATAAAACATATATATCAGTGGTTCTCAACCTTTTATGCTTCACGTACCCCCTGGAAATGTGTATGTAACTGGCGTACCTCTTGTATAGATAGATAAAACTATAGTTATAGTATAACAATGGGAATAAAATAAAACATATATATCAGTGGTTCTCAACCTTTTATGCTTTACGTACCCCCTGGAAATGTGTATGTAACTGGCGTACCCCTTGTATAGATAGATAAAACTATAGTTATAGTATATCAATGGGAATAAAATAAAACATATATAATGCATTAAATTTTGTATTCATAAATTACATATATCGATAAACACAAAAAATGACATTTTTGCACAGCAGTGTTGCCAATTTAGCGACTTTGTTACCAGATCTAGCGACTTTTGAACTCTCACGGCGTACCCCAAAAAATTTTACCCTAATTTCAGAACCCCTAGTCTACAGGAATGGATTGTTATATATATGTTTGTTTTAATTCATGTTTCTTTTTCCTCGTTGGTGTTTGGTTTTCTGTCTTTAATTATGTCTTCATTTTCATTATACGAATTTTATTCTTTAATTAACCTGTCAGTGTGCTATTAACCACATTAAAAATTTTAATAATAATTTTATTTAATTTTTATATAATATTTTTAAATTTAAAAGAATTTTATTTTTTTTTTCAATTTTAAATTTTTTTTATTTTTTTTCAATTTTAAAAGAATTTTAATATTTTTTCAATTTTAAACTAATTTGATTTATTTATTTTCTGAAAATGAATGGAATTCTTTTAAAATTAAAAATTAACGCATAAAAATTTAATAATTTTTTAAAAATAATTTTTAATAATTTTTAAAATAATAACAATCATTTTAAATTAAATTTTAAAATAATAGTTTAAGTCAGGCGTGTCCAACCTGCGGCCCACAAAATCGTAAAGTTTACGTGTTTACGACATAAGCTTTCAACATGGTTATGGGATTTTCAGCGAGTTTTTGATATGCTACTAGTTTCACGTTGACCTTTTTTTTTAATTTTATAATAAAAAACATAAGAAAATAAATGAAGTTTTATTATTCATTTACATTAACTATATTATATATTTTATGTCGGCCCAAAACAATTCATCCTCATTCAATGCGGCCCAGGGAAGTCAAAAGGTTGGACACGCCTGGTTTAAGTGTTAATGTTCTATGATTCTGAATTACAATATTTTTAATAATGCGTTAGGAAAAAAAAATTCTCTAGGGAAAAAAAAAAATTTACGAGCCAGCCAGGATTCGAACCTGGAATCTTCTGATCCGTAGTCAGACGCGTTATCCGTTGCGCCACTGGCCCGTGTTTCAGAACGCCACTTATTTACCTATGTGATCAATAGCTAAGATAGCGAGTTCTGAGAGTTGTACAGGAATTTTGCGGTGAATATTCGTTTAGAGATATTTTCTCCAATATATATATATTGATCAAATGGATTTTAATTAAAGCAACATGCTTTATATTAGAGGGCGCTGATTCTTACTGACGCAGATATCCTCTGATTTACGTGATACTTGCATTTCTAAATGAGGTGGAATTTTTGTTGCTAGTAAATAAAAAAATAAATACCCCCTTAAGCAGCTGCTTGCCACAGAGGTCTGACAGGAGCCTGTCAGTTTATATGCCAGAGTAGAAGGTCTGACAGGATGGCAGGACCTCAGCAGAAAAACAACACGAACATTCATGCCTTACCCGGGGCTTGAACCCAGGTCCCGTAGATCAGTAGCGAAGCGCGCTAACCACTCGGCCACGGGACGGCTCCGTTGCTAGTACAGTCGCTCAAAAAAGTATCCGAACACTATGGCTGATTACAGAATTCAGAAAAAATATCTGGCAACGATTTTTTTTCAGAAATTTAATCGTTGCCAGATATTTTTTCTGAATTCTGTAATCGACCACAGTGTTCGGCTACTTTTTTGAGCGACTGTAGGTGGTCATATTATTTTGATACTAGATCGTGTGGGCTCACTCACGGAAATATTGAGCGTGTGCAGTTACCTTTCACAGCAAACTGGAGCGTGTGCAGTAACTGCACACGATCCAGTTTGCTGTGAACGGTAACTGGAGCGTGTACAGTTGCTGTACACGCTCCAGATATTTTTCCTGAATTCTGTAATCACGTGACACGAAGGTTGCCAGATCACTAATTTCTAAAAAAAAAAAATCGTTGCCAGATATTTTTTCTGAATTCTGTAATCAACCATAGTGTTCGTATACTTTTTTGAGCGACTGTAGATGGTCATATTATTTTGATACTAGATCGTGTGGGCTCACTCACGAAAATATTGAGCGTGTGCAGTTACCGTTCACAGCAAACTGGAGCGTGTGCAGTAACTGCACACGATCCAGTTTGCTGTGAACGGTAACTGGAGCGTGTACAGTTGCTGTACACGCTCCAGATATTTTTCCTGAATTCTGTAATCACGTGACACATAGGTTGCCAGATCACTAATTTCTAAAAAACAAAAATGGTTGCCAGATATTTTTTCTGAATTCTGTAATCAACCATAGTGTTTGGATACTTTTTTGAGCGACTGTACCAATAACTTTGTAATCGAAGGCTTACCTAGTGAAACACTTCGCCTACATGCATTTTTTTTCCGCATGAAACTATTTGAGTTTTATTTAATTTCGACCAATATTATTTATTACCAGTGACGAAACTGTAACGTAAGGGCACAAAATTAAGAAGTTTAGCAGAGATCGTGTTCGCCGAAGCAAAAATTCAGAAAGGAAAAGTAATTTTATTCCAGTCACGGTTTTATTGAACTGAAAATTGGCATTTCAAAACTACATTATAAGAACAAAATAAAACAATTCACATTTTAAATAGAATAAAAAAATTGAATTAAAAAATTTTATAAATAAATATCCCCTCAAGCAGCTGCTTGCCACAAGGTCTTACAGGAGCGTGTAAGTAGAAGTTCTCTGAGGATGGTGAGGACCCGGGGTTCGAACCCAGGTCGCTTAGATCAGTAACCAAGCGCGCTTGATTAATTAAATCTTTAATTGGATTATTTTACCTCTGAACGGCACAATGAGCTAAATGGCCAGGTCACAGGGACCCAAGAGGTTGGGGGAAGGGACCCACTGAAACAGATGTTGGGAGATTGATGGTAGCCTCCCATCAAGGCCATCCAGCGTGTTCTTTAACGTGCACAGGGAGTTTTGCGAAGATAAATCTCAACTACTGGCCTAGTTGGGACTCGAACCTGGGAACTACGAATTACGAGCCTGATGCGCGACCGATTGAGCCAACCTCCAGCTGGGACTCGAACCTGGGAACTACGAATTACGAGCCTGATGCGCTACCGATTGAGCCAACCTCCAGCTGGGACTCAAACCTGGGAACTACGAATTACGAGCCTGATGCGCGACCGATTGAGCCAAACTCCAGCTGGGACTCGAACCTGGGAATTACGAATTACGAGCCTGATGCACTACCGATTGAGCCAACCTCCAGCTGGGACTCGAACCTGGGAACTGCGAATTACGAGCCTGATGCGCTACCGATTGAGCCAACCTCCAGCTGGGACTCGAACCTGGGAACTACGAATTACGATCCTGATGCGCTACCAATTGAGCCAACCTCCAGCTGGGACTCGAACCTGGGAACTACGAATTACGAGCCTGATGCACTACCGATTGAGCCAACCTCCAGCTGGGACTCGAACCTGGGAACTACGAATTACGAGCCTGATGCGCTACCGATTGAGCCAACCTCCAGCTGGGACTCGAACTTGAGAACTACGAATTACGAGCCTGATGCGCTACCGATTGAGTCAACCTCCAGCTGGGACTCGAACCTGGGAACTACGAATTACGAGCCTGATGCTCTCCGATTGAGCCAACTCAAGCTGGGACTCGAACCTGAGAACTACGAATTACGAGCCTGATGCGCTACCGATTGAGTCAACCTCCCACCTTCATCAGTGGAGGCAACATCGTTTTAAGTTTTCCCCATACCTTCTAGTGGATTTTCAAAAAAAAGTTTTCCTAATGCTTTTGATAAATATATACATATATTTATTTCTATCTGTGCTTACTTTGTCGACTGCAGTTTCCATAGTTCCAATGGACCATGGACCATGGATTAAATTAGATTTATATTGATTTATATTGAGTTATCGAAGTATCCGCCCGAAACTTTTGCAATTATTGAGCCCGAGTTCGATTTCGACAAATAATTTCTCTGACTCATCATAAGACATATATATATATACAGAAATATATTCCCTAATCACTCATTTTATTTTTATATTATTAACTTCAACCATTCTAAGACAAAATTAAAATATTTATTATATTTGGAAGCAAAAATGTGATAAATTTTCGCAATCAGCCATTCATTTATTAAGGATAAAGAATACGTAAAAAAATTACAAAGATTCTCGTGGTGCTTCATTTTAATAAATGTTAATACACAATGGGGTTTAGCCCATTGTGTATTATCAGCTTTTGGGTTTAGCCCATTGGTGGGGGTTTAGCCCATTGTGAGCAAAAACGTGCTGCAATGGGTTTAGCCCATTGTGGGCAAAAACATGCTGCTCAACAGAAAAACAAGCGAACCTAACAGCAGTTCAGTGGATCCCATTCTCTAACTTGGAGTCTTTGTGACCTGGTCATTTAGGCTTGTAATCTGCAGTTCCCAGGTTCGAGTCCCAACTGGGTCAGCGTTGAGATTATCTCCGCAAAATCCCTTCCTGCCCACGTTCAGTAGGGGACACCGATGGGTTTGGAAAGCTGCCGTCCATGGGATAGGACATTAAGCCGTGGCCCCGTGTGCGGAAGAGCCATACACTATGCACGTTAAAGAACACACTGGATGGCCTTGACGGGAGGTTACCATCTGTCTCCTAACAGCTGTTCCAGTAGGATCCCTCCTCCAACCTTCTCTGAGCCTTCGGGGTCCATGTGACCTGGCCATTTAGCCCATGGTGTGCCAAAAAGTGCCGCTCAGAGGTAAAACAAACCAATGTTAAAGAACACGCTGGATGGCCTTGACAGCAGGCTACCATCTGTCTCCCAACAGCTGTTCCAGTGGGTCCACTCCCCCAACCTTCTCTGAACCTTTCGGGTCCTTGCGACCTGGCTATTTAGCCCACGGTGTGCCAAAAAGTGCCCCTCAGAGGTAAAACAACACAATCTGGTCATTTAGCTCACTGTATGAAAATTATACCTCACATCCAAGGGGCTAGGATAGCTCAGTCGGTAACGCTCCAGTCTCATAATCTGCATTTCCCAGGTTACTGTCGTAGCTGAGTCAGCGTGGAGATTTATCTCCACAAAACTCCCGCTGTGCCCTGAGTCAGTAGGGGACACTGATGGGCTTGGAAATGTTACCGTCCGTCTTATGGGATATTAAGATGTGACCCTGTGTATGGGAGCGCCATATCCTTGCACATTACGGACGGGGGTGCTCAGTCGGTAGCGCGCCAGGCTCGTAATCTGTAGTTCCCAGGTTCGAGTCCCAGCTGGGTCAGCGTTGAGATTTATCTCCGCAAAATTCCCCCCCCCCTTCCCACGGTCAGTAGGGGACACCGATGGGCTTGGAAAGGCCGCCGTCCGTCGGATGGGACGTTAAGCCGTGGCCCCGTGTGCGGGAGAGCCATACCCTGTGTACGTTAAAGAACACGCTTGATGGCCTTGACGGGAGGCTACCATCTGTCTCTCAACAGCTATTCCAGTGGGTCCCTTCACCCAACCTTCTCTGAGCCTTCGGGGTCCATTGACCTGGCCATTTAGCCCATTATGCGTAAATAATGCCGCTTAGAGGTAAAACAACTAACCGAACCAACCCCAAACTTCTTTGAACCTCTGGGGTCCTTGCGGATTTATCATGTTCATTCAGCCCATTGTGGGCAAAAAAGCGCAACTCAGAGGGAAAAAGAACCCAACTCACCCCTAACATCCGGCAGAGGGTGACCTTTCCAAGCTCACCTTTGTCCTCGGGTTTAGTGGATATAAATCTCGAATCTGGCACAGGTGAGACTCGAACCTGGTAGCTGCAGATTAAGAACCTGGCATACTACCAACTTAGCCACGCCCTCGCCCCAAAAAATTCGGAATTGAATGGATTTAATACAGTGGACCCCCGATATAACGCGCATGTCGGGCGGGAAACAACACCCGCGTTATAAGGTGAACCGTGTTATACCGAGCGGCGCGGTGGCGACACAATAAATTTCACACTGTAAGCTTTTCTTTTACTCATCATGCATACAATAATTAAACACTATTCAAAATACATGCAGGATACTCAATACGCAGTAACAATAAAATGCGATACTCACTAACGCCGCACGGACCTGTATAAACATGTTTGAACTTATCGCGAACATCGCCCGCGCTATAACGAGTGCGCGGTATAGCGAGCAGCGCTATAACGAAGGTCCAATGTATAATTTTTGAGATATTCTTCAGTGAAATTTCTTCTTGTTCCGAAATAATTCGCATCCTCTCATCCTTTCCAGTTTCAACAGTACAAATTCCAGCGATACGACAAAAGTCACTTGCTACCTGAAAGTAAATATAAATTATTTGTGATAAATAAATCCATCACACATATACTTTTATAACATTTTATCTCTCACTGAATTATAAGTCAAGCGAAAACAATTTTGCTTAGACAACAACAAAATGGAACGTGCAATTCGAAAAAAATATATATATTTTGTATGGAAACATCAAATGACTCTCGCTTTTAAGCCTTATCTGAGAAAAAAAATAGTTTCTTATCAAGTCCTCAACTCCAAAAAAATGAAGTATTTATGTTTCTTCTAAACGTTTTCGTACGTGTAAGTAGCTCTCTAAAGTACTTACCTAAGTAGCAGATATTTTTCTATTGTTCCTGTAAAATTCCACAATCTTTTTACTATTCAACAACTCTACCCAAATCGTTTCTAGCAGTAGTACGACTTCTTCCAATATGTGAGTGTTAAAAACCTGTTCGTGGCTTTCAGCTGCTTAAAATGCTGCACTTGACGTCTGAGTTCATGATGTTACATTAATTCATACTTAAAAACTCTTTGCTCATTTTTTGAGCGAGTAGGAACACATTCCCACGGCCGGTCCCTCAGAATTCTTTAAAAGCTCGTCGAACTTAAAGATAACCATTTCAACTCAGTATCCAAAATCTGGCTGTCATTACTCAAGAAAATATCACTCGACCATAAAAAATACTGCACTTTTATCAGCTTGATGTTACTAGTTTTTTGTGCATGAAAAAAAAAAAGGAGCAATGATTTCAAGACTTCCAAACGATGTAGGTTATGAAAGTAAAATTTTGTTTGGGTAAGTCATAGTACTCCTCATCATGTGTGGGTTGGGTTGTTTTACCTCTGAGCGGCACTTTTTTGCACACCATGGGCTAAATGGCCAGGTCATGGACCCCGAAGGCTCAGAGAAGGTTGGGGACCCACTGGAACAGCTGTTGGGAGACAGATGGTAGCCTCCCGTCAAGGCCATCCAGCGTGTTCTTTAACGTGCACAGGGTATGGCTTTCCCGCACACGGGGCCACGTCTTAACGTCCCATCCGACGGACGGCGGCCTTTCCAAGCCCATCGGTGTCCCTACTGACCGTGGGCAGGGCGGGGAATTTTGCGGAGATAAATCTCGACGTTGACCCAGTTGGGACTCGAACCTGGAAACTACAGATTACGAGCCTGGCGCGCTACCGACTGAGCCACCCTCATCACGTGTGGAAGATTGGTGTGTTTAGTATTATTTATTACCTGAAATATTCGTAATATCTGAGGTTACAATGGAACGACCTTTATTTGGGGACGTATAAAAACATTGACCCCAAAATAAGGGTAAACAAAGCAAAATTCTTGATGTCAGTGAAGATTCAGACCTGTAACCTGATCAAAGCAACATGGCGGGCTTTAGCATTTTTAGAGGGAAGAAGAGGCTAAAGAATTTTTATCAATATAACTGGAGATGTGAGTTTATTACAAAAGTATAGCATATTTTGTTATGGCAACAACCCAAATGTAAAAGAATTCCTGTGGGCTTTACTAGAGGTCCTGTATAGTTAGAGGCTGGCCTTCTTCTTCTTATACATTTCACATCTAATCTGGACCTATTTGTAAAGTGGGCCTCGGCCCTATTATCATCAGGTCCTGTATAGTTAGAGGCTGGCTTTCTTCTTCTCATACATTTCACATCTAATCTGGACCTATTTGTAAAGTGGGCCTCGGCCCTATTATCATCAGGTCCTGTATAGTTAGAGGCTGGCTTTCTTCTTCTTATACATTTCACATCTAATCTGGACCTATTTGTAAAGTGGGCCTCGGCCCTATTATCATCAGGTCCTGTATAGTTAGAGGCTGGCTTTCTTCTTCTCATACATTTCACATCTAATCTGGACCTATTTGTAAAGTGGGCCTCGGCCCTATTATCATCAGGTCCTGTATAGTTAGAGGCTGGCTTTCTTCTTCTTATACATTTCACATCTAATCTGGACCTATTTGTAAAGTGGGCCTCGGCCCTATTATCGTCAGGTCCTTAGAGGCTGGCCATTTCGATGATTCACTGCCATTGATTGATTGAGTCACGTGGTTTATGGACGCCATATTTTGTCGTACCGTGAACCGAAAACCCCTGACCTAGAGTGTGTGTACCAAGTTAAAACTTCTCAGATGTTATAGTTTTATACATTTCTATCACTTTTTTTTGTCTATAAAAGCGTCCATATTTTTTTATGAATGTCTCACTGCGCTCCATATGGGTGCAAAAATTTCACTCAAAGAAATAAATTAATGAACATTTTTTCCGAGAAACTCCCTCAGAAGATGACAATCGGCTGCAAAAATGAAACGAGCTAACTGAAACCAACAAATTATTTCATTTAAGGTTAGTTTGAAAAACGAGCTAATTTTTGAACTTTGTCGTATGTCTATACCAATATTTGTTCGTCTGTCTGTCTGTCTGTCTGTTAACTATTGTCTGCCCATCTGTCTTTCCACCTGTCTATCCGTCTACAGACAATCAACTTTTTCTTTTTACTTTTAACGCTAAATGAAAAATTCTTTTTGGGTTGGATAATTTGCAATTTTGCAAAATTTCAATAACTTTAACAGCGCTCTCTAGCGGTGGAAAAAGATGGCAAATGCTAAAATTTCAAACGAATATTGCAAGCAAACTATCTACACTGGAATTCCGAAATTATGGTAGTAGAGTGTTATATGGTCAGAAGGTTTACAATGGCAACAAGGCTTTGTATTCTTAGCCAAAAGCGTAGGGGGGGGGGGTGCGAAAACGAAACTTTTTTTTATTTGAAGAGATAAACGAAACAGTATTTTTTTTACATGCACTAACAAAATATAGCCGTCCCATGGCTGAGTGGTTAGCGCGCTTGGCTACTTATCTGAGGGACCTGGGTTCGAGCCCCGGGTAAGGCATGGATGTATGTGTCGTTTTTCTGCTGAGGTCCTGCCATCCTCTCAGACCTTCTACTACGGCATATATACTGACAGGCTCCTGTCAGACCTCGGTGGCAAGCAGCTGCTTGAGGGGGTATTTATTTATTTAACAAAATATTAAAATTTACATTTTCCGAATCCCCATCAGTTGCAATTTCCACTGTTAGAGAGTGCTAAAAAGAAATACCCCCTCAAGCAGCTGCTTGCCACAGAGGTCTGACAGGAGCCTGTCAGTTTAATACGCCATAGTAGAAGGTCTGTGAGGATGGCGGGACCCCAGCAGAAAAACAGCACACGCATCCATGCCTTACCCAGGGCTCGAACCCAGGTCCCGTAGATCAGTGGGGCGGGGGTGGCTCAGTCGGTAGTGCGCCGGGCTCGTAATCTGTAGTTCCCAGGTTCGAGTCCCAGCTGGGTCAGCGTTGAGATTTATCTCCGCAAAATTCCCCGCCCTGCCGACGGTCAATAGGGGACACCGATGGGCTTGGAAAGGCCGCCGTCCGTCGGATGGGATGTTAAGCCGTGGCCCCGTGTACGGGAGAGAGCTACCCTATGCACGTTAAAGAGCCTTCGGGGTCCATGTGATCTGGCTATTTAGCCCATGGTGTGCAAAAAAGTGCCGCTCAGAGGTAAAACAACCGAACCCAACTGTAGATCAGTAGCCAAGCGTGCTAACCACTCGGCCACGGGACGGCTAGAGAGTGCTAAAGGTGGTAAATAAAGCTCGAAAGACGGTCTCTAGTGGTTGAAAGAAAGCTGGGAAATGCCAATTTTTTAAATGAATATTGTAAACGATCTATTTTTGATAGAAACGTAGATTTTTGTCATAGAGTGTAATGATCAAGTGGTTTACATAAATAGTAATGATTTGTCACGTTGGTAAAATGGAACTTTTTCTGCTTTAAGAGATAAATGAACATTTTTGGTGTTTTTATAGGTTGGGTTGTTTTACCTCTGAGCGGCACTATTTTTGCACACCATGGGCTAAATGGCCAGGTAACATGGACCCCGAAGGCTCAGAGAAGGATGGGGGAGGGGACCCACTGGAACAGCTGTTGGGAGACAGATGGTAGCCTCCCATCAAGGCCATCCAGCGTGTTCTTTAACGTGCACAGGGTATAGCTCTCCCGCACACGGGGCCACGGCTTAACGTCCCATCCGACGGACGGCGGCCTTTCCAAACCCATTGGTGTCCCCTACTGACCGTGGGCAGGGCGGGGAATTTTGCGGAGATAAATCTCAACGCTGACCCAGCTGGGACTCGAACCTGGGAACTACAGATTACGAGCCTGGCGCGCTACCGACTGAGCCACCCCCGCCCCTTTTTATAGGTATTAACAAAATATTAGTAGTGTATTTTCCCAATTATGCATTAATTCGAATTTCCACTGTCAGAGTGTACTGAAAGTGTAAAATAACTAGAAGAAAGCATAGCCTCTGGTGCATATGGCAATCTCGTTTTCAAAGAGTTGGGTTGGGTTGTTTTACCTCTGAGCGGCACTTTTTTGCACACCATGGGCTAAATGGCCAGGCCACATGGACCCCGAAGGCTCAGAGAAGGTTGGGGGAGGGGACCCACTGGAACAGCTGTTGGGAGACAGATGGTAGACTACCGTCAAGTCCATCCAGCGTGTTCTTTAACGTGCACAGGGTATGGCTCTCCCGCACACGGGGCCACGGCTTAACGTCCCATCCGACGAACGGCGGCCTTTTTAAGCCCATCGGTGTCCCCTACTGACCGTGGGCAGGGCGGGGAATTTTGCGGAGATAAATCTCAACGCTGACCCAACTGGGACTCGAACCTGGGAACTAGCAGATTACGAACCTGGCGCGCTACCGACTGAGCCATCCCCACCCTAAACTGATAGGCTCCTGTCAGACCTCTGTGGGAAGCAACTGCTTGAGAGGTTATTTTTTTTTAAATGTATGATGGGACAAAATGCACAGAGTAGTATTTTATTAATTATAGAACATAAAAAGTATTTGTCTTTTAGTTCTTAAATTTAAAATTTTCTTTTCTCTTATTTCTCTGAAAATAGTGGCCAAACCATTGTTGTCAGTAGAATTTCTACCTACCATAACAGAATTCTACAGCCGAAATTTTTATCACAGAGAGATCACTAGAAACATTCATTAAAAGTTTTGCTGTTTGGATATTTAGTGATCTCTAATGATATAAGTTAAAAGAGCCTTTGAAAATGCAAATTATGTTTTATTAGTAAACAACTAAAAAAGAGATTTCCATTTATCTCTTAAAACCGTTCTGTTTGCTACCTACCTTGGGCGTATGGGTTGGGTTGGTTGGATTGTTTTACTTCTGAGCGGCACTTTTTTTGCACACCATGGACTAAATGGCCAGGTCACATGGACCCCGAAGGCTCAGAGAAGGTTGGGGGAGGAGACCCACTGGAACAGCTGTTGGGAGACAGATGGTAGACTCCCGTTAAGGCCATCCGGCTTGTTCTTTAACGTGCGCAGGGTATGGCTCTCGCGCACACGGGGCCACGGCTTAACGTCTCATACAATGGACGACGGCCTTTTCAAGCCCATCGGTGTCCCCTACTGACTGTGGGCAGTGCGGCGAATTTTGCGGAGATAAATCTCAACGCTGACCCAGCTGGGACTCGAGCCTGGGAACTACAGATTACGAGCCTGGCGCGCTACTGATTGAGCCACCCCCGCCCCGGGCGTATGGGTCAATGCATTGTCGTCAATGGAATCTTCAAGACTCACATTCCACGACGAAAATTTCAATTTTTTAACATGACAATAACATCTCGTAACATATCTACAGTGTACATCGTTTAAAATATTCCTTTTAAATTTCGGAATTTTTCGAATTATTTCACTGTTAGTGGGCGCAATTATAGCATTTGGGAGATTCATAAAATGCAAATTGTAATATTTCACAAATACTTGTTAAACCCAAAAATAATTTTTAATTTATCTCTAAAAACCTATAATTTTCTGTTAAAACACAAAAAGTTGCATTCTCCCCCCCCCCCTCCCCTAGAGCTAAAGGGTCAAGTGATTGTTGCCAATGGTAACTTCGTAACCTTTACATTTCAACATCAAAATCTTAAATTTCTAACCTAAATACATTATTAGGAATATTCGTTTGATATTTTGGAATTTTCTAATTTTTCCACCGTTAGAGGGCGCAGTTTTAACTTTTAAGAGATTCGAAAAATGCAAATAGTAATATTTCATTAATATCTATCTAACACAAAAAGATATTTTTATTTTTCTGTGCAAACAAAAAAGTTCATTCTTTACAGAGGATAGACAACAAAGCTATATTATTATCTTTTTAAAAAAAAAAAGCCCTAAAATTTACTTTTCCTTTTTAAAAGTTTTCTAAAATGCTTCCAATCGTGAGCACTGAAATCTGTATCAAATATCAGCCTATCCTTTTCCGGATTCCATAACTATCTGTGGGACGGGGGTGGCTCAGTCGGTAGTGCGCCAGGCTCGTAATCTGTAGTTCCCAGGTTCGAGTCCCAGCTGGGTCAGCGTTGAGATTTATCTCTGCAAAATTCCCCGCCCTGCCCACGGTCAGTAGGGGACACCGATGGGCTTGGAAAGGCCGCCGTCCGTCGGATGGGGACGTTAAGCAGTGGCCCCGTGTGCGGGAGAGACATACCCTGTGCACGTTAAAGAACACGCTGGATGGCCTTGACGGAGGCTACCATTTGTCTCCCAACAGCTGTTCCAGTGGGTCCCCTCCCCCAACCTTCTCTGAGCCTTCGGGGTCCATGTGACCTGGCCATTTAGCCCATGGTGTGCAAAAAGTGCCGCTCAGAGGTAAAACAACATAACCCAACCCATAAGTATCTGAGCAATATCTTTCAGTTTTGCACACCAAACAATCCAAGCGACGACAAAACATGGCGTCCAATTTTGAGATGGCCAACCTCTATGAATATAGGGCCTCTAGGCTTTACTATAAAAATGAAAATTGCTGTGTTGTAAAATATATTCTTGTCAAGTGTTTCGTAATTATGTGCCTGAATAAAAGTATGGAATTATAAATATATATTAGTTGCCAATGGAGGAACACACGAAAAATTTTCGTTTTCAAAGAAGAGGTTATATTTTTCGAAATCAGAAGTTAATTCTTCTGTTGCCAGATTCATTATATTCATCTAGCTTACAATTTATTTTAATAAGGGTAATGGTTTGGTATAAATCCTATATTACGAAATATATTCTTTTTAGTGTTTTGTAATTATGTGCTTGAATACAAGTATGAAATTATAATATGTATCACTATATTTTATGCCTGAATAAAAGTATGAATTAGAAATATATATTAGGTGCCAAGTGAGGATGACACGAAAATTCATCGTTTTCAAAGAAGAGGTTATTTTTCCTAAATCAGAAGTTAATTCTTCTGCTGCCAGATTCATTTCATTCATCTAGCTTACAATTTTATTTTAGTAACTAATGACTGTTACGTGTTAGGTGCCAAGGGAGATGACACGAAAAACTTATCATTTTCAAAGAAATTATTTTTGCTAAATTTTAACGTGCCACGAAATCATTACACGAAACATTTTTCATGTATTCAAAGAAGGGGTTATTTTCTAAATCAGAATTCAATTTTTCTGCTGCCAGATTCAATGCATTTATGCAAGTTTGCAATTTAAAGGTTAGGGATAATTGTTACGTTATAAAATGTATTCTTTTCAGTGATTTGTAATTATGTGTTTGAATGAAAATATGTAATTATCTCTTAAATGCCATAAGAGAGTAATTTTTTTCAAAAAAAAAATGTTTTTTCGCGAAATCACAATTTAGCTTTACTGTTGCCAAAATATTTGGAGTTCAGATTAACTAACGCATTTTTTTCATAATATTCATGAATTGTGTATAATTGACACAGAAAATTATTGTTAATCCTTTTGTAATTGTTTGTATGCTTATTAAGAGTATTGTAGAACTACAGTATGAAGTTCAAATTAATTATTTGGGTTATATAGCTCTCCTTTCCTGAAAATCTCATTGCCATCTTGAAAAAAGAAGCATGAAGTGCAAAGTCTGGTTTCTTCAATTTCAGAACAAATTCTGTCTTAAATTCAAAATGGACCAAAGCAAACTAACCAAAAAGACAATTTAAATTCCTTGTGGAATAGACACTGCCTTAGTCCTGCGCTTTAAGTCTTCCATTACTTCAAACGATCAATCTGAAAACTTCAAAAGAGCATTTCAGCGCCTTGAATCGAATTTGTGGTCGGAATGTAACCATAGACAACTGAACCCTTTGTCAAAGGTCTCTTGCTGTGACACTTGAATTCCCTGTTCGTTAACGGTTCACCGCTTCACAGGGGATTAGCGAAAGGTTTACTCTAATGAGGGGATTATCTATCATCAGTAGAAGGAATGGTTAGAGGAAGAAGCGTCGAGCTCTCACTGACCAGTCGATTCATCTGTCCAAGGATTGTCAGTGTCCAGCGAAAAATAAATTGGCTCGAATCATGACAAAAGGCTGGCCTTTAGAAGTGAAGTGCATCTTTCAGGTTCACTGTCTCCTCCTACCTACTGTATTTCACTCACTCAATCAATCTTTATTATCTCTGTGGATTCAGAATAGCAAAATAAATGGCGAAGCTATTGAGTCGAGTGGGCGGGGACAGGTTTGTAATTAGGCCTCAACAGAACGAAGTCCCAAGAGTTTTGAAAGGGTTTGACAGTTAGCTTGTTGGAACAAATTCTTGACTTTGATTTTCATGAAGAACACAACTTATTCAGTTTGTGGATTAAGAGGATTTTTTCTTGACATCTAAGTTCCGTTTGGGAATTGTAACAGCTTTTCTTATACGATATTCTTATTTCTTCCGATATTCATATCTGTTTTTAAAAATTAAACTAAATGCCTATTTCTAAGCAGTTTCGATCAATATTGCAGTAGTGGCTAGAGATGGAAAAATATATTCAGCAGTCACTTCTTTAGGTACAGTGTCCTTTCATGTCAATAGCAACTCAGATACAGTCGCTCAAAAAAATATCCGAACACTATGGTTGATTACAGAATTCATAAAAAATATTTGGAAATGATTTTTTTAGAAATTAGTGATCTGGCAACCTTCATGTACTGTAGACGAAGGTTGCCAGATTTATTCTTCCATATTTTCTAATATCCATAATTTCTAAAAAAATTGTTTCCAGATCACTAATTTCTAAAGAAATCATTTCCAGATATTTTACAGTACACGAAGGTTGCCAGATCACTAATTTCTAAAAAAATCGTTGCCAGATATTTTTTCTGAATTCTGTAATCAACCATAGTATTCGGATATTTTTTGAGCGACTGTACAGAAGTCAGTAACTTCTTAAATTAGATTTTTTTTGAAAATTATGTGACTGAAAATAATCTATAGACTAATAAAATCTATTTCAGTTCTGAATTTTCAACATATTCGTTCAATATTTAAGGAGTTACGGATATTGGAATATTTAACAGAACAGTGTAAGATGAAATAATTGCTCTAAAAATTAAATCACTATATTAGATTTTGCTAACACATGTAGATTATTTTCAGTAGTTCGTGTGAAAATTATGGTAATTTTTTGCCAATTCTGAACGATGTTTTGCAGGATGAGCTAACTTCCATAGCTCTTTAAATATCGATGGAATATCTAAGGGACCTAGGTTCGAGCCCCGGATAAGGCATGGACGTATGTGTCGTTTTTCTGCTCAGGTCCTGCCATCCTCTCAGACCCACTATGGCATATAAACTGACAAGCTCCTGTCAGACCTCTGTGGCAAGCAGCTGCTTGAGGGGGTATTATTGAAAATGGAGATTCAAACAGATTTGATTTCGATCTATAAATTATCTTCAGGGACATTTTTTCATACAAAGCTTATCAATAAGATACATCTTTTTTATCTGAATTAATATTGACATGATACGCAATTACACCCAATAAAGTAGTCACTAGTGCATATTTTATTTATATTTAATAGTCTTACATTTGCAACAGTTACTGGTTTTTAAACTTATTACTTATTTTTACTCTTAAACTTATTCTTATTTTACTGTGAGATGCAAGCTACTCCCCTTTTTTACTATTTGACTTCTGTGGCCCTTGTATAGATAGATAAAACTATAGTTATAGTATAACAATGGGAATAAAATAAAACATATATATCAGTGGTTCTCAACCTTTTATGCTTCACGTACCCCCTGGAAATGTGTATGTAACTGGCGTACTCCTTGTATAGATAGATAAAACTATAGTTATCGTATAACAATGGAAATAAAATAAAACATATATATCAGTGGTTCTCAACCTTTTATGCTTCACGTACCCCCTGGAAATGTGTATGTAACTGGCGTACCCCTTGTATAGATAGATAAAACTATAGTTATAGTATAAAAATGGGAATAAAATAAAACATATATATCAGTGGTTCTCAACCTTTTATGCTTCACGTATCCCCTGGAAATGTGTATGTAACTGGCGTACCCCTTGTATAGATAGATAAAACTATAGTTATAGTATAACAATGGGAATAAAATAAAACATATATATCAGTGGTTCTCAACCTTTTATGCTTCACGTACCCCCTGGAAATGTGTATGTAACTGGCGTACCCCTTGTATAGGTAGATAAAACTATAGTTATAGTATAAAAATGGGAATAAAATAAAACATATATATATCAGTGGTTCTCAACCTTTTATGCTTCACGTATCCCCTGGAAATGTGTATGTAACTGGCGTACCCCTTGTATAGGTAGATAAAACTATAGTTATAGTATAACAATGGGAATAAAATAAAACATATATATCAGTGGTTCTCAACCTTTTATGCTTCACGTACCCCCTGGAAATGTGTATGTAACTGGCGTACCCCTTGTATAGGTAGATAAAATAATAGTTATAGTATAAAAATGGGAATAAAATAAAACATATATATCAGTGGTTCTCAACCTTTTATGCTTCACGTATCCCCTGGAAATGTGTATGTAACTGGCGTAACCCTTGTATAAATAAATAAAACTATAGTTATAGTATAACAATGGGAATAAAATAAAGCATATATATCACTGGTTCTCAACCTTTTATGCTTCACGTACCCCCTGGAAATGTGTATGTAACTGGCGTACCCCTTGTATAGATAGATAAAACTATAGTTATAGTATAACAATGGGAATAAAACAAAACATATATATCAGTGGTTCTCAACCTTTTATGCTTCACGTACCCTCTGGAAATGTGTATGTAACTGGCGTACCCCTTGTATAGATAGATAAAACTATAGTTATAGTATAACAATGGGAATAAAATAAAGCATATATATCAGTGGTTCTCAACCTTTTATGCTTCACGTACCCCCTGGAAATGTGTATGTAACTGGCGTACCCCTTGTATAGATAGATAAAACTATAGTTATAGTATAACAATGGGAATAAAACAAAACATATATATCAGTGGTTCTCAACCTTTTATGCTTCACGTACCCTCTGGAAATGTGTATGTAACTGGCGTACCCCTTGTATAGATAGATAAAACTATAGTTATAGTATAACAATGGGAATAAAATAAAGCATATATATCAGTGGTTCTCAACCTTTTATGCTTCACGTACCCCCTGGAAATGTGTATGTAACTGGCGTACCCCTTGTATAGATAGATAAAACTATAGTTATAGTATAACAATGGGAATAAAACAAAACATATATATCAGTGGTTCTCAACCTTTTATGCTTCACGTACCCTCTGGAAATGTGTATGTAACTGGCGTACCCCTTGTATAGATAGATAAAACTATAGTTATAGTATAACAATGGGAATAAAATAAAGCATATATATCAGTGGTTCTCAACCTTTTATGCTTCACGTACCCTCTGGAAATGTGTATGTAACTGGCGTACCCCTTGTATAGATAGATAAAACTATAGTTATAGTATAACAATGGGAATAAAATAAAGCATATATATCAGTGGTTCTCAACCTTTTATGCTTCACGTACCCTCTGGAAATGTGTATGTAACTGGCGTACCCCTTGTATAGATAGATAAAACTATAGTTATAGTATAACAATGGGAATAAAACAAAACATATATATCAGTGGTTCTCAACCTTTTATGCTTCACGTACCCTCTGGAAATGTGTATGTAACTGGCGTACCCCTTGTATAGATAGATAAAACTATAGTTATAGTATAACAATGGGAATAAAATAAAGCATATATATCAGTGGTTCTCAACCTTTTATGCTTCACGTACCCCCTGGAAATGTGTATGTAACTGGCGTACCCCTTGTATAGATAGATAAAACTATAGTTATAGTATAACAATGGGAATAAAACAAAACATATATATCAGTGGTTCTCAACCTTTTATGCTTCACGTATCCCCTGGAAATGTGTATGTAACTGGCGTACCCCTTGTATAGATAGATAAAACTATAGTTATAGTATAACAATGGGAATAAAACAAAACATATATATCAGTGGTTCTCAACCTTTTATGCTTCACGTACCCTCTGGAAATGTGTATGTAACTGGCGTACCCCTTGTATAGATAGATAAAACTATAGTTATAGTATAACAATGGGAATAAAACAAAACATATATATCAGTGGTTCTCAACCTTTTATGCTTCACGTATCCCCTGGAAATGTGTATGTAACTGGCGTACCCCTTGTATAGATAGATAAAACTATAGTTATAGTATAACAATGGGAATAAAACAAAACATATATATCAGTGGTTCTCAACCTTTTATGCTTCACGTACCCCCTGGAAATGTGTATGTAACTGGCGTACCCCTTGTATAGATAGATAAAACTATAGTTATAGTATAACAATGGGAATAAAATAAAACATATATATCAGTGGTTCTCAACCTTTTATGCTTCACGTACCCCCTGGAAATGTGTATGTAACTGGCGTACCCCTTGTATAGATAGATAAAACTATAGTTATAGTATAAAAATGGGAATAAAATAAAACATATATATCAGTGGTTCTCAACCTTTTATGCTTCACGTATCCCCTGGAAATGTGTATGTAACTGGCGTACCCCTTGTATAGATAGATAAAACTATAGTTATAGTATAACAATGGGAATAAAATAAAACATATATATCAGTGGTTCTCAACCTTTTATGCTTCACGTACCCCCTGGAAATGTGTATGTAACTGGCGTACCCCTTGTATAGGTAGATAAAACTATAGTTATAGTATAAAAATGGGAATAAAATAAAACATATATATATCAGTGGTTCTCAACCTTTTATGCTTCACGTATCCCCTGGAAATGTGTATGTAACTGGCGTACCCCTTGTATAGGTAGATAAAACTATAGTTATAGTATAACAATGGGAATAAAATAAAACATATATATCAGTGGTTCTCAACCTTTTATGCTTCACGTACCCCCTGGAAATGTGTATGTAACTGGCGTACCCCTTGTATAGGTAGATAAAATAATAGTTATAGTATAAAAATGGGAATAAAATAAAACATATATATCAGTGGTTCTCAACCTTTTATGCTTCACGTATCCCCTGGAAATGTGTATGTAACTGGCGTAACCCTTGTATAAATAAATAAAACTATAGTTATAGTATAACAATGGGAATAAAATAAAGCATATATATCACTGGTTCTCAACCTTTTATGCTTCACGTACCCCCTGGAAATGTGTATGTAACTGGCGTACCCCTTGTATAGATAGATAAAACTATAGTTATAGTATAACAATGGGAATAAAACAAAACATATATATCAGTGGTTCTCAACCTTTTATGCTTCACGTACCCTCTGGAAATGTGTATGTAACTGGCGTACCCCTTGTATAGATAGATAAAACTATAGTTATAGTATAACAATGGGAATAAAATAAAGCATATATATCAGTGGTTCTCAACCTTTTATGCTTCACGTACCCCCTGGAAATGTGTATGTAACTGGCGTACCCCTTGTATAGATAGATAAAACTATAGTTATAGTATAACAATGGGAATAAAACAAAACATATATATCAGTGGTTCTCAACCTTTTATGCTTCACGTACCCTCTGGAAATGTGTATGTAACTGGCGTACCCCTTGTATAGATAGATAAAACTATAGTTATAGTATAACAATGGGAATAAAATAAAGCATATATATCAGTGGTTCTCAACCTTTTATGCTTCACGTACCCCCTGGAAATGTGTATGTAACTGGCGTACCCCTTGTATAGATAGATAAAACTATAGTTATAGTATAACAATGGGAATAAAACAAAACATATATATCAGTGGTTCTCAACCTTTTATGCTTCACGTACCCTCTGGAAATGTGTATGTAACTGGCGTACCCCTTGTATAGATAGATAAAACTATAGTTATAGTATAACAATGGGAATAAAACAAAACATATATATCAGTGGTTCTCAACCTTTTATGCTTCACGTACCCTCTGGAAATGTGTATGTAACTGGCGTACCCCTTGTATAGATAGATAAAACTATAGTTATAGTATAACAATGGGAATAAAATAAAGCATATATATCAGTGGTTCTCAACCTTTTATGCTTCACGTACCCCCTGGAAATGTGTATGTAACTGGCGTACCCCTTGTATAGATAGATAAAACTATAGTTATAGTATAACAATGGGAATAAAACAAAACATATATATCAGTGGTTCTCAACCTTTTATGCTTCACGTATCCCCTGGAAATGTGTATGTAACTGGCGTACCCCTTGTATAGATAGATAAAACTATAGTTATAGTATAACAATGGGAATAAAACAAAACATATATATCAGTGGTTCTCAACCTTTTATGCTTCACGTACCCTCTGGAAATGTGTATGTAACTGGCGTACCCCTTGTATAGATAGATAAAACTATAGTTATAGTATAACAATGGGAATAAAACAAAACATATATATCAGTGGTTCTCAACCTTTTATGCTTCACGTATCCCCTGGAAATGTGTATGTAACTGGCGTACCCCTTGTATAGATAGATAAAACTATAGTTATAGTATAACAATGGGAATAAAACAAAACATATATATCAGTGGTTCTCAACCTTTTATGCTTCACGTACCCCCTGGAAATGTGTATGTAACTGGCGTACCCCTTGTATAGATAGATAAAACTATAGTTATAGTATAACAATGGGAATAAAATAAAACATATATATCAGTGGTTCTCAACCTTTTATGCTTCACGTACCCCCTGGAAATGTGTATGTAACTGGCGTACCCCTTGTATAGATAGATAAAACTATAGTTATAGTATAAAAATGGGAATAAAATAAAACATATATATCAGTGGTTCTCAACCTTTTATGCTTCACGTATCCCCTGGAAATGTGTATGTAACTGGCGTACCCCTTGTATAGATAGATAAAACTATAGTTATAGTATAACAATGGGAATAAAATAAAACATATATATCAGTGGTTCTCAACCTTTTATGCTTCACGTACCCCCTGGAAATGTGTATGTAACTGGCGTACCCCTTGTATAGGTAGATAAAACTATAGTTATAGTATAAAAATGGGAATAAAATAAAACATATATATATCAGTGGTTCTCAACCTTTTATGCTTCACGTATCCCCTGGAAATGTGTATGTAACTGGCGTACCCCTTGTATAGGTAGATAAAACTATAGTTATAGTATAACAATGGGAATAAAATAAAACATATATATCAGTGGTTCTCAACCTTTTATGCTTCACGTACCCCCTGGAAATGTGTATGTAACTGGCGTACCCCTTGTATAGGTAGATAAAATAATAGTTATAGTATAAAAATGGGAATAAAATAAAACATATATATCAGTGGTTCTCAACCTTTTATGCTTCACGTATCCCCTGGAAATGTGTATGTAACTGGCGTAACCCTTGTATAAATAAATAAAACTATAGTTATAGTATAACAATGGGAATAAAATAAAGCATATATATCACTGGTTCTCAACCTTTTATGCTTCACGTACCCCCTGGAAATGTGTATGTAACTGGCGTACCCCTTGTATAGATAGATAAAACTATAGTTATAGTATAACAATGGGAATAAAACAAAACATATATATCAGTGGTTCTCAACCTTTTATGCTTCACGTACCCTCTGGAAATGTGTATGTAACTGGCGTACCCCTTGTATAGATAGATAAAACTATAGTTATAGTATAACAATGGGAATAAAATAAAGCATATATATCAGTGGTTCTCAACCTTTTATGCTTCACGTACCCCCTGGAAATGTGTATGTAACTGGCGTACCCCTTGTATAGATAGATAAAACTATAGTTATAGTATAACAATGGGAATAAAACAAAACATATATATCAGTGGTTCTCAACCTTTTATGCTTCACGTACCCTCTGGAAATGTGTATGTAACTGGCGTACCCCTTGTATAGATAGATAAAACTATAGTTATAGTATAACAATGGGAATAAAATAAAGCATATATATCAGTGGTTCTCAACCTTTTATGCTTCACGTACCCCCTGGAAATGTGTATGTAACTGGCGTACCCCTTGTATAGATAGATAAAACTATAGTTATAGTATAACAATGGGAATAAAACAAAACATATATATCAGTGGTTCTCAACCTTTTATGCTTCACGTACCCTCTGGAAATGTGTATGTAACTGGCGTACCCCTTGTATAGATAGATAAAACTATAGTTATAGTATAACAATGGGAATAAAATAAAGCATATATATCAGTGGTTCTCAACCTTTTATGCTTCACGTACCCTCTGGAAATGTGTATGTAACTGGCGTACCCCTTGTATAGATAGATAAAACTATAGTTATAGTATAACAATGGGAATAAAATAAAGCATATATATCAGTGGTTCTCAACCTTTTATGCTTCACGTACCCTCTGGAAATGTGTATGTAACTGGCGTACCCCTTGTATAGATAGATAAAACTATAGTTATAGTATAACAATGGGAATAAAACAAAACATATATATCAGTGGTTCTCAACCTTTTATGCTTCACGTACCCTCTGGAAATGTGTATGTAACTGGCGTACCCCTTGTATAGATAGATAAAACTATAGTTATAGTATAACAATGGGAATAAAATAAAGCATATATATCAGTGGTTCTCAACCTTTTATGCTTCACGTACCCCCTGGAAATGTGTATGTAACTGGCGTACCCCTTGTATAGATAGATAAAACTATAGTTATAGTATAACAATGGGAATAAAACAAAACATATATATCAGTGGTTCTCAACCTTTTATGCTTCACGTATCCCCTGGAAATGTGTATGTAACTGGCGTACCCCTTGTATAGATAGATAAAACTATAGTTATAGTATAACAATGGGAATAAAACAAAACATATATATCAGTGGTTCTCAACCTTTTATGCTTCACGTACCCTCTGGAAATGTGTATGTAACTGGCGTACCCCCTGTATAGATAGATAAAACTATAGTTATAGTATAACAATGGGAATAAAATAAAGCATATATATCAGTGGTTCTCAACCTTTTATGCTTCACGTACCCCCTGGAAATGTGTATGTAACTGGCGTACCCCTTGTATAGATAGATAAAACTATAGTTATAGTATAACAATGGGAATAAAATAAAGCATATATATCAGTGGTTCTCAACCTTTTATGCTTCACGTACCCCCTGGAAATGTGTATGTAACTGGCGTACCCCTTGTATAGATAGATAAAACTATAGTTATAGTATAACAATGGGAATAAAACAAAACATATATATCAGTGGTTCTCAACCTTTTATGCTTCACGTATCCCCTGGAAATGTGTATGTAACTGGCGTACCCCTTGTATAGATAGATAAAACTATAGTTATAGTATAACAATGGGAATAAAATAAAACATATATATCAGTGGTTCTCAACCTTTTATGCTTCACGTACCCCCTGGAAATGTGTATGTAACTGGCGTACCCCTTGTATAGATAGATAAAACTATAGTTATAGTATAACAATGGGAATAAAATAAAACATATATATCAGTGGTTCTCAACCTTTTATGCTTCACGTATCCCCTGGAAATGTGTATGTAACTGGCGTACCCCTTGTATAGATAGATAAAACTATAGTTATAGTATAACAATGGGAATAAAACAAAACATATATATCAGTGGTTCTCAACCTTTTATGCTTCACGTACCCTCTGGAAATGTGTATGTAACTGGCGTACCCCTTGTATAGATAGATAAAACTATAGTTATAGTATAACAATGGGAATAAAATAAAGCATATATATCAGTGGTTCTCAACCTTTTATGCTTCACGTATCCCCTGGAAATGTGTATGTAACTGGCGTACCCCTTGTATAGATAGATAAAACTATAGTTATAGTATAACAATGGGAATAAAACAAAACATATATATCAGTGGTTCTCAACCTTTTATGCTTCACGTATCCCCTGGAAATGTGTATGTAACTGGCGTACCCCTTGTATAGAAGATAAAACTATAGTTATAGTATAACAATGGGAATAAAATAAAACATATATATCAGTGGTTCTCAACCTTTTATGCTTCACGTACCCCCTGGAAATGTGTATGTAACTGGCGTACCCCTTGTATAGATAGATAAAACTATAGTTATAGTATAACAATGGGAATAAAATAAAACATATATATCAGTGGTTCTCAACCTTTTATGCTTCACGTACCCCCTGGAAATGTGTATGTAACTGGCGTACCCCTTGTATAGATAGATAAAACTATAGTTATAGTATAACAATGGGAATAAAATAAAACATATATATCAGTGGTTCTCAACCTTTTATGCTTCACGTATCCCCTGGAAATGTGTATGTAACTGGCGTACCCCTTGTATAGATAGATAAAACTATAGTTATAGTATAACAATGGGAATAAAATAAAACATATATATCAGTGGTTCTCAACCTTTTATGCTTCACGTACCACTGGAAATGTGTATGTAACTGGCGTACCCCTTGTATAGATAGATAAAACTATAGTTATAGTATAACAATGGGAATAAAATAAAGCATATATATCAGTGGTTCTCAACCTTTTATGCTTCACGTACCCCCTGGAAATGTGTATGTAACTGGCGTACCCCTTGTATAGATAGATAAAACTATAGTTATAGTATAACAATGGGAATAAAACAAAACATATATATCAGTGGTTCTCAACCTTTTATGCTTCACGTACCCTCTGGAAATGTGTATGTAACTGGCGTACCCCTTGTATAGATAGATAAAACTATAGTTATAGTATAACAATGGGAATAAAATAAAGCATATATATCAGTGGTTCTCAACCTTTTATGCTTCACGTACCCCCTGGAAATGTGTATGTAACTGGCGTACCCCTTGTATAGATAGATAAAACTATAGTTATAGTATAACAATGGGAATAAAATAAAGCATATATATCAGTGGTTCTCAACCTTTTATGCTTCACGTACCCCCTGGAAATGTGTATGTAACTGGCGTACCCCTTGTATAGATAGATAAAACTATAGTTATAGTATAACAATGGGA
Organism: Ryuthela nishihirai; assembly: GCA_038380435.1. Taxonomy (NCBI): domain Eukaryota; kingdom Metazoa; phylum Arthropoda; class Arachnida; order Araneae; family Heptathelidae; genus Ryuthela; species Ryuthela nishihirai. Next base: position 35,776,116 of record JAWZYU010000034.1, on the reverse strand, counting down.
ATAAAATAAAGCATATATATCAGTGGTTCTCAACCTTTTATGCTTCACGTACCCCCTGGAAATGTGTATGTAACTGGCGTACCCCTTGTATAGATAGATAAAACTATAGTTATAGTATAACAATGGGAATAAAACAAAACATATATATCAGTGGTTCTCAACCTTTTATGCTTCACGTACCCTCTGGAAATGTGTATGTAACTGGCGTACCCCTTGTATAGATAGATAAAACTATAGTTATAGTATAAAAATGGGAATAAAATAAAGCATATATATCAGTGGTTCTCAACCTTTTATGCTTCACGTACCCCCTGGAAATGTGTATGTAACTGGCGTCCCCTTGTATAGATAGATTAAACAAATAGTTATAGTATAACAATGGGAATAAAATAAAAGCATATATATCAGTGGTTCTCAACTTTTATGCTTAACGTACCCCCTGGAAATGTGTATGTAACTGGCGTACCCCTTGTATAGATAGATAAAACTATAGTTATAGTATAACAATGGGAATAAAATAAAACATATATATCAGTGGTTCTCAACCTTTTATGCTTCACGTACCCCCTGGAAATGTGTATGTAACTGGCGTACCCCTTGTATAGATAGATAAAACTATAGTTATAGTATAACAATGGGAATAAAACAAAACATATATATCAGTGGTTCTCAACCTTTTATGCTTCACGTACCCTCTGGAAATGTGTATGTAACTGGCGTACCCCTTGTATAGATAGATAAAACTATAGTTATAGTATAACAATGGGAATAAAATAAAGCATATATATCAGTGGTTCTCAACCTTTTATGCTTCACGTACCCCCTGGAAATGTGTATGTAACTGGCGTACCCCTTGTATAGATAGATAAAACTATAGTTATAGTATAACAATGGGAATAAAATAAAGCATATATATCAGTGGTTCTCAACCTTTTATGCTTCACGTACCCCCTGGAAATGTGTATGTAACTGGCGTACCCCTTGTATAGAAAGATAAAACTATAGTTATAGTATAACAATGGGAATAAAATAAAACATATATATCAGTGGTTCTCAACCTTTTATTCTTCACTTACCCCCTGGAAATGTGTATGTAACTGGCGTACCCCTTGTATAGATAGATAAAACTATAGTTATAGTATAAAAATGGGAATAAAATAAAACATATATATCAGTGGTTCTCAACCTTTTATGCTTCACGTACCCCCTGGAAATGTGTATGTAACTGGCGTACCCCTTGTATAGATAGATAAAACTATAGTTATAGTATAAAAATGGGAATAAAATAAAACATATATATCAGTGGTTCTCAACCTTTTATGCTTCACGTACCCCCTGGAAATGTGTATGTAACTGGCGTACCCCTTGTATAGATAGATAAAACTATAGTTATAGTATAACAATGGGAATAAAACAAAACATATATATCAGTGGTTCTCAACCTTTTATGCTTCACGTACCCCCTGGAAATGTGTATGTAACTGGCGTACCCCTTGTATATATAGATAAAACTATAGTTATAGTATAAAAATGGGAATAAAACAAAACATATATATCAGTGGTTCTCAACCTTTTATGCTTCACGTATCCCCTGGAAATGTGTATGTAACTGGCGTACCCCTTGTATAGATAGATAAAACTATAGTTATGGTATAACAATGGGAATAAAATAAAGCATATATATCAGTGGTTCTCAACCTTTTATGCTTCACGTACCCCCTGGAAATGTGTATGTAACTGGCGTACCCCTTGTATAGATAGATAAAACTATAGTTATAGTATAAAAATGGGAATAAAATAAAACATATATATATGTGGTTCTCAACCTTTTATGCTTCACGTACCCTCTGGAAATGTGTATGTAACTGGCGTACCCCTTGTATAGATAGATAAAACTATAGTTATAGTATAACAATGGTAATAAAATAAAGCATATATATCAGTGGTTCTCAACCTTTTATGCTTCACGTACCCCCTGGAAATGTGTATGTAACTGGCGTACCCCTTGTATAGATAGATAAAACTATAGTTATAGTATAAAAATGGGAATAAAATAAAACATATATATCAGTGGTTCTCAACCTTTTATGCTTCACGTACCCTCTGGAAATGTGTATGTAACTGGCGTACCCCTTGTATAGATAGATAAAACTATAGTTATAGTAAAACAATGGGAATAAAATAAAACATATATATCAATGGTTCTCAACCTTTTATGCTTCATGAACCTCCTGGAAATGTGTATGTAACTGGCGTACCCCTTGTATAGATAGATAAAACTATAGTTATGGTATAACAATGGGAATAAAAAAAAAACATATATATATATAATATATATCCAGCGACTTTTGAGCTCTCACGGCGTACTCCAAAACATTTTACCGCGTATCCCAGTTGAGAAATCTTAGTTTAGAGGTTTAAAGGATCGAACCCGAGACAGGAGAAACATGCTTGTTTAAGACGCTAAAGCCTTTTATTTTCTCAGAAGTCTTTTTTACATGGATCTCTACATAGGGAACCGTAACCGCCCACTTTTTGACGACATACATTGCACAGGCAGAAGTAGTTCCCCCCTTTTAGATGCTGAGAGAAATGAGGTCTGCCATTTTAAAGAAATACGTTTACTTCCATTTTAGACGGAAATCGGGCCTCTCATTTCCTATAAAGATGAAAGCTCTAATATAAAAAAATATGGTAACTCTCTTTTATAGAGGAAGTCTCTTTTATAGAGAAAGGGGTCTTTAGAACCACCATCTTTATCTTAAATGGGTTGTTTTACCTCTGAGCGGCACTTTTTTGCACACTATGGGGTAAATGGCCAGGTCACATCGACCCCGAAGGCTCAGAGAAGGTTGGGGGAGGGGATCCACTGGAACAGCTGTTGGGAGACAGATGGTAGCCTCCGGTCAAGGTCATCCAGCGTGTTCTTTAACGTGCACAGGGTATGGCTCTCCCGCACACGGGGCCACGGATTAACGTCCCATCCGACGGACGGCGGCCTTTCCAAACCCATCGGTGTCCCCTACTGACCGTGGGCAGGGCGGGGAATTTTGAGGAGATAAATCTCAACGCTGACCCAGCTGGGACTCGAACCTGAGAACTACAGATTACGAGCCTGGCGCGCTACCGACTGAGCCACCCGCGCCCCCATCTGAAATGGGAGACTCCATTTCTCTCTATAAGAGAGTCACCATGTCTTTTTTTTAAATTAGAGCTTCCATCTTTATAGGAAATGGTTTAGTTTTAAAGAAATTTTAATCTGATTTTAAAGAAATAGGACGCTTCTTATTTTACGGTGAGATAGTAACACTCATTTTAAAGTTTAAGCTAGCTAACCTACAGCTTAGGGCCTCACGATTATGAAGGACCTCAAAAAAATTGAATTTTAAGTTTATGAAAAAATTTTGTGATCATAATTAAATTAATCTATTGTGTAAACAATGTTTATCTTGGCTTTACCAACACCTCCTATAACAGAAAGCCAGGAGACTTGTTTGCTTTTGGGTTGTTTTACCTCTGAGCGCCACTTTTTTGCACACCATGGGCTAAATGGCCAGGTCACATGGACCCCGAAGGCTCAGAGATGGTTGGGGGAGGGGACCCACTGGAACAGCTGTTGGGAGACAGATGGTAGCCTCCCGTCAAGGCCATCCAGCGTGTTCTTTAACGTGCACAGGGTATGGCTCTCCCGCACACGGGGCCACGGCTTAACGTCCCATCCGACGGACGGCGGCCTTTCCAAGCCCTTCGGTGTCCCCTACTGACCGTGGGCAGGGCGGGGAGTTATGCGGAGATAAATCTCAACGCTGAACCAGCTGGGACTCGAACCTGGGAACTACAGATTACGAGCCTGGCGCGCTACCGACTGAGCCACCCCGCCCCAAGCCAGGAGACCAAATTTATGACGTCAGCCTAGTAATCCTGCCATATAGACACTTCTCATATTTTTTATTCTAATATGCCTGACCATATGTGGCATGCATCATCCAACAATTCCTGGATAGCCACCATGTGACACTTCTGCGGGGGCGGGGGTGCTCAGTCGGTAGCGCGTCAGGCTCGTAATCTGTAGTTCCCAGGTTCGAGTCCCAGCTGGGTCAGCGTTGAGATTTATCTCCGCAAAATTCCTCGCCCTGCCCACGGTCAGTAGGAGACACCGATGGGCTTGGAAAGACCGCCGTCCGTCGGATGGGACGTTAAGCCGTGGCCCCGTGTGCGGGAGAGCCATACCCTGTGCACGTTAAAGAACACGCTGGATGGCCTTGACGGGAGGCTACCATCTGTCTCCCAACAGCTGTTCCAGTGGGTCCCCTCCCCCAACCTTCTCTGAGCCTTCGGGGTCCATGTGACCTGGCCATTTAGCCCATTGTGTGCAAAAAAAGTGCCGCTCAGAGGTAAAACAACCCAAAACAACCCAACCCAATGACACTTCTGCCTTGGCCGGCACGTTCACCGGATCTGTCCCCAATTGAACATGTCTGGTCCATAATCTCACGACGACTAACACACCAGACACCAGTAGCTGCCACAACAGATGAACTTTGGCTACGTATCGAAACTATATGGACAGACATTTCCCAAACATACATCCGATGTCTCATCCTCTCATAGCCAGACCGTGTAGCAGTGATTATTGCCGCCTCATGATGGCTACACAAGATACTGATTTCTCTGTATTCCACAAGTCTAACTGAGTTGTATTTGTAATCATTTGATCCTTGTAACATAAGCTATGTATTCACTAAATATAGATTTGATATCTCTTGTCTTTACCGGTGTTGCCCACGGTCAGTAGGGGACACCAATGGGCTTGAAAAGGCCGCCGTCCGTCGGATGGGACGTTAAGCCTAGGCTCCGTGTGCGGGATAGCCATACACTGTGCAGTTTAAAGAACACCCTGGATGGCCTTAACGGGAGGCTACCATCTGTCTCCCAAGAGCTGTTCCAGTGGGTCCCCAACCTTCTGTGAACCTTTGGGGACCTTGCGACCTGGTCATTTTGCCCATGGTGTGGAAAAAAGTGCCGCTCAGAAGTAAAACAACCCAACCCAACCTGGTGTTGCACTTTTAACTCTTTCACGACCAAGGGAAACATTTTTCCCATTTTAAAATTGGTGATTGTCGTATTTAATTATAACCTTATCCGCATTTTTTATACAGAATGTCAAAATAGAACGTATGCCGAACGCAATTCCGTAAACGGGAACGTTTAGAAAACAAAAACAGAACTGTCAGGACGCATAATATATGTACTATGTGCAATGTCCATCTTTGCCTCACTACCAAAAGAAATTGCTTCGCAGAATATCATAATTAGCACATCATTTTGTATAGTAATTTTATTTCATAATTTTGTATTATTTTAGTTAACATTTTGTTCTAATAAACCAATAAATAAAAGACATTGCATAATAAGCCTAACTATAATTTGTGTTACCTTTATAGTCCATTGCGAAAAATATTTCCCATAAAATTCCAAAAAAACTACACATTGTTATGTATTTTTCTTATGATTTTTATTTATTTTAAGTCTAAACAAACTAAAATAAACAGTTACATACTAATATTTACTCTTAGAAACCTTATGGTCCTGAAAGGGTTAATGACCAGCAGTGTATTATTTTGAAGGAAATTTTAACCGAGAGAATTTCTTCAATCTGACCCGCGGAAAAGGGTAAAGTGGGCGGATGGAGAGGGGGGGGGGCGAAGACTGGATTTCCTTTGCCGTGTAACATTTTCTTTTTCGGTTTAAAGTTTGGAAAAAATTTCTCTAAGAATGCGTGGATTATGCTGAAGTTCAATCATTATTGGCCCCCATTACCCTTACTGGCATTCTCGAAGGGGTGAGAGGTTCATCCACCCCACCCCCGAGTTTCGGCCTTCTGTACTTGCCATTATTAGTTGGGACAAGAAAAATCATCAATAATTCCAATTTTCAATGAATCGAAATGTCCAGTGCACCCGCTTCCAATTACTCACTGTTAGTTCGTAACGAACCGTTTTATGGTTTCCCCATCTTTAGATACTTAGAGCAATCCTTCTGCATCTAACTTCTCATTCTCGGCCATTTATCTCTACTTCGTTCTTTACGTTCGGGGAGAGTGTGGTAACAGCGCCACCTACATAAAAGCGTGCAGCCTTTTCAGACGGTGTCACAAAATCGTTAAGAGTAGGAAACGGCTTATAAAGAAGCCGATCTTCAACGAGGTTAAAGGTTGCTTGAACATCTGCACGAATTTGCTGGAGACAAGTATTGTCGTTGCTAAGCAACAGAAGATCCCACCCGCATGATGAAAAGTCCAGATAAGTTTCCCGAAGTGCCGTTTTCTTTCGACAGATGGCGCTTGTTTGAATAGCCAGACTTTCGAGGAGTTTAAAAAAACTTTAAATCATTACAGTTTTTTTAATCGGTATAAAAGAAATAAATATTACAATAAATTAAAAAAAATAATAGACAGAATTTTTTTTCGGGTCCGTAAACATCGCCTAAAATGGAGGCACTGTTTTGCACCCCATGGGCTAAATGCCGAACACGAAGATTGTCAGATCACTAATTTCTAAAAAAATCGTTGACAGATATTTTTTCTGTATTCTGTAATCAACCATAGTGTTCGGATATTTTTTTGATCGATTGTACCAAATGGTTGAATAATTTTGGATTGCGTTGTTTTACCACTGAGCGGCATTTCTTTGCACACAGTGGGCTAAATGGCCAGGTCACAAGGACTCCCAGGGGCGGGGGTAGCTCAGTCGGTAGCGCGCCAGGCTCGTAATCTGTAGTTCCCAGGTTCGAATCCCAGCTGGGTCAGCGTTAAGATTTATCTCCGCAAAACTCCCCGCCCTGCCCACGGTCAGTAGGGGACACCGATGGGCTTGGAAAGACTGCCGTCCGTCGGATGGGACGTTAAGGCATGGCCCCGTGTGTTGGTGAGCCATACCCTCTGTACTTTAAAGAACACGCTGGATGGCCTTGACGGGAGGCTACCATCTGTCTCCCAACAGCTGTTCCAGTGGGTCTCCTCCCCCAACCTTCTCTGAGCCTTCGGGGTCCTTGTCACCTGGCCATTTAGCCCATGGTGCGCAAAAAAGTGCCGCTCAGAGGTAAAACAACCCAACCCAACAACACTTGAGTCCTTCACACACTGCACACACTACTGAGAGATGTTTTCAGTTCACCCCCTCAAGCAGCTGCTTGCCACAGAGGTCTGACAGGAGCCTGTCAGTTTATATGCCACAGTAGAAGGTCTGAGAGGATGGCAAGACCTCAGCAGAAAAACGACACAAACAGCCATACCTTACCCGGGCTCGAACCCAGGTCCCTTAGATCAGTAGCCAAGCGCGCTAACCACTCGGCCATGGGACGGTCCACGCGATTAAGGCGAATACAATCCAACACAGCTTCAACAATTGTCTGATTCCCTCCCTGCAGGTGATGACGTACATTGTTTGCATTGCCTTAGCGTACATCTGCAAAATTTTCCATCTTCACTTAGACCTTTTCAAATCACCTCCCCCATTCTATCAAGGGGTAAATCGTGTGAGCAGTGTAGAGGAAAATAGTTCTTCAACTTCCGTTTTCGACTTACATCCTTCGACGTCAACTTCCTCTCTTACTCCAACAGCAGAGACATCACGAAGAACTTCTCAGCTATCTTGGTGTGAAAGAAAACTGACTAAAAAAAAAACCATAACCGTGAACAAATCAATAGCCAATAACTCTTCTTTGAACGAATGAATCAAACGTCTCCCACTTTTGAACGCTTGGAAACCCAGGAAAGGACGACTTGACGTCCATTTCCTTCCTCCAGAGGGCGCCAACAGTGGCATCTAGAACACCTAGTGTGTGACAAGTGGTCCGTGATCGAGGACCGCTTCTCTTCCCAGGATGGGACCATCTGTCACACGCGATTGGTTGAGCCGACTGGCTCGGGAACTGCAGGAGCATACATTTTCGACAATGCACCCAAAACCAAACACTTGTCTCGTGTGTATAGTGTGCCTGGTCACGTGATATCGTCCATTATCCTTTGGTGGTGGTGGGGAGACGAAGTTCGACCTTCGGAGTTGGACTTGGTTCTCCGTTTTCTTCTCCCCATCTGTCGATAATATGGCGAAAGTTTCGTTAACCATCGAGTCGTGTACGAGTGGTTGGATCATCTTCGTGAGTTTTCGGTTGGGACCTTTTCGTTTTTCGGGTGATGAAAAGATTTTGGTGAATCCGATGATTTTTTAAGTGGTTTGGTCGCTGCGAAGTGACGTTCTGAGTTGGTATGGGTTTTTGAGCAATGAAGTGGAGTCAAAAAAGATCCACTACTTGCTCTTGGTTATCTTTGACAATAAAAGAACGACTACAGTTTGACTGAGTTGGGTTGTTTTACTTCTGAGCGGCACTTTTTTGCACACCATGGGCTAAATGGCCAGGTCACATGGACCGCGAAGGCTCAGAGAAGGTTGGGGGAGGGGACCCACTGGAATAGCGGTTGGGAGACAGATGGTAGCCTCCCGTCAAGGCCATCCAGCGTGTTCTTTAACGTGCCCAGGGTATGGCTCTCCCGCACACGGGGCCACGGCTTAACGTCCCATCCGACGGACGGTGGCCTTTCCAAGCCCATCGGTGTTCCCTACTGACCGTGGGCAGGGCGGATAATTTTGCGGAGAAAAATCTCAACGCTGACTCCAGCTGGGACTCGAACCTGGGAACTACAGATTACGAGCCTGGCGCGCTACCGACTGAGCCACCCCCGCCCCGATTTGACTGAAGATAGGCGTTAGCAGTCAGGTTACACTAAAGTCGCGAATTACGTTTGGATTTAAGGGTGTTTCGCGTAAAGGGTAACGACATTTCTGAAACCAAAGATATACCTGGGGGTGGGGGTGGGAACAAGAGGGTCCAGATCCCGCATCGCTAAGATTTTTCTCCGCAAAATTTCCCGCCCTGCCCATGGTCAGTAGGGGACACCGATGGGCTTGGAAAGGCCGCCGTCCGTCGGATGGGACGTTAAGCCGTGGCTCCGTGTGCTAGAGAGAGCCATAACCTGCGCACGTTAAAGAACACGCTGGATGGCCTTGACGGGAGGCTATCATCTGTCTCCCAACAGCTGTTCCAGTGGGTCCACTCCTCCCCCAACCTTCTCTGAGCCTTCGGGGTCCTTGTGACCTGGCCATTTAGCCCATGGTGTGCAAAAAAGTGCCGCTCAGAGGTAAAACAACCCAACGTTAAAGAACACGCTGGATGGCCTTGACGGGAGGCTGCCATCTGTCTCCCAACAGCTGTTCCAGTGGGTCCCATCCCCCAACCTTCTCTGAGCCTTCGGGGTCCTTGTGACCTGGCCATTTAGCCCATGGTGTACAGAAAAGTACCGCTCAGAGGTAAAACAACCCAACGTTAAAGAACACACTAGATGGCCTTGACAGGAGGCTACCATCTGTCTCCCAACACCTGTTCCAGTGGGTCTCCACCCCCAACCTTCTCTGAGGCTTCGGGGTCCTTGTGACCTGGCCATTTAGCCCATGGTGTGCAGAAAAGTACCGCTCAGAGGTAAAACAACCCAACGTTAAAGAACACACTGGATGGCCTTGACGGGAGGCTACCATCTGTCTCCCAACACCTGTTCCAGTGGGTCTCCTCCCCCAACCTTCTCTGAGCCTTCGGGGTCCTTGTGACCTGGCCATTTAGCCCATGGTGTGCAGAAAAGTGCCGCTCAGAGGTAAAACAACCCAACGTTAAAGAACACACTGGATGGCCTTGACGGGAGGCTACCATCTGTCTCTCAACAGCTGTTCCAGTGTGTCCCTTTCCCCAATCTTCTCTGAGCCTTCGGGGTCTATGTGACCTGGCCATTTAGCCAATGGGTGTACAAAAAAGTGCCGCTCAGAAGTAAAACAACCCAATCCAACCCCGTGACAAATCAAAAAGATAAAAATGTTAATTTGTGCAATATAGTAGAAAACGTTGCAATAGCAGAAAAAAAAAACATCTTTTAATATTGGATAATCTTATTCATTTTAAATGCATTATCAGATTTTTAGAAATAAGTGCCCTTAGTTTTTATGTTGGTTAGCACGCTTGGCTACTGATCTAAGGGACCTGGGTTCGAGCCCCGGATTAGGCATGGATGTGTGTGTCGTTTTTCTGCTGAGGTCCTGCCATCCTCTCAGATCTTCTACTGTGGCATATAAACTGACAGGCTCCTGTCAGACCTCTGTGGCAAGCAGCTGCTTGAGGGGGGTATTTATTTATTTTTTATTTATTACGGAAGCGAAGTTGGGATAGGGACTCCGCATTATTTAACATCATTAAAAAGAACTACGAGGACCAAAATGTTTTGGAACCATTGATTTAGCCAATTGTGTACAAATCAGTGGCACTCAGAGGTAAAACAGCCGAACCCTAACTATAATATAAGATAATAATAATATTAATAACTATAATTAAGCTGTTCCTTGATATCCCTCGTCTTATGCGAAATCTCAAACTTGTGTTCTTGCTTTGAAATCAAAAGCAAGTGTCTTTGAATAATTGTAGATAAAAAATTAGCTCCGTATTATGTTCCCGACACTAAAACTATAAAATTTTATCCTATATAGAATGTTATTTTAACTTTTAATGCCCAGTGGGGTGGCTCAGTTGGTAGCGTGCCAGGCTCGTAATCTGTAGTTCCCAGGTCGAGTCCCAGCTGGGTCAGCGTTGAGATTTATCTCCGCAAAATTCCCCGCCCTGCCCACGGTCAGTAGGGGACACCGATGGGTTTGGAAAGGCCGCCGTCCTTCGGATGGGACGTTAAGCCGTGGCCCCGTGTGCGGGAAAGAGCCATACCCTGTGCACGTTAAAGAACACGCTGGATAGCCTTGACGGGAGGCTACCATCTGTCTCCCAACAGCTGTTCCAATGGGTCCCTTTACCAACCTTCTCTGAGCCTTCGGGATCCTTGTGACGTGGCCATTTAGCCCAAGGTGTGCAAAAAAGTGCCGCTCAGAGGTAAAACAACCCAACCCCAAAACTTCCCGTCCTGCCCACGGTCAGTAGGGGACACCGAAGCGCTTGGAAAGGCCGCCGTCCGTCGGATGGGACGTTAAGCCGTGTGCGGGAGAGCCATTTAGCCCATGGTGTGGAAAAAAGTGCCGCTCAGAGGTAAAACAACCCAAATCCAAACCGAGAAAAGTACTAACCGTAACCTAGAACGACTTTCTAACCGTAACCTGCAGCAACTTTATATTCGCTCATTGTAATAAACATAAATAAATAAATACCCCCTCAAGCAGCTGCTTGCCACAGAGGTCTGACAGGAGCCTGTCAGTTTATATGCCATAGTAGAAGATCTGTTGGGGATGGCAGGACCTCAGCTGAAAAACGACACATACATCCTTGCCTTAACCGGGACTCGAACCCAGATCCCTTAGATCAGTAGTCAAGCGCGCTAACCACTTGGCCACGGGACGGCATAATAAACATAACGAACACAAAAAAAAAAGTTTCTACTTTTTCTCTCCTTTTAAAACATCTGTGAGTTTAACCTTTGGTTCGGATTTCCCGATTCGACGCCCGCAGACCTTTTAAGTTCATCACCAAAGCACTTCTCTCTGTGGCGATGAACTGTTTTGGATCCTCCGTATTGTGATGCCCTATCCCACAGGGCATATCCATCCCTAGCTTCCTAAAAAGCCCTCCACCTCCACATCAGCGATCGTGCCATCTGGTGGTCTGAGTTGTAGACGAGGCGACGTTCGAGGACCCTCGACACAACCTTCACAATAGATATTGGTCCTTCTAGTTCTAAGGCTTCGGGGGTGGCGTGGGTACCTTCTCTTCACTTAGATAAAAGCCGACTGTTTAAAAAAAATGGCCGTGCTTTAGAGAGAGAGATAAGTCCTTCAAATAAGCAAACCATCTGTCTATAATTGGTTAGTATACAGGAGCCGACCAAGTGTTATTCTGTAGCATTCGATTGATGCAGCTCTAAAACGTGTGGAAAGGAAATAATGCCTGGGTTGGGATGTTTTACCTCTGAGCTGCACTTTATTGCACATCATGGGCTAAATGGCCAGGTCATATGGACCCCGAAGGCTCAGAGAAGGTTGGGGGAGGGGACCAACTGGAACAGCTGTTGGGAGACAGATGGTAGCCTCCTGTCAAGGCCATCCAGCGTGTTCTTTAACGTTGGGTTGTTTTACCTCTGAACGGCACTTTTTTGCACACCATGGGCTAAATGGCCAGGTCACATGGACCCCGAAGGCTCAGAGAAGGTTGGGGGAGGGGACCCACTGGAACAGCTGTTGGGAGACAGATGGTAGCCTCCCGTCAAGGCCATCCAGCGGTGTTCTTTAACGTGCACAGGGTATGGCTCTCCCGCACACGGAGCCACGGATTAACGTCCCATCCGACGGACGGCGGCCTTTCCAAGCCCATCGGTGTCCCCTACTGACCATGGGCAGGGTGGGGAATTTTGCGGAGATAAATCTCAACGCTGACCCAGCTGGGACTCGAACCTGGGAACTACAGATTACGAGTCTGGCGCGCTCTACCGACTGAGCCACCCCCGCCCCAAAATAATGCCTGAGTTTTGTTGCAAGAAAGCTCTACCTACCATTTCAGGTTGGGTTGTTTTACCTCTGAGCTGCACTTTTTTGCACAGCATGGTCTAAATGGCCAGGTCACAAGGACCCCGAAGGCTCAGAAAAGGTTGGAGGAGGGGATCAACTGGAACAGCTGTTGGGAGACAGATGGTAACCTACCGTCAAGGCCATCCAACGTGTTCTTTAACGTGCACAGGGTATGGCTCTGCGCACACGGGGCCATGGCTTAACGTCATATCCGATGAACGGCGGTCTTTCCAAGCCCAGTCGTGTCCCTTACTGAACGTGGGCAGGGCGGGGAATTTTGCAAAGATAAATCTCAACGCTGACGCAGCTGAGACTCGAACCTGGGAACTGCAGGTTACGAGCCTCGCATGCTACTGACTGAGCCATTCCCGTCCCACTCTGTGCACGTTAAAGAACACGCTGTATGGCCTTGACGGGAGGCAGAACACGCTGGATTGACGGGTTAAAGAACACGCTGGATGGCCTAACAATTGTCCAGTGGGTCCCCTCCCACAACCTTCTCTGAGCCTTCGGGGTCCATGTGACCTGGCCATTTAGCCCATGGTGTGTAAAAAAGTGCCGCTCAGAGGTAAAACAATCCAACGTTAAAGAACACGCTGTATGGCCTTGACGGGAGGCAGAACACGCTGGATTGACGGGTTAAAGAACACGCTGGATGGCCTAACAGTTCTCCAGTGGGTCCCCTCCTCCAACCTGCTCTGAGCCTTCGGGGTCCTTGTGACCTGGCCATTTAGACCATGCTGTGCAAAAAAGTGCAGCTCAGAGGTAAAAACAATCCAACGTTAAAGAACACGCTGGATGGCCTTGACGGGAGGCTACCATCTGTCTCCCAACAGCTATTCCAGTGGTCCCCTCCCCCAACCTTCTCTGAGCCTTCGGGGTCCATGTGACCTGGCCATTTAGCCCATGGTGTGCAAAAAAGTGCCGCTCAGAGGTAAAACAACCCAACCCAACCCAGAGATAAAACAATCGAACCCAAATTACCATAGTGAGGACGGGCCAAAACCTTCCAAATTTAAACAACAAAGTTCTACTGGCGACGCATTTCCTGTAACATCCAGATGACGTATTAGTAGTAGCCGAGAAAAAATAGTCAAATGTCTGGTTTTGACTCCCTAAGATGCAAAAACTGTAATTTTCTTTCAGCATTCCAGTAATCTTCCTAATTGCCGAGCTATTCGCGAACACCAGAGACCCCCACGTGGCAAGGAAGCGAGTGACGTAGAGCGCAGCCACACAGCAATTTCGAGCGTTTCAGTGTCGCTAAAGCGTTCGTGACGTCAAATCACTGAAATCGCTTCTTATGTGACCGCAGTGTTTCAGTGTCGGTAAAGCGTTCGTGACGTGTAATCACTGAAAACGCTTCTTATGTGGCCGTAGCGTTTCAGTGTCGCTAAAGCGTTCATGACGTCAAATCGCTGAAAACGCTTCTTATGTGACCGCATCGTTTTCAGTGTCGTTAAAGCGTTCGTGACGTGTAATCACTGAAAACGCTTCTCGGGGGCGGGGGTGGCTCAGTCGGTAGCGCGCCAGGCTCGTAATCTGTAGTTACCAGGTTCGAGTCCCAGCTGGGTCAGCGTTGAGATTTATCTCCGCAAAATTCCCCGCCCTGCCCACGGTCAGTAGGGGACACCGATGGGCTTGGAAAGGCCGCCGTCCGTCGGATGGGACGTTAAGCCGTGGCCCGTGTGCGGGAGAGCCATACACTCTGCACGTTAAAGAACACGCTGGATGGCCTTGACGGGAGGCTACCATTTGTCTCCCAACAGCTGTTCCAGTGGGTCCCCTCCCCCAACCTTCTCTGAGCCTTCGGGGTCCATGTGACCTGGCCATTTAGCCCATGGTGTGCAAAAAGGTGCCGCTCAGAGGTAAAACAACCCAACGTTAAAGAACACGCTGGATGGCCTTGACGGGAGGCTACCATCTGTCTCCCAACAGCTGTTCCAGTGGGTCCCCTCCCCCAACCTTCTCTGAGCCTTCGGGGTCCATGAGACCTGGCCATTAGCCCGTGGTGTGCAAAAAAGTGCCGCTCAGAGGTAAAACAACCCAACGTTAAAGAACACGCTGGATGTCCTTGACGGAAGGCTACCATCTGTCTCGCAACAGCTGTTCCAGTGGGTCCCCTCCCCTAACCTTCTATTAGCCTTCGGGGTTCATGTGACCTGGCCATTTAGCCCATGGTGTGCAAAAAAAGTGTAGCTCAGAGATATAACACCCAACCCAACTCATCTTATGTGACCGTAGCGTTTCAGTGTTGCTAAAGCGTTCGTGACGTCAAATCACTGAAAACGCTTCTTGTGTGACCGTAACTTTCGGGAACCTGCAACAGAGGTGATGTGAGTTCGGTGTCAGCCCCATGGGCAAGGTCTTCTCCGAGGGAAGACGATCGGTACACGTGGTGCCGGGACAGGTGATGGGGCATGCGGGTAGCTTGCGTAAGGAAGTCTTGGAAATGGTTTGTTACAAAATGTGCTGGTATGAGGGTTTGCTTTGGTTAAAAGAAGCATGGGAAATATTTGACAATGAATTCCTGAACAGTTCAAATTTTAGTGTTTTTATTTTTAAATAATTGAAGCCAGTTTTTTTTAAAGATGTTAAGTGAATGCCGAAAAGTACAGTCGCTCAAAAAATATCCGAACACTATGATTGATTGCAGAATTCAGAAAAAAATATCTGGCAACGATTTTTTTTAGAAATTAGTGATCTGGCAATCTTCGTGTCACGTGACACGAAGGTTGCCAGCTGGGTCAGCGTTGAGATTTATCTCCGCAAAACTCCCCACCCTGCCCACGGTCAGTAGGGAACACCGATGGGCTTGAAAAGGCCGCCGTCCGTCGGATGGGACGTTAAGTCGTGGCCCCGTGTGCGGGAGAGCCATACCCTGTGCACGTTAAAGAACACGCTGGATGGCCTTGACGGGAGTCTAACATCTGTCTCCCAAAAGCTGTCTCCAAAACTTCTCTGAGCCTTCGGGGTCCTTGTGACCTGTCCTTTAGCCCATGGTGTACAAAAAAGTGCCGCTCAGAGGTAAAACAACACAATCCAAACCCGCCATTTTAGCTAGCGATGTAATGACTGAAAATAATTTAAAAAATTCAATCAAATTGATCTCAATCTCGATTTTCTAGAATATATTTTCGGTTAAAAAAGAATTATTACTTTCTGTTGCCAAAAAAAAGAACTTTCCATATTAATATTATCCTGATGCAACAAATACTAAAATCAAAGCAAGAAATGGTTTCAGGCCGAATTGAAATTTATATTAACTTTTCATCGTCTCAATAGATGGCGCCACATGTACAATGGTTTAAAACATGTAGCCAGATTCTGGCCTAATATTATTTTAATGGCAATGCGAAACGTTTCTGGCAATTTCATAAAGAAATGTGGGATAAAATAAACGAATTTCATAAGATGCTTAGAGTAGTGTAGCTGTCGTAAAACTAATTCAGTGTTTAAGTCTAAAAACGTAACCACTAATCTTTTAGGTTTTTAGATGTTTGAGTCTCGTGCAAAAATTAAGGATATAAAAAATATATAAATAAATATCCCCTCAAGCAGCTGCTTGCCACAGAGGTCTGACAGGAGCCCGTCAGTTTATATGCCATAGTAGAAGGTCTGAGAGGATGGCAGGACCTCAGCAGAAAAACAACACGAACATTCATGCCTTACCCGGGGCTCGAATCCAGGTCCCTTAGATCAGTAGCCAAGCGCGCTAACCACTCGGCCATGGGACGGCAAAATACATGTATCTAAATATGTTCTAATATAAATCTAAAATGCCTCTAAATAAAACGAGTGTAAATCCACCTGATATTGCCTTCTTTGTCGAAAATATTTTCCGTAAAAAATATATATACTGCTCACAAAAAATAGGGGATATTTTTTATCACTTCATATTCATTTTGAAATATCCCCTAATTTTTGTGAGCAGTATATTTACCAGAACTTCTGAGTCGTATGATGTTCACTGCCCATTTTCTTTTCTTAAGCCTAGGACTTCGTTTACGATCAGGCTCCGATCTAGAAAAAAATAAAAGGTTGGGTTGTTTTACCTCTCAGCGGCACTTTTTTGCACACCATGGGCTAAATGGCCAGTTCACATGGACCCCGAAGGCTCAGAGAAGGTTGGTGGAGGGGACCCACTGGAACAGCTGTTGGAAGACAGATGGTAGCCTCCCGTCAAGGCCATCCAGCGTGTTCTTTAACGTTGGGTTGTTTTACCTCTCAGCGGCACTTTTTTGCACACCATGGGCTAAATGGCCAGTTCACATGGACCCCGAAGGCTCAGAGAAGGTTGGTGGAGGGGACCCATTGGAACAGCTGTTGGGAGACAGATGGTAGCCTCCCGTCAAGGCCATCCAGCGTGTTCTTTAACGTTGGGTTGTTTTACCTCTCAGCGGCACTTTTTTGCACACCATGGGCTAAATGGCCAGTTCACATGGACCCCGAAGGCTCAGAGAAGGTTGGTGGAGGGGACCCATTGGAACAGCTGTTGGGAGACAGATGGTAGCCTCCCGTCAAAGCCATCCAACGTGTTCTTTAACGTGCACAGGGTATGACTCTCCCACACACGGGGCCACGGCTTAACGTCCCATCCGACGGACGGCGGCCTTTCCAAGGCCATCGGTGTCCCCTACTGACCGTGGGTAGGGCGGGGAAATTTTGATGAGATAAATCTCAACACTGACCCAGCTGGGACTCGAACCTGGGAACTACAGATTACGAGCCTGGCGCGCTACCGACTGAGCCGCCCCCGCCCCCTATAGATAATCTGTGTATTCAGAAATGGATTAATATATATATGTTTAATATTTTTTGCCTTTGTTTCAGAGAGAAGTGATTTATAACAGGCTTGAAACATAGGGTTGGGTTGTTTTACCTCTGAGCGGTATTTGTTTTACGCACAATGGGCTAAATGCCGAGTCACAAAGACTCACAAGTCTCAGAGAAGGTTGGGGGAGGGGACCCACTGGAAGAGCTGTTGGGAGACAGAGGGTAGCCTCCCCGTCAAGGCCATCCAGCGTGTTCTTTAACGTTGGGTTGTTTTACCTCTGAGCGACACTTTTTTGCACACCTTGGGCTAAATGGCCAAATCACATGGACCTCGAAGGCTCAGAGAAGGTTGGGGGAGCAGACCCACTGGAAGAGCTGTTGGGAGACAGAGGGTAGCCTCCCGTCAAGGCTATCCAGTGTGTTCTTTAACGTGCACAGGGTATGGCTCTCTCTCGAACACGGGTCAAGGCTTAATGTCTTATCCGACGGACAGCGGCCCTCCCAAAGCCCATCAGTGTACAGTCGCTCAAAAAAATATCCGAACGCAATGTTTGATTACAATTCAGAAAAAAATATCTGGCAACAATTTTTTTAGAAATTAGTAATCTGGCAACCTTCGTGTCACGTGACACGACGTTCTAAAAAAAATCGTTGCCAGATATTTTTTCTGAATTCTGTAATCAACCATGGTGTTCGGATACTTTTTTGAGCGACTGTAGGTGGTCATATTATTTTGATACTAGATCGTGTGGGCTCACTCACGGAAATATTGAGCGTGTGCAGTTACCGTTCACAGCAAACTGGAGCGTGTGCAGTAACTGCACACGTTTGCTGTGAACGGTAACTGGAGCGTGTACAGTTGCTGTACACGCTCCAGATATTTTTCCTGAATTCTGTAATCACGTGACACGAAGGTTGCCAGATCATTAATTTCTAAAAAAATTGTTGCCAGATATTTTTTCTGAATTGTAATGAACCATAGCGTTCGAATACTTTTTTGAGCGAGTGTACCCTAATGACCGTGGGCAAGGCGGGGAATTCTGCGGAGATAAATCTCAACGCTGACTCAAACCTGGGAACTGCAGATTACGAACCTGGCGAGTTACCCACTGAGCTCCCCCCCCCCTGAAAGTTACCCCTCCCCCCCTGAAATGTAAGCAATATAATTTTATTAAAATGAATTATTTTAATGAGAATTTGCTTCCCTGAAGTTACCCCCCCCCCCCCCCGACAGGGAACCTCTTTGACGTGGGTTGGGTTGTTTTACCTCTGAGCGGCACTTTTTTGCATACCATGGGCTAAATGGCCAGTTCACATGGACCCCGAAGGCTCAGAGAAGGTTGGGGGAAGGGATCCACTGGAACAGCTGTTGGGAGACAGATGGTAGCCTTCCGTCAAGGCCATCCAGCGTGTTCTTTAACGTGCACAGGGTATGGCTCTCCCGCACACGGGGCCACGGCTTAACGTCCCATCCGACGGACGGCGGTTTTTCCAAGCCCATCGGCGTCCCCTAGTGACCGTGGGCGGGAATTTTGCGGAGATAAATCTCAACGCTGACCCAGCTGGGACTCGAACCTGGGAACTACAGATTACGAGCCTGGCGCGCTACCGACTGAGCCACCCCCGCCCCTGCCACTCCACTGCTAATGACGTCTCTACCAAGAGAGAACTAAGCTATTCTACTCTCGTTCTCTGTCGTCACAGCTACGTCATGTCGTTCGTGCTCTTCGCCTTCCACGGCGTTGGTGTTGTCCATTTCTAGGTGTGTCCGTTGCATTTTTGAAATGACTAAATACCGAAAAGAAAAAGGCAGAAAAACTTGAAATTAAAGAATGTATTTCAAGCAATGTCGGTTTTCCAGTTCCTTAAGTACCCAACACTCAGAATCGGAAGTCGTCACAATACCATGACCTTGGAAGTTATGAATGGTTCATATACTTCCCGGGTTTGTAAACAGGATTGTCGAAATGTTTTGTTTCCTGAGATTTTCAAGGAAACAGTTTTTTCGGATTTTCTGCAGGTGGGATTCTCACATAGACACAATCTTAGGTCTCTCTAAGTGAGCGTGGCCTACGCCCCGAAATGCTGCTGGTGGCAAGAATCCGCCCGCCCCGTTTTGCGACAAGGGCGTTTTGCATTTGTTGTACGTAGCTGCTAATGCTGTCAAAGGAGTTCACCTGCTCTTGTTGGTGAGAAAGTGCAAAAAATGAAAAGTAATTAGTACGAGAAAAATAAGAAAAAGGAATTCACATTTGTTAGAGACCGAGTACTGTGATGAAAGTCCGATTGATTTAAGTAATTTAATTTTAATAAATTGTAGATTTAAGTTTGTAATTTTGACCCGAGGGGGAGGCGGGATTGGATCAGTCGGTAGCGCATCAGACTCGTAATTGCAATTCCCAGGTTCGAGTCCCAGCTGGGTCAGCGTTGAGATTTATCTCCGAAAAACTCCCCGCCTTGCCCACGGTCAGTAGGGGACACCGATGGGCTTGGAAAGGCCGCCGTCCGTCGGATGGGACGTAAAGCCGTGGCCCCGTGTGCGGGAGAGTCATACCCTGTGCACGTTGAAGAACACACAGGATGGCCTTGATGGGAGGCTACCATCTGTCTCCCAACAGCTGTTCCAGTGAGTCCCCTCCCCCATCTCTCTCTGATCCTTCAGGGTCCTTGTGACCTGGCCATTTAGCTCATGGTGTGCAAAAAAGTGCCGCTCAGAGGTAAAACAACAAAACGTTAAAGAACACGCTGGATGGCCTTGACGGAGGCTATCATCTGTCTCCCAACAGGTGTTCCAGCGTGTCCCCTCCCCCATCTCTCTCTGATCCTTCGGGGTCCTTGTGACCTGGCCATTTAGCTCATGGTGTTCAAAAAAGTGCCGCTCAGAGGTAAAACAACCCAACGTTAAAGAACACGCTGGATGGCCTTGACGGGAGGCTACCATCTGTCTCCCAACAGCTGTTCCAGCGTGTCCCCTCCCCCATCTCTCTGTGATCCTTCGGGGTCCTTGTGATCTGGCCATTTAGCTCATGGTGTGCAAAAAAGTGCCGCTCAGAGGTAAAACAACCCAACGTTAAAGAACACGCTGGATAGCCTTGACGGGAGGCTACCATCTGTCTCCCAACAGCTGTTCCAGCGGGTCCCCTCCTCCATCTTTCTCTGATCCTTCGGGGTCGTTGTGACCTGGCCATTTAGCTCATGGTGTGCAAAAAAGTGCCGCTCAGAGGTAAAACAAACCAACCCAACCCAGAGGTAAAATAACAGAACCCAGTTTAAAATTTGTCGCAGAGACAATTTTTCTTTTCTTTCCGAAATCTCCTTGTTGCTACTAAAATGGGCAACTCAGTCGGTAGAGCGCCAGGCCCGTAATCTGTAGTTCCCAGGTTCGAGTCCCAGCTGGGTCAGCGTTGAGATTTATCTCCGCAAAATTCCTCGCCCTGTCCACGGTCAGTAGGAGACACCGATGGGTTTGGAAAGGCCGCCATCCGTCGAATGGGACGTTAAGCCGTGGCCCCGTGTGCGGGAGAGCCATACCCTGTGCAAGTTAAAGAACATGCTTAATGGCTTTGACCCCATCTGTCTCCCAACAGCTGTTCCAGTGGGTCCCCTCCCCAAACCTTCTCTGAGCCTTCGGGGTCCATGTGACCTGGCCATTTAGCCCATGGTGTGCAAAAAAGTGCCGCTCATAGGTAAAACAACCCAACGTTAAAGAACACGCTGGATGGCCTTGACGGGAGGCTACCATCTGTCTCCCAACAGCTGTTCCAGTGGGTCCCCTCCCCAAACCTTCTCTGAGCCTTCGGGGTCCATGTGACCTGGCCATTTAGCCCATGGTGTGCAAAAAAGTGCCGCTCAGAGGTAAAACAAACCAACCCAACCCAGAGGTAAAATAACAGAACCCAGTTTAAAATATGTCGCAGAGACATTTTTTCTTTTCTTTCCGAAATCTCCTTGTTGCTACTAAAATGGGCAACTTGTTTTCGGTCCATTGACCCAGACACCTGTCAACCTGAAGCTGGAGGCGATTTTTTGCATGGGAAGTATTTCGAAACGGCGAAGACAACATTTCGTCAGAATTTCATTGCTAACTGAAACAAGTAAATCCCTTGAACGGCCTCAAAAATGAGCCAGGAACAGGTGGAGGGTTCAGTCAGTCTGCACGTGCAACTTCTGGGAGGTTTGTCTTTTATTTCCATGAAGGTCTTTAATCAAGCTGAGAGTTGGGTTGTTTTACCTCTTAGCGGCACTTTTTTTGCACACCATGGTCTAAATGGCCAGGTCACATGGACCCCGAAGGCTCAGAGAATGTTGGGGGAGGGGACACACTGGAACAGCTGTTGGGAGACAGATGGTAGCCTCCCGTCAAGGACATCCATCGTGTTCTTTAACGTGCACAGGGTATGGCTCTCCTGTACACGGGGCCATGGCTTTACGTCCCATCCGACGGACGGCGGCCTTTCCAAGCCCATCGCTGTCCCCTACTGACCGTGGGCAAGGCGGGGAATTTTGCAGAGATAAATCTCAACGCTGACCCAGCTGGGACTCGAACCTGGGAACTACAGATTACGAGCCTGGCGCGCTACCGACTGCGCCAACCCCGCCCCTACAAGCTGAGAGTATTTCCAGTCTCGTTAACTACTTCTAGAAGTTTTGTTTCTAGAAATAAAAATACACAGTCATTTCAGAATAATATGACCACCTACCACAGGGGGCGGGGGTGGCTCAGTCGGTAGCACGCCAGGTTCGAGTCCCAGCTGGATCAGCGTTGAGATTTATCTCCGCAAAACTCCTCTCCCTGTCCACGATCAGTAGAGGACACCGATGGGCTTGGAAATGCCGCCGTCCGTCGGATGGGGCGTTATGCCGTGGCACTGTGTGCGGGAGAGCCATACCCTGTGCACGTTAAAGAACACGCTGGATGGCCTCGACGGGAGGCTACCATCTGTCTCCCAACAGCTTCGTGTCACGTGAGACGAAGGTTGCCAGATCACTAATTTCTAAATAAAATCGTTACCAGATATTTTTTCTGAATTCTGTAATCAACCATGGTGTTCGCTACTTTTTTGAGCGACTGTAGGTGGTCATATTATTTTGATACTAGATCGTGTGGGCTCACTCACGGAAATATTGAGCGTGTGCAGTTACCATTCACAGCAAACTGGAGCGTGTGCAGTTACCATTCACAGCAAACTGGAGCGTGTGCATTAACTGCACACGCTCCAGTTTGTTGTGAACGGTAACTGGAGCGTGTACAGTTGCTGTACACGCTCCAGATATTTTTTCTGAATTCTGTAATCACGTGACACGAAGGTTGCCAGATCATTAATTTGTAAATAAAATCGTTGCCAGATATTTTTTCTGAATTCTGTAATCAACCATGGTGTTCGGATACTTTTTTGAGCGACTGTAGGTGGTCATATTATTTGATACGTGTGGGCTCACTCACGGAAATATTTAGCGTGTGCAGTTACCGTTCACAGCAAACTGGAGCGTGTGCATTAACTGCACACGCTCCAGTTTGTTGTGAACGGTAACTGGAGCGCGTACAATTGCTGTACACGCTCCAGATATTTTTCCTGAATTCTGTAATCACGTGACACGAAGGTTGCCAGATCATTAATTTGTAAATAAAATCGTTGCCAGATATTTTTTCTGAATTCTGTAATCAACCATGGTGTTCGGATACTTTTTTGAGCGACTGTAGGTGGTCATATTATTTTGATACTAGATCGTGTGGGCTCACTCACGGAAATATTGAGCGTGTGCAGTTACCGTTCACAGCAAACTGGAGCGTGTGCAGTAACTGCACACGCTCCTGTTTGCTGTGAACGGTAACTGGAGCGTGTACAGTTGCTGTACACGCTCCAGATATTTTTCCTGAATTCTGTAATCACGTGACACGGTTGCCAGATCACTAATTTCTAAATAAAAATCGTTGCCAGATATTTTTTCTGAATTCTGTAATCAAAAATAGTGTTCGGATACTTTTTTGAGCGACTGTACACAAAAAAAAAAAATCGATGTCTAAATACAGACGACAACGTGAAGTTATTTCTGTGACTAGTTAAAGAGCAATAAACATTTCCTTTGCAAAATGTGCTCTGTGAATTACTTTACAATGTTTCACTGTTGAGGTAGATTTGTTATCAAATGTGTATCCCATTATTTTTTTCGTACACTGTTGCACCCTGTTATTTTTTTACGCTGTGCTGATAAAAAAAAAAGAATATATTAGAACATTGACCTTTTCTGGAGACAGGGAGGTTGCTTGTATAGTCGCTCAAAAAATATATATCCGAACACTACGGTTGATTACAGAATTAAAAAAAAAATCTGGGAGCGATTTTTTTTAGAAATTAGTGCTCTGGCAACCTTCGTTTACGTACGTATTCAGAAAAAAAAAAAAATCTGGCAAAGATTTTTTTAAAAAAAATTAGTGCTCTGGCAAAGATTTTTTTAAAAAAAATTAGTGCTCTGGCAACCTTCGTGTACGTATGTATTCAGAAAAAATATCTGGCAACGATTTTTTTTTTTAGAAATTAGTGCTTTGGCAACCTTCGTTTACGTACGTATTCAAAAAAATATCTGGCAACGGTTTTTTTTGCAGAAATTAGTGCTCTGACAACCTTCGTGTACGTACACATTCAGAAAAATATCTGGGAACGATTTTTTTGCAGAAATTAGTACTCTGACAACCTTCGTGTACGTACGCATTCAGAAAAATATCTGGCAAAGATTTTTTTCAGAAATTAGTGATCTGGCAACCTTTGCGCACGTACGCATTCAGAAAAATATCTGGCAACGATTTTTTTTCAGAAATTAGTGATCTGGCAACCTTCGCGCACGTACGTATTCAGAAAAATATCTGACAGCGATTTCTCTTTTTAGAAATTAGTGATCTGGCAACCTTCGTGTCACGTGACACGAAGGTTGCCAGATCACTAATTTCTAAAAAAGAAATCGTTGCCAGATATTTTATCTGAATTCTTTAATCAATCATAGTGTTTGGATACTTTTTTGAGCGACTGTACATAACTTCCTAATTATTTCGCTTTTTGATATTAAGAGGAGGGGGGGGGGGCAAAGTAAAACTGGGTGGGGGGGGTATATTTCTTCAACAGACGATACAGAGAAACAGGTTTTCACCAAACTCATAAAAAAAATGATCATTACACTGTTAGCTGAGCTGATGTGATTTTTTCCCCCTGAGTTATTTGCTTCAATATAGAGATTACCATCTAAACTCCGAGCAAATTTAATTTTCCTTTTCGCATTGAAGCAAATTTCAGGCGTTATATTCTACACATCACTTTTGTAATATCAAAATCGATAAAAAATGGCAAAGAATTTTCGGATACCTAATTTGCCGTTTCGCTCTTTTCTTCAGTCTAATTTTATTTTCCGTGCTTGCCAGCCTATTTGCATATTTCAAAATGAGTTTATCTCTTATTTTTGACTCGATTCGCGAAAAAAGTGCGTCTGAAGCGTTCGAGTTCTTGTTTTTTTTTTACGTACGTTAAGTGAGCATGCTTCTAATTTTTTTTATGATGGAACTACGCCTGAGCCTTCTCGAAACAAGACTTTAAACTTTCAAGATGAAATTAATTTTATTAAAAAATGATTTTTGATAAAAAATGGAAATGCGCATTGATTTAATTTTACTTTTAGCCAGTTTTGTTTTGATGGTGTTTTTTTTTTTTCTTTTTCAATCTGCTGCTGCCAGTTTTCGTTTCAGTAATTCAGATTTTTAATTTTTTTTTTTGTATTTTTTCTGTTCTTTCGTTGTTGTAGGTTCAACACTAACTGTTGATGTCTTTTTTTTTTAACTTGTTCATTAAATTTTAAACGAGTTGGAAAGGAACAGAAAAATATGGAAACAAGATAATTGTAGAGTGATGTAGAGCAGGGTTGTTGTTGTTAGGTTGTTTTACCTCTGAGCGGCACTTTTTTTTGCCCACAATGGGCTAAATGGCCAGGTCACATGGACCCCGAAGGCTCAGAGAAGATTGGGGGAGGGGTTGGGTTGGTTTGTTCTACCTCTGGGGGCACTTTTTTTGCCCACAATGGGCTAAATGGCCAGGTCACATGGACCCCGAATGCTCAAAGAAGGTTGGGGAGGGGACCCACTGGAACAGCTGTTGGGAGACAGATGGTAGCCTCCCGTCAAAGCCATCCAGCGTGTTCTTTAACGTTGGGTTGTTTTACATCTGAGCGGCACTTTTTTGCACACCATGGGCTAAATGGCCAGGTCACATGGACCCCGAAGTCTCAGAGAAGGTTGGGGGAGGGGACCCACTGGAACAGCTGTTGGGAGACAGATGGTAGTCTCCCGTCAAGACCATCCAGCGTGTTCTTTAACGTTGGGTTGTTTTACATCTGAGCGGCACTTTTTTGCACACCATGGGCTAAATGGCCAGGTCACATGGACCCCGAAGGCTCAGAGAAGGTTGGGGGAGGGGACCCACTGGAACAGCTGTTGGGAGACAGATGGTAGCCTCCCGTCAAGGCCATCCAGCGTGTTCTTTAACGTGCACAGGGTATGGCTCTCCCGCACACGGTGCCACGGCTTAACGTCCCATCCGACGGACGGCGGCCTTTCCAAGCCCATCGATGTCTCCTACTGACCGTGGGCAGGGAGGGGAATTTTGTGGACATAAATCTCAACGCTTACCCAGCTGGGACTCGAACCTGGGAACTACAGATTACGAGCCTGGCGCGCTACCGACTGAGCCATCCCCGCCCCGTAGAGCAGGGGGAAACGGTTTTGAAAAATTGCAAAAGAAGCTTACGTCGGTAGTGAAAAATAGAGAGAGCTAATTTCTAAAGTTTATTTATGTAACGGCATCTAATTTCTTCGAGGGTTTTATAAGATTCTGAAGTGAGCTTGCATTACTTAACAAAGTAAAGTGGTGTCTTGTTCTCAGTGATTCTTTTCCAAAATGCAAGAAAAAATTCTTTTCTAAAATCCAGCCGAGTGGATTTTATTAAAATACTGCAAAGATATGATATGCATAGTAATTAAATAATTGTATAAGTAAAAAAAGTCTAAAATACTATAAAAATTATATATATATGTAAACTATGCATAGACAAATTCTTTAAAAAATTTTTTCCTTATAATAAGTTATATTTAAAAAGATTGCATAGTTTAGAAAAAAGGTGCCTTTCACCACTGGAATTCTTGCGTGAGGACATCAAGAGAATAATCTCTATATAATGTCCCACGTTCCACGTTCCTGCAGAGAGAAAATGATTAGTAGGATTTTTAAAGAAACTAGGTTTATTGAGATAGGTAGGGCCAACAATATCAAATAGCCCCCTGATCGCAGGCATGGGGCAAAGACCCGTTCCTCCTCCGCTAAATGCTGAAGTCACCGATGCTGGTAGGAACTTCAGTCACCATCTTTTCAAGTGGGACTTTTTCAAGAGCCATATGGCCTGACTGAGACACATTACTCCAGTTTAGGCTTGACGATGCCCAACTAGCTAAGTAAGGTTCAGGTACCTGCGATGGCCTCTGATTAGGATTATCCACCAGCTGATATAAGGTATCCCATGCCTCTGTTCACTTAGAGCTGGCAACCCAGAAGCAAACAGAAAACACAGCGGCAGACTCTCCCTCAACAGAGGCCCACCAGTGCAGCATGTCCAGGATCCATAATCAAGCTCAAATCCATAAACAAGTCCAGTCTAGTAGGTATAAATGGTCAGCACCAGGACCCTAATGAAACTGACCACTCCTCAGCAGGTTTGAAAAAAAAAGAAAAAAGTGGCCATAGATGACCAGATCAGTAGGCCATACTGAACTGGCAGCCCTCCCCTTCCGTTCCCTTCCAAAAGAGAATATCTCTTTTGAAAGGTACTAACGGCCTGCACCACGAGAAGGCGGGGTCGGACATTAGATGCTAGACCTGGCCGGTTCTGTGCATCATCACTAGGGATTGGTACACAGCTCTCCTTCCAGTTTATGCCTAGGTCATTAAAATTTGGTTTTGGTGAAAAAGAATTTCTGGGTTCCTTTTGCACTAAATTAACAAAACCATAAGAAACTCTGAATTTGATGGAAAAATAATTTTTGGTTCCTTGTTGCAATAAACTATCAAAACCATGAGAAACTCCGAATTTGATGGAATGCGAATTTCTAATTTCTGGATGTATGTGTCGTTTTTCTGATGAGGTCCTGCCATCGTCACAGACCTTCTACTATAGCATATAAACTGAAAAGCTCGTGTCAGACCTCTGTGGCAAGCAGCTGCTTGAGGGGGTATTTTTTTTTGTTGCACTGAATTATCACATCAAAGAAACTCAGGATTTGTTGAAAAAGAATTACTAGGTTATTGATCCACCAAATTTACAGATCATAAGGAACTGAAGATTCGGCGAAACAGCATCTCTGTTTTTGTTGTGCTAAAAAAGAACCCTCCAGATTTAGTGAAAAGTATTTTTCGGTTCCTTTTTCACTAAACTAACAGGTCATAGCAAATTCAGGATTTGATGAAACGCAATTTCAGAGTTCTTGCGACACTAAATTAAGAAAACCATAAGGAACTCTAGATTTGTTGAAAAAGAATTTTTGGGTTCTTGTTGCACTGAATTAACACATCAAAGAAACTCAGCATTTGGTGAAAAAGAATTCATCATCATCATCATCATCATCAAGCAGCCATGGGCTACGGAGGTCCAACCAGACCGTGCAATTTAGTTCTCCAAGCAAGTCTATCCTGAGCTACATCTACTGCATCTGGCCACTGCACACCAATTCTAACAAGGTCCTGTTTGACATTGTCTGCCCACCGCATCCTAGGTCTCCCCTTCTTTCTGAGGCCTTTAGGCACACTGTTCATAACCCTATTCGCCAATCTATAATTATTCATACGGGCAACATGGCCAAACCAACGGAGTCTCTCTCTGCACAATATGCTGCTTAAAGGAGGTTGCAGACTCCTTTGCCTAACCTCATCATTAGTTACAAAGTTAAACCACCTAATGCCCAAGATACTGCGTAAGCATCTGGAATCAAAAGCACTAGTTTCCTGTTATCATGTTTACAAAGTGTACAAGTTTCACTACCATAACTAACCCTAGAAAGAACCAAACTATTATACAGCCTAATTTTAGTCTTTAGGTGTATACGCCTATTTCTCCACACTATCCATAGATTCTTAAAAGTCCCGGCAGCAATCCCTATTCGCCTGTTAATCTCATTCCGCACATTACCATTATCAGTTACATAGCTAACAAGGTAATTAAACTGTGACACCTGCTCAAGACTGCAACCATTCAGATTTACTGAATCACAGCCTGCCTGACCAATTTTCATCACTTTAGTTTTCTCTCTGTTTATAACCAAACCTACTCTACTACCAGTCTCATCAACAGCTCGAATGAAAGAGTTCATCTCATCAACATCATTTGCCAAAAGGGCTAAATCATCAGCATAATCTAAATCAGAAATTTTCGTATCTCCAGCCCATTTAAGGCCAAAATCTTTCCCTTGAAGTGAATTTCGCATAACATAATCAATAACCAAGCTAAAGAGAAAAGGAGACAAAATGCACCCTTGTCGAACGCCAGAAGTAATGCTAAACCAATTGCTACAAGCCTTACCAACTCTCACACACGACTCAGTGTTATTATAGAGAGCTTTCATAATGTTAACTAACTTGTCTGGTATACCATATGATCTCACAATCAACCACAAATTATGACGATCAACAGAGTCGAAAGCCTTTTTGAAATCAACAAAGCTAGCAACCAAAGGTTTCTGAAACTCTAAACATTTCTCAAGAATCTGCCTAAGTGAAAATATCTGATCCACACATCCCCTACCACTTCTGAATCCACATTGCTCATCACGCAATTGACTGTCAACCAGATTCTTAATTCTATTAAGCACAATCATGGAAAGAACTTTACCTGGAACAGAGAGTAGGCTGATACCCCTATAGTTATCACAAGAACTGCGATCACCTTTTTTGAAAATAGGGATAAAAATAGCTCTGGTAAAATCCTTAGGAACCATGCCTTTATCATAAAAGATATTCAGAATTTCAGTCATCCAAGTGGTAACCGAAACATTTCCAGCTCTAAGCATTTCCGTAGTAATTTCATCTACCCCTGGGGATTTATGAAGTTTAAGTTTAGAAACAGCCAAAAGAACTTCAGATTGTGTTATAGGGCCAACATTAAAGCCACCAATGCATCCATCATCACTGCAAACAATGGGAGCAGAACCAACTACATTGTTTAGAACATCACTGAAATGCTCAGCAGACCTAGCCATGACAGAATCCTCCCCTTCTATAACCTTACCTTGTTTATCCTTCAATCCTTGTATGCCTGTCCGTTTTCTACCACACAAAACATTAACTATCTGGTAGAGCTCTCTGCTGTTGTGCTGTCTAACTGCTTCCTCGGCTTTGTCAGCCAAACCATCAAGCCAAAGATTCTTATCAGCAGCTAACTGATCCTTTACAAGTTTATTAAGGTCTCTGTAATGATTCCTATCAGGACTAGTAGGGTATTGATTAAGGGCATTCCTGCAGTTCTTTCTTTCCGAAATAAGCTCAAATGCCTTATCACTCAGATAATTCTGCCTCCTCTGCTCCTTTTTTCCTAAAAGAGTACTGTTAGTGTCCAAAAAAGCCTGTTTAAAATGATCCCAATCTTTCTCAACTTCAGTAGTAAGCATACCATGACTGTCCTAATGACTAAGTAACCTATCATGGTAAGCTTTGGCTATAACTGGGTCTTTCAGAGCTTCAGCATTAAAAGTAAATTTTTTAACCCTAGCACAACACTTTTTAAACTTAAGTTGCAAGACACTTTTAACAAGGTAATGGTCAGATCCAATTTCAGCTCCCCTATATGCCCTGGTATTCCTAACAGAACTAGCCCATTTGCTGTTAATTAATATGTAATCAATCATATTCTTATGCAGCCCATCAGGTGAAACCCATGTGTACTTATGTATGTCGCGGTGTTTGTAATAAGTGTTAGTTATTCTGAATCCATTGAGTTTACTTACCTGTAGGAGACGTTGCCCATTGCCATTGCAGCTACCAATACCAAAAAGGCCTATTACTCCTCCCCAAAGGTCAGAGTCAGTACCAACTTTGGCATTGAAGTCACCAAGAGCAAGGGTAATATCTCCTTTCTTGACAGAATTCAAAATATCCTGAAGTTGTTCATAAAATCTATCCTTCTCCTCCTCATCGGCATCCTCAGTGGGGGCATAACAGCAGATAACATTCAAGTCTTTAATGCTTGTCTGAAATTTTGCTGTAAGAAACCTTTCATTAATGCACTCATATCCTAGAAGAGCATCACTAGCGTGTCTGCTGAGAAGCAGACCCACGCCTTGGTGATGCTTATTGTCATCCCTCCCTGAAAAGTAAAATTTAAGATTATTTTTAAGAATCTGACCTTTATCTGTCCATCTGGTCTCTTGCAAGCCGAGAATATCTAAATTATAACGGTGGAATTCTTGTGTGAGGACATCATACTAGGTTATTAATACACCAAATTTACAGACCATAAGGAACTGAAGATTCGGCGAAACAGCATCTCTGAGTTTTTGTTGTGCTAAAAAAGAACCCTCCAGATTTGGTGAAAAGTATTTTTCGGTTCCTTTTTCACTAAATTAACAGGTCATAGCAAATTCAGGATTTGATGAAACGCAATTTCGGAGTTCTTGCGACATTAAATTAACAATACCATAAGGAACTCTAGATTTGTTGAAAAAGAATTTTTGGGTTTTTGTTGCACTGAATTAACAGGTCTTACGAAAACAGGATTTAGAGAAAAAAAAAAGAATTTCTCAGTTGTTTCGTGGACAAAGTAACATGCTATAACTATAAGAGATCTGGAGAAAATCTGTGGGCTGTTGTTGCACTAAATTTAAAGATCAGAAAAAAACTCGCCACAGTACTCTTTTTCTAATGATCAGAAAAAACTCGCCACAGAAATTTTTTTCCCCCACAGATCCTATGCCACAGGTGGCATAGGATCTGTGGAAAAGTCCATGATTGGGGTTGCACTAAATCAACAGCTCTAAATACTCAGGATTTGGGGTTGTTTTACCTCTGAGCGGCACTTTTTTTGCACACCATAGGCTAAATGGCCAGGTCACAAGGACCTCGAAGACTCAGAGAAGGTTGGGGGAGGGGACACACTGGAACAGCTGTTGGGAGACAGATGGTAGCCTCCCGTCAAGGCCATCCAGCGTGTTCTTTAACGTTGGGTTGTTTTACCTCTGAGCGGCACTTTTTTTGCACACCATAGGCTAAATGGCCAGGTCACAAGGACCTCGAAGACTCAGAGAAGGTTGGGGGAGGGGACACACTGGAACAGCTGTTGGGAGACAGATGGTAGCCTCCCGTCAAGGCCATCCAGCGTGTTCTTTAACGTTGGGTTGTTTTACCTCTGAGCGGTACTTTTTTGCACACCATGGACTAAATGGCCGGGTCACATGGACCCCGAAGGCTTCAGAGAAGGTTGGTGGAGGTGACCCACTGGAACAGCTGTTGGGAGACAGATGGTAGCCTCCTGTCAAGGCCATCCATTGTGTTCTTTAACGTGCACAGGGTATGGTTGTCACGCACATGGGCTACGGCTTAACGTCCCATCCGACGGACGTCGGCCTTTCCAAGCCCATCGGTGTTCCCTACTGACCGGCAGGGAGGTGAGTTTTTGCGGAGGAAAATCTCAACGGTGACCCAAATAGGACTCGAACCTGGGAACTGCATATTACGAGCCTGGCGCGCTACCGACTGAGCCACCCCCGCCCTCAAGATTTGGGAAAGAACTTCTGTGTTCTTGTTGGACTAAATTAATATGCAACAGGAAATCACGATTTGGGGAAGGATTTCTTTTATGTTGGTGTTGAACTAAATTAAGAAGGGTTCTAAGAAACTCAGAATTTGGAGACGGTTTATATCGATGTCTGCAGTAAATTAACAAATTAAGAAGTCGCAAGAAAAATAGTCGAGAAAAGAGAACTTTATTTTTCTTGCAGGATATTAATAAATATAAGGGTGCTATTTATTATGTATTATTCTTTAGAGTGTAGTGAAACAGAATCATTATCGTTGAAGTTTTTGTTAACTGGTTAGACTGCTTGGCTAGATATCAACGGAACATTGGATCAAGCACTGCTAAAACATGGATTTTTATATTTTTTTTTGGCTGAAGTCCTGCGTTCCTCACAGACTTTCTCTATGTTTTTTTTACGCTGATGGGCTCCTATCAGACCTCTGTGGCAAGCAGGCTGCTTAAGGGGTTGGGTTGTTTTACCTCTGAGCTGCACTTTTTTCCACACCATGGGCTAAATGGCCAGGCCACAAGGACGCGAAGGCTCAGAGAAGGTTGGTGGAGGGGACCCACAAGGACCCCGAAGGCTCAGAGAAGGTTGGGGGAGGGGACCGCCTGGAACAGCTGTTGGGAGACAGATAGTAGCCTCCCGTCAAGGCCATCCAGCGTGTTCTTTAACGTGCACAGGGTATGACTCTCCCGCACACGGGGCCACCGCTTAACGTCCCATCAGACGGCCGGCGGCCTTTCCAAGCCCGTCGCTGTCCCCTACGAACCGTGGGCAGGGCGGTGAGTTTTTGCGGAGATAAATCTCAAAGCTGACCCAGCTGGGACTCGAACCTGGCAACTGCAGATTACGAGTCTGGCGCGCTACCGACTGAGCCACCCCCGCCCTGTTTGAAGGGTAAATTGTTATTAAAATTATTATTAAAATTTTGAATCTCTCGTATTTGATGAGACCTTTTTTTTTAAAAACATCAGAATTTTCTCTAAAAGCTAAATGCAGAGTATTCCAAAAATAATGGTTTGTTGTGTTGTTTTACCACTGAGAGTCACTTTACAGCGCATAATGTGCTCAATGACCAGGTCATAAGGACCCCAAGGGTTCAGAGAAAATTGGGGGGAGGGTAGCACAACTGCTAAGAGACAGATGCAAGTCTACAGTCAAGGGCATCCAGGGTGTTCTTGAATGACACGGTATATGGTCCCAGTTTCCAAAGGAATGCGCTGTGAACGTTATGAATTGACCATGACTTCCATTAACACAAGTCTATCTCAGGTTCGAGTCCCAGCTGGGTCAGCGTTGAGATTTGTCTCCGCAAAATTCCCCGCACGGTCAGTAGGGGACACCGATGGGCTTGGAAAGGTCGCCGCCCGTCGGA
The DNA here is from genome assembly GCA_038380435.1 of Ryuthela nishihirai. Taxonomy (NCBI): domain Eukaryota; kingdom Metazoa; phylum Arthropoda; class Arachnida; order Araneae; family Heptathelidae; genus Ryuthela; species Ryuthela nishihirai. The sequence continues at coordinate 35,742,551 of JAWZYU010000034.1, read as the reverse complement.
TGTGGCGTTAAGCCGTGGTCCCGTTTGCGGGAGAGCCATACCCTGTGCACGTTAAAGAACACACTGGATGGCCTTGTCGGGAGGCTACCATCTGTCTCCCAACAGCTGTTCCAGTGTGTCCCCTCCCCCAACCTTCCCTGAGCCTTCTGGGTCAATGTGACCTGGCCATTTAACCCATTGTGTGCAAATAAGTGCCGTTCAGAGGTAAAACGACCGCAACCCTTTTACCTCTGAGTGGCACTGTTTTGCACACAATGGGCTAAACAGCTAGGTCACAAGAACGCCAAAGGCTCAGAGAATGGAGGAAGGGATTCACTTGAAGATGTTTGGAGACAGATGGTAAGGCTCTCGTCAAGGTCATCCAGCGTGTTCTTTAATGTTCACAGGATATGGCACTCACCATGTGCTTAACGTCACATCCGACGGCGTCTTTCCAAGTCCATCGGTGTCCCCTGTTGACCGAAGGAACGTCTGAGTTCCTGTATTGTTTCAGAACTATTCTGGAAAAATGGTCAACCTCGTATTACTTCAGAACTTTCGACATTAATGAATCCAGCTTTCAAATTGTTTCACATGTTGCCCAACATCTCCAGCCATCCGATTAAAACGAAAGTTATGCAAATGCAAATTCTTCTTCAGTTAACTCTTACACTCACTACGAGGCCAGAAACGTCACATTTCCGGCCCGCCAGCTTCCGCCACACTCTCTCTTTCATCCTGACTGGCCCGGCCGTCAAACTCCATTTGATTGTAAATACCAAGTCATCAGTCACATGTCAGAAGTTACAAATGCAGCAGGGCATCAGTGACATGCACTCCCGTCGTCTGTGGGCAGCGGACGCCTCCCCCGCTCCCCCCCCCCCCGGCGGATATGACATCAATTACAAGAACCCCCATTATCCTGGCTCATTTGAACTGCGCTATGGACTCAGCACCAATCACAGATTAATTGTCATTACCGTGAAGGTTTTGGCTACTTTTGCTTTCCCTCCCGTCTTTTACTTCATCTAGCCCCTCCCCCCTCTCTCCCCCTCCCTTACCGCGATCTCCCCCCCACTTCCAAAACCTGCCAATCCAGCTGTCTGCCTGCCCGTAGCCACCGGTAAAACCACGGCACAATAGCTAACAAGATAACAAAGACCATATTAATGCAATTACGGCTTGTGTTGTACCCGATAGACAGAGACAAGCCAGCATAGACTTGTTGTTAATGGAAGTCATGGTCAATGCAGAACGTTCACAGCGCATTCCTTTGGAAACTGGGGACCGTATACCGTGCCACATTAGCAAGACTCTTGCATGTCCTTTAAAAAAGTCGTTATTTATTAACAGGGCCGCATTTACGAAAAAAATAAAGGGTTGGGGTGGGTTGTTTTACCTCTGAGCGGCACTTTTTTGTACACCGTGGGCTAAATGGCCAGGTCACATGGGCCCGAAGGCTCAGAGAAGGTTGGGGGAGGGGAACCACTGGAACAGCTGTTGAGAGACAGATGGTAGCCCCCCCCCCCGTCAAGGCCATCCAGCGTGTTCTTTAACGTGTACAGGGTATGGCTCTCCCGCACACTGGACCACGGCTTAACGTTCCATCCGACGGACGGCGGCCTTTCCAAGCCCATCGGTGTCCCCTACTGACCGTGGGCAGGGCGGGGAGTTTTGTGGAGCTAAATCTCAACGCTGACCCAGCTGGGACTCCAATCTGAGAACTACAGATTACGAGACTGGCGCGCTACCGACTGAGCCACCCCCGCCACCCCCCAAAAAATAAAGGGAGGAAACGGATGGAAATAGGGAGGATTCAACTCCAACCAGAATGTCGTTCTGGTATAAAATTATCCCTTTCGTTTAATTAGATTTTAAATTTTTTTTTCAAATTGGCGTAATTTTTTTGGTAGGCACTTTTTTGCAACCAATGGGCTAAATGGCCAGGTCACAAGGACCCCGAAGGCTCAGAGAAGGATCGGGGAGTGGACTCACTGGAGCAGCTGTTGGAGGACAGATGGTAGCCTCCCGTTAAAGCCAACCAGCTTGTTCTTTAACGTCACAAGGTATGTCTCTCCCGCACACGGGACACGGCTTAACGTCCCATCCGACGGACTGTGGCTTTTCCAAGCCCATCGGTGTCCCCTACTGACCGTGGGCAGGGCGGGGAGTTTTGCGGAGATAAGTCTCAACGCTGACACAGTTGGAACTCGAACCTGTTAACTGCAGATTACGAGCCTTGCGCGCTACCGACTGAGCCACCCCCGCCCCTACACACCATGGGCTAAATGGACAGGTCACAAGGACCCTGAAGGCTCAGAGAAGGTTGGGAGAGGGGACCCACTGGAACAGCTGTAGGGAGACAGATGGTAACCTCCCGTCAAGGCCATCCAGCGTGTTCTTTAACGTGCACAGGGTATGGCTCTCTCGCACACGGTGCCAGGGCTTAACGTCCCATCCGACGGACGGCGGCCTTTCCAAGCCCATCGGTGTCCCCTACTGACCGTGGGCAGGGCGGGGAATTTTGCGGAGATAAATCTCAACGCTGACCCAGCTGGGACCCAAACCTGGGAACTACAGATTACGAGCCTGGCGCGCTACCGACTGAGCCACCCCCGCCCGTATAAAACCAGATCAACATGTTTAATAACATGCGTAGAAATTAATCTGTCGCCACGAATGAATCACCGTCAGGAGTTGGTGATTTGCCAAGAGTTACGTCAGCGTACCGTACAGATATTTGGCTTCTATATTAGAAATTAAGATTTAGTGAGATTTTATTGAGAACTTCTCTGAAACGATATCTTTACAGGAATATGCTGATTTCCGAAGCCAAGAAACTTTAAAATCTTCTAATTGAAAAAAAAAAATATGTGTGTGTAATAACAAACGCTTTCTTAAATGTACAGTCGCTCGAAAAAGTATTAGAACACTGTGGTTGATTACAGAATTCAGAAAAAATATCTGGCAACGATTTTAAAAAAAAAAATTAGTGATCTGGCGACACGAAGGTTGCCAGATCACTAATTTCTAAAAAAAAAAATCGTTGCCAGATATTTTTTCTGACTTCTGTAATCAACCGTAGTGTTCGGATACTTTTTTGAGCGACTGTAGGTGGTCATATTATTTTGATACTAGATCGTGTGGGCTCACTCACGGAAATATTGAGCGTGTGCAGTTACCGTTCACAGCAAACAGGAGCGTGTGCAGTAACTGCACACGCTCCAGTTTGCTGTGAACGGTAACTGGAGCGCGTACAATTGCTGTACACGCTCCAGATATTTTTCCTGAATTCTGTAATCACGTGACACAAAGGTTGCCAGATCATTAAGTTCTAAAAAAATCGTTGCCAGATATTTTTTCTGAATTCGGTAATACGTATTTGTAATACGTGACACGTGACACGAAGGTTGCCAGATCACTAATTTCTAAAAAAAAACATTCGTTGCCAGATATTTTTTCTGAATTCTCTAATCAACCACAGTGTTCTAATACTTTTTTGAGCGACTGTACATTTACAATAACACTTACTAAGAAGAATCCTTTTATCGAGTAGAAACACGACGACCGATCGTTATTACTTCCTCCATCGCCAATAGGGTCAACATCAGTCGACATTCAAGATAATAATCGGAACAGACTTCGAAGTTGAACTTGGCGCTCTCAACAAGGCAACCATTCTTTTCCTTGGGGAGAGTCATTGTATCTTGGAAGTTGATCTCGGGACTGCTCCCTCGTCACAATGCTCGGAATACTGGTTAGCAAACTTTATTCGTAGTCAGTTGCAAAGGAAGCGTTGGCTCATTTAGTTTCCCATTTAAGGGATCTCCATTGCTATTCCTACCAAGTAATCGTCCCACACCTTCCTAAACTGGGTCGTTATCATTGCCACGGTTGATTAGATGAAGATTAGTAATCGCCACGTTACTAGTTCCCGTTCTCCTGTGTCGTCATATCAGGATACGTGACAAATATCTGATTTTCGTTTGGATGTCATGAGAAATGGACGCTTGCCTGCTCAATCATGTCACCAGTTCTGAAGTTCTACACTGGGGGTGGCTCAGTCGGTAGCGCGCCAGGCTCGTAATCTGTAGTTCCCAGGTTCGAGTCCCAGCTGGGTCAGCGTTGAGATTTATCTCGGCAAAATTTCCCGCCCTGCCCACGGTCAGTAGGGGACACTGATGGGTTTGGAAAGGCCGCCGTCCGTCGGATGGGACGTTAAACCGTGACTCCGTGTGTGGGAGAGCCATACCCTGTGCACTTTAAAGAACACATTGGATGACCTTGACGGGAGACTACCATCTGTCTCCCAACAGCTGTTCCAGTGAGCCCCCTCCACCAACCTTCTCTGAACCTTCGGGGTCCTTGTGGCCTGGCCATTTAGCCCATGGTGTGCAAAAAAGTGCAGCTCAGGGATAAAACAACCCAACTTTAAAGAACACGCTGGATGGCCTTGACGAGAGGCTACCGTCTGTCTTCCAACAGCTGTTCCAGTGGGTCTCCTCCCCCAACCTTCTCTGAGCCTTCGGGGTCCTTGTGGCCTGGCCATTTAGCCCATGGTGTGCAAAAAAGTGCAGCTCAGGGATAAAACAACCCAACTTTAAAGAACACGCTGGATGGCCTTGACGAGAGGCTACCATCTGTCTCCCAACAGCTGTTCCAGTAGGTCCCCTCCCCCAACCTTCTCTGAGCCTTCGGGGTCCTTGTGGCCTGGCCATTTAGCCCATGGTGTGCAAAAAAGTCCCGCTCAGAGGTAAAACTACCCAACGTTAAAGAACACGCTGGATGTCCTTGACGGGAGGCTACCATCTGTCTCCCAACAGCTGTTTCAGTGAGTCTCCTCCCCCAACCTTCTCTGAGCCTTCGCGTCCTTGTGGCCTGGCCATTTAGCCCATGGTGTGGAAAAAAGTGCAGCTCAGAGGTAAAACAACCCAACCCCTTAAGCAGCCTGCTTGCCACAGAGGTCTGATAGGAGCCTATCAGCGTAAAAAAAATATAGAGAAAGTCTGTGAGGAACGCAGGACTTCAGCCAAAAAAAATATAAAAATCCATGTTTTAGCAGTGCTTGATCCAATGTTCCGTTGATATCTAGCCAAGCATCTAACCAGTTAACAAAAACTTCAACGGTAATGGTTCTGTTTCACTACACTCTAAAGAATAATACATAATAAATAGCACCCTTATATTTATTAATATCCTGCAAGAAAAATAAAGTTCTCTTTTCTCGACTCTTTTCTTGCGACTCCTTAATTTGTTAATTTACTGGAGGCATCGATATAAACCGTCTCCAAATTCTGAGTTTCTTAGAACCCTTCTTCATTTAGTTGAACACCAACATAAAAGAAATACTTCCCCAAATCGTGATTTCCTGTTGCATATTAATTTAGTCCAACAAGAACACAGAAGTTATTTCCCAAATCCTGAGGGCGGGGGTGGCTCAGTCGGTAGAGCGCCAGGCTCGTAATCTGTAGTTGCCAGGTTCGAGTCCTATTTGGGTCAGCGTTTAGATTTATCTCCGCAAAAACTCATCGCCCTGCCCACGGTTAGTAGGGGATACCAATGGGCTTGGCACGGACGCCGTCCGTTAGATGGGACGTTAAGCCGTGGCCCCGTGTGCGGGAGAGAGCCATACCCTGTGCACGTTAAAGAACAACTGGATGACCTTGACGGGAGACTACCATCTGTCTCCTAACAGCTGTTCCATTGTGTCCCCTCCATCAACCTTCTCTGAGCCTTCGGGGTCCTTGAGACCTGGCCATTTAGGGTTGGGTTGTTTTACCTCTGAGCGGCACTTTTTTGCACACCATGGGCTAAATGGGCAGGTCACAAGGACCCCGAATTCTCAGAGAAGGTTTGGGGAGGGGACCCACTGGAACAGCTGTTGGGAGACAGATGGTAGCCTCCCGTCAAGGCCATCCAGCGCGTTCTTTAACGTGCACAGGGTATGGCTCTCCCGCACACGGGGCCACGGCTTAACGTCCCATCCGACGGACGGCGGCCTTTCCAAGCCCATCGGTGTCCCCTACTGACCGTTGGCAGGGCTGGGAATTTTGCGGAGATAAATCTCAACGCTGACCCAGCTGGGACTCGAACCTGGGAACTACAGATTACGAGCCTGGCGCGCTACCGACTGAGCCACCCCCGCCCCCTGGCCATTTAACCCATGGTGTGCAAAAAGTGCGTCTCAGAGGTAAAACAACCCAACCCAATTTGGAGTCCTTGTGACTTGCCCATTGCGTGCACAAAAGCGTCGCTCAAGGTTAAAAGAACCTGCAAACTAACCCAGGTTCGAGTCCCAATTGTATCAGCGTTGAGACAGCTAAATCCATGCTACGATATTTTGTTAAAATTTAAAATATTTTGTACGTTTTAAATGGATGGGGTTAACAGAGAATTCGATCATCATGGATAGTTTATTTCCCAGACCTACCCTGCCCTCGTGCAGACAAAGGACACAAATGATCCTGAAAAGCCCGCCGTCCATCGGATGGGCAGTAGAGCCGTGGTCCTGTATGTAAGGAAACCCATACTCTAAACACGTTACAGAGCCTACTGGATGGCTTTGACGTGAGGCTTTTATCTGTCTCCTAAAGTGTTCCAATGAATTCGCTTCCCCCCAACCTTCTTCGAGCCCTTGGGGTCATTGTGACCTGGCTATTTAGCCCATTGTATGCGAAAAAATGCCATTCAGAAGTTTAACAACCCAATCCAAGCCTTCTCTCTGTCATTGCGGTCTTTGTGACCAGGATATTTACTGTGTAAAAAAACCAAGGGTTTTTTTTCTTATTTATTCCGAATAATTCGGAATCTACTGTTTCCAGAAAGCTACGTTCTTATCGTTAGTTGTATTAGGGCGGGGATTTGGCTCTGTGGGTAGCGCGACAGGCTCGTAATCTGCAGTTCCCTGGTTCGAGTCCCAGCTATGCCATCGTTGAGATATAGTTCCGCTAAACCGCCATCCTGCCATCGTTGAGATATAGTTCCTCTAACCCGCCATCGTTGAGATATAGTTCCTATAAACCGCCATTATGCCATCAAAGAGATATAGTTTCTCTAAACCGTTATCGTTGAGATATAGTTCCTCTGAACTGCCATCGTGCTATCGTTGAGATATAGTTCCTCCAAACCGCCATCCTGCCATCGTTGAGATATAGTTCCTCTAAACCGCCATCTTTGAGATATAGTTCCTGTAAACCGCCATCCTGCTATCAAAGAGATATAGTTTCTCTAAACCGTCATCGTTGAGATATAGTTCCTCTAAATCGCCATCCTGCCATCGTTGAGATATAGTTCCTCTAAACAGCCATCCTGCCATCGTTGAGATATAGTTTCTCTAAACCGTCATCGTTGAGATATAGTTCCTGTAAACCGCCATCCTGCCATCAAAGAGATACAGTTCCTGTAAACCGCCATCCTGCCATCAAAGAGATATAGTTTCTCTAAACCGTCATCGTTGAGATATAGTTCCTGTAAACCGCCATCCTGCCATCGTTGAGATATAGTTCCTCTAAACCGCCATCCTGCCATCGTTGAGATATAGTTCCTCTAAACCACCATCTTTGAGATATAGTTCCTGTAAACCGCCATCCTGCCATCAAAGAGATATAGTTTCTCTAAACCGTCATCGTTGAGATATAGTTCCTGTAAATTGCCATCCTGCCATCGTTGAGATATAGTTCCTATAAACCGCCATCCTGCCATCAAAGAGATATAGTTCTTATAAACCGCCATCCTGCCATCAAAGAGATATAGTTTCTCTAAACCGTCATCGTTGAGATATAGTTCCTCTAAACCGCCATCCTGCCATCGTTGAGATATAGTTCCGCTAAACCGCCATCAGTCAGAAAGGGAACACCGATGTTCATGGAAAGGCCGCCGTCCTTCGTATAGGACATAAAGCCATGGCCCAGTGTGCCAGCGCGAGGCGTATCCTGTCCACATTAAAGAACATACTAGACGTCTCCTAACAACTTTCCAATGGACTCACCTTTTACAACCTTCTCACAGATTTGGGGTCCTTGTGAACTGATCATTCTCAAAACAGAGGTGGGCGATGTCTCCCCCCATTCCCATTAGATTCGCCCCTGATTCTGGATAATTGAGAACCTACTCCATTTAAAAAAAATCCCTAAATCAAAGAAATCCCCTTTTTCTTTGAACGGATAAAAAAAAAAGCGATTCCTGCAGAAAAGCGTGTGTTGAGTGAATCAAACTCGAAGATGTGATGAAAGCTCCGGCGCAACGGCGCTACGCCCAAGTCGGTGGGCGTTTCCGTTTATCAATCGGTCACCATTGTCGGCATTTCCCCAAAATAAGGAGAATCTTTTAATTGGTTTCCGTCACCTCGTGAAGCAGGGAGACAATTCATTGCCAACACATGTAATCAGTGATCTCGGACTGCAGTCTTCTTGCATGCAATTCTGATCTGGCAGACACACCGCTGCTAGACGGTCTCCACCCTATTGGCGATGACGTCACGCAATGGGTCACTGACTCCTTTTTTGGTGACGTCATCATAGTTTTTTTTTTCTATTCTTTTATATGAGCATGCCAAGTCATAAATTTATAAAAGAGTAATAATTATTATATGATTATTTATTTAAAAATGATGTTATTCGTTTTGTATGCGAACTAATAATGGATTCCTGGCATTTAACTTTTTAATATATACTTTATAGACATTTGGAATTGCGTTGTTTTACCGCTTAGCGGCACTTTTTGGCACACAATGGGCTAAATGGCTATGTCAAAAGGTTCCCGAAGGCTCAGAGAAGGCCGGGGACCCACTGGGACAGCTGTTGGGGAGACAGATGGCCATCCAATGTGTTCTGTTAACGTGCACAGAGTATGGCTCTCTCGCACACGGGATCACTGCTTAACGTCCCATCCGACGGACGGTGGCCTTTCCAAGCCCATCAGTGTCCTCTTCTGACCGTGGGCAGGGCGGGGAATTTTGCGGAGGTAAATCTCAACGTTGGCCCAGCTGGGACTCGAACCTGGGAACTGTAGATTCACAAAATGAGCTGAATGAGCAGGTCACAATGACTCCCGAGGGCTCAGAGAAGGTTGGGGGAGGGGACCCACTGGGACAGCTGTTGGGGAGACAGATGGCCATCCAATGTGTTCTGTTAACGTGCACAGAGTATAGCTCTCCCGCACACGGGGCCACGGCTTAACGTCCCATCCGACGGACGTCGACCTTTCCAAGCCCATCGGTGTCCCCTACTGACCATGGGCAGCGCAGAGAGTTTTGCGGAGATAAATCTCAAAGCTGACCCAGCTGGGACTCGAACCTGGGAACTACAGATTACGAGCCTGGCGCACTACCGACTGAGCCACCCCCGCCCCAAAAAGAGTTATGGAAGATCGAACATTTAGCAACAATGCTAGACAAAAGAATTTACCTTTGAAGTTAATTGAAACTGAAATAAGCCATTTCATAAATACTACATATTTTAAAAGTATGTGTAAATAATTCCTTCCATATTCGTTTAATTTTTTTGATAGATAGGACATTTTTTAGAAATGTTTAAATCTCCATATCTCTTTAAATAGTGGAAGAATATTATTGAAAAGCGAGATTTGGAGAGATTTTCTTCAGATCTTTAAAATATTGTCAGCCACGTTTTCTCGTGTAACACTCATTTTAGAAGTTACAGATCTTCAAAATTAATTTACTATTGACAAAACATCGAGTGGGAAGGGTCATAAATTCAAGGATCATTGAGATATAAAGGTCTCACGAGCCGCTGCATAGGGGGGCTCAGTCGGTAGCGCTCCAGGCTCGTAATCTGTAGTTCCCTGGTTCGAGTCCCAACTGGGTCAGCGTTGAGGGTTATCTCCGCAAAACTCCCTGTCCACGGTCAGTAGGGGACACCGATGGGTTTGGGAAGGCCACCGTCCGTCGCATGGGACGTTAATCCGTGGCCCCGTGTGTGGGAGAGCTATACCCTGTGCGCGTTAAAGAACACGCTGGATGGCCTTGACGGGAGGCTACCATCTGTCTCCCAACAGCTGTTCCAATGGGTCTCCTCCCCCAACCTTCTCTGAGCCTTCGGGGTCTATGTGACCTGGCTACTTAGCCCATGGTGCGCAAAAAAGTGCCGTCAGAGGTAAAACAACTCAACCCAGCTCTCGGTTAGAAACAGATCACCAATGTGATCAGCTATCCATTGTGTCATCTTTCTCCAACCTACTCCGAGACCTTGGGATCCTTGTGACCTGGTTATTTAGTCCATTGTGTGCGAAAAAGTACCGCTCAGCGATATAACAACACTCACGAAAAGGCACTGAAAATAATAACAGAAAACATAATGATAATGACAGAAAACGAACAAGTGGAACGAGCTAAAACTAGCACTTTAATCTCATCCAGTAGCTATGACGACTACTCATTTAAAGAGCGACGTGCCTTTGTCTGTTCCGTGTGCACAAGACCTTGTCACGTGCATTACGCCATCCTCACGATCACACGAGTCCGTCCCCTAGCAGTAAAATGCATGGCAGACGGGCTCTTAATGAAGTGAATCACTACCGCACCAGAGAACAATGCCTAGCAGGTGGCAGGCACGCAGTGATTGCTGGGAATGGTGGGATCTCTCCCACGAATGCACGCGGTAGGATGCATCACCATCCTTAATTCAGCCTTCCCCGTTGTTATGGCAACGAGCCGCGCCGCAGGTATTTATTTATGTATGAGACGCACCCAGAAAAAACTGGTGACAGATTGGCAGGTGAGATAATAAGACATTGCTTGGTATGTCCCCCAGTTCCCTTGTCCTCCGAAAGCACCAGTTGCTGGAGATTGATGAGCAGGAAGATGATGGTGCTTCATTCCCATACAGTAGGAAGCTGCAATGAGATCTGATTTTCTGTTTTGTTGTGAGAAACTAGTAAAAGAAAAATTAGGTGTCTTTTATTTATTGAAAGGCTCTTGCAAGCTCACAATAAAAAATTTGGTTCTTTATGTTTTTAAAATTTATTCAAATTATTCTATTTGTTTTTTTCCTTTATTTATTGTTGTTTTTTTTCCCCACGATTTCTTCAATAATATTGCTCTAATTTTTTATTTGTTCTAATTCACCTATTATTCTAATTATTTTCTTTTTTCTTTCTATTTTCTCTTTTTTTTTTCGTTATTGCTCTTCTTGCGCTATCTCCTCATTATTTTCTCTCTTCTTTCTCTTTTACTTTTTTTTTACTTTATTTCTCTTATTGTTATCTTTCCTCATTATTTTCTTTCTTCTTTCTCTTTTCCTTTTTTTTCTTACTGCTCTTCTTGTTCCCTTTCCTCGTTATTTTCTTTATTCTTTCTCTTTTCTCTTTTTTTTTCATTATTGCTCTTCTTGTTCTCTTTCATCATTATTTTCTTTCTTCTTTCTCTTTTCCTTTTTTTCATCATTGCTCTTATTGTTCTCTTTCCACATTATTTTCTTTCTTCTTTCTCTTTTCTTTTTTTCCTTATTGCTCTTCTTGTTCTCTTTCATCATTATTTTCTTTCTTCTTTCTCTTTTCCTTTTTTTCCTTATTGCTCTTCTTGTTCTCTTTCATCATTATTTTATTTCTTCTTTCTCTTTTCTTTTTTTCCTTATTGCTCTTCTTGTTCCCTTTCCTCATTATTTTCTTTCTTCTTTCTCTTTTCCTTTTTTTCATCATTGCTCTTATTGTTCTCTTTCCACATTATTTTCTTTCTTCTTTCTCTTTTCTTTTTTTCCTTATTGCTCTTCTTGTTCTCTTTCATCATTATTTTCTTTCTTCTTTCTCTTTTCCTTTTTTTCATCATTGCTCTTATTGTTCTCTTTCATCATTATTTTCTTTCTTCTTTCTCTTTTCTTTTTTTCCTTATTGCTCTTCTTGTTCCCTTTCCTCATTATTTTCTTTCTTCTTTCTCTTTTCCTTTTTTTCATCATTACTCTTATTGTTCTCTTTCCACATTATTTTCTTTCTTCTCCCATGGCCGAGTGGTTAGCACGCTTGGCTACTGATCTAAGGGACAAGGGTTCGAACCCCGGGTAAGGTGTGGATGTATGTGTTGTCATTCTGCTGAGGTCCTGCCATCCTCACAGATCTTCTACTATGGCATATAAACTGACAGGCTCATGTCAGACCTCTGTGGCAAGCAGCTGCTTGAGGGGGTATTTATTATTATTATTTCTCTTTTCTCTTTTTTTTATTATTGCTCTTCTTGTTCTCTTTCCTCATTATTTTCTTCCTTCTTTCTCTTTACTCTTTTTTTTCATTATTGCTCTTCTTGTTCTCTTTCCTCATTATTTTTCTCCTTCTTTCTCTTTACTCTTTTTTTTCAATATTACTCTTCTTGTTCTCTTTCCTCATTATTTTCTTTCTTTCTTCTCTCTTTCCCCCCTTTTTTTCATTGTTGATCTTTCCTCATTATTTTCTTTCTTCTTTCTCTTTTCTTTTTCTTACTTTTCTTCATTCTTTGCTTCCCTTTTCTCATTCCTTCATTTTTGCTTCTTTTTCTCTCTTTTGTTTTTTACTTCTTTTTTTTTCTTTCCCGTTTATCCAATCCGTTTCTATTTTTCTTTCTCTTTTCCTTTTTTTTATTTTACCTCCTTTTGATTTTTCCTTCTTACTTCTTTTTTTCTTTTACATTTTTGATTTCTTCCTTTTCTTTCTATTTTTAACTTTTCGTTCTCTATTCCCTTTCTTCTTTCTCTTTTCATTATTTTATTCCTTTTTTGTTTTTTCTTCTTACTCTTTTCTCTTTTCTTTTTTTTTTCCTCTTCTGTTTTTCAGTACTTCCTTTTACCTTTCGCTTAATTTTTTTTCTCTTTCAAAATTTTCCTCTCCTTCTTTTTTTCTTACTCTTCCTTTTCTATTTTTCATTTTACATTCTTCCCCCCTCCTCTTTTCTTTTTTCATATTTTATCCTTCTTTTAAAATTTTTTTTTAGCCTTTACCTTTTTTACTTCTCCCCCATACTTACAATCTTTTTTTTTTCTTACTCATCCGTTTGTCTCTTACATCACATTTTTGTCCCCCTCTCCTTTTATCTTATTTTCTTTTTCTGCTTTCCTTAATTTCTTCTGGAGCGGTATTTATCTCAGTCGGCAGCGCGCTAGACTCGTAATCTGCAGTTCCCAGGTTCGAATCCATACTAAGCCCTTATCCTTCCCTTAGTGAGAAAAGGGACACCACTGAACTTGGAAAGACCGACGTTCATCGGATAGGAAGAGATCCATGGCCCCATGCTTAAGAGACCCATACCCTGTGCAGGTAAAAAATACAATATTGGTTAAGTTGTTTTACCTCTGAGCGGCAGTTTTTTGCACAAAATGAGCTAAACTGCCAGGTCACAAGGACCCCGAGGGCTCAGACAAGGTTGGGGGAAGGAGACACACTGGACAGGAAACGGATGGAAGCCTCCGGCAAGATCATCCAGCATGTTCTTTAGTGTGCATAGGGTATGGTTTTCCTGCCAGGTCACAAGGACCCCGAGGGCTCAGACAAGATTGGGGAAGGGGACCCACTGTACAGAAACAGATAGAAGCCTCCAGTCAAGATCATCCAGCATGTTCTTTAGTGTGCATAAGGTATGGCTTTCCTGCCAGGTCACAAGGACCCCGAGGGCTCAGACAAGATTGGAAGAAGGGGACCCACTGGAATAGCTGTTGGGAGACAGATGGTAGCCTCCCGTCAAGACCATCCAGCGTGTTCTTTAACGTGCACAGAATATAGCTCTTCCGCACACGGGGTCACGGCTTAGCGTCCCATCCGACGGACGGCGGCCTTTCAAATGCCATCGGTGTCCCCTACTGACCATGGGCAGGGCGAGGAAATTTGCGGTGATAAATCTCAACGCTGACCCAGCTGGGACTCGAACCTGGGAACTACAGATTACAGCCCGGCGCGCTACCGACTGAGCCACCCCTGTCCTATTTTTGATATGCATCAGCTACATAATTTGTTGCTCATTATCCACCACTTTTCCATCTGCCAAGTTTAAAAAATCCACATTTTCGCACACCACGATTTAAACTCTGTTAGTTTCGCTACATATAAAGCTTTAAAGAGATAAAAAAAAAGTTGTTTTTTTGATAGTATCATATGATAAATTGCTCGAAACAGGTGTGCCCAACGGAATTTTATGATCGGATAGGTTCTCCAAAAAATTTTACTCTGAAGTAACAAAATCACATATTTGATGTTCCAGAATCGCTCATATTCGAGAGATTATAATTTAATTTATGAACGCCCCCTTTTGGCGACAACAGTTTTGCGGAGTGATAAATTGTGATCTTGCTCAAAGACACAAAGTCAGGCACCTTGTGATCATTACAGTGTCACGTGATGTGATCACCTGGGGGCGCAAACGCTTCGACAGTATATATATATATAAAAAAGGAGTCAATATTTTTGTCAACGACATCACGAGATAGGCCCGACTCCTCCCTGGGTAATTGGCTGTTCTTTTTTTGGGGTGTGTCTCGAAGGCAGGGACACCGTAACTCTCATTGTTGGTGAAGGCTCTTATTCGGATTAAGAACAGCTGCTCTCAAAGACTGCACTCAGACACAAGACTCCCACTTTGTCTTCCGTTGTTGGGTTGTTTCACCCCTGAGCAGCACTTCTTTTGCGCACAATGGGCTAAATGGCCAGGTCAAAAGGACCCTGAAAGCTCAGAGAAGTTTGGGGGAAGGTTGTGTTTTTTTTATCGTTGAGGGGCACTGTTTTGCACACAATGGACTAAATGGCCAGATCAAAAGGACCCTGAAGCCTCACTGAAGGTTGCGAAAGGTTGTGTTGTTTTATCTCTGGACGGTACTTTTTTTTTTGTAGATAATGAGCTAAATGGCCATGTTACAAGGACCCTGAACGCTCATAGAAGGTTGCGAAAGGTTGTGTTGTTTTATCTCTGAACGGTACTTTTTTTTTTGGTAGGAAGTGAGCTTAAATGGCCAGGTTACAAGGACTCTGAAGGGCCCATAGAAGGTTGCGAGAGGTTGTGTTGTTTTATCAGTGAACGGTACTTTTTTGTTGTACAAAATGTGATAAATGGCCAGGTTACAAGGAGCATGAAGGCTCATAGAAAGGTTGCAAAAGGTTGCGTTGTTTTATCTCTGAAAGGTACTTTTTTTTTGTACACAATGACCTAAATGACCAGGTTACAAGGATCCTGAAGGCACATAGAAGGTTGCGAAAGGTTGTGTTATTTTATCTGTGAACGGTACTTTTATTTTTGTAGACAATGAGCTAAATGATCAGGTTTCAAGGACCTTGAAGGCTCCGAGAAGATTGGGGAATATTGGGTTGTTCCACCTCTGAGCGGCACCTTTTTGCACACAATGGACTAAATCGGCCAGGTCGCAAGGATCCTGAAGGTTCAGAGGATCATTTTATAAATAAAAATGTATTAAATACGTATGGAAATGTAGCTGCCGAGTGGTTAGCGCGCTTGGCTGCTGATCAAAGGGAGCTGGGTTCGAGCCCCTAGTAAGGCAGGAAAGTTTGTATTCTCTTTCTGCCGAGGTCTCGCCATCCTCACAGACTTTATACTATGGCGTATTAAACTCACAGGCTCCTGTGAGACCTCTGTGGCAAGCAGCTGCTTGACGGGATATTTATTTTTTTACAGTCTTATGAGTATATCTTTGCGTTGTTTTTCTGCTGAGGACCCGCCATCCTCACAGACCATCTACTATAGTGTATAAACTGACAGGCTCCTGTCAGACATGGGGCGGGGCTGGCTCAGTCGATAGCGCGCCAGGCTCGCAATCTGTAGTTCCCAGGTTCGAGTCCCAGCTGGGTCAGCGTTGAGATTTATCTCCGCAAAATTCCCCGCCCTGCCCACGGTCAGTAGGGGACACCGATGGGCTTGGAAAAGCCGCCGTCCGTCGGATGGGACGTTAAGCCGTGGCCCCGTGTGTGGGAGAGCCATACCCTGTGCACGTTAAAGAACACGCTGGATGGCCTTGACTGGAGGCTACCATCTGTCTCCCAACAGCTATTCCAGTGGGTCCCCTCCCCCAACCTTCTCTGAGCCTTCGGGGTCCATGTGACCTGGCCATCTAGCCCATTGTGTGCAAAAAAAGTGCCACTCAGAGGTAAAACAACCCAACCCTGTCAGACATGTGCTCGACAGACAGCTGCTTGAGGGGACAGAGACCGAGGTAATCCTCGGTGGGCCGTTGGGGCACTGGGCAACCATATTCACTGACGTAACGTCTGTACAACGAATTTTGTTTTCTGTTTTATAAAACCTGTAATTTTAAAACTATTATTGCAACCAAATGAATCCGTAGCCTATTTTACTGATATTACAGTAGTATAATATTTCAGATTATTATATTTTTGCACGGATTAATAGGACAGTTTGATATTGACTGATTTGTGTAATTTTTTTCTGTAAGAATGTTCTTGATGAGTAAATAATCGATTATTTAGAAATAGAAATAAAATATATGGAAGGTTTTCAAAATATATATATAAAAAAATAGCATTGATTAATATGGATCTTTTTATTGAAAAATTCCCGCGGGCCGACCAGAACTTTCATCGCTCCTCATCGCTCCTATGAGGGAGCCGATGGGCTTGGAAAGACCGCCGTCCGTCGGATGGGACGTTAAGCCGTGATCTCGTGTTCGGGGGAGCCATACCCTGTGCACGTTAAAGAACACGCTGGATGGCCTTGACGGGAGGCTATCATCTGTCTCCCAACAGCTGCTCCAGTGGGTCTCCTCCCCCAACCTTCTCTGAGCCTTCGGGGTCCTTGTGACCTGGTCATTTATCCCATGGTGTGCAAAAAAGTGCCGCTCAGAGGTAAAACAACCCAACGTTAAAGAATACGCTGGATGGCCTTGACGGAAGCTACCATCTGTTTCCCAACAGCTGTTCCAGTGGGTCCCCTCCCCCAACCTTCGCTGAGCCTTCGGGGTCCATGCGACCTGGCCATTTAGACCATGGTGTGCAAAAAAAAGTGCCGCTCAGAGGTAAAACAACCCAACCCAACCTATGAGGGACTATTTTTTTTTTCAAATGTAGTCACTTCTCTATTTATAATATGAAGTTTCTGTCTGAAACACTAAAATTTGAGTATTTATGTAAATAAAAAAAAATCAGACATTGCCCTTTTGAGTCTTTGTTTAAAAAACAAAAATAGAATGGCACAGTTTTCATCAACAGATGACTCAAAATCATTCGAAGGCGGTTCAAGAAAATAATGGCATTCAAATCTGTACAAAATTTGCAGTTGGGTTGTTTTACCTCTGAGCGGCACTTTTTTGCACACCATGGGCTAAATGGCCAGGTCACATGGACCCCGAAGGCTCAGAGAAGGTTGGGGAGGAGACCCACTGGAACAGCTGTTGGGAGACAGATGGTAGACTCCCGTTAAGGCCATCCAGCTTGTTCTTTAACGTGCACAGGGTATGGCTCTCCCGCACACGGAGCCACGGCTTAACGTCCCATCCGACAGACGGCGGCCTTTCCAAGCCCATCGGTGTCCCCTACTGACCGTGGGCAGGGCGCGGAATTTTGCGGAGATAAATCTCAACGCTGACCCAGCTGGGACTCGAACCTGGGAACCACAGATTACGAGCCTGGCGCGCTACCGACTGAGCCACCCCCGCCCCGCAAAATTTGCAGTAATTTTTCTTTCGGAAACGCCTTTCTCAAGTTGTTCTATCACTTTCAAATTGTTACCGATAATTACAGTAACATGTTTTCTTTCTATATCATTTTTTAACTGCTTAGGAACCATAACTGAATCAAATATTTTAACTTAATGAAATAGCAGAGCAAAAATTATGCTTTAATAATCAATAACGCCTGTCCGTCACAGGGCCGACAACACCACTGAACACCCCAAACGAAACATTTAACACCTCAAAGCGAAACATTCACTACCCCCGAACGAAACATTCAACACCCCAAAACGAAACATTCAACACCAAAACGAAACATTCAACACCCCCAAAAGAAATATTCAACACCCCTAAACGAAACATTCAACACCCAAAACGAAACATTCAACACCCCAAAACGAAGCATTAAACACCCCCGAACGAAACATTCACTACCCCAAACGAAACATTCAACACCCCAAAAGAAACATTCAACATCCCAAATCGAAGCATTCAACACCCCCAAAAGAAACATTCAGCACCCTTAAACGAAACATTCAACACCACAAACGAAACATTCAACACCCCAAAACGAAGCATTAAACACCCCCGAACGAAACATTCACTACCCCAAACGAAACGTTCACTACCCCAAACGAAACATTCAACACCCCAAACGAAACATTCAACATCCCAAATCGAAACATTCAACATCCCAAATCGAAGCATTCAACACCCCCAAACGAAACATTCAACACTCCCAAACGAAAAATTCAACACCCCAAACGAAACACGTTTGTTAAGTGCGATGAACATTAACGTCCATCGGTCAATTCGGATTAGCGTCTCCGTATTATCGAGGGTTTATTTTCTCCCTTAATCTAATCGACTATTGTCCTTATTTTTTAATCACGGTCGTTATAGCTCAAAAACGGAACATTAAACACCTCTATATATATCTAATATCATTCTTATTTTTATCATTTTTTCCTTACACTTTTAATACTTAACTACAGGTTTGCAACGCCTCACTTTAACAAGATTGTCGCAATCTACACTAAATTCCCGTCATTAAAGTTTGTTTCACCTCTTGTTTGACAGAATGTTTGATTATGCAAATTACCCATGGGAAACCGTGATTAGTCTCTTTCAACAAAACGGAAAAAAAAAGGACCAAATGAAAATAAAAAAACTGAAAAGGAAGACAACGCTACGAAAGATGTAATGGATAACATTTTCCATCACTTTGTATGTCTACGTTTCTTTACATGCGAAAAAAAAAAAAATCCGAGAAAATGTCGTAGCTTTGGAAAGTTATGACCTAATTCCCATGCAGGTGCGTTGCCATGGCAATTCCCGGCACGTACCTACTTTACATGCAGCAGACATCATGCTTCAAATTCCTGTTTTATGCTTTCGAAATTATAAATAACGTTCGTCTAGAGAAAAGAGATTCATAAAAAAAGTGATTTGTTTTTTTTCTTCGTCTGTAAAAAACAACCTGTTTGGTTCATAAAATTCTTTTAGAGCGGTCCAGAAGTTTTTAAATATGAATAAAGATTAGAAATGGTTTCTTTGCAGTGATTTAAAGCAGTTCTTCTGGTATGTAAGGGGCTGGGGTGGCTCAGTCGGTAGCGCGCCAGGCTCGTAATCTGTAGTTCCCAGGTTCGAATCCCAGCTGGGTCAGCGTTGAGATTTATCTCCGCAAAAATTCCCGCCCTGCCCACGGTCAGTAGGGGACACCGATAGGCTTGAAAAGGCCGCCGTCCGTCGGATGGGACGTTAAGCCGTGGCCCCGTGTGCGGGAGAGCCATACCCTGTGCACGTTAAAGAACGCGCTGGATGGCCTTGACGGGAGGCTACCATCTGTCTCCCAACAGCTGTTCCAGTGGGTCCCCTCCCCCAACCTTCTCTGAGCCTTCGGGGTCCATGTGACCTGGCCATTTAGCCCATGGTGTGCAAAAAAGTGCCGCTGAGAAGTAAAACAACCCAACGTTAAAGAACACGCTGGATGGCCTTGACGGGAGGCTACCATGTGTCTCCCAACAGCTTTTCCAGTGGGTCCCCTCCCCCAACCTTCTCTGAGCCTTCATGGTCCTTATGGCCTGGCCATTTAGCCCATGGTGCGCAAAAAAGTGCCGCTCAGAGGTAAAACAACCCAACGTTAAAGAACACGCTGGATGGTCTTGACAGGAGGTTACCATCTGTCTCCCAACAGCTGTTCCAGTGGGTCCCCTCCCCCAACCTTCTCTGAGCCTTCGTGGTCCTTATGGCCTGGCCATTTAGCCCATGGTGTGCAAAAAAGTGCCGCTCAGAGGTAAAACAATCCAATCTTTTAGTAATTTTATATAACTTTGGTTTTATAAGGACCATTTTGTTCATTTCTGAAAGTTTAACTATAGAGTCTGGAGTGTTTGACGAATGAAATCGGCGAAATCATCAAAATTCTTAATTTTAATGGGATGTCGGTTTGTTTCATTCCGTTAGAGCGCCAGGCTCTTAATCTGTAATTCCCAGGTTCGAATAGCATTGCTATTATTAAATATTAAAACTTCCATAACTCATTGGGGGCGGGGGCGGCTCAATCGGTAGCGAACGAGACTCGTAGTCTGCAGTTTCCAGTTTCCGCGAAATTTCCCGCCCTGTCAACGGAGGGGCGGGGGTGGCTCAGTCGGTAGCGCGTCAGGCTTGTGATCTTCAGATCCCAGATTCGAGTCCCAGCTGGGTCAGTGTTGAGACTTATCTCCTCAAAAGTCCTCACCCTGCCCACGGTGAGTAGGGGACACCGATGGGCTTCGAAAGGCCGCCGTCCGTCGGTTGGGGCGTTAAGCCGTGGCCCGTGTACGGGAGAGCCATACCCTGTGAACGTTAAAGAACACGCTGGATGGCCTTGACGGTAGGTTACCATCTGTCTCCCAACAGTTGTTCCAGTGGGTCCACTCCCCCAACCTTCTCTGAGCCTTCGGGGTCCTTGTGACATGGCTATTTAGTCCATGGTGTGCAAAAAAGTGCCGCTCAGAGGTAAAACAACCCAACGTTAAAGAACACGCTGGATGGCCTTGACGGGAGGCTACCATCTGTCTCCCAACAGCTGTTCCAGTGGGTCCCCTACCCCAACCTTCTCTGAGCCTTCGGGGTCCATGTGACCTGGCCATTTAGCCCATGGTGTGCAAAAAAGTGCCGCTCAGAGGTAAAACAACCCAATCCAACCTTGTCAACGGACAACCGTGGGCTTTGAAACACCTCCGTGGGGCTAATGGGACCTTAAACCGTGGTCCGTGTGCGAGAGAGATTACCCTCTGATTCTAAAATTTCGAAAATTAAGAAAATAAAAAATAGCATAAATTTTAAAATAACTTACAGAATTCAAATCTAAAAGAAAACCTAAAGAAAAATCCTAAGGAGAATAAAGCAGGAATTGAAATTGACGAAGAGCGACAGAAAAGTTAATTCACAACTTTTCTGCCGCTTTTCCTGGCTTCTTAGGCGGCAAAAGTTAACTTGCAAAGGCTGAAAAAAGTGCAATATTTTTTAACCAGTAAAAAAATAGACTCACCTCAAAAAGATTGATTTAACTGGATATTGAAGAAAAAGAAAAAGTCAGGAGCAAAAATAAATTTTCAGCGAGAAAAAAAGCAGAGCTTCTGCGGATAGACTTAAAGTGAATTTCACAGAGCACAAAAATGAAATTTGGAAAGTAAAAAAAAAAGATTTAAATTAATTTTGGCCGAATATATTCAAAATTGCAATCACTGGAGACAGCAATAAAATTTGAAAATGCTCTGCAAGGCAAAAAGAAAAGAAACTGCATAAAAAGAGAATTACAATCACTGGAGACGGCAAAAAACATTTGAGAATACTCTGCAAGGCAAAAAGAAAAGAAATTGCATAAAAAGAGAATTACAATCACTGGAGACGGCAAAAAACATTTGAGAATACTCTGCAAGGCAAAAAGAAAAGAAACTGCATAAAAAGAGAATTACAATCACTGGAGACGGCAAAAAACATTTGAGAATACTCTGCAAGGCAAAAGGAAAAGAAATTGCATAAAAAGAGAATTACAATCACTGGAGACGGCAAAAAACATTTGAGAATACTCTGCAAGGCAAAAAGAAAAGAAACTGCATAAAAAGAGAATTACAATCACTGGAGACGGCAAAAAACATTTGAGAATACTCTGCAAGGCAAAAAGAAAAGAAACTGCATAAAAAGAGAATTACAATCACTGGAGACGGCAAAAAACATTTTAGAATACTCTGCAAGGCAAAAAGAAAAGAAACTGTATAAAAATAGAATTACAATCACTGGAGACGGCAAAAAACATTTGAGAATACTCTGCAAGGCAAAAAGAAAAGAAACTGCATAAAAAGAGAATTACAATCACTGGAGACGGCAAAAAACATTTGAGAATACTCTGCAAGGCAAAAAGAAAAGAAACTGCATAAAAAGAGAATTACAATCACTAGAGACGGTAAAAACCATTTGAGAATACTCTGTAAGGCAAAAAGAAAAGAAACTGTATAAAAAGAGAATTACAATCACTGGAGACGGCAAAAAACATTTGAGAATACTCTGCAAGGCAAAAAGAAAAAAAAAACTGCATAAAAAGAGAATTACAATCACTAGAGACGGCAAAAAACATTTGAGAATTCTCTGCAAGGCAAAAAGAAAAGAAACTGCATAAAAAGAGAATTACAATCACTAGAGACGGTAAAAACCATTTGAGAATACTCTGTAAGGCAAAAAGAAAAGAAACTGTATAAAAAGAGAATTACAATCACTGGAGACGGCAAAAAACATTTGAGAATACTCTGCAAGGCAAAAAGAAAAAAAAACTGCATAAAAAGAGAATTACAATCACTAGAGACGGCAAAAAACATTTGAGAATTCTCTGCAAGGCAAAAAGAAAAGAAACTGCATAAAAAGAGAATTACAATCACTGGAGACGGCAAAAAACATTTGAGAATACTCTGCAAGGCAAAAACAAAAGAAACTGTATAAAAAGAGAATTACAATCACTGGAGACGGCAAAAAAATTTTGAGAATACTCTGCAAGGCAAAAAGAAAAGAAACTGCATAAAAAGAGAATTACAATCACTAGAGACGGCAAAAAACATTTGAGAATACTCTGCAAGGCAAAAAGAAAAGAAACTGCATAAAAAGAGAATTACAATCACTAGAGACGGCAAAAAACATTTGAGAATTCTCTGCAAGGCAAAAAGAAAAGAAACTGCATAAAAAGAGAATTACAACCACTAGAGACGGCAAAAAACATTTGAGAATTCTCTGCAAGGCAAAAAGAAAAGAAACTGTATAAAAAGAGAATTACAATCACTGGAGACGGCAAAAAACATTTGAGAATACTCTGCAAGGCAAAAAGAAAAGAAACTGCATAAAAAGAGAATTACAATCACTAGAGACGGCAAAAAACATTTGAGAATACTCTTCAAGGCAAAAAGAAAAGAAACTGCATAAAAAGAGAATTACAATCACTAGAGACGGCAAAAAAACATTTGAGAATTCTCTGCAAGGCAAAAAGAAAAGAAACTGCATAAAAAGAGAATTACAATCACTAGAGACGGCAAAAAACATTTGAGAATTCTCTGCAAGGCAAAAAGAAAAGAAACTGCATAAAAAGAGAATTACAATCACTAAAGACGGCAAAAAACATTTGAGAATACTCTGCAAGGCAAAAAGAAAAGAAACTGCATAAAAAGAGAATTACAATCACTAGAGACGGCAAAAAACATTTGAGAATACTCTGCAAGGCAAAAAGAAAAGAAACTGCATAAAAAGAGAATTACAATCACTAGAGATGGTAAAAACCATTTGAGAATACTCTGCAAGGCAAAAAGAAAAGAAACTGCATAAAAAGAGAATTACAATCACTGGAGACGGCAAAAAACATTTGAGAATACTCTGCAAGGCAAAAAGAAAAGAAACTGCATAAAAAGAGAATTACAATCACTAGAGACGGTAAAAAACATTTGAGAATACTCTGTAAGGCAAAAAGAAAAGAAACTGTATAAAAAGAGAATTACAATCACTGGAGACGGCAAAAAACATTTGAGAATACTCTGCAAGGCAAAAAGAAAAAAAACTGCATAAAAAGAGAATTACAATCACTAGAGACGGCAAAAAACATTTGAGAATACTCTGCAAGGCAAAAAGAAAAGAAACTGCATAAAAAGAGAATTACAATCACTGGAGACGGCAAAAAACATTTGAGAATACTCTGCAAGGCAAAAAGAAAAGAAACTGCATAAAAAGAGAATTACAATCACTAGAGACGGTAAAAAACATTTGAGAATACTCTGTAAGGCAAAAAGAAAAGAAACTGTATAAAAAGAGAATTACAATCACTGGAGACGGCAAAAAACATTTGAGAATACTCTGCAAGGCAAAAAGAAAAAAAACTGCATAAAAAGA
This sequence comes from Ryuthela nishihirai, assembly GCA_038380435.1. NCBI lineage: Eukaryota > Metazoa > Arthropoda > Arachnida > Araneae > Heptathelidae > Ryuthela > Ryuthela nishihirai. The sequence continues at coordinate 35,718,561 of JAWZYU010000034.1, read as the reverse complement.
GAATTACAATCACTAGAGACGGCAAAAAACATTTGAGAATTCTCTCCAAGGCAAAAAGAAAAGAAATTGCATAAAAAGAGAATTACAATCACTGGAGACTGCAAAAAACATTTGAGAATACTCTGCAAGGCAAAAACAAAAGAAACTGTATAAAAAGAGAATTACAATCACTGGAGACGGCAAAAAACATTTGAGAATACTCTGCAAGGCAAAAAGAAAAGAAACTGCATAAAAAGAGAATTACAATCACTAGAGACGGCAAAAAACATTTGAGAATACTCTGCAAGGCAAAAAGAAAAGAAACTGCATAAAAAGAGAATTACAATCACTGGAGACGGCAAAAAACATTTGAGAATACTCTGCAAGGCAAAAACAAAAGAAACTGTATAAAAAGAGAATTACAATCACTGGAGACGGCAAAAAACATTTGAGAATACTCTGCAAGGCAAAAAGAAAAGAAACTGCATAAAAAGAGAATTACAATCACTAGAGACGGCAAAAAACATTTGAGAATACTCTGCAAGGCAAAAAGAAAAGAAACTGCATAAAAAGAGAATTACAATCACTGGAGACGGCAAAAAACATTTGAGAATACTCTGCAAGGCAAAAAGAAAAGAAACTGCATAAAAAGAGAATTACAATCACTAAAGACGGCAAAAAACATTTGAGAATACTCTGCAAGGCAAAAAGAAAAGAAACTGCATAAAAAGAGAATTACAATCACTAGAGATGGCAAAAAACATTTGAGAATTCTCTGCAAGGCAAAAAGAAAAGAAACTGCATAAAAAGAGAATTAGAATCACTAGAGACGGCAAAAAATATTTGAGAATTCTCTGCAAGGCAAAAAGAAAAGAAACTGTATAGAAAAAGAATTACAATCACTGGAGACAGCAAGAAACATTTGAAAATGCTCCGCATGGCAAAAAGAAAAGAAACTGCATAAAAAGAGAATTACAATCACTAGGGACGGCAAAAAACATTTGAGAATACTCTTCAAGGCAAAAAGAAAAGAAACTGCATAAAAAGAGAATTACAATCACTAGAGACGGCAAAAAACATTTGAGAATACTCTGCAAGGCAAAAAGAAAAGAAACTGCATAAAAAGAGAATTACAATCACTGGAGACGGCAAAAAACATTTGAGAATACTCTGCAAGGCAAAAACAAAAGAAACTGTATCAAAAGAGAATTACAATCACTGGAGACGGCAAAAAACATTTGAGAATACTCTGCAAGGCAAAAACAAAAGAAACTGTATAAAAAGAGAATTACAATCACTGGAGACGGCAAAAAACATTTGAGAATACTCTACAAGGCAAAAAGAAAAGAAACTGTATAAAAAGAGAATTACAATCACTAGAGACGGCAAAAAACATTTGAGAATACTCTGCAAGGCAAAAAGAAAAGAAACTGCATAAAAAGAGAATTACAATCACTAGAGACGGCAAAAAACATTTGAGAATACTCTGCAAGGCAAAAAGAAAAGAAACTGCATAAAAAGAGAATTACAATCACTAGAGACGGCAAAAAACATTTGAGAATACTCTGCAAGGCAAAAAGAAAAGAAACTGCATAAAAAGAGAATTACAATCACTAGAGACGGCAAAAAACATTTGAGAATTCTCTGCAAGGCAAAAAGAAAAGAAACTGCATAAAAAGAGAATTACAATCACTGGAGACGGCAAAAAACATTTGAGAATACTCTGCAAGGCAAAAACAAAAGAAACTGTATAAAAAGAGAATTACAATCACTAGAGACGGCAAAAAACATTTGAGAATACTCTGCAAGGCAAAAAGAAAAGAAACTGTATAAAAAGAGAATTACAATCACTGGAGACGGCAAAAAACATTTGAGAATACTCTGCAAGGCAAAAAGAAAAGAAACTGTATAAAAAGAGAATTACAATCACTAGAGACGGCAAAAAACATTTGAGAATACTCTGCAAGGCAAAAACAAAAGAAACTGTATAAAAAGAGAATTACAATCACTAGAGACGGCAAAAAACATTTGAGAATACTCTGCAAGGCAAAAAGAAAAGAAACTGCATAAAAAGAGAATTACAATCACTAGAGACGGCAAAAAACATTTGAGAATACTCTGCAAGGCAAAGAGAAAAGAAACTGTATAAAAAGAGAATTACAATCACTAGAGACGGCAAAAAACATTTGAGAATACTCTGCAAGGCAAAAAGAAAAGAAACTGCATAAAAAGAGAATTACAATCACTAGAGACGGCAAAAAACATTTGAGAATACTCTGCAAGGCAAAAAGAAAAGAAACTGTATAAAAAGAGAATTACAATCACTAGAGACGGCAAAAAACATTTGAGAATACTCTGCAAGGCAAAAAGAAAAGAAACTGTATAAAAAGAGAATTACAATCACTAGAGACGGCAAAAAAATTTGAGAATACTCTGCAAGGCAAAAAGAAAAGAAACTGCATAAAAAGAGAATTACAATCACTAGAGACGGCAAAAAACATTTGAGAATACTCTGCAAGGCAAAAAGAAAAGAAACGGTATAAAAAGAGAATTACAATCACTAGAGACGGCAAAAATATTTGAAAAAGCTCTGCAAGGCAAAAAGAAAAGAAACTCTATAAAAAGAGAATTACAATCACTGGAGACGGCAAGAAACATTTGAAAATGCTCCGCAAGGCAAAAAGAAAAGAAACTTTATAAAAAGAGAATTACAATCACTGGAGACGGCAAGAAACATTTGAAAATGCTCCGCAAGGCAAAAAGAAAAGAAACTGCATAAAAAGAGAATTACAATCACTGGAGACGGCAAAAAACGTTTGAAAACGCTCTGCAAGGCAAAAAGAAAAGAAACTCTATAAAAAGAGAATTACAATCACCAAAGACGGCAAAAAACATGTGAAAACGCTCTGCAAGGGAAACAGAAAAAAAAAACTGTATAAAAAGAGAATTACAATCACTGGAGAGAGCAAAAACATTTGAAAATGCTCCGCAAGGCAGAAAGAAAAAGAACTGTATAAAAAGAGAATTACCATCAGTGGAGACGGCAAAAAACATTTGAAAATGCTCTGCAAAGCAAAAAGGAAAGAAATTCTATAAAAAGAGAATTACAATCACTGGAGAGGGCAAAAACTTTTGAAAATGCTCTGCAAGGCAAAAAGAAAAGAAATTCTATAAAAAGAGAACTACAATCACTGAAGACGGCAAAAATATTTGAAAAAGCTCTGCAAGGCAAAAAGAAAAGAAACTATATAAAAAAGAATTACAATCACTGGAGACGGCAAGAAACATTTGAAAATGCTCCACAAGGCAAAAAGAAAAGAAACTGTATAAAAAGAGAATTACAATCACTAGAGACGGCAAAAAACATTTGAAAACGCTCTGCAAGGCAAAAAGAAAAGAAACTCTATAAAAAGAGATTTAGAATAATTCTAAATGAAAAAAAACATTTGAAAACGCCTAGTGATGAGAAAAGATTAATTCGCTTGAGTTGTAAGAAGTAAATACAAAGGTGGCAAAAAAGGTTAAATATTTTGATCTGGCGAAACGAAATTGAATCATTGGGGTGACAAAAAGTTAATTACTGCTGCTGCGGGCCAAAAAAAAAACTGGACTCGCTTCAGGCGTCAAAAAAAAAAGAATTAAAATTACAGGAAACATAAAAAAAAGAATGTATTCGGGAAGGCAAAAAATCAGATTCGCGCTATTAAACTGTTTGAGGAGGCAGAAATCGAAATCGATTTGATGGAATTAAAAAACTGCGATCGGCGTTCCCTCTACTTTCAGTAACATCTCCCCATCCTTCCATTAAAACGTTACAAAGTTCATTTTGAATGCGACCCCGCCTCCTTAAAAAACACACAAAAAAACAAGTAACCGAGCTTAATGGTGCTGCCACCTAACGGCCGAATCTCCACTGTCACCAGGATTTTTCCCATGGTCTTGGTCGTTCGGCCTTTCAGTGTGAAAGCGTGCTCCGACTACCTACGAGAGAGCAGTGATTACGTCACTGACATACATAATTACTGTCACGTGACCGGCGTACGTAACAATGGCGGCCGGAGCGTCACTTACCCCGTCTCCCATTGATTCTTATCTCATCCGGTGAGACGGACTCATGACGATGCGGCAATGGGCACTCAGCTTACGGACCTGACGGGCTCTAATTATGAGCATCAATTCGCATAAAAACAAGAGGCTAATTAGTTTGTTGCTCTGCCGGCGGTGACGCTACAGTTGGTTTTGTTTGCCGCAATGGGGCTGAGATTCCACGCCGTTTGTTGTTCTCCAGGTTTTAACGTTATGGTTTGTATTTGAAGAGGCACGGGAAGCGTTATGGTTGAGTTTTTGGTTTTGCTCTTTGAAGGTGAGAGAGGTGTTCGTGTTTCTTGTGCTTGTTGACGTTACATTTTGGATGTGTTTGTGTTAGTAATGCCTGAGTTTGTTGTTCCAGTGTCAGATGAGGAGTTTGTTGCTCCAGTGTTCGATGAGGAGTTTGTTGCTCCAGTGTTCGATGAGGAGTTTGTTGCTCCAGTGTTCGATGAGGAGTTTGTTGCTCCAGTGTTCGATGAAGAGGTTGTTGCTCCAGTGTTAGCTGAGGAGTTTGTTGGTCCAGTGTTCGATGAGGAGTTTGTTGGTCCTGTGTTCGATGGGGAGTTTGTTGCTCCACTGTTCGATGAGGAGTTTGTTGCTCCAGTGTTAGATGAGGAATTTGTTTCTCTAGTGTTATATGAGGAGTTTGTTGCTCCAGTGTTAGATGAAGAGTTTGTTGCTCCAGTGTTAGATGAGGAATTTGTTTCTCTAGTGTTATATGAGGAGTTTGTTTCTCTAGTGTCAGATGAGGAGTTTGTTGCTCCAGTGTCAGATGAGGAATTTGTTGATCCAGTGTTAGATGAGGAGTTTGTTGCTCCAGTGTTAGATGAGGAATTTGTTTCTCTAGTGTTATTTGAGGAGTTTGTTTCTCTAGTATCAGATGAGGCGTTTGTTGCTCCAGTGTTAGATGAGGAATTTGTTGCTCCAGTGTCAGATGAGGAGTTTGTTTCTCCAGTGTTCGATGAGGAGTTTGTTGCTCCAGTGTTAGCTGAGGCGTTTGTTGCTCCAGTGTTCGATGAGGCATTTGTTGCTCCAGTGTTCGATGAGGAGTTTGTTGCTCCACTGTTCGATGAGGAGTTTGTTGCTCCAGTGTTAGATGAGGAATTTGTTTCTCTAGTGTTATATGAGGAGTTTGTTTCTCTAGCGTCAGATGAGGAATTTGTTGCTCCAGTGTCAGATGAGGAATTTGTTGCTCCAGTGTCAGATGAGGAATTTGTTGCTCCAGTGTCAGATGAGGAATTTGTTGCTCTAGTGTCAGATGAGGAATTTGTTGCTCCAGTGTCAGATGAGGAATTTGTTGATCCAGTGTCAGATGAGAGATTTGTTGATCCAGTGTTAGATGAAGAGTTTGTTGCTACAGTGTTAGATAAGGACCTCAGAGGACCTCACAAATATCCTCAAAGGGTTAAATGCCAAGGTCACAAATATCCTCAAAGGCTAAATATCCAGGTCACAAATATCCTCAAAGGTCAAAATGTCCAGGTCACAATGATCGTCAGAAGTTAAATGTCCATGACACAAAGATCCTTAAAGGCTCAAATGTCAAGGTCACAAATATCCTCAAAGGCATAAACATCCAGGTCACAAAGATACTCAAAGGTGAAAATGTCCAGGTCACAATGGTCTTCAGAAGCTAAATGTCCATGTCAGAAAGATACTCAAAGACTTAAATGCCAAGGTCACAAATATCCTCAAAGGCTAAATATCAAGGTCACAAAGATCCTCAAAGGTCAAAATCTCCAGGTCACAATGATTCTCAGAAGCTAAACATTCAGGCCACAAAGATCATCAAAGTTCAAAATGTCCAGGTCACAATGATATTCAGAAGCTAAATGTCCATGTCACAAAAATCCTCAAAGCTTAAATGTCAAGGTCACAAATATCCTCAAAGGCTAAATATTCAGGTCACAACGATCCTCAATGGTCAAAATGTCCAGGTCACAATGATCTTCAGAAGCTAAATGTCCATGTCACAAAGATCCTTAAAGGTTTTAATGTCAAGGTCGCAAAAATCCTCAAAGGCTAAATATCAAGGTCACAAATATCCTCAAAGGTCAAAATGTCCAGCTAACAAAAATCTTCAGTAGCCAAATATCCATGTCACAAAGATCCTTAAGGGCTTAAATGTCAAGGTCGCAAATATGCTCAAAGGCTAAACATTCAGGTCGCAAAGTTCCTCAAAGGCTTAAATGTCAAAGTCATAAATATCCTCAAAGGCTAAATATCCAGGTCACAAAGATCCTCAAGTGTCAAAATGTCCAGGTCACCATCTTCAGAAGCTAAATGTCCATGTCACAAATATTCTCAAAGGCTTAAATGTGAAGGTCACAAATATTCTCAAAGGCTTAAATGTCAAGGTCACAAATATTCTCAAAGGGTAAACATCCAGGTCACAAAGATTCTCAAAGATAAAAATGTCCAGGTCACAATGATCTTCAGAAGCTAAATGTCCATGTCACAAAGATCCTTAAAGGTTTTAATGTCAAGGTCGCAAAAATCCTCAAAGGCTAAATATTCAGGTCCCAAAGATCCTCAAAGGTGAAAATATAATAGTCACAATGATCTTCAGAAGATCAACATTCAGGCCACAAAGATCATCAAAGGTCAAAAGGTCCAGGTCACAATGATCCTCAAGGGCTTAAATGTCAAGGTCTTAAATATCTTCAAAGTCTAAATATCCAGGACACAAAGATTCTCAAAGGTCAAAAGGTCCAGGTCACAATGATCTTCAGAAGCTAAACATTCAGGCCACAAAGAACATCAAAGGTCAAAATGTCCAGCTAACAATGATCTTCAGAAGCTAAATGTCCATTTCACAAAGATCCTCAAACGCTTAAATGTCAAGGTCACAAATATCCTAAAAGGCTTAAACATCCAGGTCACGAAGATCATCAATGGTCAAAATGTCCAGGTCACAATGATTCTCAAAAGATAAATATTGAGGCAACAAAGATCCTCAAAGGTCAAAATGTCCAGGTCACAATAATACTCAGATGTCAAATGAAAATCACAATGATCGTCAGAAGTCCATTTCACAAAGATCCTCAAAGGCTTAAATGTCAATGTCAGAAATATTCTCAAAGACTAAAAATACAGGTCACAAAAATCCTCAAAGTTCAAAATGTCCAGGTCACAATGATCTTCAGAAGCTAAATGTCCATGTCACAAAGATTCCCACAGGCCTAAATGTCAAGGTAACGAATAATCTCAAAGACTAAATATCCAGGTCACAAAGATCCTGAAAGGTCAAAATGTCAAGGTCACAAATATCCTCAAAGGGTTAAATGCAAAGTTCACAAATTTCCTCAACATGCTAAATATCCAGGTCACAAAGATCCTGAAAGATGAAAATGTCCATGTCACAATGATCTTCAGAAGCTAAATGTAAATGTCATAAAGATCCCTAAAGGCTTCAATATCAAGGACGCAAATATCGTCAAAGGCTAAATAACCAGGTCACAAAGATCCTTAAAGGTCAAAATGTCCAGGTCACAATGATCTTCAGAAGCTAATTGTCCTTTTCATAAAGATCCTCAAAGGCTTAAATGTTAAGGTTACAAATATCGTCAAAGGCTAAACATCCAGGTCAAAAAGATGCTCAAAGGTAAAACTGTCCAGGTCACAATGATCTTCAAAAGCTAAATGTCCATTTCACAAAGATTCTCAAAGGCTTAAATGTCAAGGTCAGAAATATCCTCAAAAGATAAATATCCAGGTTACAAAGACCCTCAAACGTAAAAATGTCCAGGTCACAAAGATATTCAGATGCCAAATGCCCATGTCACAAAGATCCTTAAAGGGTGAAGGGTGAAGGAAGGAAAGGTGCGAAGGTCGCAAATATCCTCAAAGGTTAAACATCCAGGTCACAAATATTCTAAAGGGTTAAATGCAAGGTCACAAATATTCTCAAAGGCTAAATATCCAGGTGACAAAGATCCTGAAAGGTCAAAATGTCCAGGTCACAATGATTCTTAGAAGCTAAACATTCAGGCCACAAAAATCCACAAATGCTTAAATGTGACGGTCACAAATATCCTCAAAGGCTAAATATCCAGATCACAAAGATCCTCAAAGGTCAGATTGTCCAGGTCACAATAATCTTCAGAAGCTAAATATCGATGTGACAAAGATCGTCAAAGACTTAAATGTCTAACAAATATTCCCAAAGGCTAAACATCCAGGTCACAAAGATCCTCAAAGGGTTAAATGCCAAAGTCAGAAATATCCTCAAAGGCTAAATATCCAGGTCACAAAGATCCTCAAAAGTCAAAATGTCCAGGTCACAATAATCTTCAGTAGCTAAAGATTCAAGCCACAAAGATCATCAAAGGTCAAAATGTGCAGGTCAAAATGATTCTCAGAAGCTAAACATTCAGGCCACAAAGATCATCAAAGGTCAATATGTCCAGGTCACAATGATCTTCAGAAGCTAAATGTCCATGTCACAAAGATACTTAAAGGCTTTAATGTCAAGGTCACATATATCCTCAAAGGCTGAACATGCAGGTCACAAAGATCCTCAAAGGTAAAAATGTCCAGGTCACAATGATCTTCAGAAGCTAAATGTCCATGTCAGAAAGATCCTCAAAGGCTTAAAGGTCAATGTCACAAATATACTCAAAGGCTAAATATCCAGGTCACAAAGATCCTGAAAGATCAATATGTCCAGGTCATAATGATCTTCAGAAGCTAAATGTCCGTGTCACAAAGATACTTAAAGGCTTTAATGTCAAGGTCACATATATCCTCGAAGGCTGAATATCCAGGTCACAAAGATCCTCAAAGGTAAAAATGTCCAGGTCACAATGATCTTCAGAAGGTAAATGTCCATGTCAGAAAGATCCTCAAAGGCTTAAAGGTCAATGTCACAAATATACTTAAAGGCTAAATATCCAGGTCACAAAGATCCTGAAAGATCAAAATGTCCAGGTAACAATGATCTGCAGAAGCTAAATGTCCACGTCACAAAAATCCTCAAAGGCTTCAATATCAAGGTCGCAAATATCGTCAAAGGCTAAATGTCCAGGTCCCAAAGATCCTCAAAGGTGAAAATGTCCTGGTCACAATGATCTTCAGAAGATCAACATTCAGGCCACAAAGGTCATCAAAGGTCAAAATATCCAGGTAACAATGATCTTCAGAAGCTAAATGCCCACGTCACAAAAATCCTCAGAGGCTTAAATGTCAAGGTCACAAATATCCTCGAAGGTTAAACATCCAGGTCACAAAGATCCTCAAAGGTCAAAATGTCCAGGTCACAATGATCTTCAAAAGCTAAATGTCCATTTCACAAAGATACTCAAAGGCTTAAATGTCAAGGTCAGAAATATCCTCAAAGGATAAATATCCGGGTTAAAAAGATCCCCAAAGATCAAAATGTCCAGGTCACAATGATCTTCAGAAGCCAAATGCCCATGTCACAAATATCCTTAAAGGGGTAAGTGGGAAGGTCGCAAATATCCTGAAGGTTAAACATTCAGGTCTCAAATATCCTCAAAGGGTTAAATGCCAAGGTAACAATTATCCTCAAAAGGTTGAATGCCAAGGTCACAAATATCCTCAAAGGCTAAATATTCACGTCACAAAGATCCTGAAAGTACAAAATGTCTAGGTCACAATGATTCTTATTAGCTGAACATTCAGGCAAAAAAGATTCTCAAAGGTCAAAATGTCCAAGTCGAAGTGATCTTCAGAAGCTAAATATCCGTGTCACAAAGATCCTCAAAGGCTTAAATGTCAAGGTCGCAAATATCCTTAAAGGCTAAACATCCATGTCACAAAGATCCTAAAAGGCTTAAATGTCAAGGTCAAAAATATCCTCAAAGGCTAAATATCCAGGTCCCAAAGATCCTCAAAGGTGAAAATGTTATGGTCACAATGATCTTCAGAAGATCAACATTCAGGCCACAAAGATCATCAAAGGTCAAAAGGTCCAGGTCACAATGATCTTCAGAAGCTAAATGTCCAAGTCACAAAGATCCTCAAAGGCTTAAATGTCAAGGTCTGAAATATCCTCAAAGGCTAAATATCCAGGTCCCAAAGATCCTCAAAGGTGAAAATGTTATGGTCACAATGATCTTCAGAAGATCAACATTCAGGCCACAAAGATCATCAAAGGTCAAAAGGTCCAGGTCACAATGATCTTCAGAAGCTAAATGTCCAAGTCACAAAGATCCTCAAAGGCTTAAATGTCAAGGTCTGAAATATCCTCAAAGGCTAAATATCCAGGTCCCAAAGATCCTCAAAGGTGAAAATGTCATGGTCACAATGATCTTCAGAAGATCAACATTCAGGCCACAAAGATCATCAAAGGTCAAAAGGTCCAGATAACAATGATCTTCAGAAACTAAATGTCCACGTAACAAAAATCCTCAAAGGCTTAAATGTCAAGGTCTGAAATATCCTCAAAGGCTAAATATCCAGGTCCCAAAGATCCTCAAAGGTGAAAATGTCATGGTCACAATGATCTTCAGAAGATCAACATTCAGGCCACAAAGATCATCGAAGGTCAAAAGGTCCAGGTAACAATGATCTTCAGAAGCTAAATGTCCACGTCACAAAAATCCTCAAAGGCTTAAATGTCAAGGTCACAAATATCCTCGAAGGTTAAACATCCAGGTCACAAAGATCCTCAAAGGTCAAAATGTCCAGGTCACAATGATCTTCAGAAGCTAAATGTCCAAGTCACAAAGATCCTCAAAGGCTTAAATGTCAAGGTCTGAAATATCGTCAAAGGCTAAATATCCAGGTCACAAAGATCCTCAAAGGTCAAAATGTCCAGCTAACAATAATCTTCAGAAGATATATGTCCATGTCACAAAGTTCCTCAAAGGCTTAAATGTCAAGGTCAGAAATATCCTCAAAGGCTAAATATCCAGGTCCCAAAGATCCTCAAAGGTGAAAATGTCATAGTCACAATGATCTTCAGAAGATCAACATTCAGGCCACAAAGATCATCAAAGGTCAAAAGGTCCAGGTCACAATGATCTTCAGAAGCTAAATGTCCATGTCAGAAAGATCCTCAAAGGCTTAAATGTCAAGGTCAGAAATATCGCCAAAGGCTAAATATCCAGGTCACAAAGATCCTCAAAGGTCAAAATGTGCAGGTCATAATGATTCTCAGAAGCTAAACATTCAGGCCACAGAGATCATCAGAGGTCAAAATGTCCAGGTCACAATGATCTTCATAAGCTAAAGGTCCATGTCTCAAACATCCTCAAAGGCTTAAATGTCAAGGTCACAAAGATCCTCAAAGGTTAAAATGTTCAGGTCAGAATGATCTTCAGAAGCTAAATGCCCACGTTGCAAAGATCCTCAAAGGGTTCAAGTTAAGGTCACAAATATCCTCAAAGGCTTAATATCCAAGTCACAAAGATCCTCAAAGGTAAAAATGTCCAGGTAACAATGATCCCCAGAAGCCAAATGTCCATGTCGGAAAGACCTCAGAGGTCCAGGTCACAAAGATCCTCAAAACCAAATGTCTATGAGCTTTTGGAATCGTTTTAAACTGACCATTTAACCTATTTTTAATAAAACTGCCGTTCAGAGGTAAAACAATCGAAAACAAAAATTCCTAATATACTATTTAATTCCATATAATACACTCAGGTTTATGAAAAGCTTCAATAAATTTATTGTTTCACTAAAAAAAGAAAACAATTAAACCCAGTTAAGAAAAAAAAGCAAAACTTAAGAACGCAAAGAACATGGAAATAAAAAAAAAGAACTGCCTTAGCCATCCTTGACTTGTCTTCTGCGTTTTATCCCACGATATGCTGTCCATTGCATGTCACCGTATTGATTCAGATCACGCAACCACAAATCTCCTTCCCCCCCCTCCCCCCATTTAACCCTCCCATCTCCGGTCCCCTCCCCTTCTAAAGACATGGTCACATTGCTTCAGACTTTATCTGATTGTTCAGAGATTCGATGTGATTGGAGGAATCTTACAATGGAAGCCCATTTCACTTCTACCTGGAGGAATTCTAAAGTAAATCTATGGCATGGATACTTGATTGGTTGATCGGCCACTTTGGATCGTGTTCATCAGAATGTTTTATTTCTGTGTGCCTTGATAAATGAAATTAACTATGAAAGTCTGAGTATGATTTCGTGGTAGAATATAATCCGGTTAGTCTTGGTTGACGATGGGCAGGCTCAGTCGATAGCGCGCCAGGTCCGTAATCTGCAGTTTCCAGGTTCGAGTCCCAGCTGGGTCGACGTTGAGATTTATCTCTGCAAAATTACACGCCCTACCCACGGTCAGTAGGGGACATCGATGGTGTTAAAAGGCTGCCGTCCGTCTGATGGGACGCTAAACCGTGGCACCGTGTGCGAGAGAGCCATACCCTGTACAAGTTAATGAACACGCTGGATGGCCTTGACCGGAGGCTACCATCTGTCTCCCAAGAGTTGTTCCAGTGGGTCCCCTACCCCAACCTTCTATGAGCCTTCGGGGTTCATGTGACCTGGCCATTTAGCCCATGGTATGCAAAAAAGTGCCGCTCAGAGGTAAAACAAACAAACCCAACCCAGGTTCGAGTCCCAGCTGGGTCAGCATTGAGATTTATCTCTGAAAAATTTCCTACCCACAGTCAGTAGGGGATACCGATGGGCTTGGAAAGGTTGCCGTCCGTCGGATGTGACGTTAAGCCGTGACACCGTGTGCGGGAGAGCCATACCCTGTGCATGTTAAAGAACACACTGTATGGACTTGACGGGAGGCTACCATCTGTCTCCCAACAGCTGTTCCAGTGGGTCCCCTCCCCCAATCTTCTCTGAGCCTTCGGGGTCCATTTGACCTGGCCATTTAGCCCATGGTGTGCAAAAAAAGTGCCACTCAGAAGTAAAACAACCCAACGTAACCCAGGTTCGAGTCCCATCTGGGTCAGCGTTGAGATCTATCTCCGCAAAATTCCCCGCCCTGACCACGGTCAGTAGGGGACACCGATGGTGTTGGAAAGCCCGCCGTCCGTCAGATGGGATGTTAAGCCGTGGCCCCGTGTGCGAGAGAGCCATACCATGTGGACTTTAAAGAACACACTGGATGGATATGACGGGAGGCTACCACCAGTCTTCCAACAACTATTTCAGTGGGTTCCCTCCCCAAACCTTCTCTGAGACATCGGGGTTCGTGTGACCTGGCCATTTAGCCCATTATGTGGCTGCTCAGAGGTAAAACAACTCAACGCTGATGGCCGAATCGCTTGGTTGGTTGGTTGTTTTACCTCTGAGCGGCACTTTTTTGCACACCATGGGCTAAATGGCCAGGTCACATGGACCCCAAAGGCTCAGAGAAGGTTGGGGGAGGGGACCCACTGGAACAGCTGTTGGGAGACAGATGGTAACCTCCCGTCAAGGCCATCCAGCGTGTTCTTTAACGTGCACAGGGTATGGCTCTCCCGCACACGGGGCCACGGCTTAACGTCCCATCCGACGGACGGCGTCCTTTTCAAGCCCATCGGTGTCCCCTACTGACCGTGGGCAGGGCGGGGAATTTTGCGGAGATAAATCTCAACGCTGACCCAGCTGGGACTCGAACCTGGGAACAGATTAGGAGCCTGGCGCGCTACCGACTGAGCCCCCCCGCCCCCCGAATCGCTTGGGCTGGCTTATCGGTCTGCCATCGGCAAAATAGGGGGACGCTGAGATGCTTAGAAAGCCCGCGGTCCATAGTACGGGACATGAGGCCGTGGTCCCGTGTTCATGGGAGAGTCATATGTCAATGAACAGGCTGGATGGTCTTGACGGGAGGGACGGGGATGGCTCAGTCAGTAGAGCGCCAGGCCGAAATCTGCAGTTCCCAGGTTCGAGTCCCAATTGTGATTAATCTCGACTTTGAATCTCCGCCCTGCCCTTTGCTAGAGAAGGGGATGCCAATGGGGGAAAATCAAATTCTGACAGGGAGGCAAAAAATTAAACTTACTTGGCGCGAGAAAAAAGTAAATTCTCCTTGAAGAGTCGATTCACCTGGGGAGGTGCAAAAAGCAAATTCTTGTGATGAGGCAAAAATTATATTTAGCTGGGAAGGCAAATATTAAATTTCCCTGTCAGGGTGGAAAGAAAAAATTCACTTGTGGGGGAGTAAAATATAAATGAATCTAAGGTGGCAAAAAGGAATTAGATTAGGGCGGCAAAATGAATTAAGTTAGGACGGCAAAAATGAATCAAGTTAGGGCGGTAAAACAAATCAAGTTAGGGCGGTAAAAACAAATCAAGTTAGGGCGGTAAAATGAATCAAGTTAGGGCGGTAAAATGAATCAAGTTAGGGCTGTAAATGAATCTAGTTAGGGCGCCAAAATAAAATAATTTCGGCTGCAAAAATAAATCAAGTTTCGGCGGGTTGGGTTGTTTTACCTCTGAGCGGCACTTTTTTGCACACCATGGGCTAAATTGGCCAGGTCACATGGACCCCGTAGGCTCAGAGAAGGTTGGGGGAGGGGACCCACTGGAACAGCTGTTGGGAGACAGATGGTAGCCTCCCGTCAAGGCCATCCAGCGTGTTCTTTAACGTTGGGTTGTTTTACCTCTGAGCGGTACTTTTTTGCACACCATGGGCTAAATGGCCAGGTCACATGAACCCCGAAGGCTCAGAGAAGTTTGGGGGAGGGGACCCACTGGAACAGATGTTGGGAGACAGATGGTAGCCTCCCGTCAAGGCCACCCAGCGTGTTCTTTAACGTTGGGTTGTTTTACCTCTGAGCGGTACTTTTTTGCACACCATGGGCTAAATGGCCAGGTCACATGAACCCCGAAGGCTCAGAAAAGTTTGGGGGAGGGGACCCACTGGAACAGATGTTGGGAGACAGATGGTAGCCTCCCGTCAAGGCCACCCAGCGTGTTCTTTAACGTTGGGTTGTTTTACCTCTGAGCGGTACTTTTTTGCACACCATGGGCTAAATTGGCCAGGTCACATGGACCCCGAAGGCTCAGAGAAGGTTGGGAGAGGGGACCCACTGGAACAGCTGTTGGGACACAGATGGTAGCCTCCCGTCAAGGCCATCCAGCGTGTTCTTTAACGTGCACAGGGTATGGCTCTCCCGCACACGAGGCCACTTAACGTCCCATCCGACGGACGGCGGCCTTTCCAAGACCATTGGTGTCCCCTACTGACCGTGGGCAGGGTGGGGAATTTTGCGGAGATAAATATAAACGCTGACCCAGCTGGGACTCGAACCTGGGAACTACAGATTACGAGCCTGGCGCGCTACCGACTGAGCCACCCCCGCCCGAAGTTTTGGCGGCAAAAATGAATTAAGTTAACACGACAAAATGAATCACGTTAGGGCGGTAAAATGAACTTAGTTAGGGCGACAAAAGTGAATTAAATCAGGACGGAAAAAACGAATTAAGTTAGGGCGGCAAGAAACGAATCTAGTTAGCGCGGTAAAATGAATTTAGTGAGGGCGACAAAAATGAATCAAGTTAGGGCGCCAAAAAGCGAATCAAGTTAGGGCGGCAAAAAACGAATCAAGTTAGGGCGGCAAAAAACGAATCAAGTTAGGGCGGCAAAAATGAATTAAGTTAGGGCGGCAAGAAACGAATCTAGTTAGGGCGGTAAAATGAATTTAGTGAGGGCGACAAAAATGAATCAAGTTAGGGCGCCAAAAAACAAATCAAGTAAGGGCGGCAAAAAACGAATCAAGTTAGGGCGGAAAAAACGAATCTAGTTAGGGCGGTAAAATGAATTTAGTGAGGGCGACAAAAACGAATCAAGTTAGGGCGGCTGAAAACGAATCAAGTTAGGGCGGCTAAAACGAATCAAGTTAGGGCGGCAAAAAACGAATCTAGTTAGGGCGGTAAAATGAATTTAGTTAGGGCGACAAAAAATGAATTAAGTTAGGGCGCCAAAAATAATAAATTACCTGGTGTTGTGTGCAGCTGCCCTTGCAGAAAATTGCGCGCCCTGCCAACAATATCCCGAAAAAAAATTAGCAAAAAAATTTATCCTGGAATATATTAGGAATAACATTTGTTTTTTTTAACAGTTTCATTGAAAAAAAAAAAAACCACAAAAAAAATCAACCGACACTGAAACAGTGCATGAACAACGCGCAGAACAGACCTTGGAATAGTAAAGTCAGATCAGGTGAAGACAACAACATCACCCTCTATACGGTCCCCTTGGCTCGGATGACCAGACCTTGCTCGGAGCGGTGGTCTCGGGAGTACGGGGGCCTCTGCCAGATGGATTGCGCATGGGAAGGACAGCAAGGGAGAGGTCAAAGTTCAAGACACAACACACACGGCAACACAACGGGTGAGCCCTGGTTTCTGTAGTGTTACCGGATGGGAGAACTGTTGGAGGCAAGAGGGAATCTTTTTCTCCGGGGTCTGCGGAAGGATCGCGTCAATGCCTTATGATTCGCGCACGACTTTCGAGAGACAAATCATTGGTGTCGTAAAAATCTAATAGAGAGAGAAAAAAATTGAAAACGTGACAATATCGCGTGGTTTGAGAGTTCATCGAACAAAAAGTGGCAGTAACAATGAACGTTTGGAAGAAATCAACACTGAATTGTTTGCCATTTGGGGTTGAAAGGGCTTTGGGTTGTTTTACCTCTGAGCGGCACTTTTTTTTACACACCATGGGTTAAATGGTCAGGTCACAAGGACCCCGAAGGCTCAGAGAAGGTTGGGGGAGGAAACCCACTGGAACAGGTGTTGGGAAACAGATGGTAGCCTGCCGTCAATGCCATCCAGTGTGTTTTTTAACGTTGGGTTGTTTTACCTCTGAGCGGCACTTTTTCGCACACCATGGGCTAAATGGCCAGGTCACAAGGACCCCGAAGGATCAGAGAAGGTTGGGGGAGGGGACCCACTGGAACAGCTGTTGGTAGACAGATGGTAGCCTCTCAAGTCCATCCAGCGTGTTCTTTAACGTTTGGTTGTTTTACATATAAGCTACACTTTTTTTACACACCATGGGTTAAATGGTCAGGTCACACGGACCCCGAAGGCTCAGAGAAGGTTGGTGGAGGGGACACACTGGAACAGCTCTTGGGAGACAGATGGTAGCCTTCCGTGAAGGCCATCCAGCGTGTTCTTTAACGTTGGGTTGTTTTACATCTGAGCTGCACTTTTTTTGCACACCATGGGGTAAATGGTCAGGTCACACGGACCCCGAAGGCTCAGAGAAGGTTGGTGGAGGGGACCCATTGGAACAGCTGTTGGGATTCAGATGGTAGACTTCCGTGAAGGCCATCCAGCGTGTTCTTTAACGTTGGATTGTTTTACCTCTGAGCTGCTCTTTCTTTACACACCATGGGCTAAATGGTCAGATCGCATGGACCCTGAAGGCTGACAGAAGGTTGAAGGAGGGGACCCACTGGAACAGTTGTTGGGAGACAGATGGTAGCCTCCCGTCAAGGCCATCCAGCCTTTCCAAGCCCATCGGTGTCCCCTACTGACCGTGGGCAAGGCGGGGAAATTTTGCGGAGATAAATCTCAACGACTGACCCATCTGGGACTCGAACCTGGGAACTACCGATTACGAGCCTGGCGCGCTACCGACTGAGCCCCCCCCCCCCCCCCCCCGCCCAGTAGTAATAATACAAGTAGACATATAAGAATTTTCTAGATTACACAACTACTAATGCAGACGTCAAAACTTGGTCCGCTGGCTTTATTGTTTTAAGAGGTGTTGAGTGGTCCCCTCCCCCTCAACCTTCTCTGAGCCCTCGGGGTTCTTGTGACCTGGCCATTTACCCATTATTTTCAAAAAAAGTGCCTCTCAGAGGGGGGCGGGGGGGGGGGGGGGGGCTCAGTCGGTAGCGCGCCAGGCTCGTAATCTGTAGTTCCCAGGTTCGAGTCCCAGCTTGGTCAGCGTTGAGATTTATCTCCACAAAATTCTCCGCCCTGCCCACGGTCAGTAGGGGACACCGATGGGCTTGGAAAGGCCGCTGTCCGTCGGATGGGACGTTAAGCCGTGGCACCGTGTGCGGGAGAGCCATATTCTGTGCACGTTAAAGAACACGCTGGATGGCCTTGACGGGAGGCTACCATCTGTCTCCCAACAGCTGTTCCAGTGGGTCCCCTCCCCCAACCTTCTCTGAGCCTTCGGGGTCCATGTGACCTGGCCATTTAGCCCACGGTGTGCAAAAAAGTGCCGCTCAGAGGTAAAACAACCCAACGTTAAAGAACACGCTGGATGGCCTTGACGGGAGGCTACCATCTGTCTTTCAACAGCTGTTCCAGTGGGTCCCCTCCCCCAACCTTCTCTGAGCCTTCGGGGTCCATGTGACCTGGCCATTTAGCCCATGGTGTGCAAAAAAGTTCCGATCAGAGGTAAAACAACCCAACGTTAAAGAACACGCTGGATGGCCTTGACGGGAGACTACCATCTGTCTCCCAATAGCTGTTCCAGTGGGTCCCCTCCCCCAACCTTCTCTGAGCCTTCGGGGTCCATGTGACCTGGCCATTTAGCCTATGGTGTGCAAAAAAGTGCCGCTCAGAGGTAAAACAACCCAACGTTAAAGAACACGCTGGATGGCCTTGACGGGAGGCTACCATCTGTCTTCCAACAGCTTTTCCAGTGGGTCCCCTTCCCCAACCTTCTCTGAGCCTACGGGGTCCATGTGACCTGGCCATTTAGCCCATGGTGTGCAAAAAAGTGCCGCTCAGAGGTAAAACAACCCAACCCTCTCAGAGGTAAATCAACTCCCCCCCCCCAAACAAAAAAAAAGAAAAAAAAAAACTAATGCCAAATATCCACGCGAAACCATTCCCACTACTTAAGACGTGGGAATGTTGGAACAATCAGACATATAGATAGAGGAAATGAATCAGAAAACTGTAATGAACAGTAACAAAAAAAAAAATGAAAAAAAAAAAACCATAAAAAAATCGAGCCTATAATAATGATCTTTAATCCCTTAAAAGTGGTATTCGGAAATCCTGTCCATATTTGATTGTTCGTGAAAGGAACTTGTTAAGTGAACTTTTATGACGAATATCACAACATGAAGAGTTCGTAGCGTGATTAGAAATGCTTCACCGTCCTCTTATTCTTTATGTACGGTGATCCGAGTTAACCCAAGCTGTGACATCTGTAACGTATTAGCTGTAGCTTTGCTGTCATTTGCATAATATTAAGCGAACTAATGGCGCATAACTCACGTGATCTGTTCATCGTCGGTGACGTACGTTGTTGTTTCCCGCCATTGTTTTAGGCTGGCTTATCCAATCAGCATTCCCCCCTTGGCAGATTAGGAAAAAAAAAATAGAGAGAAAACAAGGAAGGATCTTGACTAGCGAGCAATTATTGCCTTGGCATTCACTTGGAAAAAACGTTCGTAGAGTTGTGGTTATGATTGCAAAAAAAATAGGGGGCAAAAAAAAAACTGATTGGATTTCTTTTTCAAAATGACTTTTTCCTCTTCTATCCGCGGCTTTCTGCGTTAAACAAATGGTAGAAAATGTATAATAATATATTTATTCATCATCATCGTCATCTCACAAAAGCAGATGTAGAGAGATTTTATACATTTGACCCGCAGAGCTAATAGCTTATCTGCAATTTGAGAGTGGTGTAGTGTCCTTAAGGTTTAGAGTGGCGTATTCTCCTTAAGCTTCAGAGTGGCATATTCTCCATAAGCTTCAAAGGGGCGTATCCTTCGTATGAGAATACGCCAATCTCAAGCCCCCTTTAAGCTCCACAGTGGCGTATTCTCCGTAAATTGGACAGGGACGTATCACCATAAGCTTGAGAGTGGCATATCCTTCATAAGCTTCAGAGGGACATGTCCTCTGTATGAGAATACGCCTCTCTCAAGCCCCCTTTAAGCTCCACAGTGGGCGTATGCTCTGTAAATTGGATAGTGACGTATCTCCATAAGCTTGAGAGTGGCATATCCTCCATAAGCTTCAAAGGGGCGTATTCTTCGTATGAGAATACGCCACTCTCAAGCCCCCTTTAAGTTTGCGAGTGGCGTATTCTCCATAAGCTTGAGAGTGGCATATTCTCCATAAGCTTCAAAGGGGCGTATCCTTCGTATGAGAATACGCCAATCTCAAGCCCCCTTTAAGCTCCACAGTGGGCGTATGCTCCGTAAATTGGACAGTGACGTATCACCATAAGCTTGAGAGTGGTATATTTTCCACATGTTTGAGGTGGCTTATTCTGCCACAAGCTTGAGAGTAGCGTAGTCTCCACATGCTTAAGAATGATGTATTCTTCACAAGCTTGAGAGTGGTATACTATTCGTAAGCTTGAAAGTTGCGTATTCTTTACAAGCTGAAGAGTCGCGTATTCTTCACAATCTGAAGAGTGGCGTATTCTTCACAATCTGTAGAGTGGCGTATTCTTCACAATTGCAGAGTGGCGTATTCTTCACAATCTGAAGAGTGGCGTATTCTTCACAATCTGAAGAGTGGCGTATTCTTCACCAACTGATGAGTGGCGTATTCTTCACAATCTGAAGAGTGGCGTATTCTTCACAATTGCAGAGTGGCCTATTCTTCACAATCTGAAGAGTGGCGTATTCTTCACAATCTGAAGAGTGGCGTAGTCTTCACCAACTGAAGAGTGGCGTATTCTTCACCAACTGAAGAGTGGCGTATTCTTCACCAACTGAAGAGTGGCGTATTCTTCACAATCTGAAGAGTGGCGTATTCTTCACAATTGCAGAGTGGCGTATTCTTCACAATCTGATGAGTGGCGTATTCTTCACAATCTGAAGAGTGGCGTAGTCTTCACCAACTGATGAGTGGCGTATTCTTCACAATCTGAAGAGTGGCGTATTCTTCACCAACTGAAGAGTGGCGTATTCTTCACCAACTGAAGAGTCGCGTATTCTTCACAATCTGAAGAGTGGCGTATTCTTCACAATTGAAGAGTGGCGTATTTTGCAGAAGCTTAAGAGTGGCATATTCTGTGAGAACTTGAGATTGGGCTATTCTCTGTAAGCTGGAGAGTGTCGTAGTCCCCGAATAGTCGAGAGTGGCGTATTTTCCACAAATTTGAGAGTGACGTATTCTCCTTAAGCTTGAGAGTGTCATATTCTCCATCAGATTTAGAGGGGCGTATTCTCCGTATGAGAATGAATACATCACCCCAAGCCTCCCTTTAAACTTGCGAGTGGCGTATTCTCTGTAAACCGGAAAGTGACATATTCTCTGTGTAATTGACAGTGGCATATTCTCTTAAGCTTGAAAGGGATGTATTCTCCATATGAGAATATGTAACTCTCAAACTTCCCTTAAACTTGACAGTGGCATATTTCCATAAGCTTGTGAGTGGCATATTCTCTGTAAACTGTACAGTGGCATATTTCCATAAGCTTGTGAGTGGCATATTCTCTGTAAACTGTACAGTGGCATATTTCCATAAGCTTGTGAGTGGCATATTCTCCACATGTTTGAGGAGGACTATTCTACCACAAGCTTGAGAGTAGCGTAGTCTCCACAAGCTTAAGAATGATGCACTCTTCACAAGCTTGAGAGTGTCGTACTATTCCACTTTAGTAGTGGAGAGCACATGCCACTACTAAAGTGGTTTAGTAGCGTATTTGTAGTTTGATAGTGGCGTAATCATAACAAATTGGAGTGTGGCATACTTTTCGTAAGTAGTAAGCTTGAGAGTGGCATGCTTTTCGTAAGTATAAGCTTGAGAGTGGCATGCTTTTCGTAAGTAGTAAGCTTGAGAGTGCCATGCTTTTGGTAAGTAGTAAGCTTGAGAGTGGCATGCTTTTGGTAAGTAGTAAGCTTGAGAGTGGCATGCTTTTGGTAAGTAGTAAGCTTGAGAGTGGCATGCTTTTGGTAAGCAGAAAGCTTGAGAGTGACATGCTTTTGATAAGCAGTAAGCTTGAGAGTGGCATACTTTTCGTAAGTAGTAAGCTTGCGAGTGGCATGCTTTTCGTAAGTAGTAAGCTTGAGAGTGGCATGCTTTTGGTAAGTAGTAAGCTTGAGAGTGGCATGCTTTTGGTAAGTAGTAAGCTTGAGAGTGGCATGCTTTTGGTAAGTAGTAAGCTTGAGAGTGGCATGCTTTTGGTAAGCAGAAAGCTTGAGAGTGACATGCTTTTGGTAAGCAGTAAGCTTGAGAGTGGCATACTTTTCGTAAATAGTAAGCTTGAGAGTGGCATGCTTTTCGTAAGTAGTAAGCTTGAGAGTGGCATGCTTTTGGTAAGTAGTAAGCTTGAGAGTGGCATGCTTTTGGTAAGTAGTAAGCTTGAGAGCGGCATGCTTTTCGTAAGCAGTAAGCTTGAGAGCGGCATGCTTTTCGTAAGCAGTAAGCTTGAGAGCGGCATGCTTTTCGTAAGCAGTAAGCTTGAGAGCGGCATGCTTTTCGTAAGCAGTAAGCTTGAGAGTGGCATGCTTTTCGTAAGCAGTAAGCTTGAGAGTGGCATACTTTTCGTAAGCAGTAAGCTTGAGAGTGGCATACTTTTCGTAAGCAGTAAGCTTGAGAGTGGCATACTTTTCGTAAGCAGTAAGCTTGACAGTGGCATACTTTTCGTAAGCAGTAAGCTTGAGAGTGGCATACTTTTCGTAAGCAGTAAGCTTGAGAGTGGCATACTTTTCGTAAGCAGTAAGCTTGAGAGTGGCATAGTTTTCGTAAGCAGTAAGCTTGAGAGTGGCATACGTTTCGTAAGCAGTAAGCTTGAGAGTGGCATACTTTTCGTAAGCAGTAAGCTTGAGAGTGGCATACTTTTCGTAAGCAGTAAGCTTGAGAGTGGCATACTTTTCGTAAGCAGTAAGCTTGAGAGTGGCATACTTTTCGTAAGCACTAAGCTTGAGAGTGGCATAGTTTTCGTAAGCAGTAAGCTTGAGAGTGGCATACTTTTCGTAAGCAGTAAGCTTGAGAGTGGCATACTTTTCGTAAGCAGTAAGGTTGAGAGTGGCATAATTTTCGTAAGCAGTAAGGTTGAGAGTGGCATACTTTTCGTAAGCAGTAAGCTTGAGAGTGGCGTATTTTTCAGTAGCTTAAGAGTGGCATATTCTTCATAGGTTGGAGAGTGTCGTATAGTGTGTGAAGTTGAGAACATCGTATTCGCTGTAAGCTTGAGAATGGCATATTCTCTGTATGGTTGCGAGCGGAATGCTCTCCTTAAGCTTGATAGAGGTGTATTCTCTATATGAGAATAGGCCACTCTCAAGCCCCCCCCCCCCTTTAAGCTTCACAGTGGCATATTCTCTGTAAACTGGACAGTGGCGCATTCTCCAATAGCTTGAGAGTGGCATATTATTTGCTTGTTTGAGGAGGTCTATTCTGCCACAAGCTGGAGAAAAGTGTAGTCTTTAAAAGCTTAGGAGTGACGTATTCTTCACAAGCTTGAGAGTAGTGTAGTCTCCACAAGTTTAAGAATGATGTATTCTACTCAAGCTTGAGAGTGGCATACTATTCATAAGTTTGAGGGTGGCCTATTCTTCACAAGTTGGAGAGTGAGTGATTTTTCAGTAGCTTAAGAGTGGCATATTCCTCTTAAGTGAAGAGTGGTTTATTCTGCGTAAAGTTGAGAATGACGTATTTTCCGTAAGCTTGAGAGTGGAATATTCTGGTTCAGCTTGAGATGCGTGTTCTCGGTATGTATGAGAGTGGCATTTTCTCCATAAGCTTCAGTGGGGTGTACTCTCCATAAGCTTCAGTGGGGTGTACTCTCCATAAGCTTCAGTGGGGTGTACTCTCCATAAGCTTGAGGGTAGTGTTTTCTTTCACCTTAAGCTTGACAGTGCCATATTCTCTCTAAGCATGAGTGGCATATTCTTCATAAGTTTGAGAGTGGCGTATTCTCTACAAACTTGAGAGTGGAATATTCTCCACAAACACGAGAGCGGCGTATTTGCCACAAACGAGAGCGGGACATTCTGTATAATCTTGAGAGTGGCATATTTTTCATAAGTTTGAGAGCAGGCATTTATTTCTCCATAATCTTGAGAGTGGCATATTCTTTTACAATATTGAGAGCGGCGTTACGGGAGGCTACCACCTATCTCCCAACAGCTGTTCTCGTGGGAATTTTCTCCTCAACCTTCTCTGATTCTTCGAGGTCCTTGTCCTGGCCATTTAAGTTCATTGTGTGCAAAAAACTGTTGCTCAGAGGTAAAACAACCCGACCCGTCAAGTTTTGTTGTTTTACCTCTGAGCGGCACTTTTTTGCACACCATGGGCTAAATGGCCACGTCACATGAATTCCGAAAGCTCAGAGAAGATTGAGGGAGAGGACCCACTGGAACAGCTGTTGGGAGACAGATGGTAACCTCCTGTTAAGGCCATCCAGCGTGTTCTTTAATGTTGGGTTGTTTTACCTCTGAGCGGCACTTTTTTGCACACCATGGGCTAAATGGCCACGTCACATGAATCCCGAAGGCTCAGAGAAGGTTGAGAAGAGGGCCCACTGGAACAGCTGTTGGGAGACAGATGGTAGCCTCCCGTCAAGGCCATCCAGCGTGTTCTTTAACGTTGGGTTGTTTTACCTCTGAGCGGCACTTTTTTGCACACCATGGGCTAAATGGCCACGTCACATGAATCCCGAAGGCTCAGAGAAGGTTGAGAAGAGGACCCACTGGAACAGCTGTTGGGAGACAAATGGTAGCCTCCCGTCAAAGCCATCCAGTGTATTCTTTAACGTGCACAGGGTATGGCTCTCCCGCACACGAGGCCACGGCTTAACATCACATTCGACGGACGGCGATCTTTCCAAGCCCATCGGTGTTCCCTACTGACCGTGGGCATGGAATTTTGCGGAGATAAATCTCGACGCTGACTCAGCTGGGACTCGAACCTGGGAACTACAGATTAGGAGCCTGGCGCGCTACCAACTGAGTCACCCCCGCCCCGCCCCAAAGACTAGGACATACTGGACAACTGTTAGAAGAAAGTCTCAAAGGCCATCCAGCACGTTCTTTAACGTGCATAGGGTATGGCTTACATTCTCACAGGTTTAAGTCCCCTTTCCGACAAATGGCAGATTATGGGTTTAGGGGAGATAAATAGTCAACTCTGACCCAGATGTGACTCGAACCAGCAGATAACGAACCTAGCGGACTATTGACTGGGCCAATCAGGAACTACGAATTTCGGAGCGCTTTTGATATGGCAGTTCACACTCGTACATGCTCACTTTGTACCACTTCTTGGATAGTGAGACAAGTGAGAATTTTAAATTTTGGATATCGAGAGAAATGGGAATTCTGATTCTGAAGGGAGAGAGAAGTGAGATTTCGAAATTTTGGGTATCGACAGAAATGGGAATTCTGTTTTCGGAGAGTGAGAGAAATGAGAATTTCAAATTTTGGGTGTGGAAAGAAATGGGAATTCTAATTTTGGATAATGAGAGAAGTGAGCTTGAAATTTTGAGTATCAAAACAAACGGTAAATATGAACTTTGAGTCTTGAGAGAAATAGAAATTTAAATTTTGCGGTTTGAGACAAACCAAAATTTGAATTTCAAATATCGATGTAATGGGATTTTGAAATTTGGGTCACAAGACGAAATGGAATTGGAATTTTGTATCACGAGATAAACGAATATTGCAACTTTGAGTCTCGAGAGACACGGAAATTTGAAATTTGGGTCTCGAGATAAATGGGAATTCGAACATTGGGTCTCGAGACAAATGAAAATTGGAATTTCGAGTCTCAAGATAAACGGGAATTCAAAATTTGGGTCTCGAGATTGATTTGAATTTGAAATTTGAGTCACGATATAAATGCAAATTTGAATTTTGCGCCTTGAGACAAAACAAAATTTGAATTTAAAGTATCGAGGTAATGGGATTTTGAAATTTGGGTCACAAGACGAAATGGAATTGGAATTTTGTGTCACGAGATAAACGAATATTGAACTTTGAGTTAACTTTGAGAGACACGGAAATTTGAAATTTGGGTCTCGTGATAAATGGGAATTCGGACAATGGGTCTCGAGACAAACGAAAATTTGAATTTCGAGTCTCAAGGTAAACGGGAATTTAAAATTTGGGTCTCGAGATTAATCTGAATTTGAAACTTGAGTCACGATATAAATAGAAATTTGAATTTTGTGCCTTAAGACAAAACAAAATTTGAATTTAAAGTATCGAGGTAATGGGATTTTGAAATTTGGGTCACAGGACGAAATGGAATTGGAATTTTGTGTCACGAGATAAACGAATATTGCAACCTTGAGTTAACTTTGAGAGACACGGAAATTTGAAATTTGGGTCTCGAAATAAATGGGAATTCGAACATTGGGTCTCGAGACAAACGAAAATTGGAATTTCGAGTCTCAAGATAAACGGGAATTCAAAATTTGGGTCTCGAGATTGATTTGAATTTGAAATTTGAGTCACGATAATATAGAAATTTGAATTTTGCGCCTTGAGACAAAACAAAATTTGAATTTCAAATATCGAGGTAATGGGATTTTGAAATTTGGGTCTCAAGACGAAATGGAATTGGAATTTTGTGTCACGAGATAAACGAATATTGCAACCTTGAGTTAACTTTGAGAGACACGGAAATTTGAAATTTGGGTCTCGAAATAAATGGGAATTCGAACATTGGGTCTCGAGACAAACGAAAATTGGAATTTCGAGTCTCAAGATAAACGGGAATTCAAAATTTGGGTCTCGAGATTGATTTGAATTTGAAATTTGAGTCACGATAATATAGAAATTTGAATTTTGCGCCTTGAGACAAAACAAAATTTGAATTTCAAATATCGAGGTAATGGGATTTTGAAATTTGGGTCTCAAGACGAAATGGAATTGGAATTTTGTGTCACGAGATAAACGAATATTGCAACCTTGAGTTAACTTTGAGAGACACGGAAATTTGAAATTTGGGTCTCGAAATAAATGGGAATTCGAACATTGGGTCTCGAGACAAACGAAAATTGGAATTTCGAGTCTCAAGATAAACGGGAATTCAAAATTTGGGTCTCGAGATTGATTTGAATTTGAAATTTGAGTCACGATAAAATAGAAATTTGAATTTTGCGCCTTGAGACAAAACAAAATTTGAATTTCAAATATCGAGGTAATGGGATTTTGAAATTTGGGTCTCAAGACGAAATGGAATTGGAATTTTGTATCACGAGATAAACGAATATTGCAACCTTGAGTTAACTTTGAGAGACACGGAAATTTGAAATTTGGGTCTCGAAATAAATGGGAATTCGAACATTGGGTCTCGAGACAAACGAAAATTGGAATTTCGAGTCTCAAGATAAACGGGAATTCAAAATTTGCACACCATGGGCTAAATGGCCACGTCACATGAATTCCGAAAGCTCAGAGAAGATTGAGGGAGAGGACCCACTGGAACAGCTGTTGGGAGACAGATGGTAACCTCCTGTTAAGGCCATCCAGCGTGTTCTTTAATGTTGGGTTGTTTTACCTCTGAGCGGCACTTTTTTGCACACCATGGGCTAAATGGCCACGTCACATGAATCCCGAAGGCTCAGAGAAGGTTGAGAAGAGGGCCCACTGGAACAGCTGTTGGGAGACAGATGGTAGCCTCCCGTCAAGGCCATCCAGCGTGTTCTTTAACGTTGGGTTGTTTTACCTCTGAGCGGCACTTTTTTGCACACCATGGGCTAAATGGCCACGTCACATGAATCCCGAAGGCTCAGAGAAGGTTGAGAAGAGGACCCACTGGAACAGCTGTTGGGAGACAAATGGTAGCCTCCCGTCAAAGCCATCCAGTGTATTCTTTAACGTGCACAGGGTATGGCTCTCCCGCACACGAGGCCACGGCTTAACATCACATTCGACGGACGGCGATCTTTCCAAGCCCATCGGTGTTCCCTACTGACCGTGGGCATGGAATTTTGCGGAGATAAATCTCGACGCTGACTCAGCTGGGACTCGAACCTGGGAACTACAGATTAGGAGCCTGGCGCGCTACCAACTGAGTCACCCCCGCCCCGCCCCAAAGACTAGGACATACTGGACAACTGTTAGAAGAAAGTCTCAAAGGCCATCCAGCACGTTCTTTAACGTGCATAGGGTATGGCTTACATTCTCACAGGTTTAAGTCCCCTTTCCGACAAATGGCAGATTATGGGTTTAGGGGAGATAAATAGTCAACTCTGACCCAGATGTGACTCGAACCAGCAGATAACGAACCTAGCGGACTATTGACTGGGCCAATCAGGAACTACGAATTTCGGAGCGCTTTTGATATGGCAGTTCACACTCGTACATGCTCACTTTGTACCACTTCTTGGATAGTGAGACAAGTGAGAATTTTAAATTTTGGATATCGAGAGAAATGGGAATTCTGATTCTGAAGGGAGAGAGAAGTGAGATTTCGAAATTTTGGGTATCGACAGAAATGGGAATTCTGTTTTCGGAGAGTGAGAGAAATGAGAATTTCAAATTTTGGGTGTGGAAAGAAATGGGAATTCTAATTTTGGATAATGAGAGAAGTGAGCTTGAAATTTTGAGTATCAAAACAAACGGTAAATATGAACTTTGAGTCTTGAGAGAAATAGAAATTTAAATTTTGCGGTTTGAGACAAACCAAAATTTGAATTTCAAATATCGATGTAATGGGATTTTGAAATTTGGGTCACAAGACGAAATGGAATTGGAATTTTGTATCACGAGATAAACGAATATTGCAACTTTGAGTCTCGAGAGACACGGAAATTTGAAATTTGGGTCTCGAGATAAATGGGAATTCGAACATTGGGTCTCGAGACAAATGAAAATTGGAATTTCGAGTCTCAAGATAAACGGGAATTCAAAATTTGGGTCTCGAGATTGATTTGAATTTGAAATTTGAGTCACGATATAAATGCAAATTTGAATTTTGCGCCTTGAGACAAAACAAAATTTGAATTTAAAGTATCGAGGTAATGGGATTTTGAAATTTGGGTCACAAGACGAAATGGAATTGGAATTTTGTGTCACGAGATAAACGAATATTGAACTTTGAGTTAACTTTGAGAGACACGGAAATTTGAAATTTGGGTCTCGTGATAAATGGGAATTCGGACAATGGGTCTCGAGACAAACGAAAATTTGAATTTCGAGTCTCAAGGTAAACGGGAATTTAAAATTTGGGTCTCGAGATTAATCTGAATTTGAAACTTGAGTCACGATATAAATAGAAATTTGAATTTTGTGCCTTAAGACAAAACAAAATTTGAATTTAAAGTATCGAGGTAATGGGATTTTGAAATTTGGGTCACAGGACGAAATGGAATTGGAATTTTGTGTCACGAGATAAACGAATATTGCAACCTTGAGTTAACTTTGAGAGACACGGAAATTTGAAATTTGGGTCTCGAAATAAATGGGAATTCGAACATTGGGTCTCGAGACAAATGAAAATTGGAATTTCGAGTCTCAAGATAAACGGGAATTCAAAATTTGGGTCTCGAGATTGATTTGAATTTGAAATTTGAGTCACGATAAAATAGAAATTTGAATTTTGCGCCTTGAGACAAAACAAAATTTGAATTTCAAATATCGAGGTAATGGGATTTTGAAATTTGGGTCTCAAGACGAAATGGAATTGGAATTTTGTGTCACGAGATAAACGAATATTGCAACCTTGAGTTAACTTTGAGAGACACGGAAATTTGAAATTTGGGTCTCGAAATAAATGGGAATTCGAACATTGGGTCTCGAGACAAATGAAAATTGGAATTTCGAGTCTCAAGATAAACGGGAATTCAAAATTTGGGTCTCGAGATTGATTTGAATTTGAAATTTGAGTCACGATAATATAGAAATTTGAATTTTGCGCCTTGAGACAAAACAAAATTTGAATTTCAAATATCGAGGTAATGGGATTTTGAAATTTGGGTCTCAAGACGAAATGGAATTGGAATTTTGTGTCACGAGATAAACGAATATTGCAACCTTGAGTTAACTTTGAGAGACACGGAAATTTGAAATTTGGGTCTCGAAATAAATGGGAATTCGAACATTGGGTCTCGAGACAAACGAAAATTGGAATTTCGAGTCTCAAGATAAACGGGAATTCAAAATTTGGGTCTCGAGATTGATTTGAATTTGAAATTTGAGTCACGATAATATAGAAATTTGAATTTTGCGCCTTGAGACAAAACAAAATTTGAATTTCAAATATCGAGGTAATGGGATTTTGAAATTTGGGTCTCAAGACGAAATGGAATTGGAATTTTGTGTCACGAGATAAACGAATATTGCAACCTTGAGTTAACTTTGAGAGACACGGAAATTTGAAATTTGGGTCTCGAAATAAATGGGAATTCGAACATTGGGTCTCGAGACAAACGAAAATTGGAATTTCGAGTCTCAAGATAAACGGGAATTCAAAATTTGGGTCTCGAGATTGATTTGAATTTGAAATTTGAGTCACGATAATATAGAAATTTGAATTTTGCGCCTTGAGACAAAACAAAATTTGAATTTCAAATATCGAGGTAATGGGATTTTGAAATTTGGGTCTCAAGACGAAATGGAATTGGAATTTTGTGTCACGAGATAAACGAATATTGCAACCTTGAGTTAACTTTGAGAGACACGGAAATTTGAAATTTGGGTCTCGAAATAAATGGGAATTCGAACATTGGGTCTCGAGACAAACGAAAATTGGAATTTCGAGTCTCAAGATAAACGGGAATTCAAAATTTGGGTCTCGAGATTGATTTGAATTTGAAATTTGAGTCACGATAATATAGAAATTTGAATTTTGCGCCTTGAGACAAAACAAAATTTGAATTTCAAATATCGAGGTAATGGGATTTTGAAATTTGGGTCTCAAGACGAAATGGAATTGGAATTTTGTATCACGAGATAAACGAATATTGCAACCTTGAGTTAACTTTGAGAGACACGGAAATTTGAAATTTGGGTCTCGAAATAAATGGGAATTCGAACATTGGGTCTCGAGACAAACGAAAATTGGAATTTCGAGTCTCAAGATAAACGGGAATTCAAAATTTGGGTCTCGAGATTGATTTGAATTTGAAATTTGAGTCACGATAATATAGAAATTTGAATTTTGCGCCTTGAGACAAAACAAAATTTGAATTTCAAATATCGAGGTAATGGGATTTTGAAATTTGGGTCTCAAGACGAAATGGAATTGGAATTTTGTATCACGAGATAAACGAATATTGCAACCTTGAGTTAACTTTGAGAGACACGGAAATTTGAAATTTGGGTCTCGAAATAAATGGGAATTCGAACATTGGGTCTCGAGACAAACGAAAATTGGAATTTCGAGTCTCAAGATAAACGGGAATTCAAAATTTGGGTCTCGAGATTGATTTGAATTTGAAATTTGAGTCACGATAATATAGAAATTTGAATTTTGCGCCTTGAGACAAAACAAAATTTGAATTTCAAATATCGAGGTAATGGGATTTTGAAATTTGGGTCTCAAGACGAAATGGAATTGGAATTTTGTATCACGAGATAAACGAATATTGCAACCTTGAGTTAACTTTGAGAGACACGGAAATTTGAAATTTGGGTCTCGAAATAAATGGGAATTCGAACATTGGGTCTCGAGACAAACGAAAATTGGAATTTCGAGTCTCAAGATAAACGGGAATTCAAAATTTGGGTCTCGAGATTGATTTGAATTTGAAATTTGAGTCACGATAATATAGAAATTTGAATTTTGCGCCTTGAGACAAAACAAAATTTGAATTTCAAATATCGAGGTAATGGGATTTTGAAATTTGGGTCTCAAGACGAAATGGAATTGGAATTTTGTATCACGAGATAAACGAATATTGCAACCTTGAGTTAACTTTGAGAGACACGGAAATTTGAAATTTGGGTCTCGAAATAAATGGGAATTCGAACATTGGGTCTCGAGACAAACGAAAATTGGAATTTCGAGTCTCAAGATAAACGGGTATTCAAAATTTCGGTCTCGAGATTGATTTGAATTTGAAATTTGAGTCATGATATAAATAAAAATTTGAATTTGGGGTCTGGAGGAAAATGGACATTTGAATTTTTTGGGTAGCAACGCAAATGGTAATTTGAATTTTGAACCTTGAGACAAATTGAAATTTGAATTTTAAATCTTGAGACAAATTGGAATTTTAAATCTTCAGACAAATTGCTTTTTGAATTTTGGGAAGCGGCAGAAATAGGAATTAAAATTTGGTTCACAAGACAAATGGTAGTTGGAATTTGGATCGTGCACAAAAATAAGGTATCTTGACAGACTCACAAGCATAATCTCTGTTCAAATTTCGCTTAATACAAACACCTTCCTCGATTGTAAGAAAAAAATCGACATTTTTCTTAAACGCTCTGCAGGTTGAACTATCACCACTACATTTTCTATCTCCTCCCTTTGATAACTTTCTCTCAATCACCGATAGATTAACAATACCATCTGTCCGTGTGTCCATTTATCTTCTGGACCTGTGTCCGTCCACTCGACTTACCGTCGCCCTAGCCCCCTGACCTCTGCTGACCCCTCCTTTGCCCGGATGACCTTGGCCTTTCGCCACGCCACACTCGCAGTGCCTTCCCTGCACATGGAAGTGAACTGCGGTTCCCACGCCATGGCGTCGCGGATCGGCCTGCCGTAAAAGGGGGGGAGGTAGGGAGGGAGGGTGAACACCCCTAAGTGACGGGGTGCACGCGAACTGAGAGCCCCCCGGCATAGCTACGAGTGTGTGGAAGCATGGGCCGCGAAGCACCTGTAGCGAAGCCGGGTTGAGCCATGTGCTTGTGCGTGACTTGGCTGCTGGTTTACGCTGGGGAAAATTGGTAGGAGCAATCTGTGATCCGATGATCCACTGAAAAAAAATAGAACAAATAAAATTGAATTTATGTTTTTTTATGCTTGGCTGGGGAGTTTCGGGGGTTCGAGTTTCGGATAAAGTGTGAAGGTTTCTTTTTTTTGTGCTTTTTTTTTCTGCTGAGGTCCTGCCTTCTTTACGTACCTTCTCCATGGCTATTATATTGACAGACTTTTCTGGCAAGTACAGTCGCTCAAAAAAGTATCCGAACATTATGGCTGATTACAGAATTCAGAAAAAATATCTGGCAACGATTTTTTTAGAAATTAGTGATCTGGCAACCTTCGTGTCACGTGATTACAGAATTCAGGAAAAAATATCTGGAGCGTGTACAGCAACTGTACACACTCCTGTTACCGTTCACAGCAAACTGGAGCGTATGCAGTTACTGCACACGCTCCAGTTTGCTGTGAACGGTAACTGCACACGCTCAATATTTCCGTGAGTGAGCCCACACGATCTAGTATCAAAATAATATGACCACCTACAGTCTCTCAAAAAAGTATCCGAACACTATGGTTGATGACAGAATTCAGTAAAAATATCTGGCAACGATTTTTTTTTAGAAATTAGTGATCTGGCAACCTTCGTGTACAGTACGTGAAGGTTGCCAGATCACTAATTTCTAAAAAAATCGTTGCCAGATATTTTTTTCTGAATTCTATAATCAACCACAGCGATGGGTTTTTCTTTTGAGCGACTGTAGTTGTTTGAGGGAAAAATTTTGCGTGATAAAATATTTGTGTTGTTTTTCTGCTGAGGTCTCTCCATCCTCACAGACCAACTATACCCCCTCAAGCAGCTGCTTGCCACAGAGGTCTGACAGGAGCCTGTTAGTTTATATGCCAGAGTAGAAGGTCTGAGAGGATGGCAGGACCTCAGCAGAAAAACAACACATACCCCATGCCTTACCCGGGGCTCGAACCCAGGTCCCTTAGATCAGTAGCCAAGCGCGCTAACCACTCGGCCATGGGAGCGCATAAAATTATCAGATTTCTGTGGCAAGCAGCTGCTTGAGGGGGATATTATTTTTATACACTGAATGATCATTGAAATATGATCACTCCTGCCGAGATTTTATATCCATGGAATACTAATTTCGATGCTCTATAACTTTTAAAATAAGCGTTTAAAGGCAAAAAGCCCCAAGAAGGTAAATTGAATATTTCAATCAATTTTATCTAAATATCGTTTTTTCAACAATATTCCTTTGTGAGAGAAGATTAAGTTGAATTCCCATTTCTCTTGACACCCAAAATCTCAAATTCTCCCTTCAATCATATTCGAAATCAGAATTCCCATTTCTCTCGACACCCAAAATCTCAAATTATCACTTCTCTCACTATCCAAAAATAGAATTCCCATTTCTCTCGACACAAAATCTCAAATTTTCACTTCTCTCGCTATCAAAAACTAGAATTCCCATGTCTCTCGACACCCAAAATCTGAAATTCTCACTTCTCTCACTATCCAAAATTAGAATTCCAATTTCTATCGACACCCAAAATCTCGAATTCTCACTTCTCTCACTATCCATAATTAGAATTCCCATTTCCCTCGACACCCAAAATCACAAATTATCACTTCTCTCGTTATCCAAAATTAGAATTCCCATTTCTCTCGACACCCAAAATCTCAAATTATCACTTCTATCATATTTTGTATTCAAAGAGTTATGGAAATTTTAATATTTAACAACAGCAATGCTAGATGAAAAGAATCTGCATTTGAGTTAATTGAAACCGAAATAAGAATTATTTCAAACCATTTCATAAAACAAACTAAAAAATTTAAAAATGTGTGTAAATAATTCCTTCAATATTCATTTAAATTTTTAATAGATTTCTTAGAACATTTCTTAGGAATGTTCAAACCACTTTATCTGTTTAAACAGAGGAAGATATTGTTGAACACTGATATTTAGATATATTTGACTGAAATCTTTAACTTGCCATGTTCTCAGCCACGATTTCTCATGAAACGCTTATTTTGAAAGCGTTGGTTATTAAAAAATTATTAATAATTGAAATGATTTTACATTGAGTAGTAATCACTGAATTATGACCATCGCATGATAGGTGAAGAAGTTGTTGGATTGTTTTACCTCTGAGCGGCACCTTTTTTTGCACACCATGGGCTAAATGGCCAGGTCACATGGACCCCGAATGCTCAGAGAAGGTTGGGGGAGAGGACCCACTGGAACAGCTGTTTAGAAAACAGATGGTAGCCTCCCTTCAAGGCCATCCAACGTGTTCTTTAATGTTGGGTTGTTTTACCTCTGAGCGACACTTTTTTGCACACAATGGGCTAAATGGCCAGGTCACAAGGACCCCGAAGGCTCAGAGAAGGTTGGGGGAGGGGACCCACTGGAACAGCTGTTGGGAGACAGATGGTAGCCTCCCTTCAAGGCCATTCAGCGTGTTCTTTAATGTTGGGTTGTTTTACCTCTGAGCGACACTTTTTTGCACACAATGGGCTAAATGGCCAGGTCACAAGGACCCCGAAGGCTCAGAGAAGGTTGGGGGAGGGGACCCACTGGAACATCTGTTAGAAAACAGATGGTAGCCTCCCGTCAAGGCCATCCAGCGTGTTCTTTAACGTATACAGGGTATGGCTCTCCCGCACAGGGACCACGGCTTAACGTCACATCCGACGGACGGCGATCTTTCCAAGCCCATCGGTGTCCCCTAATGACCGTGGGCATGGAATTTTGCGGAGATAAATCTCGACGCTGACTCAGCTGGGACTCAAACCTGGGAACTGCAGATTACGAGCCTGGCGCGCTACCGACTGAGTCACCCCGCCCCCAAAGACGGATTATAATAAAACAATAAGATTTCTAATATATAGATAGGAAGGTTTCTAATAATCAAACAAGAAGACTCCCATCATTAGAACAAGACAGACTATGACGAAAGAAAAATTTCTAAAAGGTTTATTAAAGATAAGAAGGATAAATGGAATCGTTCGAGACGGACTGCCAAATATGCAAAAAAAAAAATGTACAGTCAATTTACAAGGATGTAAAAAAATACACTGGTTTCCATAAATTAAGGAACAACCCTGTATTATGGGAAGCAATCGTCGAAACTCTATAATTTCTAAAATAAGTTTTTTGGTTTGAAAAATGTTATATCAGATAAAGATCTCTATCATTTTTCAAAACAAAAAACTTATTTTGGAAGTTAAGAGCTTTGACGTCAGCTTCCCATTGACCTAACATAGGGTTAGTCCTTAATATTTGGAAACCAGCGTAGTTTATTTACCAGTTTTTTTTTTCTGTCTTAGATTTCGCCTTGTAGCCAAATGCATTCAAATTATTGAGCTTTCAGTTCCATTTAGAAACGCTATCAACTACGTAAATCATCAACGCTCACTAAAAGGATATTTGTGTTGCGAAACCATTTTGCATCCTACTTTCTCATAAGCCTGTCACCTTGATGTTAAAGGGAATAGAAACGACAATGGAACAGTGCGATCTGTTTTCCCTGTTTCTCTGACTAAGCCGATCAAGAAGTAAATGACTGTGAAATTGCCACCAAAGTTGGCACTGACTTTAATCACCTCGTGGAGTAAAAACGAAACAACGCTAAGGCATCAGAAAGTTCTCAATAGGAGTAAACGCTACTACAAGTGCTTCAGCTATCTGGACTACCGGAAATGCAGTGTAGTAGCGTGCCAGATGGCGGATGTGACGCTTTCTACCCAACACCACCCTCAGAACCCATTCAATGTTTGCCGTTGACTTGGAGATTTCTCCTTGGGGGCGTTCTCCAAATTAGCGGTTACGGAGCAAAACTTCAGAAAGCTTGAATTAGAAAAGGGAATGAACTGTGATTGTCTTTTTTTTTTGTGAGGAAAGTCTGCAGTTTAAAATTATCGTGTCGCATTGCAAAAAATTTGCTCACTTTGATTTGCTTATCCAAACACCATCATTTTGAGTGCCTTTGAATGCTGTTGTCTTACCGTCTAATTTACAGGGAGAGCATTGAAAAAAACTGATGATAGTGGAATTATATGATATGCAAAACAACGAAAGAATGCTATCTATTTGGCACAAATATCAAAGGAAAATCTGGGATGAAAACAGAGTTTAAAGAAATTTTGCACGTAAATCATCGACTTAATCACCTCGTGTAGTGGGGCGGGGGTGGATCAGTCGGTAGCGCGCCAGACTCGTAATCTGCAGTTTCCAGGTTCGAGTCCCAGCTGGGTCAGTGTTGAGATTTATCTCCGCAAAAATTCCCCGCCCTGGCCACGGTCAGTAGGGGACACCAATGGGCTTGGAAAGGCCGCCGTCCGTCGGATGGGACGTTAAGCCGTGGACATCGTCGGGTGCATTTAACGCCGTTAATGCACCCATTTAACGCCGTTAATGCACCCTTTAACGTGCACAGGCCCGAGGCATCGGGCCTCGGGCCTGTGCACGTTAAAGAACACGCTGGATGGCCTTGACGGGAGGCTACCATCTGTCTCCCAACAGCTGTTCCAGTGGGTCCCCTCCTCCAACCTTCTATGAGCCTTCGGGGTCCATGTGACCTGGCCTTTTAGCCCATGGTGTGCAAAAAAGTGCCGCTCAGAGGTAAAACAACCCAACCCAACCTCGTGTAGTAAAAAGGACTGTTTCTGTATCGCAGACATTTCTATTCTAGGAAGAAGATCCAGTTCTGTGTCGCAGATATTTCTGTCCTAAAATCCATTTATGTAACGCAGCCATTTCTGTCCTAAAAGGATGATTAAGTTGTGTAACGCAGCTTCTTGTTCCAAGAGGAAGATCCAGTTATGTATCGCAGACATTTCTATTCTAAGTGAAAGATCCAGTTGTGCAGTGCAGACATTTCTATTTAAGAGGAAGATCCAGTTGTGCATTGCAGTCATTCTTGCTCTAGAGGAAGATCCAGTTGTGTATCGCAGACATTTCTATTCTAAATGAAAGATCCATTGTGCATTGCAAATATTTCTATGTAAAATCGCAGCCGTTCTTGCTCCAAGAAGAAGATCCCTTTGCGTATCGCAGACATTTCAATTCTAAGTGAAAGATGCAGTTGTGCATTGCGGACATTTCTATTGAACAGGAATATTCAGTTGTGCATTGCAGTCATTCTTTCTCCAAGAGGAAGATACAATTGTGCATCGCAGCCATTCTTTCTCCAAAAGGAAGATCCAGTTGTGCATCGCAGCCATTCTTCCTCCAAGAGGAAGATCCAGTTTTGCATCGCAGCCATTCTTTCTCCAAGAGGAAGATCCAGTTGTGCATCGCAGCCATTCTTCCTCCAAGAGGAAGATCCAGTTTTGCATCGCAGCCATTCTTCCTCCAAGAGGAAGATCCAGTTGTGCATCGCAGCCATTCTTCCTCCAAGAGGAAGATTCAGTTTTGCATCGCAGCCATTATTTCTCCAAGAGGAAGATCCAGTTGTGCATCGCAGCCATTCTTTCTCCAAGAGGAAGATCCAGTTTTGCATCGCAGCCATTCTTCCTCCAAGTGGAAGATCCAGTTGTGCATCGCAGCCATTCTTCCTCCTAGAGGAAGATCCAGTTTTGCATCGCAACCATTCTTTCTCCAAGAGGAAGATCCAGTTGTGCATCGCAGCCATTCTTCCTCCAAGAGGAAGATCCAGTTGTGCATCGCAGACATTCTTGTTTTAAGAAGATTTCTCTAATCTTAGTTCAAGGGATATATTTTCACGATAATTATTCTTCTATAGAAACAATAACGATTTATTTAACAATCTAAGAGTTCGGAGGGCACCAGGCTCGTAATCTGCAGTTTCCAGCCCCACACCCTCCTATAGGGGGGGGGGGGGAGCGGTCGCCGACATTTTAAAGATATTTTCTGCAAACATTCAACCTTTCTGCGGAAACAACCCAAACCTTATGCAAGAAACCTTAATTCTAAATTAAAAATAATATTGTACTTAAAACAGACTTTTTTTTTTATCTTTAGAAGCCTTTTCCCCATTACACTAATAACCTTCTTGTCTCAAAAATTCTTTATTTTTGAACATTCAATTTAAGTAATTAATATATTTTAATTAAATATCAATATTCGACGACGGAGTGCAATGTGGAAAGGTAAGTTTTTATAAATTATATTCTCGACTCGAAAAAGCCATGAATTAAAGGCGGGGGTTGCTCAGTCGGTAGCGCGCCAGGCTCGTAATCTGCAGTTCCCAGGTTCGAGTCCCAGCTGGGTCAGCGTTGAGATTTATCTCCACAAAATTCCCCGCCCTGCCCACGGTCAGTAGGGGACACCGATGGGCTTGGAAAGGCCGCCGTCCGTTGGATGGGACGTTAAGCCGTGGCCCCGTGTGCGGGAGAGCCATACCCTGTGCACGTTAAAGAACACGCTGGATGGCCTTGACGGGAGGCTACCATCTGTCTCCCAACAGCTGTTCCAGTGGGTCCCCTCCCCCAACCTTCTCTGGTCCTTCGGGGTCCATGTGACCTGGCCATTTAGCCCATGGTGTGCAAAAAAGTGCCGCTCAAAGGTAAAACAACCCAACGTTAAAGAATACGCTGGATGGCCTTGACGGGAGGCTACCATCTGTCTCCCAACAGCTGTTCCAGTGGGTCCCCTCCCCCAACCTTCTCTGAGCCTTCGGGGTCCTTGTGACCTGGCCATTTAGCCCGTGGTGGGCAAAAGAGTGCCGCTCAGAGGTAAAACAACCCAGCGTTAAAGAACACGCTGGATGGCCTTGACGGGAGGCTACCATCTGTCTCCCAACAGCTGTTCCAGTGGGTCCCCTCCCCCAACCATCTCTGAGCCTTCGGGGTCCATGTGACCTGGCCATTTAGCCCATGGTGTGCAAAAGAGTGCCGCTCAGAGGTAAAACAACCCAACATTAAAGAACACGCTGGATGGCCTTGACGGGAGGCTACCATCTGTCTCCCAACAGCTGTTCCAGTGGGTCCCCTCCCCCAACCTTTTCTGAGCCTTCGGGGTCCATGTGACCTGGCCATTTAGCCCATGGTGTGCAAAAAAGTGCCGCTCAGAGGTAAAACAACCCAACGTTAAAGAACACGTTGGATGCTTGACGGGAGGCTGCCATCTGTCTCATAACAGCTGTTCCAGTGGGTCCCCTCCCCCAACCATCTCTGAGCCTTCGGGGTCCATGTGACCTGGCCATTTAGCCCATGGTGTGCAAAAGAGTGCCGCTCAGAGGTAAAACAACCCAACATTAAAGAACACGCTGGATGGCCTTGACAGGGGGCTACCATCTGCATCCCAACAGCTGTTCCAGTGGGTCCCCTCCCCCAACCTTCTCTGAGCCTTCGGGGTCCTTGTGACCTGGCCATTTAGCCCGTGGTGGGCAAAAGAGTGCCGCTCAGAGGTAAAACAACCCAGCGTTAAAGAACACGCGGATTGGCCTTGACGGGAGGCTACCATCTGTCTCCCAACAGCTGTTCCAGTGGGTCCCCTCCCCCAACCTTCTCTGGTCCTTCGGGGTCCATGTGACCTGGCCATTTAGCCCATGGTGTGCAAAAAAGTGCCGCTCAAAGGTAAAACAACCCAACGTTAAAGAATACGCTGGATGGCCTTGACGGGAGGCTACCATCTGTCTCCCAACAGCTGTTCCAGTGGGTCCCCTCCCCCAACCTTCTCTGAGCCTTCGGGGTCCTTGTGACCTGGCCATTTAGCCCGTGGTGGGCAAAAGAGTGCCGCTCAGAGGTAAAACAACCCAGCGTTAAAGAACACGCTGGATGGCCTTGACGGGAGGCTACCATCTGTCTCCCAACAGCTGTTCCAGTGGGTCCCCTCCCCCAACCATCTCTGAGCCTTCGGGGTCCATGTGACCTGGCCATTTAGCCCATGGTGTGCAAAAGAGTGCCGCTCAGAGGTAAAACAACCCAACATTAAAGAACACGCTGGATGGCCTTGACGGGAGGCTACCATCTGTCTCCCAACAGCTGTTCCAGTGGGTCCCCTCCCCCAACCTTTTCTGAGCCTTCGGGGTCCATGTGACCTGGCCATTTAGCCCATGGTGTGCAAAAAAGTGCCGCTCAGAGGTAAAACAACCCAACGTTAAAGAACACGTTGGATGCTTGACGGGAGGCTGCCATCTGTCTCATAACAGCTGTTCCAGTGGGTCCCCTCCCCCAACCATCTCTGAGCCTTCGGGGTCCATGTGACCTGGCCATTTAGCCCATGGTGTGCAAAAGAGTGCCGCTCAGAGGTAAAACAACCCAACATTAAAGAACACGCTGGATGGCCTTGACGGGGGGCTACCATCTGCATCCCAACAGCTGTTCCAGTGGGTCCCCTCCCCCAACCTTCTCTGAGCCTTCGGGGTCCATGTGACCTGGCCATTTAGCCCATGGTGTGCAAAAGAGTGCCGCTCAGAGGTAAAACAACCCAACATTAAAGAACACGCTGGATGGCCTTGACGGGAGGCTACCATCTGTCTCCCAACAGCTGTTCCAGTGGGTCCCCTCCCCCAACCTTCTCTGAGCCTTCGGGGTCCTTGTGACCTGGCCATTTAGCCCGTGGTGGGCAAAAGAGTGCCGCTCAGAGGTAAAACAACCCAACATTAAAGAACACGCTGGATGGCCTTGACGAGAGGCTACCATCTGTCTCCCAACAGCTGTTCCAGTGGGACCCTCCCCCAACCTTCTCTGAGCCTTCGGGGTCCTTGTGACCTGGCCATTTAGCCCGTGGTGGGCAAAAGAGTGCCGCTCAGAGGTAAAACAACCGAACATTAAAGAACACGCTGGATGGCCTTGACGGGAGGCTACCATCTGTCTCCCAACAGCTGTTCCAGTGGGTCCCCTCTCCCAACCTTCTCTGAGACTTCGGGGTCCATGTGACCTGGCCATTTAGCCCATGGTGTGCAAAAAAGTGCCGTTCA
The DNA here is from genome assembly GCA_038380435.1 of Ryuthela nishihirai. Lineage (NCBI taxonomy): Eukaryota > Metazoa > Arthropoda > Arachnida > Araneae > Heptathelidae > Ryuthela > Ryuthela nishihirai. Next base: position 35,676,965 of record JAWZYU010000034.1, on the reverse strand, counting down.
GAGGTAAAACAACCCAACCCATGAACTGAAAATTTCTTGCTGCTAAAATCAAATATCAATTCATCAAAACTGCAACTAACCTTTAGACAATTTTTTAAGTTCCAGAGAAATATTATTTTTCTTCTGAATTTCCTTCTCTTGAGTATTCAGCAAATGTACAGAGATCTCTTCCTTATCGAGTTCTTTCCCTGGATTCTTTTCATCTACCTACCTCGTCGAAAGACAAAAAAAGAGCGAAATTCCTATTTAATGACAAAGATAAAGTTTACATTACATCTAATAGTGAAAGGAATGTTCAGATCATTAGTTCTGTGTTAAATATCTTCGTTCAGTTTCGCAGATGGGACATTAGTTATAAAAACTTACAATTAACGAAGGGACTAAGGGGACGTCATTAAAGATTTTTTTTTTGCAATCTTGGAAAGGGGCCATTACTGCATTGTTAATTTTTTTTGGTAAAATTTTCTCATCATGAACAATTGACGATTGTTTTAAATGATTTTTTTTTACAGGGTTGGGTTGTTTTACCTTTGAGCGGCACTTTTTTGCACACCATGGACTAAAGGGCCAGGTCACATGGACCCCGAAGACTCAGAGAAGGTTGGGGGAGGGGACCCACTGGAACAGCTGTGGGAGACAGATGGTAGCCTCCCGTCAAGGCCACCCAGCGTGTTCTTTAACGTTGGTTTGTTTTACCTCTGATCGGCACTTTTTTGCACACCATGGGCTAAAGGGCCAGGTCACATGGACCCCGAAGGCTCAGAGAAGGTTGGGGGAGGGGACCCACTGGGACAGCTGTTGGGAGACAGATGGTAGCCTCCCGTTAAGGCAATCCAGCGTGTTTTTTAACTTGCACAGGGTATGGCTCTCCCGTACACGGGGACCACGGCTTAAGGTCCCATACGACGGACGGCGGATTTTCCAAGCCCATCGGTGTCCCCTACTGACCGTGGGCAGGGCGGGGAATTTTGCGGAGATAAATCTGAACGCCGACCCAGCTGGGACTCGAACCTGCGAACTACAGATTACGAGTCTGGCGCGCTACCGACTGAGCCACCCCCCCCCCCTTTTTTTTACATCTGTACCTTTACATTATCGTCGATTTTTCTTTTTTATGAGGGTTTTTGTCCTCGTGGAAAGTGAACACTTTAATTCCATCGTAAACCTTCTCTTTTGTCGGATTTTTGGTACCGCAGAAAATGGAATTTTTACTCCATTGTAAATTGTTTAAAGAAATTTTGATATTTGGAAAAATGGGCATTTTTATTCGATTGCGTAATTTTATTAAATAAAATTTTTATATCGTGAAAAGTGGACATTTATACCTATTTTCAACTCTTTGTTTTTTAAATCATATTTTGCCATGGTGGGAAACGGGCACTTTTTCTTCATCGTCGACTTTTAAAAATCGTTTTTGCAGTCGAGGAAAACTGGCACTTTTTCTTTATCGCCTAATTTTAATCATATTTTTGACGTGGCGGAAAGTGGACACTTTTTCTTCCTCGACGACTTTTTTTAGAAACCATATTTTGCAGTGGTGGGGGAGCGGACACTTTTTCTTCCTCGACAACGTTTTTTAGAAACCATATTTTGCAGTGGTGGGGGAGCGGACACTTTTTCTTCCTCGACAACTTTTTTTTAGAAACCATATTTTGCAATGGTGTGTGTGTGTGTCGGAGGGGGGGGGGGGCTCACTTTTTCTTCCTCGTCAACTTTTTAGAAACCATATTTTGCAGTGGTGGGGGAGCGGGCACTTTTTCTTCCTCGACAACGTTTTTTAGAAACCATATTTTGCAGTGGCGGGGGAGCGGACACTTTTTCTTCCTCGACAACTTTTTTTTAGAAACTATATTTTGCAGTGGTGGGGGAGCGGCCACTTTTTCTTCCTCGACAACTTTTTTAGAAACCATATTTTGCAGTGGTGGGGGAGCGGCCACTTTTTCTTCCTCGACAACTTTTTTTAAAAACCATATTTTGCAGTGGCGGGGGAGCGGGCACTTTTTCTTCCTCGACAACTTTTTTTAGAAACCACATTTTGCAGTGGCGGGGACGGACACCTTTTCTTTCTCGACAACTTTTTTAGAAACCATATTTTGCAGTGGTGGGGGAGCGGACACTCTTTCTCGACAACTTTTTTTAGAAATCATATTTTGCAGTGGCGGGGGAGCGGACACTTTTTCTTTCTCGACAATTTTTTTAGAAACCATATTTTGCAGTGGTGGGGGAACGGACACTTTTTCTTCCTCGACAATTTTTTAGAAACCATATTTTGCAGTGGCGGGAGAGCGGACACTTTTTCTTCCTCGACAATTTTTTAGAAACCATATTTTGCAGTGGTGGGGGAGCGGACACTTTTTCTTCCTCGACAACTTTTTTAGAAACCATATTTTGCAGTGGCGGGGGAACGGACACTTTTTCTTCCTCGACAACTTTTTTTTTTTAGAAAGCATATTTTGCAGTGTTGGGGAGCGGACACTTTTTCTTCCTCGACAACTTTTTTTAGAAACCATATTTTGCAGTGGTGGGGGAGGGGACACTTTTTCTTCCTCGTCAACTATTTTTAGAGACCATATTTTGCAGTGGCGGGGGGCGGACACTTTTTCTTCCTCGACAACTTTTTTTAGAAACCATATTTTGCAGTGGTGGGGGAGCGGACACTCTTTCTCGACAACTTTTTTTAGAAACCATATTTTGCAGTGGCGGGGGAGCTGACACTTTTTCTTTCTCGACAATTTTTTTAGAAACCATATTTTGCAGTGGTGGGGGAGTGGACACTTTTTCTTCCTCGACAACTTTTTTAGAAACCATATTTTGCAGTGGCGGGGGAACGGACACTTTTTCTTCCTCGACAACTTTTTTTAGAAACCATATTTTGCAGTGGCGGGGGAACGGACACTTTTTCTTCCTCGACAACTTTTTTTTTAGAAAGCAAATTTTGCAGTGTTGGGGAGCGGACACTTTTTCTTCCTCGACAACTTTTTTCAGAAACCATATTTTGCAGTGGTGTGTGTGTGTGGGGGGGGGCACTTTTTCTTCCTCGTCAACTTTTTTTAGAAACCATATTTTGCAGTGGTGGGGGATCGGACACCTTTTCTTCATTGACAACTTTTTTTAGAAACCATATTTTGCAGTGGTGTGTGTGTGTGGGGGGGGGGGCACTTTTTCTTCCTCGTCAACTTTTTTTAAACCCATATTTTGCGGTGGTGGGGGAGCGGACACTTTTTCTTCCTCGGCAACTTTTTTTAGAAACCATATTTTGCAGTGGTGTGTGTGTGTGGGGCACTTTTTCTTCCTCGTCAACTTTTTTTAAAACCATATTTTGCAGTGGTCGGGGATTGGACACCTTTTCTTCATTGACAACTTTTTTTAGAAACCATATTTTGCAGTGGTGTGTATGTGTGTGTGTGTGGGGGGGGGGCACTTTATCTTCCTCGTCAACTTTTTTTAAAACCATATTTTGCCGTGGGTGAAAGCGGGCACTTTTGCTTCATTGTCAGCAATATTCTCAAATCACATTTTGCCGTCGTGTAAAGTGTGCCCTTTTGCTTCATTGTGAACAATTTTCCTCTCAGATTTTATCATCGATAAACGGTGGCATTTTTACTGAATTTTAAACTGTTTGATGAATTTTGCTATCGTGAAAAGCGAACAATTTTACTTTTTCACTTTGATTTCATTTTTAATCAGGATTTGATATCATGGAAAGTTGGCACTTTTCTCCATTGTCAAATTTCTATTCATATAACATGTTTTTTTTCTGTCATCTTTAAAAGTTGACACTTTTAAATCCACTTTGAACTCATTTTTTAATCAAAAATTTGCCATCGTGGAAAATGGACACTTTGCGCTCTAATGGAAAATTTTCTAATCTGGGTTGGGTTGTTTCACCTCTGAGCGGCACTTTTTTGCACACCATGGGCTAAATGGCCAGGTCACAAGGACCTCGAAGGCTCAGAGTAGGTTGGGGGAGGGGACCCACTGGAACAGCTGTTGGGAGACAGATGTTAGCCTCCCGTCAAGGCTATCCAGCGTGTTCTTTAACGATGGGTTGTTTTATCCCTGAGCTGCACTTTTTTGCACACCATGGGCTAAATGGCCAGGCCACAAGGACCCTGAAGACTCAGAAAAGGTTGGGGGAGGGGACCCACTGGACAGTAGCTATTAGGAGACAGATGGTAGCCTCCAGTCAAGGCCATCCAGTGTGTTCTTTAACGTTGGGTTGTTTTATCCCTGAGCTGCACTATTTTGCACACCATGGGCTAAATGGCCAGGTCACATGGACCCCGAAGGCTCAGAGAATGTTGAGGGAGAGGACCCACTGGAACAGCTGTTGGGAGAGAGATGGTAGCCTCCCGTCAAGGCCATCCAGCGTGTTCTTTAACGTGCACAGGGTATGGCTCTCCCGCACACGGGGCCACGGCTTAACGTTCCATCCGACGGACGGCGGCCTTTCCAAGACCATCGGTGTCCTCTACTGATCGTGGACAGGGAGAGGAGTTTTGCGGAGATAAATCTCAACGCTGACTCAGCTGGAAAAATCCAAGGAATTTTTCAAGAATAAATGCAAACCAAACAAACTAACAATCACGAACTATCAAAAATAATCCAGAAGAATTAACTTCATTGGGTTAAAAAAAAAACGAGTCAACTCATTCGGTTAGATCTTTATTGAATAAAATAAAAAAAATAAAATAAATACCCCCTCAAGCAGCTGCTTGCCACAGAGGTCTGACAGGAGCCTGTCAGTGAATTAAAAAAAAAAATCCCAACCTGAACTAATGTGAAATCAAACACTCGATTTCCTCTGATGTCCAATTGTTCTCTCTCTACCCGTTCGTCAGGATTTCTGCGAAATCCTCACAGGATGTTAAACAGGTTTCTCTTCTACCCTTTTTTTAGCACTTTATTCATTTTCATATTTCCACCTATAAATAAAGCTCTTGTCCGAGATGCTGTAAAAACAACCACCACCTATAAACGTTACCTTCTTGACAGTTATCAAAATAATAGATGACCCCTAAGGAGAACCTGTGGGAAAAGCAGTAGCCGAGAAACCAGACAGCTCTTGCCCCTCCCGTAACTGCATCCCCCCTCCCCCTTCACGAGCATCTCCCCTCCTCAATTGCTCAAGGAGTAAGGGTGGAGGAGAGTTTGAAGGGGGGGGGGGAGAGGGGGGCACGCGCTATTTTTTCCGGCAACAGGTCTCGTCCCTTGCCAGTGCGATCGCGCGCGTGTCTGGCGAACTCGCGTGCACTGCTCACGTGACTGGACCCTAGGGGCGAAAAGTTTTTCTCACGGTCGGGAAGGAATCACCAAGGTCCCGACAATCGGCACAAGAGAGCGAGTGAAAGGATGAAAATGGAGTGACAGAAAGTAGGCTAGTAGGAAGTGTGGAGAGAGAGGTGGGGGGGGGGGGGGGGAGGGGGGAATCGTGTGACCTCACTCCTACCGAGAATGACGTCACGGGTTACGTCGTGGATGCAAGTTTGTGTTGATGTTGTGATGAGTGTGGGCGAGTGTTTGGGAGTAGTGGTGTAATGAGAGGGTGTGTTCAGTGCTCGGGGAACCTGCTACTTTGCTACGTGCTTTTTTTGCTTACCAGACGTTAATTTGCCAGGTCACTAGAGTCCCCTAACAGGGGTGTACAGAGAGTGGATGGGTGAAAACAAGCGAACCTTCCCCAAACATAATTCTTATTTCAACATTGTATTGAATGATGTTGAATAGATAAGAAAATGCAAAGTGGTTGGGTTGTTTTACCTCTGAGCGGCACTTTTTTGCACAAAATGGGTTAAATGGCCAGGTCACATGGGCCCCGAAGGCTCAGGAAGGTTGTGGGGAGGGGACCCAGTGGAACAGCTGTTGGGAGACAGATGGTAGCCTCCCGTCAAGGCCATCCAGAGTGTTCTTTTACGTGCACAGGGTATGGCTCTCCCGCACACGGGGCCACGGCTTAACGTCCCATCCGACGGATGGCGGCCTTTCCAAGCCCATCGGTGTCCCCTACTGACCGTGGGCAGGGCGGGGAATTTTGCGGAGATAAATCTCAACGCTGACCCAGCTGGGACTCGAACCTGCGAACTACAGATTACGAGCCTGGCGCGCTACCGACTGAGCCATCCCCGCCCCCCATGCAAAGTGGATTTCGATGCTAAGTTATTTCTAAAGTAGTGGTTCAAAACCCTTTTCAGTCTCAAGCCAAAAAATTTAAATTTCCAATCAAATCATGACAGAAAATTCAAATTACCATTCACCTTGTGTCCCAATATTAAAATTCGTACTCGCCTTGCGACCCCAAAACCCAAATTCCCATTCAGATTACCACCCTGAAATTCCCATTTATATTACGACCGAAAATTAAAATTCGTACTCGCCTTGCGACCCCAAAACCCAAATTCCCATTCAGATTACAACCCAAAGTTTAAATTCCTATTTAGATTATGACCCATTCAAATTACAACACAAAACTGAAATTCCCAATTAGATTACGATCAAAAAATCCCATTCTCTTTCATTTCACGATCCCAAATTTAAATCTCCATTCAGATTAAGACATCTTCCATATTCAAACTTACGTTAAATTCGCGCCCAAAAAATCGAATTCCATTCACCTCTCGACCCCATTTATACAAATTTCTATTCTATCTCGACCCCATTTATACAAATTTCTATTCTATCTCGACCCCATTTATACAAATTTCTATTCTATCTCGACCCCATTTATACAAATTTCTATTCTATCTCGACCCCATTTATTCAAATTCCAATTCACCTGTCGACACTAAAAATTCAAATTATCACTGACCTGTCGACCCCAAAAATTCGAATTCCCATTCACTTCTTGACCCCCCAAAAAATTTCAAATTCCCGTTTACCCCTCAAACCAAAAATAATAGATGTCTTATGCTTAAGACAAGCCATGGGCAGATCCTTAGTAGATACATAGATGTCTTATACTTAGCACAAGCCATGGGCAGATAACTAGATGTCTTATGCTTAAGACAAGCCATGAGCAGATACTTAGATGTCTTATGCTTAAGACAAGCCATGAGCAGATACTTAGATGTCTTATGCTTAAGACAAGCCATGAGCATAAGACATCTAGGTGATCTATCTGATGCTTAAGACAAGCCATGAGCAGACACTTAGGTGTCTTATGCTTAAGACAAGCCATGGACAGATCCTTAGTAGATACATAGATGTCTTATACTTAAGACAAGCCATGGACAAATCCCTAGTAGATACATAGATGTCTTATACTTAAGACAAGCCATGGACAATTTTTGCATCAGATAGACACAATTCCTAGTAGATACATAGAGGTCCCTGGTAGATACATAGATGTCTTATACTTAAGAGAAGCCATGGACAAATCCCTAGTAGATACATAGATGTCTTATACTTAAGACAAGCCATGGACAAATCCCTAGTAGATACATAGATGTCTTATACTTAAGACAAGCCATGGACAATTTTTGCATCAGATAGACACAATCCCTAGTAGATACATAGATGTCCCTGGTAGATACATAGATGTCTTATACTTAAGACAAGCCATGGACAAATCCCTAGTAGATACATAGATGTCTTATACTTACGACAAGCCATGGACAATCCCTAGTAGATACATAGATGTCTTATACTTAGGACAAGCCATGGGCAGATAACTAGATACCTTATGTTTAAGACGAGCCATGAGCAGATACTTAGATGTCTTATGCTTAAGATAAGCCATGAGCATAAGACATCTAGGTAATTTATCTGATGCTGAAGACAAGCCATGAGCAGACACTTAGGTGTCTTATGCTTAAGACAATCCATGGACAGATCCCTAGTAGATACATAGATGTCTTATACTTAAGACAAGCCATGGGCAGATAACTACATGTCTTATGCTTAAGATAAGCCATGGGCAGATACTTAGATGTCTTATGCTTAAGACAATCCATGAACAGATCCATAGTAGATATATAGATGTATTATGCTTAAGACAAGCCATGGATAGATAACTGTATGTCTTATGCTTAAGACAAGCCATGGGTAGATAACTGTATGTCTTATGCTTAAGACAAGCCATGGGTACATAACTGTATGTCTTATGCTTAAGACAAGCCAGGGGCAGATACTTAGATGTCTTATGCTTAAGACAATCCATGGACAGATCCCTAGTAGATATATAGATGTATTATGCTTAAGACAAGCCATGGGAGATACCTAGATGTCTTATGCTTAAGACAAGCCATGGGCATACGACATCTAGGTGATCTATCTGATGCTTAAGACATTATTTCATCCGATCACTTTCAATCTTGGATCACGGTTTCTTCCCTTTACTTTTTTTAAACTATTTCGCCTGAAAGGTTAATTTGAATACTTTAGTTAAAATTGTTGGATGATTTTTTTAAAAGAAAAATATGGCCGAAAACGCCAAATTCCACCGAAAACGCCAAATTCCACACACGGGTCCTTATGAATTGTTCATTGAACCTATTGTGTAGGAAAAAATTCCGCTCAACGGTTAATTTAATTGCTACTGATTTTACCTGAAAGAAAAATTAATTTTCAAAACTCCTCGAAAAACTAATGAATCCTTGTATCATCGTGATAGTGTGCAAAAATTTGTCCTCGAAATTAATCTGATTGCTTCATTTGAAAATATGTGATGATTTTTTGTGGAAAATAGAGTAAAATAAAGCGCAATTTGTTAAAAAAATCAGAGTTCCCAACATAAACTGCACGAAACAACGCACTCATCAATCCTTGTCACTTGTTCATGCGGTCTATCCTGCCCAAAAAACGTAACTTGTTAAAAAAAAAAAAACAGAGTTCCCCAATATAAACGACACGAAAAAAACCGAACCCGTTGATCCTTGTTACTTGGGGCGGGGGTTGCTCAGTCGGTAGCGCGCCAGGCTCGTAATCTGTAGTTCCCAGGTTCGAGTCCCAGCTGGGTCAGTGTTGAGATTTATCTCCGCAAAATTCCCCGCCCTGCTCATGGTCAGTAGGGGACACCGATGGGCTTGGTAAAGGCCGCCGTCTGTCGGATGGGACGTCCTGTGTCTTTAAAGTGCACAGAGTATGAATCCCCGTGTGCGGGAGATTCATACCCTGTGCACGTTAAAGAACACGCTGGATGGCCTTGACTGGAGGCTACCATCTGTTTCCTAACTGCTGTTCCAGTGGGTCCCCTCCCCCAACCTTCTCTGAGCCTTCGGGGTCCATGTGACCTGGCCATTTAGCCCATGGTGTGCAAAAAAGTGCCGCTCAGAGGTAAAACAATCCAATCCTTGTTTCTTGTTCATCCAGCCTATAAAAAAAAAAAACCTTAAGCAGCTGCTTGCCACAGAGGTCTGACAGGAGCCTGTCAGTTTATATGCCATAGTAGAAGGTCTATGAGGATGGCAGGACCTCAGCAGAATAACGACACAAACGTCCGTGCCATATCTTGGGCTCGAACCCAGGTCCCTTCGTTCAGTGGCCAAGTGCGCTAACCACTCGGCCATGGGACGGCTTCATCCAGCCTGTCCTGTCCAAAAAACGTAACTTGTTAAAAAAAACAGAGTTCCCTAACATAAACGGCACGAAAAAAAAAAAGTTCCCGAACGCAAACTGAACGAAAAAAAAAAAGTTCCCCAATGCAAACTGAATGAAAAAAAACAAACTCCGAACCTTTTGATTCTTGAGCCAATCCCGCCCAAGAACATTTTTCTCTCAAAAGGTAATTTTGCTTAGCTTAGTTGTAATTATGAGATAATAGACCTCAAAAAAAAAAAACTTTCCCAAAAAGTATACCTTACGAAAAAACCTCTGAACCTTTGAATCGTCGTGATTCGTTCGTTTAGCCTATTTTTGAAAAAAAAAAAAAGTTACACTCTCACAGATAAAATTCATTATTTCACACGAAATTATAAGACGAGTTTTTTATAAAAAAAAAAAAAACTTGATAAAATCGACCAAAAAGGAAAAAGTTCCGAAAAAAAAAAAACCCAAAAAGAAAACTCCAATCCAAGACGTCTACTCCGCTTATCGCGGAGATCATTGCGGTTAAAATTCCGTTTTTATTTTATCCTGACCGACAGTAACGTTCGCAGCACAGAGATGCAGTCATGCCTAGTGGCTCTGCGGTCCGAGAAGCAACGAAAATCAGTGAGCAAGTTCGATGATCAGTGAGCAAGTTCCCTAGCCTTTCTCCTCTCCGGGTGATGAGTGACAGCTTAGCGTGCTTAAAGCCCGAGCCCGCTAGCCTAGACCCAAGATTTTCCCACAGGGGCCAGACTCCATCTCGACAATTAGCCCACTGTACCGAGAACGGAGGACAGGGGGCGGGGGGAAGTGCAGGTTATTTCTTTCCCTCCCCCTAGCCTTGGCCGGAAGAGTGTTGAGCAGTAGTTACGCACGCAAACTTGGAGGACCCAAAGAACAGCGACCCTCATATAAAGGGATGGCAGGTGGAGTCGGTGCGCACGAAGACGCAGCAGTCGGTATGACACGTTGCGTCAGGAGGAGATGGGATTTAAGGAGGTGGGGCTCGTGACGGGAGGGGTGGGAGAAAAGGGGATTGGGAGATGGAACGTGGGATGGAAATATAAGTCGGTTATATCGCGGTTTTTTTCTTATAGGTGTGGATGGTTTTTGGGGTTTCTTTTTAAAATGTAAGAAGGGAAAAGGGAATTTGGGGTGTAAAAGTTTTAAAATGAAGAGAATTATCGAAGAGTGGGTTATTGAGAAGTGCGAATGTTTGTGATAAGTAAAATCGAAATTCGAAGCTGCGAAGTTTTTAAAATAGATTTCGCAGCTTCCTGTTTTGTTAACAGAGTGTAAGGACCTTCATAATACGTCAATTTAAAGTGAGGACTTTCATAATATGTTAATAGAAAGTGAGGGCTTTCGAAGATGTTAAAAGAAAGGGAGGGATTTCATAAGATGTTAATGGAAAGTGAGGTCTTTCAAAGATGTTAAAAGAAAGGGAGGGATTTCAAAAGATGTTAATAGAAAGTGAGGTCTTTCAGAGATGTTAATATAAAGTGAGGTCTTTCAAAGATGTTAAAAGAAAGGGAGGGATTTCATAAGATGTTAATAGAAAGTGAGGTCTTTCAGAGATGTTAATATAAAGTGAGGTCTTTCAAAGATGTTAATAGAAAGTGAGGTCTTTCAAAGATGTTAAAAGAAAGGGAGGGATTTCATAAGATGTTAATAGAAAGTGAGGGCTTTCGAAGATGTTAAAAGAAAGGGAGGGATTTCATAAGATGTTAATAGAAAGTGAGGTCTTTCAGAGATGTTAATAGAAAGTGAGGCCTTTCAAAGATTTAATAGAAAGTGAGGTCTTTCAAAGATGTTAATAGAAAATGAGGTCTTTCAAAGATGTTAATAGAAAGTGAGGTCTTTCAAAGATGTTAATAGAAAGTGAGGTCTTTCAAAGATGTTAATAGAAAGTGAGGTCTTTCAAAGGTGTTAACAGAAAGTGAAGGCTTTCATACGATGTTAATTGAAAGAGAAAATTTTCCTAAGACGCTAATAGAAAGTGGGGTCTTTCAAAGGTGTTAAGAGAAAGTGAAGTCTTTTAAAGATGTTAACGGAAAGTGAAGACTTTCATAAGATGTTAATAGAAAGTGAAGACTTTCATAAGATGTTAATAGAAAAAAAAAAAAAAGATTTTCATAAGACGCTAATAGAAAGTGGGGTCTTTCAAAGGTGTTAAGGGAAAGTGAACTCTTTTAAAGATGTTAACAGAAAGTGAAGACTTTCATAAGACGTTAATAGAAAAAAAAAAAAGATTTTCATAAGACGCTAATAGAAAATGGGGTCTTTCAAAGGTGTTAAGAGAAAGTGAAGTCTTTTAAAGATGTTAACAGAAAGTGAAGACTTTCATAAGATGTTAATAGAAAAAAAAAAAGATTTTCATAAGACGCTAATAGAAAGTGGGGTCTTTCAAAGGTGTTAAGAGAAAGTGAAGTCTTTTAAAGATGTTAACAGAAAGTGAAGACTTTCATAAGATGTTAATAGAAAGTGAAGACTTTCATAAGATGTTAATAGAAAAAAAAAAAAAAGATTTTCATAAGACGCTAATAGAAAGTGGGGTCTTTCAAAGGTGTTAAGGGAAAGTGAACTCTTTTAAAGATGTTAACAGAAAGTGAAGACTTTCATAAGATGTTAATAGAAAAAAAAAAAAAGATTTTCATAAGACGCTAATAGAAAATGGGGTCTTTCAAAGGTGTTAAGAGAAAGTGAAGTCTTTTAAAGATGTTAACAGAAAGTGAAGACTTTCATAAGATGTTAATAGAAAGTGAAGACTTTCATAAGATGTTAATAGAAAAAAAAAAGATTTTCATAAGACGCTAATAGAAAGTGGGATCTTTCAAAGGTGTTAAGAGAAAGTGAAGTCTTTTAAAGATGTTAACAGAAAGTGAAGACTTTCATAAGATGTTAATAGAAAAAAAAAAGATTTTCATAAGACGCTAAGAGAAAGTGGGGTCTTTCAAAGGTGTTAAGAGAAAGTGAAGTCTTTTAAAGATGTTAACAGAAAGTGAAGACTTTCATAAGATGTTAATAGAAAAAAAAAAGATTTTCATAAGACGCTAAGAGAAAGTGGGGTCTTTCAAAGGTGTTAAGAGAAAGTGAAGTCTTTTAAAGATGTTAACAGAAAGTGAAGACTTTCATAAGATGTTAACAGAAAGTGAAGACTTTCATAAGATGTTAATAGAAAAAAAAAAAGATTTTCATAAGACGCTAATAGAAAGTGGGATCTTTCAAAGGTGTTAAGAGAAAGTGAAGTCTTTTAAAGATGTTAACAGAAAGTGAAGACTTTCATAAGATGTTAACAGAAAGTGAAGACTTTCATAAGATGTTAATAGAAAAAAAAAAGATTTTCATAAGACGCTAATAGAAAGTGGGATCTTTCAAAGGTGTTAAGAGAAAGTGAAGTCTTTTAAAGATGTTAACAGAAAGTGAAGTCTTTTAAAGATATTAACAGAAAATGAAGACTTTCATAAGATGTTAACAGAAAGTGAAGACTTTCATAAGATGTTAATAGAAAAAAAAAAGATTTTCATAAGACGCTAATAGAAAGTGGGATCTTTCAAAGGTGTTAAGAGAAAGTGAAGTCTTTTAAAGATGTTAACAGAAAGTGAAGACTTTCATAAGATGTTAACAGAAAGTGAAGACTTTCATAAGATGTTAATAGAAAAAAAAAAAGATTTTCATAAGACGCTAATAGAAAGTGGGATCTTTCAAAGGTGTTAAGAGAAAGTGAAGTCTTGTAAAGATGTTAACAGAAAGTGAAGTCTTTTAAAGATATTAACAGAAAGTGAAGACTTTCATAAGATGTTAACAGAAAGTGAAGACTTTCATAAGATGTTAATAGAAAAAAAAAAAAGATTTTCATAAGACGCTAATAGAAAGTGGGATCTTTCAAAGGTGTTAAGAGAAAGTGAAGTCTTTTAAAGATGTTAACAGAAAGTGAAGTCTTTTAAAGATGTTAACAGAAAGTGAAGTCTTTTAAAGATATTAACAGAAAGTGAAGACTTTCATAAGATGTTAACAGAAAGTGAAGACTTTCATAAGATGTTAATAGAAAAAAAAAAAAGATTTTCATAAGACGCTAATAGAAAGTGGGGTCTTTCAAAGGTGTTAAGAGAAAGTGAAGTCTTTTAAAGATGTTAACAGAAAGTGAAGTCTTTTAAAGATGTTAACAGAAAGTGAAGTCTTTTAAAGATATTAACAGAAAGTGAAGACTTTCATAAGATGTTAACAGAAAGTGAAGACTTTCATAAGATGTTAATAGAAAAAAAAAAAAGATTTTCATAAGACGCTAATAGAAAGTGGGATCTTTCAAAGGTGTTAAGAGAAAGTGAAGTCTTTTAAAGATGTTAACAGAAAGTGAAGTCTTTTAAAGATGTTAACAGAAAGTGAAGTCTTTTAAAGATATTAACAGAAAGTGAAGACTTTCATAAGATGTTAACAGAAAGTGAAGACTTTCATAAGATGTTAATAGAAAAAAAAAAAAGATTTTCATAAGACGCTAATAGAAAGTGGGATCTTTCAAAGGTGTTAAGAGAAAGTGAAGTCTTGTAAAGATGTTAACAGAAAGTGAAGTCTTTTAAAGATATTAACAGAAAGTGAAGACTTTCATAAGATGTTAACAGAAAGTGAAGACTTTCATAAGATGTTAATAGAAAAAAAAAAAAGATTTTCATAAGACGCTAATAGAAAGTGGGATCTTTCAAAGGTGTTAAGAGAAAGTGAAGTCTTTTAAAGATGTTAACAGAAAGTGAAGTCTTTTAAAGATGTTAACAGAAAGTGAAGTCTTTTAAAGATATTAACAGAAAGTGAAGACTTTCATAAGATGTTAACAGAAAGTGAAGACTTTCATAAGATGTTAATAGAAAAAAAAAAAAGATTTTCATAAGACGCTAATAGAAAGTGGGATCTTTCAAAGGTGTTAAGAGAAAGTGAAGTCTTTTAAAGATGTTAACAGAAAGTGAAGTCTTTTAAAGATGTTAACAGAAAGTGAAGTCTTTTAAAGATATTAACAGAAAGTGAAGACTTTCATAAGATGTTAACAGAAAGTGAAGACTTTCATAAGATGTTAATAGAAAAAAAAAAAAGATTTTCATAAGACGCTAATAGAAAGTGGGGTCTTTCAAAGGTGTTAAGAGAAAGTGAAGTCTTTTAAAGATGTTAACAGAAAGTGAAGGCTTTCATAAGATGTTAATAGAAAGTGAGGTCTTTCAAAGATGTTTAATAGAAAGTGGGGGGCTTTAATAAGATGTTAATAGGAAGGGAAGATTTTCATAAGATGTTAACAGAAAGTGAGATCTTTCAAAGATGTTTAACAGAAAGTGAAGACTTTCATTAGATGTAAAAAAGAAAGTGAAGGCTTTCATAAGATGTTAACTGAAAGGGAAGCTTTTCATAAGATGTTAATAGAAAGGGAGGTCTTTCAAAGATGTTGATAGAAAGTGAAGTCTTTTAAAGATGTTAATAGAAAGTGAGGTATTTCAAAGATGTTAATAGAAAGTGAGGGCTTTCTTAAGATATTAGTTAGAAAGTGAGGACTTTCGTGATATATTAGCAAAATGTGTAGGCTTCCATGACATATCTGAGGAAAACGAAACTCGGTGCTACGAAATAATTGAAGTTAATTTTAAATTCGTACTTTCGTGTTATGTCAGTAGGAAGTGGGGGCTTTCGTAGCATGTTAACCAAATTCGTGAGGTTTTACTTTCCCTGTGTTTTCTAAGGAGAGACATTTCAAATCGACGAAAGAAACTTTTATGGTAATTTTATCATGAAGACTTTGATGTCAAGAGAAAGAGAATTTTTATGTCGCGTCAACGGAGAGTGAGAAGGCGGGGGGGGGGGGGGGGGGCGGCTTCATAGAAAATTGATATTGTATTTTAACTTCAGTACGTTATACAAAGAAAACCACATTACGTTCTGGGAAACATTTAAAATGAGCTTTAAGTGAGGGTTGGTTTGTTTTACCTCTGAGCGGCACTTTTTTGCACACCATGGGCTAAATGGCCAGGTCACAAGGACCCCGAAGGCTCAGAGAAGGTTGGGGGAGGGGACTCACTGGAACAGCTGTTGGGAGACAGATGGTAGTCTTCCGTCAAGGCAATCCAGCGTGTTCTTTAACATGCACAGGGTATTGCTCTCCTGTACATGGGGCCACGGCTTAACGTCCCATCCGACGGACGAGCGGCCTTTCCAAACCCATCGGTGTCCCCTACTGACCGTGGGCAGGGCGGGGAGTTTTGCGGAGATAAATCTCAGCGCTGACCCAGCTGGGACTCGAACCTGGGAACTATAGATTACGAGTCTGGCGCGCTACCGACTGAGCCACCCCCGCCCTTTTTAAGTGAGGACTTTCCTGTGTCTTTAACAGAAAGTGAGAACATTCATGACATGTGAATAGAAAATCAGAACTTTCGTGATATGTGAACAGAAAAGAAAGTGAGAGTTTTCATGACATGGAAATAAAAGGCAGGACTTTTCTGACTCTTTAACAGAAAGTGAGAGCTTTCATGGCATGTGAGTGAGAGCTTTCATGGCATGTGTTTTATGTCTCTTTAACAGAAAGTGAGAGCTTTCATGGCATGGGAATGGAAAGTGAGAGCTTTCATGGCATGGGAATGGAAAGTGAGAGCTTTCATGGCATGGGAATGGAAAGTGAGAGCTTTCATGGCATGGGAATGGAAAGTGAGAGCTTTCATGGCATGGGAATGGAAAGTGAGAGATTTCATGGCATGGGAATGGAAAGTGAGATCTTTCATGGCATGGGAATGGAAAGTGAGAGCTTTCATGGCATGGGAATGGAAAGTGAGATCTTTCGTGGCATGGGAATGAAAAGTGAGAGCTTTCATGACATGGGAATGGAAAGTGAGAGCTTTCATGGCATGGGAATGGAAAGTGAGAGTTTTCATGGCATGGGAATGGAAAGTGAGAGCTTTCATGGCATGGGAATGGAAAGTGAGAGATTTCATGGCATGGGAATGGAAAGTGAGAGCTTTCATGGCATGGGAATGGAAAGTGAGATCTTTCGTGGCATGGGAATGAAAAGTGAGAGCTTTCATGACATGGGAATGGAAAGTGAGAGCTTTCATGGCATGGGAATGGAAAGTGAGAGTTTTCATGGCATGGGAATGGAAAGTGAGAGCTTTCATGGCATGGGAATGGAAAGTGAGAGATTTCATGGCATGGGAATGGAAAGTGAGAGATTTCATGGCATGGGAATGGAAAGTGAGAGTTTTCATGGCATGGGAATGGAAAGTGAGAGATTTCATGGCATGGGAATGGAAAGTGAGAGCTTTCGTGGCATGGGAATGAAAAGTGAGAGCTTTCATGACATGGGAATGGAAAGTGAGAGCTTTCGTGGCATGGGAATGAAAAGTGAGAGCTTTCATGACATGGGAATGGAAAGTGAGAGCTTTCATGGCATGGGAATGGAAAGTGAGAGCTTTCATGGCATGGGAATGGAAAATGAGAGCTTTCATGGCATGGGAATGGAAAGTGAGAGCTTTCATGGCATGGGAATGGAAAGTGAGAACTTTCCTGTCTCTTTAAGAGACACTGAAAACATAAAGTGATAACTTTCATGTTCCTGTAGCAGGAAGTGAGCGCTTTCACGTGAAAAAAGTGGTCTTTAATGTCTTTTGACAGAAAGTGAGAACTTTCTTGACATATGAACAGATATGAGAGCTTTCATGACATGTGATTAGAAAGTGATGATTTTCATGCCTCTAACAGAAAGTGAAAACTTTCATGTTATTTGAAAGAGAGTGAGATTCAGTCGTTCAAAAAAATATTCGAACACTATGGTGATTACAGAATGCAGAAAAATATCTGGCAACGATGTTTTTAGAAACTACTGATCTGGCAATCTTCGTGTACAGTCGCTCAAATAAATATCCGAACACTATGGTTGATTACAGAATTCAGAAAAAATATCTGGTAACGATTTTTTTAGAAATTAGTGATCTGGCAACCTTCGTGTCACGTGATTACAGAATTCAGGAAAAATATCTGGAGCGTGTACAGTTACTGCACACGCTCCAGTTTGCTGTGAACGGTAACTGCACACGCTTAATATTTCCGTGAGTGAGCCCACACGATCTAGTATCAAAATAATATGACCACCTACAGTCGCTCAAAAAAGTATCCGAACACTACGGTTAATTGCAGAATTCAGAAAAAATATCTGGCAACGATTTTTTTAGAAATTAGTGATCTGGCAACCTTCGTGTCACGTGATTACAGAATTCAGGAAAAATATCTGGAGCGTGTGCAGTTACTGCACACGCTCCAGTTTGCTGTGAACGGTAACTGCACACGCTCAATATTTCCGTGAGTGAGCCCACACGATCTAGTATCAAAATAATATGACCACCTACAGTCGCTCAAAAAAGTATCCGAACGCTATGGTTGATTACAATTCATAAAAAAATATCTGGCAGCAATTTTCTTAGAAATTAGTGATCTGGCAACCTCCGTGTCACGTGACACGAAGGTTGCCAGATCACTGATTTCTAAAAAAATCGTTGCCAGATATTTTTTCTGAATTCTGTCATCAACCATAGTGTTAGGATATTTTTTTGAGCGACTGTATTTCGTGGTATATAAACGAAATGTGCCCTTTTCCATGAAATGGCTAAAGAAACCTAAATGCCATGCTACAAAACTTTAAAGCCAGTTTTAAGTGAGGACTTTCAAGTCTGGTGAACAGAAAGAGAGAACTTAAATATAATGTGAATAGTACGCGATGACTTCCGTGATATATTTGCAGAACTGAATGACTTCCATGAAATATCTAAATAAAGCTAATTGTAAAGCTAAGAATCTTTTCAAAGGCAATTTTAAGAAAGGACATCCACAACTCTTGAATAGAAAGTGAGAACTTTCTTATCACGTGAATAGTAAGTGAGGACATTTGTGATATATTAATAGAGTGAGTTGGGTTGGGTTACCTCTGAGCGGCTCCTTTTTCGCACACCATGGGCTAAATGGCCAGGTCACAAGAACCCCGAAGGCTCAGAGAAGGTTGGGGGAGGGGACCCACTGGACAGCAGCTATTAGGAGACAGATGGTAGCCTTCCCGTCAAGGCCATCCAGCGTGTTCTTTAACGTTGGGTTGTTTTACCTCTGAGCGGCACTTTTTTGCACACCATGGGCTAAATGGCCAGGTCACATGGACCCCGTAGGCTCAGAAAAGGTTGGGGGAGGGGACCCACTGGACAGCAGCTATTAGGAGACAGATGGTAGCCTCCCGTCAAGGCCATCCAGCGTGTTCTTTAACGTGCATAAGGTATGGCTCTCCCGCACACGGAGCCACGGCTTAACGTCCCATCCAACGGACGGTGGCCTTTCCAAGCCCATCGGTGTCCCCTACTGACAGTGGGCAGGGCGGGGAGTTTTGCGGAGATAAATCTCAACGTTGACCCAGCTGGGACTCGAACCTGGGAACTGCAGATTACGAGCCTGGCGCGCTACCGACTCCCCGCCCTGCCCACGGTCAGTAGGGGACACCGATGGGCTTGGAAAGGCCGCCGTTCGTCAGATGGGACGTTAAGCCGTGGCTCCGTGTGCGGGAGAGCCATACTCTGTGCACGTTAAAGAACATGCTGGATGGTCTTGACGAGAGGTACCATATAGGTCACAAAGACCCCAGCAGCTCAGAAAAGGGTGGGTCTCCTTTACCAAATCTTTTCTGAGTCCTTAAGGTCCTTGTGACCTATCCATTTAACCCATTGTGTGCAAAAACATGCCGCTTATAGCTAAAACAACCCAATCCAACTTTCTTCCAGTATTTGTGATGCTTAATACTCGGATTTCGATATCTCTTTAGATATTGAAGAAATGTCATTAAAAATCGACTTTTGGATAGAATTGATTAAGATCTTTCCCTTAGTTACATTTTCCCATAAAAAACGTTTATTGTAAGTTATAGAGGCTTATATGTCAACAACTTCTTCATGGGGGCGAGAGTGGCTTAATCGGTAGCGCGCCAGGCTCGTAATCTGTAGTTCCCAGGTTCGAGTCCCAGTTGGGTCAGCATTGAGATTTATCTCCGAAAAACTCCCCGTCCTGCCCACGGTCAGTAGGGGACACCGATGGGCTTGCCGTCCGTCGGATGGGACGTTAAGCCGTGGCCTGCCCTGCCCACAGTCAGTAGGGGACACCGATGGGCTTGCCGTCCGTCGGGTGGAAAGGCCTCCGTCCCTCGGATGGGACGTTAAGCCGTGGCTCCGTGTGCGGGAGAGCCATACCTTGTGCACGTTAAAAAACACACTGGATGGTCTTGACGGGAGGCTACCACATGTCTCCTAACATCTGTTCCAGTGGGTTCCCTCCACCAACCTTCTCTGAGCCTTCGGGGTCCATGTGACCTGGCTATTTAGCCCATGGTGCGCAAAAAAGTGCCACTTAGAGGTAAAACAACCCAATCCAACTCTGTGCACGTTAAAAAACACGATGGATGGCCTTCACGGCAGGCTACCTCTGTCTCGTAACAACTGTTCCAGTGGGTTCCCTCCACCAACCTTCTCTTAGACTTCGGGGTCCATGTAACCTGGCCATTTAGCCCATTGTGTGCAAAAAAAGTGCCACTCAGAGGTAAAACAACCCAACGTTAAAAACACACTGGATGGTCTTGACGGGAGGCTACCATCTGTCTCCTAACAGCTGTTCCAGTGGCTTCCCTCCATCAACCTTCTCTGAGCCTTCGGGGTCCTTGTGACCTGGCCATTTAGCCCATGGTGTTTAAAAAAGTGCAGCTCAGAGGTAAAACAACCCAATTCAATCCTGCGCACGCTAAAAAACACGCTGGATGGCCTTCACCGGAGGCTACCTCTGCCTCGTAACAACTGTTCCAGTGGTTCCCTCCACCAACCTTCTCTTAGACTTCGGGGTCCATGTGACCTGGCCATTTAGCCCATGGTGTGCAAAAAAAGTGCCGCTCAGAGGTAAAACAACCCAACAACGTCTTCACCTAACATGGGGTGGCGATAATTCAGTGATTACTACTCAGTGTAAAATAATTTTAACACCACCAAAATTCGTGGCGAATACAAATACAGTGATCCTCACCCATGTTAGTTTTTTTTTTGGAGATCTAAAATCACTTCACCCACCAAAAGAAAAGAAGCAAACTCTCTTAACGGTAATGTATTTTTCGTGTTTCCAGATTCTTTTCCTCTCTTTCTTTACAGTTATATTCCATTTCTTATTCTTCGCTCTGTAAAGGAAAATCCGACCAAGATCACTTCCACGCAGCTGCTCGTCCCTCGGGTTCAGCAACATCAAAAAGTACTCAAGTCTGACGAGGGAGCTAGAGCCTTAGATTCAGTCTGGCACAACGGAATGCTCTGTTGTTGCTCTGCTGATGCTAGAAAAGTCCCTTTGTTATGTAAGATGCTCTATAGGCTAGGAGAGAGAGATGAGATGTGGGAAGAGACACGTGCCAATGTCGAAATGCACTTTCTCTTGGTAGTAAGTCGGTTTGTTTTACCTCTGAGCGGCACTATTTTGCACACCATGGGCTAAATGGCCAGGTCACATGGACCCCGAAGGCTCAGAGAAGGTTGGGGGAGGGGACGCACTGGAACAGCTGTTGGGTGACAGATGGTAGCCTCCCGTCAAGGCCATCCAGCGTGTTCTTTAACGTTGGGTTCTTTTACCTCTGAGCGGCACTTTTTTGCATACCATGGGCTAAATGGCCAGGTCACATGGACCCCGAAGGCTCAGAGAAGGTTGGGAGAGGGGACCCACTGGAACAGCTGTTGGGTGACAGATGGTAGCCTCCCGTCAAGGCCATCCAGCGTGTTCTTTAACGTTGGGTTCTTTTACCTCTGAGCGGCACTTTTTTGCACACCATGGGCTAAATGGCCAGGTCACAAGGACCCCGAAGGCTTAGAGAAGGTTGGGGGATGGGACCCACTGGATAGCAGCTGTTGGGAGACAGATGGTAGTCACCCGTCAAGGCCATTCAGCGGGTTCTTTAACGTTGGGTTGTTTTACCTCTGAGCGACACTTTTTTGCACACAATGGGCTAAATGGCCAGGTCACATGGACTCCGAAGGCTCAGAGAAGTTTGAGGGAGGGGACCCACTGCATAGCTGTTAGGAGACAGATAGTAACCTCCTATCAAGGCCATTCAGCGCGTTCTTTAAAGTGCGCAGGTATGGCATTCCAACACACGGGGCCACGGCTTAACGTCTTATCTGATGGACGATGGCCTTTGCAATCCCAGCGGTGTCCTCTTTATGACCGTTGGCAGAGATGAAGGTTTAGGGGAGATAAATCTTATCGTTGGCACATATGGGACTCGAACCTGGGAACTAAAGATTACGAGCCTGTCGCCAACAGTGCCAATCCATTCAGTTTTAAAGTGCACAGGGTATTGCTCTCTTGCATACGAATCTGCGAATTAGTTTCTCATTTCCGGAAAAAGCCTAAAGTGTCCCTTTTCGCATTATCAACGGGGGGGGGGGGGGAGGAAAGGGGAAAGAGTTCTCAGTTGGTAGCGCGTCAGACTCGTAATCTACAGTTTCCAGGTTCGAGTCCCGTCTGGGTCAGCATTGAGATTTATCTCCGCAAAACTCCCCGCCCTGCCCACGGTTACTAGGGGACACCGATGGGCTTGGAAAAGCAGCCGCCCGTCGGATGGGAAGTTAAGCCGTGGTACAGTCTGTAATCGATCATAGTGTTCGGATACTTTTTTGAGCGTCTGTACCCTGTGCACATTAAAGAACACGCTGGATGGCCTTGATGGGATGCCACCATCTGTCTCCTAACAGCTGTTCCAGTGGGTTCCCTCCACCAACATTCTCTGAGCCTTCGGGGTCCTTGTGACCTGGCCATTTAGCCCATGATGTTAAAAAAAAGTGCCGCTCAGAGGTAAAACAACCCAATCTAACCCTGTGCACGTTAAAAAACATGCTGGATGGCCTTGATGAGAGGCTACCATCTGTCTCCTAACAGCTGTTCCAGTGGGTTCCCTCCACCAACCTTCTCTGAGCCTTCGGACTCCTTGTGACCTCGCCATTTAGCCCATGGTGTTAAAAAAAAGTGCCGCTCAGAGGAAAAGCAACCCAATCCAACCCTGTGCACGTTAAAAAACACGCTGGATGGCCTTGACGGGAGCCTACCATCTGTCTCCTAACAGCTGTTCCAGTGGGTTCCCTCCACCAACCTTCTCTGAGCCTTCGGACTCCTTGTGACCTCGCCATTTAGCCCATGGTGTTAAAAAAAAGTGCCGCTCAGAGGAAAAACAACCCAATCCAACCCTGTGCACGTTAAAAAACACGCTGGATGGTCTTGACGGGAGGCTACCATCTGTCTCCTAACAGCTGTCCAGCTGCTCCTAACCGTCTCGGAGAACTCGGGTCCTTGTGCCCTGGCCATTTTGCCCTTTGTGTGTAAAAGTGGCCGCCTTATGATAAAACAACCGAACCCTTGTGTATGTTCATTTAACCCATTGTGTTCAAAAAGTGCCTCTCATAGATAAAATAACGACCCTAACATGCCGAATAATAATTGTGTCTGTAATATAAATTTTGTGAACTGTAAAATGAGTCTCATTACAACCATTTATGATGTAGCACTCATAATAACAAAGCTGACGTAGAAACGAACTTCTGGGAATGCTAACCTTTCAATTCTTAACAGGAGTGATGAGTTGACTTAAATTTATCCTACTTCGGTCGCCATTATTATTTATGTGAGGGTGGGACGGTAGCCAAACGTCTCGAAACAGAACTCTTCTGACCTGTGAAGCATCTGGACTGTCTATAATCGAGCTGAGCAGCTGGAAGAGGTGAAACCAGAAGTCCCTGAGCGCACGTGCTTTCTCCTCTGTCATTCGGCGGCAAGGATCCATCAGCGCTTGGCAAACTTTCCTATCATCCCGTTATAGCGTCGCGTTGCAGGTGACTACAAATGTCACGCCCTCTACTCGCAGTGCTATCTTTCTTCCTTCTGCTTCTGAGTTATTGTCTTCTGACAGAGATGCTGAGGGATGATGGAGACAAGGAGAGGATGGTGACCTATTTACTTGTTCTCTTCCGTGATCAAAGGGTGATCATCATTCCGTTATCATCTCACAGGAATGCGAGGCGTACTGTTAGAATGAGTGTCAATGGGAAAAGGGTTGGGTTGTTTTACCTCTGAGCGGCACTTTTTTGCAAACCATGGGCTAAATGACCAGGTCACAAGGACCCCGAAGGCTCAGAGAAGGTTGGAGAGGGGACCCACTGGAACAGCTGTTGAGAGGCAGATGGTAGCCTCCCGTCATCAAGGCCATCCAGCGTTTTCTTTAACGTTGGGTTGTTTTACCTCTGAGCGGCACTTTTTTGCACACCATGGGCTAAATGACCAGGTCAAATGGACCCCGAAGGCTCAGAGAAGGTTGGGGAAGGGGACCCACTGAAACAGCTGTTGGGAGACAGATGGTAGCCTCCCGTCAAGGCCATCCAGTGTGTTCTTTAACGTTGGGTTGTTTTACCCCTGAGCGGCACTTTTTTGCACACCATGGGCTAAATGACCAGGTCACAAGGGCCCCGAAGGCCCAGAGAAGTTTGGAGAGGAGACCCATTGGAACAGCTGTTGAGAGGCAGATGGTAGCCTCCCGTCAAGGCCATCCAGCGTTTTCTTTAACGTTGGGTTGTTTTACCTCTGAGCGGCACTTTTTGCACACCATGGGCTAAATGACCAGGTCACATGGACCCCGAAGGCTCAGAGAAGGTTGGGGGAGGGGACCCACTGAAACAGCTGTTGGGAGACAGATGGTAGCCTCCCCTGTCAAGGCCATCCAGTGTGTTCTTTAACGTTGGGTTGTTTTACCTCTGAGCGGCACTTTTTTGCACACCGTGGGCTAAATGACCAGGTCACAAGGGCCCCGAAGGCTCAGAGAAGTTTGGAGAGGAGACTCACTGGAACAGCTGTTGAGAGGCAGATGGTAGCCTCCCGTCAAGGCCATTCAGCGTTTTCTTTAACGTTGGGTTGTTTTACCTCTGAGCGGCACTTTTTGCACACCATGGGCTAAATGACCAGGTCACATGGACCCCGAAGGCTCAGAGAAGGTTGGGGGAGGGGACCCACTGAAACAGCTGTTGGGAGACAGATGGTAGCCTCCCGTCAAGGCCATCCAGTGTGTTCTTTAACGTTGGGTTGTTTTACCTCTGAGCGGCACTTTTTTGCACACCGTGGGCTAAATGACCAGGTCACAAGGGCCCCGAAGGCTCAGAGAAGTTTGGAGAGGAGACCCACTGGAACAGCTGTTGAGAGGCAGATGGTAGCCTCCCGTCAAGGCCATCCAGCGTTTTCTTTAACGTTGGGTTGTTTTACCTCTGAGCGGCACTTTTTTGCACACCATGGGCTAAATGACCAGGTCACATGGACCCCGAAGGCTCAGAGAAGGTTGGGGGAGGGGACCCACTGGAACAGCTGTTGGGAGACAGATGGTAGCCTCCCGTCAAGGCCATCCAGTGTGTTCTTTAACGTTGGGTTGTTTTACCTCTGAGCGGCACTTTTTTGCACACCATGGGCTAAATGACCAGGTCACAAGGGCCCCGAAGGCTCAGAGAAGGTTGGAGAGGGGACCCACTGGAACAGCTGGTGAGAGGCAGATGGTAGCCTGGACAAAAGAGAAATTTGGCTTTATCTGCGTATTACGAGATGCAAGATGGTTTGTGTTTCTGCACAGATATTTCAGGGGTGATGGAACAATCACGACCCCAAGGAATCGCGTCTATTTATAGATTCGTCAAAATTCAGCTTAAAAGCTGTCCTTTTTGCATAAAGGAAACCAAAAACCTTCCATTCCAGTGACACACACTGTGGGAATGAAGGAAACTTATGAAAGCATGGGGAAAATATTCACTGCTATAAAATAAGACCAGTTTAAGTGGACAATATGTGTTGACCTAAAAGCCATATCTCTCTTGTTCGGGCTTCAAGGAGGATTCACAAAATTTTGCTGTTTTCTGTGTTTGTGGGACAGTAGGGCCAGAAAGGAACACTACTGTCCCAAAAGAGATGTTTCTATTCCTGAAAAGATTATTGTGACGTATAAGCCTCTAGTTGGCCCCTCTGATGTTCTGCTCCCAACACTACACATCAAACTGGGTTAGATTGGGTTGTTTTACCTCTGAGCGGCACTTTTTTGCACACTATGGGCTAAATGGCCAGGTCACAAAGACCCCGAAGGCTCAGAGAAGGTTGGGGGAGGGGACTCACTGGAACAGCTGTTGGGAGACAGATGGTAGCCTCCCGTCAAGGCCATCCTGCGTGTTCTTTAATGTTGGGTTGTTTTACCTCTGAGCGGCACTTTTTTGCCCACAATGGGCTAAATGGCCAGGTCACAAGGACCCCGAAGGCTTGGAGAAGGTTGAGGGAGGGGACCCACTGGAACAGGTGTTGGGAGACAGATGGTAGCCTCCCGTCAAGGTCATCCAGTATGTTCTTTAACGTTGGGTTGTTTTACCTCTGAGCGGCACTTTTTTGCACACTATGGGCTAAATGGCCAGGTCACAAGGAACCCGAAGGCTCAGAGAAGGTTGAGGGAGGGGACCCACTGGAACAGCTGTTGGGAGACAGATGGTAGCCTCCCGTCAAGGCCATCCAGTGTGTTCTTTAACGTGCACAGGGTATGGCTCTCCCACACACGGAGCCACGGCTTAACGTCCCATCCGACGACGGCGGCCTTTCCAAGCCCATCGGTGTCCCCTACTTACCGTGGGCATGGCGGGGAATTTTGCGGAGATAAATCTCAACGTTGACCCAGCTGGGACTCGAACCTGGGAACTACAGATTACGAGCCTGGCGCGCTACCGACTGAGCCACCCCCCGCCCCGATCAAACTGGGACTTATGAAACACTTTGTAAAGGCTATGGACAAAAGTGGTAAAGGGTTTTTGTACTTGAAAGAAAAATGTCTAAAACTAAGTGATGCCAAACTCAAAGAACGGATCTTTGTCGGTCCTCAGATCAGGAAGCTACCGAATCATACTGTCTTCGAAGCAAAACTGAACATGAAGGTGCGCGCTGCATGGAAATCCTTGACGTCTGTGGTCCAGGGTTTTCTAGGGGATCACAAAGAGGAAAATTATCATCAGCTCACTCAAGATCTTCTCAGAAACTATGAAAATCTTGACTGCCGAATGTCTTTGAAGATTCATTTCTTACACTCGCATCTCGGGGGCGAGGGTGCTCAGTCGGTAGCGCGCCAGGCTCGTAATCTGTAGTTCCCAGGTTCGAGTCCCAGCGGGGTCAGCGTTGAGATTTATCTCCGCAAAATTCCCCGCCCTGCCCACGGTCAGTAGGGGACACCGATGGGCTTGGAAAGTCCGCCGTCGGTCGGATGGGACGTTAAGCCGTGGCCCCGTGTGTGGGAGAGCCATACCCTGTGCACGTTAAAGAACACGCTGGATGGCCTTGATGGGAGGCTACCATCTGTCTCCCAACAGCTGTCCACTGGGTCCCCTTCCCCAACCTTCTCTGAGCCTTCGGGGTCCATGTGACCTGGCCGTTTAGCCCATGGTGTGCAAAAAAGTGCCGCTCAGAGGTAAAACAACCCAACGTTAAAGAACACACTGGATGGCCTTGACGGGAGGCTACCATCTGTCTCCCAACAGCTGTTCCAGTGGGTCCCCTCCTCCAACCTTCTCTGAGCCTTCGGGGTCCTTGTGACCTGGCCATTTAGCCCATGGTGTGCAAAAAAGTGCCGTCCCGTGGCCGAGTGGTTAGCGCGCTTGGCTACGCTGGATGGACTTGACGGGGAGGCTAACATCTGTCTCCCAACAGCTGTTCCAATGGGTCCCCTTCCCCAACCTTCTCTGAGCCTTCGGGGTCCTTGTGACCTGGCCGTTTAGCCCATGGTGTGCAAAAAAGTGCCGCTCAGAGGTAAAACAACCCAACGTTAAAGAACACACTGGATAGCCTTGACGGGAGGCTACCATCTGTCTCCCAACAGCTGTTCCAGTGGGTCCCCTCCCCCAACCTTCTCTGAGCCTTCGGGGTCCATGTGACCTGGCCATTTAGCCCATGGTGTGCAAAAAAGTGCCGCTCAGAGGTAAAACAACCCAACTCGCATCTCGACTTCTTTCCCAAGAACTTAGGACCCGTAAGCGATGAGCAAAGGGAAAGATTTCACCAGGATATCCGAACCATGGAGGAGAGATACCAAGGCAGGTGGGCACCAGCAATGATGGGTGACTACTGCTGGTTCTTGCAGAAGGATTGATACCTCAGCGCATAAAAGACAAAACTGAACTTCTTGTAAGTATAAAAGATCCTCACCCATGTTTTTTTTTATTTTGCGTTCAAATATTATTTCGTTTGTTACTTTATATTCAGTTGTCTATATCTATGATGTTTCTAATTTTTTTTCACTGTAATCATGCAATTAATTAATGAGTTTTAAGTTGTAATTTAATAAAATAGTCACAATTATTTTCATTTCCCAGATATGCATGTTTATTGAAATTTGAAATACATCAATCCGTAATTAATTAAAAAAATTGCACGTGCTGCAGATTATTCATAGCTATATTTGAATTCAGCATCCCAAAATTAATTAACAACATCCTATTTGAAGGGGTGGCTCAGTTGGTAGCGCGCCAGGCTCGTAATCTGTAGTTCCCAGGTTCGAGTCCCAGCTGGGTCAGCGTCGAGATTTATCTCCGCAAAATTTCCCGCCCTGCCCACGGTCAGTAGGGGACACCGATGGGCTTGGAAAGACCGCCGTCCGTCGGATGGGACGTTAATCAGTGGCCCCGTATGCGGGATAGCCATACCTTATGCACGTTAAAGAACACGCTGGATGGCCTTGTCGGGAGGCTACCATCTGTCTCCTAACAGCTGTTCCAGTGGGTCCCCTCCCCCAACCTTCTCTGAACTATCGGGTTCCATGTGACCTGGTCATTTAGACCATGATGTGCAAAAAAGAGCAGCTCAGAGGTAAAACAACCCAACGTTAAAGAACACGCTGGATGGCCTTGACGGGAGGCTACCATCTGTCTCCCAACAACTGTTCGAGTGGGTCCCCTCCCCCAACCTTCTCTGAACTTTCAGGGTCCATGTGATCTGGCCATTTAACCCATGGTGTGCCAAAAAGTGCCGCTCAGAGGTAAAACAAACTAACGTTAAAGAACAGCTGGATGGCCTTGACGGGAGGCTACCATCTGTCTCCTAACAGTTGTTCCAGTGGGTCCGCTCCCCCAACCATCTCTGAACTTTCGGGGTCCATGTGACCTGGCCATTTAACCCATGGTGTGCTAAAAAGTGCCGCTCAGAGGTAAAACAAACTAACGTTAAAGAACACGCTGGATGGCCTTGACGGGAGGCTACCATCCGTCACCCAACAGTTGTTCCAGTGGGTCCGCTCCCCCAACCATCTCTGAACTTTCGGGGTCCATGTGACCTGGCCATTTAACCCATGGTGTGCCAAAAAGTGCCGCTCAGAGGTAAAACAAACTAACGTTAAAGAACACGCTGGATGGCCTTGACGGGAGGCTACCATCTGTCTCCTAACAGTTGTTCCAGTGGGTCCGCTCCCCCAACCATCTCTGAACTTTCGGTGTCCATGTGACCTGGCCATTTAACCCATGGTGTGCCAAAAAGTGCCGCTCAGAGGTAAAACAACCCAAATCCTGTTTGACCAATGTTATAAAAAAAAGTTGTCTAGTGTAATTATTATGCAGGAAAAACACATTTCTTCCATTTCGTGTTTTTTAAACGCTTAAGAAATTATTGTCAGCGTTCTCAGATACCAAGTGTCTAGAAACGGGGAAAATATATTATGCTATCTGAGTGAAGATGTCTGCGTAGACTTGAACTGACAAGACTTCTTGAAAGGAATAAAGGCAAAGCTGTTGATGCCGGTAGATGTTAAGAGATAAGGATGTTGAAATGGTATCACCTGAATACATCACAGCGTCAGTCATTTTTTGGCACACTATCCATCAAGATAGTTGTGATAACACGCGTCCCGGCTTATGAAGTCGCTATCAGAAGGTGGCTAAGAGGCTTAGAGAAGGTTGGGGAAGGGGACCCATTGGAACAGCTGTTGGGAGACAGATGGTAACCTCCCGTCAAGGCCATCCAGTGTGTTCTTTAAAGTGCACAGGGTATGGCTCTCCCGAACACGGAGATATCAAGGTCAGCAACTTATTTACCGAAAACAACAAGGGATTTGTTGGGTTGTTTTACCTCTGAGCGGCACTTTTTTGCACACCATGGGCTAAATGGCCAGGTCACAAGGACCGCGAAGGCTCAGAGAAGGTTGGGGAAGGGGATCCATTGGAACAGCTGTTGGGAGACAGATGGTAACCTCCCGTCAAGGCCGTCCAGTGTGTTCTTTAACGTGCACAGGGTATGGCTCTCCCGAACACGGAGCCACGGCTTAACGTCCCATTCGACGGACGGCGTCCTTTCCAAGTCCATCGGTGTCCCCTACTGACCGTGGGCAGGGCGGAGAATTTTGCGCAAATAAATCTCAACGCTGACCCAGGTGGGACTCTAACCTAGGAACTACAGATTACGAGCCTGGCGCACTACCGACTGAGCCACCCCCGCCCCACTCTAACGTCGTGTATCCTACCAACACAGAGAAGAAAGTTTTGAGTGACGTTATCGATTCCCAATTATCCATGTGCCAAGTTGCCAACTATTGGATAAACGGTGAAAGGCATGGTATATATATATATGACAGCAGCACAGTTTCGACAGGGGTGGAGGTCTCAGTCGGTAACGTAGTCATATGTAGTTCCCAGGTTCGAGTCCCAGCTGGGTCAGCGTTGAGATTTATCTCCGCAAAATTCCCCGCCCTGCCCACGGTCAGTAGGGGATACCGATGGGCTTGGAAAGGCCGCCGTCCGTCGGATGGGACGTTAAGCTGTGGCCCCGTGTGAGGGAGAGCCATACCCTGTGCTCGTTAAAGAACACGCTGGATGGCCTTGACGAGAGGTTACCATCTGTTTCCCAACAGCTGTTCCAATGGGTCCCCTCCCCCAACCTTCTCTGAGCCTTCGGGGTCCTTGTGACCTGGCCATTTAGCCCATGGTGTGCAAAAAAGTGCCGCTCAGAGGTAAAACAACCCAACAAATCCCTTGTTGCAACAGCTGTTCCAGTGGGTCCCCTCCCACAACCTTCTCTGAGCCTTCGGGGTCCTTGTGACTTGGCCATTTAGTCCATGGTGTGCAAAAAAGTGCCGCTCAGAGGTAAAACAACCCAACAAATCCCTTGTTGCAACAGCTGTTCCAGTGGGTCCCCTCCCACAACCTTCTCTGAGCCTTCGGGGTCCTTGTGACTTGGCCATTTAGCCCATGGTGTGCAAAAAAGTGCCGCTCACAGGTAAAACAACCCAACAAATCCCTTGTTGCAACAGCTGTTCCAGTGGGTCCCCTCCCACAACCTTTCTGAGCCTTCGGGGTCCTTGTGACCTGGCCATTTAGCCCATGGTGTGCAAAAAAGTGCCACTCAGAGGTAAAACAACCCAACAAATCCCTTGTTGCAACAGCTGTTCTAATGGGTCCCCTCCCCCAACCTTCTCTGAGCCTTCGGGGTCCTTGTGACCTGGCCATTTAGCCCATGGTGTGCAAAAAAGTGCCGCTCAGAGGTAAAACAACCCAACAAATCCCTTGTTGCAACAGCTGTTCCAGTGGGTCCCCTCCCACAACCTTCTCTGAGCCTTCGGGGTCCATGTGACCTGGCCATTTAGCCCATGGTGTGCAAAAAAGTGCCGCTCAGAGGTAAAACAACGTAAATATAAACCGCACTCTTGAACTATTATAAGAAATTTCACGCAAAAAAAATCGACTTTAAATATCTTCATTAACATAATTGCTGACTTTCCTGCTGACTGCGTTTGACAACAATTTGTCATTCTGATGACTTTACTTGCATCAGCTGATCTAAATGATGGTAATATTTTAATCTCCACGATGACCTTCATATCTGCATCGTGTTTCTAAGCTTCATTTAATCTTTTCGTCATTTTTTCAATATTAGCATATTTATTAAAAAAAATTTAGCAGCTTTTAAGTGGTTGAACAATTATTCAGTTAAGACAGAAAACGGAAATAACTATTTAGTGTATGGAAAAACTTTTATATAATCGTAAGTGAAAAGCCGTAGCAAGTTGATGAGTTGTTTTACTTATGAGAGACGCAATTTTACGCGAAATGACCAGGTCACAAGAACCTTGAAGGCTCAAAGACGGTTGGATTGTTTTATTTCTGAGCGGCACATATTTGCGCACAATGGGATAAATGGCCAGGTTACAAGAATCCTGAAGGCTCAGGGAAGGTTGGATTGCTTCATCTCTGAGCGGCACCTTTTTTGCGCACAATGGGATAAATGGCCAGGTCACAAGGACCCTGAAGGCTCAGGGAAGGTTGGATTGTTTTATTTCTGAGCGGAACATTTTTGCGCACAGTGGGATAAATGGCCAGGTCACAAGGACCATGAAGGCTCAGGGAAGGTTGGATTGTTTTATCTCTGAGCGACACATTTTTGCGCACAATGGGATAAATGGCCAGGTCACAAGGACCCTGAAGGCTCAGGGAAGGTTGGATTGTTTTATCTCTGAGCGGCACGTTTTTGCGCACAGTGGGATAAATGGCCAGGTCACAAGGACCCTGAAGGCTCAGGGAAGGTTGGATTGTTTTATCTCTGAGCGGCACATTTTTGCGCACAATGGGATAAATGGCCAGGTCACAAGGACCCTGAAGGCTCAGGGAAGGTTGGATTGTTTTATCTCTGAGCGGCACGATTTTGCGCACAATGGGATAAATGGCCAGGTCACAAGGACCCTGAAGGCTCAGAGAAGGTTGGATTGTTTTATCTCTGAGCGGCACGTTTTTGCGCACAATGGGATAAATGACCAGGTCACAAGGACCCTGAAGACTCAGGGAAGGTTGGATTGTTTTATCTCTGAGCGGCATGTTTTTGCACACAATGGGATAAATGACCAGGTCACAAGGACCCTGAAGACTCAGGGAAGGTTGGATTGTTTTATCTCTGAGCGGCACGTTTTTGCGCACAATGGGATAAATGACCAGGTCACAAGGACCCTGAAGGCTCAGGGAAGGTTGGATTGTTTTATCTCTGAGCGGCACGTTTTTGCGCACAATGGGATAAATGACAAGGTCACAAGGACCCTGAAGGCTCAGGGAAGGTTGGATTGTTTTATCTCTGAGCGGCACGTTTTTGCGCACAATGGGATAAATGGCCAGGTCACAAGGACCCTGAAGGCTCAGGGAAGGTTGGATTGTTTTATCTCTGAGCGGCACATTTTTGCGCACAATGGGATAAATGGCCAGGTCACAAGGACCCTGAAGGCTCAGGGAAGGTTGGATTGTTTTATCTCTGAGCGGCACGTTTTTGCGCACAATGGGATAAATGGCCAGGTCACAAGGACCCTGAAGGCTCAGGGAAGGTTGGATTGTTTTATCTCTGAGCGGCACGTTTTTGCGCACAATGGGATAAATGACCAGGTCACAAGGACCCTGAAGACTCAGGGAAGGTTGGATTGTTTTATCTCTGAGCGGCACGTTTTTGCACACAATGGGATAAATGGCCAGGTCACAAGGACCCTGAAGGCTCAGGGAAGGTTGGATTGTTTTATCTCTGAGCTGCACGTTTTTGCGCACAATGGGATAAATGACCAGGTCACAAGGACCCTGAAGGCTCAGGGAAGGTTGGATTGTTTTATCTCTGAGCGGCACATTTTTGCACACAACGGGATAAATGGCCAATTCACAAGGACCCTGAAGGCTCAGGAAAGGTTGGATTGTTTTATCTCTGAGCGGCACGTTTTTGCAGACAATGGGATAAATGGCCAGGTCACAAGGACCCTGAAAGCTCAGGGAAGGTTGAGTTGTTTTATCTCTGAGCGGCACGTTTTTGCGCATAATGGGATAAATGACCAGGTCACAAGGACCCTGAAGACTCAGGGAAGGTTGGATTGTTTTATCTCTGAGCGGCACGTTTTTGCACACAATGGGATAAATGGCCAGGTCACAAGGACCCTGAAGGCTCAGAGAAGGTTGGATTGTTTTATCTCTGAGCGACACACTTTAGCGGACAATGGGATAAATGGCCAGGTCACAAGAACCCTGAAGGCTCAGGGAAGGTTGGATTGTTTTATCTCTGAGCGGCACGTTTTTGCAGACAATGGGATAAATGGCCAGGTCACAAGGACCCTGAAAGCTCAGGGAAGGTTGGATTGTTTTATCTCTGAGTGGCACGTTTTTGCGCACAATGGGATAAATGACCAGGTCACAAGGACCCTGAAGACTCAGGGAAGGTTGGATTGTTTTATCTCTGAGCGGCACGTTTTTGCACACAATGGGATAAATGGCCAGGTCACAAGGACCCTGAAGGCTCAGAGAAGGTTGGATTGTTTTATCTCTGAGCGACACACTTTTGCGGACAATGGGATAAATGGCCAGGTCACAAGAACCCTGAAGGCTCAGGGAAGGTTGGATTGTTTTATCTCTGAGCGGCACATTTTTGCACACAATGGGATAAATGGCCAGGTCACAAGGACCCTGAAAGCTCAGAGAAGGTTGGATTGTTTTATCTCTGAGCGGCACGTTTTTGCACACAATGGGATAAGTGGCCAGGTCACAAGGACCATGAAGGCTCAGGGAAGGTTGGATTGTTTTATCTCTGAGCGACACATTTTTGCGCACAATGGGATAAATGGCCAGGTCACAAGGACCCTGAAGGCTCAGGGAAGGTTGGGTTGTTTTATCTCTGAGCGGCACATTTTTGCGCACAATGGGATAAATGGCCAGGTCACAAGGACCCTGAAGGCTCAGGGAAGGTTGGATTGTTTTATCTCTGAGCGGCACGTTTTTGCGCACAATGGGATAAATGGCCAGGTCACAAGGACCCTGAAGGCTAAGAGAAGGTTGGATTGTTTTATCTCTGAGCGACACATTTTTGCGGACAATGGGATAAATGGCCAGGTCACAAGAACCCTGAAGGCTCAGGGAAGGTTGGATTGTTTTATCTCTGAGCGGCACATTTTTGCACACAATGGGATAAATGGCCAGGTCACAAGGACCCTGAAGGCTCAGAGAAGTTTGGATTGTTTTATCTCTGAGCGGCACATTTTTGCGCCCAATGGGATAAATGGCCAGGTCACAAGACCCTGAAGGCTCAGGGAAGGTTGGATTGTTTTATCTCTGAGCGGCACGTTTTTGCGCACAATGGGATAAATGGCCAGGTCACAAGGACCCTGAAGGCTCAGAGAAGGTTGGATTGTTTTATCTCTGAGCGACACATTTTTGCGGACAATGGGATAAATGGCCAGGTCACAAGGACCCTGAAGGCTCAGGGAAGGTTGGATTGTTTTATCTCTGAGCGGCACATTTTTGCACACAATGGGATAAATGGGCAGGTCACAAGGACCCTGATGGCTCAGAGAAGGTTGAATTGTTTTATCTCTGAGCGACACATTTTTGCGCCCAATGGGATAAATGGCCAGGTCACAAGGACCCTGAAGGCTCAGGGAAGGTTGGATTGTTTTATCTCTGAGCGGCACGTTTTTGCGCACAATGGGATAAATGACCAGGTCACAAGGACCCTGAAGACTCAGGGAAGGTTGGATTGTTTTATCTCTGAGCGGCACGTTTTTGCACACAATGGGATAAATGGCCAGGTCACAAGGACCCTGAAGGCTCAGGGAAGGTTGGATTGTTTTATCTCTGAGCTGCACGTTTTTGCGCACAATGGGATAAATGACCAGGTCACAAGGACCCTGAAGGCTCAGGGAAGGTTGGATTGTTTTATCTCTGAGCAGCACATTTTTGCACACAACGGGATAAATGGCCAGGTCACAAGGACCCTGAAGGCTCAGGAAAGGTTGGATTGTTTTATCTCTGAGCGGCACGTTTTTGCAGACAATGGGATAAATGGCCAGGTCACAAGGACCCTGAAAGCTCAGGGAAGGTTGGATTGTTTTATCTCTGAGCGGCACGTTTTTGCGCACAATGGGATAAATGACCAGGTCACAAGGACCCTGAAGGCTCAGAGAAGGTTGGATTGTTTTATCTCTGAGCGACACACTTTTGCGGACAATGGGATAAATGGCCAGGTCACAAGAACCCTGAAGGCTCAGGGAAGGTTGGATTGTTTTATCTCTGAGCGGCACGTTTTTGCAGACAATGGGATAAATGGCCAGGTCACAAGGACCCTGAAAGCTCAGGGAAGGTTGGATTGTTTTATCTCTGAGCGGCACGTTTTGCGCACAATGGGATAAATGACCAGGTCACAAGGACCCTGAAGACTCAGGGAAGGTTGGATTGTTTTATCTCTGAGCGGCACGTTTTTGCACACAATGGGATAAATGGCCAGGTCACAAGGACCCTGAAGGCTCAGAGAAGGTTGGATTGTTTTATCTCTGAGCGACACACTTTTGCGGACAATGGGATAAATGGCCAGGTCACAAGAACCCTGAAGGCTCAGGGAAGGTTGGATTGTTTTATCTCTGAGCGGCACATTTTTGCACACAATGGGATAAATGGCCAGGTCACAAGGACCCTGAAAGCTCAGAGAAGGTTGGATTGTTTTATCTCTGAGCGGCACGTTTTTGCACACAATGGGATAAGTGGCCAGGTCACAAGGACCATGAAGGCTCAGGGAAGGTTGGATTGTTTTATCTCTGAGCGACACATTTTTGCGCACAATGGGATAAATGGCCAGGTCACAAGGACCCTGAAGGCTCAGGGAAGGTTGGGTTGTTTTATCTCTGAGCGGCACATTTTTGCGCACAATGGGATAAATGGCCAGGTCACAAGGACCCTGAAGGCTCAGGGAAGGTTGGATTGTTTTATCTCTGAGCGGCACGTTTTTGCGCACAATGGGATAAATGGCCAGGTCACAAGGACCCTGAAGGCTAAGAGAAGGTTGGATTGTTTTATCTCTGAGCGACACATTTTTGCGGACAATGGGATAAATGGCCAGGTCACAAGAACCCTGAAGGCTCAGGGAAGGTTGGATTGTTTTATCTCTGAGCGGCACATTTTTGCACACAATGGGATAAATGGCCAGGTCACAAGGACCCTGAAGGCTCAGAGAAGTTTGGATTGTTTTATCTCTGAGCGGCACATTTTTGCGCCCAATGGGATAAATGGCCAGGTCACAAGGACCCTGAAGGCTCAGGGAAGGTTGGATTGTTTTATCTCTGAGCGGCACGTTTTTGCGCACAATGGGATAAATGGCCAGGTCACAAGGACCCTGAAGGCTCAGAGAAGGTTGGATTGTTTTATCTCTGAGCGACACATTTTTGCGGACAATGGGATAAATGGCCAGGTCACAAGAACCCTGAAGGCTCAGGGAAGGTTGGATTGTTTTATCTCTGAGCGGCACATTTTTGCACACAATGGGATAAATGGGCAGGTCACAAGGACCCTGATGGCTCAGAGAAGGTTGGATTGTTTTATCTCTGAGCGACACATTTTTGCGCCCAATGGGATAAATGGCCAGGTCACAAGGACCCTGAAGGCTCAGGGAAGGTTGGGTTGTTTTATCTCTGAGCGGCACATTTTTGCGCACAATGGGATAAATGGCCAGGTCACAAGGACCCTGAAGGCTCAGGGAAGGTTGGATTGCTTTATCTCTGAGCGGCACGTTTTTGCGCACAATGGGATAAATGGCCAGGTCACAAGGACCCTGAAGGCTCAGGGAAGGTTGGATTGTTTTATCTCTGAGCGGCACATTTTTGCACACAATGGGATAAATGGCCAGGTCACAAGGACCCTGAAGGCTCAGGGAAGGTTGGATTGTTTTATCGCTGAGCGGCACGTTTTTGCGCACAATGGGATAAATGGCCAGGTCACAAGGACCCTGAAGGCTCAGGGAAGGTTGGATTGTTTTATCTCTGAGCGGCACATTTTTGCACACAACGGGATAAATGGCCAGGTCACAAGGACCCTGAAGGCTCAGAGACGGTTGGATTGTTTTATCTCTGAGCCACACATTTTTGCAGACAATGGGATAAATGGCCAGGTCACAAGGACCCTGAAGGCTCAGGGAAGGTTGGGTTGTTTTATCTCTGAGCGGCACATTTTTGCGCACAATGGGATAAATGGCCAGGTCACAAGGACCCTGAAGGCTCAGGGAAGGTTGGATTGCTTTATCTCTGAGCGGTACGTTTTTGCGCACAATGGGATAAATGGCCAGGTCACAAGGACCCTGAAGGCTCAGGGAAGGTTGGATTGTTTTATCTCTGAGCGGCACATTTTTGCACACAATGGGATAAATGGGCAGGTCACAAGGACCCTGATGGCTCAGGGAAGGTTGGATTGTTTTATCGCTGAGCGGCACGTTTTTGCGCACAATGGGATAAATGGCCAGGTCACAAGGACCCTGAAGGCTCAGGGAAGGTTGGATTGTTTTATCTCTGAGCGGCACATTTTTGCACACAATGGGATAAATGGCCAGGTCACAAGGACCCTGAAAGCTCAGGGAAGGTTGGATTGTTTTATCGCTGAGCGGCACATTTTTGCACACAATGGGATAAATAGCCAGGTCACAAGGACCCTGAAGGCTCAGGGAAGGTTGGATTGTTTTATCGCTGAGCGGCACGTTTTTGCGTACAATGGGATAAATGGCCAGGTCACAAGGACCCTGAAGGCTCAGGGAAGGTTGGATTGTTTTATCTCTGAGCGGTACATTTTTGCACACAACGGGATAAATGGCCAGGTCACAAGGACCCTGAAGGCTCAGAGACGGTTGGATTGTTTTATCTCTGAGCCACACATTTTTGCAGACAATGGGATAAATGGCCAGGTCACAAGGACCCTAAAGGCTCAGGGAAGGTTGGATTGTTTTATCTCTGAACGGCACGTTTTTGCGCACAATGGGATAAATGGCCAGGTCACAAGGACCCTGAAGGCTCAGGGAAGGTTGGATTGCTTTATCTCTGAGCGGCACGTTTTTGCGCACAATGGGATAAATGGCCAGGTCACAAGGACCCTGAAGGCTCAGGGAAGGTTGGATTGTTTTATCTCTGAGCGGCACATTTTTGCACACAACGGGATAAATGGCCAGGTCAGAAGGACCCTGAAGGCTCAGAGACGGTTGGATTGTTTTATCTCTGAGCCACACATTTTTGCGGACAATAGGATAAATGGCCAGGTCACAAGGACCCTGAAGCCTCAGGGAAGGTTGGATTGTTTTATCTCTGAACGGCACATTTTTGCACACAATGGGATAAATGGCCAGGTCACAAGGACCCTGAAGGCTCAGGGAAGGTTGGATTGTTTTATCTCTGAGCGGCACGTTTTTGCGCACAATGGGATAAATGGCCAGGTCACAAGGACCATGAAGGCTCAGGGAAGGTTGGATTGTTTTATCTCTGAGCGGCACATTTTTGCACACAATGGGATCAATGACCAGGTCACAAGGACCCTGAAGGCTCAGGGAAGGTTGGATTGTTTTATCTCTGAGCGACACGTTTTTGCGCACAATGGGATAAATGGCCAGGTCACAAGGACCCTGAAGGTTCAGGGAAGGTTGGATTGTTTTATCTCTGAGCGGCACGTTTTTGCACACAATGGGATAAATGGCCAGGTCACAAGGACCCTGAAGGCTCAGGGAAGGTTGGATTGTTTTATCTCTGAGCGGCACGTTTTTGCGCACAATGGGATAAATGGCCAGGTCACAAGGACCCTGAAGGTTCAGGGAAGGTTGGATTGATTTATCTCTGAGCGGCACGTTTTTGCGCACAATGGGATAAATGGCCAGGTCACAAGGACCATGAAGGCTCAGGGAAGGTTGGATTGTTTTATTTCTGAGCGGCACATTTTTGCACACAATGGGATAAATGACCAGGTCACAAGGACCCTGAAGGCTCAGAGAAGGTTGGATTGTTTTATCTCTGAGCGACACGTTTTTGCGCACAATGGGATAAATGGCCAGGTCACAAGGACCCTGAAGGCTCAGGGAAGATTGGATTGTTTTACCTCTGAGCCGCACATTTTTGCGTATAATGGGATAAATGGCCAGGTCACAAGGACCCTGAAGGCTCAGGGAAGGTTGGATTGTTTTATCTCTGAGCGGCACATTTTTGCACACAATGGGATAAATGGCCAGGTCACAAGGACCCTGAAAGCTCAGGGAAGGTTGGATTGTTTTATCTCTGAGCGGCACGTTTTTGCACACAATGGGATAAATGGCCAGGTCACAAGGACCCTGAAAGCTCAGGGAAGGTTGGATTGTTTTATCTCTGAGCGGCACGTTTTTGCGCACAATGGGATAAATGGCCAGGTCACAAGGACCCTGAAGGTCACAAGGACCTTGAAGGATTTATGAACTCATAAAAGATTCAAAGTCATTGAAGGACCTGAAGGCTCAAAGACGGTTGTATTGTTTTATTTCTGAGCGGCACATTTTGCACACAATGGGATAATGACCAACTCACAAGGACCCTGAAGACTCAGGGAAGGTTGGATTGTTTTATCTCTGAGTGGTACATTTTTGCACACAATGGGATAATGACCAGGTTACAAGGACCCCAAGGGCTTACAGAAGGTTGGGGGGAAGGAACACACACTGGACAGTTGTTAGGAGAGAAATGAAAGCGTCATGTCAAGACCATCCAGCGTGTTCTTCAACGTGCAAGAGGTACATCTTTCAAGCATTAGGGAACCAGGCCTAACATCCTATCAGACGGAGAACATCGTTTCGAATCTCTTCTCTGTCTCTTTCCTGGTCGAGGGCAAAGTGGGGATTTTGGGGACAGAAATCTCGATGCTACGATAGGTGGGACTCGAACCTGGTAACTGCAGATTACGTGCCTGCAGCCCCACCGAGTGAGCCGTATCAAAATCTGTGTTTTTAAGTTAGAAGAAATTTTATGCATGTCGTCTTAAGAAGAGTACAGACGCTTAAAAAAGTATCCGAACGCTATGGTTGATTACAGAATTCAGAAACAATATATGGCAACGATTTTTTTTAGAAATTAGCGATCTGGCAACCTTCGTGTCACGTGACACGTAGGTTGCCAGATCACTAATTTCTAAAAAAAATCGTTGCCAGATATATTTTCAGAATTCTGTAATCAACCATAGTGTTCGGATACTTTTTTGAGCGACTGTAGATGGTCATATTATTTTGATACTAGATCGTGTGGGCTCACTCACGGAAATATTGAGCATGTGCAGTTACCGTTCACAGCAAACTGGAGCGTGTGCAGTAACTGCACACGCTCCAGTTTGCTGTGAACGGTAACTGGAGCGTGTACAGTTACTGTACACGCTCCAGATATTTTTCCTGAATTCTGTAATCACGTGACACGAAGGTTGCCAGATCACTAATTTCTAAAAAAAAACATTGCCAGATATTTTTTCAGAATTCTGTAATCAACCATAGTGTTCGGATATTTTTTTGAGCGAATGTACATGCGCATTGTTTAATAACTTGTGACCACCATTAGACATATTGACATTCTCAAAGAGGTGTGGGTGGGGGGGAGGGATATGGCCTCTCTTACACCGCCCCCCCAATATGTAAGTAGATAGCAAAATAAAATTGGCAACATTTCTTCTGATTGGCACGACTTGAATGTTTGTCTCCCCTTTAAAGAGAGGAGTGGTAACGAGAGAAGGAAGATATTATAGAAGATGAACTTTGGTGGTGTTGGCAAACTGTCAATCATGCACTACTGCTTGCTTTCACCTCCTCGAAGCACTAAAGAGGTCCTCCAACATCAGTTACAAATGGGGAGGAGGAGGGAGGGAAGACTCCGCCGCATCTTCTGAGTCAGCCTCTGTTCATCTGCCAAGTGATGCTGGTGACTCCATCCCAGACGAAGTTTGCTCACCGCATCACTGACGTTTTAAATGAACGGTCTGCCTTTCCGAAATATTTCTAGAGTTAATGATCCTCTTGTTTTATATATAGACAATATATGTGCTAGATGCAGATGTGCTTAATGCATTATCTGTAAATTATTAACACGTCTTGAGAGTTTCCATTTGTATGATCTTTAACATTGATCGCAAAAGCCTTATGAGAGATAAAAGGAATTTCCTTGGAGTCTGTTATCCTTTTGGGGTATTTAGCTTTTCGAAAGAGAGACGAGGTGTGGCTTTTAGAGAGGTGTTCTTTCACCTCTGAGTGGCCATGGCTAAATCATGGCTAAATCTAACACCGTGGCTAAATCAACAGGTCACAAGGACCCCAGGATCTCAGAGATTGGATTGCTTTACGTCTGAGCGGCACTTTTTTGCACACCATGGGCTAAATGGCCAGGCCACATGGACCCCGAAGGCTCAGAGAAGGTTGGGGGAGGGGACCCACTGGAACAGCTATTGGGAGACAGGCGGTAGCCTCCCGTCAAGGCCATCCAGCGTGTTCTTTAACGTGCACAGTGTATGACTCTCCCGCACACGGGGCCACGGCTTAACGTTCCATCCGACGGACGGCGGCCTTTTCAAGCCCATCGGTGTCCCCTACTGACCGTGGGCACGGCAGGAAAATTTTGCGGAGATAAATCTCAACGCTGACCCAGCTGCGACTCGATCCTGGGAACTACAGATTACGAGCCTGGCGCGCTACCGACTGAGCCACCCCCGCCCCAGGATCTCAGAGAAGGTTGGGGAAAGCAGACATATGAAAGACAGATGTTAGGTTGGGTTGGGTTGTTTTACCTCTGAGCGGCACTTTTTTACGCACCATGGACTAAATGGCCAGGTCACACGGACCCCGAAGGCTCAGAGAAGGTTGGGGGAGGGAACCCACTGTAACAGCTATTGGGAGACAGAGGGTAGCCTCCCCGTCAAGGTTGGGTTTGGTTGTTTTACCTCTGAGCGGCACTTTTTTGCGCATCAATGGCTAAATGGCCAGGTCACACGGACCCCGAAGGCTCAGAGAAGGTTGGGGGAGGAGACCCACTGAAACCACCCCTCAAACTTCTCTGAAACTTCGGGGAACAGAGAAACTCTTCTGAGCCTTCGGGGGACTTGTTGGGAGACAGATGGTAGTATCCCGTCAAGGCCATCCAGCGTGTTCTTTAAACTGCACAGGGTATGTCTCTCCCGCACATGGGGCCAAGGCTCAATGCCCCATCCGAAGGACGGCGGCCTTTCCAAGCCCATCGGTGTCCCCTACTGACCGTGGGCAGGGCGGGGAACACAGCTGTTAGCAGACAGATGGTAGCCTCCTGTCAAGGTCATTAACTTGTTCTTTAACGTAAAAAGCTATGGCTTTCCCGCATACGGATGGTGGGGAATCGTCTTAGTCGGTGAAGTGCCAGGCTCGGAATTCCCGCCCTCCCCTCGGACAGTAGTGGACACCGATGATCTTGGAAAGGTCATTGTTTTTGGATGGGACGTAAAGTCATTACGCTCTGTGCACGAGAGCTGTGGACGTTAAATAACACGCTGGATGGTCTTGACTGCTGGGTTGTTTGGGTTGTTTTACCTCTGAGCGGCACTTTTTTGCACACCATGGGCTAAATGGCCAGGTCACATGGACCCCGAATGCTCAGAGAAGGTTGGGGGAGGGGACCCACTGGAACAGCTGTTGGGAGACAGATGGTAGTCTCCCGTCAAGGCCATCCAGCGTGTTCTTTAACGTGCACATTGTATGGCTCTCCCGCACAAGGGGCCACGGCTTAACGTCCCATACGACGGACGGCGGCCTTTCCAAGCCCATCAGTGTTCCCTACTAACCGTGGGCAGGGCGGGGAATTTTGCGGAGATAAATCTCAACGCTGACCCAGGTGGGACTCGAACCTGGGAACTACAGATTACGAGCCTGGCGCGCTACCGACTGAGCCACCCCCGCCGCGGTCTTGACTGCAGATTACCCTCTGTTTCTTAACAGCTGTCCAGTAGGTTCCCTCCCCCAAATATTCTCTGAGCCCTTGGGTACCTTGTAGCATGGCCGTTTAGTCCATTGTGAGAAAAAAAAAAAAGCACTGCTGGGGAGGTAAAACAACCCAACTACAGCTGCTAGAAGTCTTCCATCAAGGACATCCAGTGTGCTCTTTAACGTGCACAATGTATGGCTCTCCCGCACACGGAGTCACGGTTTTGCTTCTCATCCAACGGACGGTGGTCTTTCGAAGCTCATCGGTGTCCCCTATCGAAGTCCCTACCCGAGGAAGGGGCGGGGGTGGCTCAGTCGGTAGCGTGCCAGGCTCGTAATCTGTAGTTCCCAGGTTTGAGTCCCAGATGGGTCAGCGTTGAGATTTGTCTCCGCAAAACTCCCTGCCCTGCCCACGGTCAGTAGGGGACACTGATGGGCTTGGAAAGGCCGCCGTCCGTCGGATGGGATGTTAAGCCGTGGCTCCTAATGCGGGAGAGCCATACCCTGTGCACATTAAAAGAACACACTATATGGCTTTGACGGGAGGCTATCATGTGTCTCCCAACAACAGCTGTTCCAGTGGGTCCCCTCCTCCCAACCTTCTCTGAGCCTTCGGGGTCCTTGTGACCTGGCCATTTAGTCCATGGTGTGCAAAAAAGTGCCGCTCAGAGGTAAAACAACCCAACAACCCTACCCTAGGGCAGGGAGTTTTACGGAGATAAATCTCAACGCTGGCTCACTCGGGACTCGAACCTGGGAACTTCTGGTTACGAGCCTAGCAACCTATCGACTTAGCCAGCACCAGCTCCCATAACCATGGAGGAAACTATGATATTAAAACTCAATTAACTGTCAAGTGATCCCTCTCTTTAATAAGATAATTGTTTTTGCGAAAAAAAATCCTGCATTTCACCCGATTACAACTTTTTTCTTGAAGGTAAAACAAGTACTCGAATTTCGTCCACAATTTGTCGTTTTTTAATGGGAAGTCGCCAGAACTGCCAAGAATTTCAAAAATGCAGCCTTGTCAGTCAGTCTGGTATTTTTACAAGCGAAATAAAAGTGTCGAAGTGTTTCTTACCATTTTT
This sequence comes from Ryuthela nishihirai, assembly GCA_038380435.1. Taxonomy (NCBI): domain Eukaryota; kingdom Metazoa; phylum Arthropoda; class Arachnida; order Araneae; family Heptathelidae; genus Ryuthela; species Ryuthela nishihirai. The sequence goes on along the minus strand of JAWZYU010000034.1, from coordinate 35,632,557 downwards.
CCTCCTCGTCTTGAAAGCAGGAAGTACGTGCTTTGACCTTCTTCTCACCTGAAGAAACGGTGATTCAACTCACTATTTGTGTTCTCTGCTGCATCCTCCCCCGACTGTGCGTGCCAAACAGTCTTCGAGGGTGTCAGTCTGTTTTTAGATCGATAGTCTTGTATTTTATCTACATTGGATTTGATATTTCTGCTAGGGTTTGGGTTGGATTGTTTTACCTCTGAACTGCATGGGTTAAATGGTTATACGAGAGGGAAATCACTGTCGTATAAAGGAAACTACTATTCTAGGTGAGAGAAACCACTGTCCAATGAAGGGAACTACTATTCTAGGTGAGGGAAACCACTGTCCTATGAAGGAAAGTACTATTCTAGGTGAGGGAAACCACTGTCCTATGAAGGAAAGTACTATTCTAGGTGAGGGAAACCACTGTCCTATGAAGGAAAGTACTATTCTAGTGAGGGAAACCACTGTCCTATGAAAGAAAGTACTATTCTAGGTGAGGGAAACCACTGTCCTATGAAGGAAAGTACTATTCTAGGTGAGGGAAACCACTGTCCTATGAAGGAAAGTACTATTCTAGTGAGAGAAACCATTGTCCTATGAAGGAAAGTACTATTCTAGGTGAGGGAAACCACTGTCCTATGAAGGAAAGTACTATTCTAGTGAGGGAAATCACTGTCGTATAAAGGAAACTACTATTCTAGGTGAGAGAAACCACTGTCCAATGAAGGGAACTACTATTCTAGGTGAGGGAAACCACTGTCCTATGAAGGAAAGTACTATTCTAGTGAGGGAAACCATTGTCCTATGAAGGAAAGTACTATTCTAGGTGAGGGAAACCACTGTCCTATGAAGGAAAGTACTATTCTAGTGAGAGAAACCATTGTCCTATGAAGGAAAGTACTATTCTAGGTGAGGGAAACCACTGTCCTATGAAGGAAAGTACTATTCTAGTGAGGGAAATCACTGTCGTATAAAGGAAACTACTATTCTAGGTGAGAGAAACCACTGTCCAATGAAGGGAACTACTATTCTAGGTGAGGGAAACCACTGTCCTATGAAGGAAAGTACTATTCTAGGTGAGGGAAACCACTGTCCTATGAAGGAAAGTACTATTCTAGGTGAGGGAAACCACTGTCCTATGAAGGAAAGTACTATTCTAGTGAGGGAAACCACTGTCCTATGAAAGAAAGTACTGTTCTAGGTGAGGGAAACCACTGTCCTATGAAGGAAAGTACTATTCTAGGTGAGGGAAACCACTGTCCTATGAAGGAAAGTACTATTCTAGTGAGAGAAACCATTGTCCTATGAAGGAAAGTACTATTCTAGGTGAGGGAAACCACTGTCCTATGAAGGAAAGTACTATTCTAGTGAGGGAAATCACTGTCGTATAAAGGAAACTACTATTCTAGGTGAGAGAAACCACTGTCCAATGAAGGGAACTACTATTCTAGGTGAGGGAAACCACTGTCCTATGAAGGAAAGTACTATTCTAGTGAGGGAAACCATTGTCCTATGAAGGAAAGTACTATTCTAGGTGAGGGAAACCACTGTCCTATGAAGGAAAGTACTATTCTAGTGAGAGAAACCATTGTCCTATGAAGGAAAGTACTATTCTAGGTGAGGGAAACCACTGTCCTATGAAGGAAAGTACTATTCTAGGTGAGGGGAATTACTGCTTCAGATGATGATTGCTGCCCCCCCCCCCCCCGAGCTTGTTTATTGCACATGCGCATTAACCTCCATACAACTGAATAGCTGTATACATACATAGTGCCTTGCATATCTTTATAAAACCTCAAAATTCTGTTCCATTAACTCACTGACTTAGGGAGTTTATTCTCTACCACATGCATGAGTGAAGTCATCAGCTATGATGTAGCAGACAGCGTTGTCATGGTAACAGCTCGTACAGTCCATGCGGTTTAACGGTTGACAGCGTGGTACAGTCATACAAGGTCTTTAATATTTAAATAGGTGGGAATCTCCACTGCCACAATTCTCTTTGGCGTTACCTAGATTTCCGTCATAATGAGATAACTTCACTGCGATGCGAAAACATTTCCAGAAATTAATTCGTTCTTCATAAAAAATATCTTAGATTTGTTCGAGACATATTTATCAAACAATCGCTTCTTCTAAAAAGGGTTATCAGGATATTAAGAAGCCAAAAAAAATTGATATCTTTTTCGAAGTTTTTTTTTTTTATATATACTGATAGCATTATTTCCTGGAAAGAGTAGAATCTATTCTAGGAATAGGTGTAGGCAAAACCGTTTCTGAGAGATATCAATTTTTAATTCCTTTAGTCGTTTGACGTAGGAAGATAACGTAACAGTATGTAGAAGTTTTTGTTAGTTACTGGAAAAAGTGAAAAGGGATGATAATAGTCTGAAATATTCATGTGATTTGTGAGAATAATGGCTCTTTGTGCCAAAAACGAAAAGGAGTCGAAAATCTTAAGTTTTATCAGGGTTGGGTTGTTTTTACCTCTTAGCGTCACTTTTTTGCACACAATGGGCTAAATGGCCAGGTCACAGGGACCCCGAAGGCTTCGGAGAAGGTTGGGGGAGGAGACCCACTGGAATAGTTGTTGGGAGACAGATGGTAGCCTCCCGTCAAGGCCATCCAGCGTGTTCTTTAACGTTGGTTTGTTTTACCTCTGAGCGGCACTTTTTTGCACACCATGGGCTAAATGGCCAGGTCACAGGGACCCTGAAAGCTCAGAGAAGGTTGGGGGAGGGGACCCACTGGAACAGCTGTTGGGAGACAGATGGTAGCCTCCCGTCAAGGCCATCCAGCGTGTTCTTTAACGTTGGGTTGTTTTACCTCTGAGCGGCACTTTTTTGGGCACCATGGGCTAAATGGCCAGGTCACATGGACCCCGAAGGCTCAGAGAAGGTTGGGGGAGGGGACCCACTGGAATAGTTGTTGGGAGACAGATGGTAGTCTCTCGTCAAGGACATCCAGCTTGTACTTTAACGTGCACAGGGTATGGCTCTCTCCCTCACAGGGGATCATGGCTTAACGTCCCATCCGACGGACGGCGCAATTTCTAAGCCCATCGATATCCCCTGCTGACCGTGGGCAGGGCGGGGACTTTTGCGGAGATAAGTATCGACACTGACCCAGCTGAGACTCGAATCTGAGAACTGTAGATTACGAGCCTGGCGCGCTACCGACTGAGCCCCCCCCCCCCGGCCCCCAAGTTTATCAGATATTGATGTGAAAGTTGTAACTTCCTTTGTGCATTTTAATTTTTTGATGGGTCGATCGTCCTCAGGGGCATAGTGTCAAATTGGGGGAAATTGAAGTTGGTGATGGGGCTGGGAGCTCAGTTGCTAGCGCGCCAGGTTCGTAATATGTAATTCTCAGGGTTCGAGTCCCACCTTGGCTAGCATTGAGATTTATCTCCACAAAATTCCCTGTCTTGCCATCGGTCAGTAAAAGATATTGCTGGGCTTGGAATGGCCGTCGTCCGTCGGATGAGACGTTAAGCCGTGGTCCGTGTGCGGGAGAGCCATACCCTGTGCATGTTAAAGAACACACTGGATGGCCTTGACGGGAGGCTACCATCTGTCCCCCTAACAGCGTTCCAGTGGATCCTCTCCCCCAACCTTCTCTGAGCTTTCGGGGTTGTTGTGACCTGGCCATTTAGCCCATTGTGTTCAAAAAGTGCCTCTCAGAGGTAAAACAACCTAACCCATATATATATATATGACCTATTCTAATTAAAATAAATTGGAGATAGATTTTAAGTAGTGTCTGTTTCTTAGTTCAACGATTCATAAAATTAAAAAAAAAAGACAGATTCTCTTAAACTTAAAAAAAAAAACCCTCAATCAGCTGCTTGCCACAGAGGTCTGACAGGAGCCTGTCAGTTTATATGGCCGTAGTAGAAGGTCTGTGAGGATGGCAGGACCTCAGTAGAAAAACAACACACATCCATGCCTGATCTGGGGCTCGAACCCAGGTCCCTTAGATCAGTAGCCAAGCGCGCTAACCACTCGGCCATGGGACGGCTAAAAATAAATAAATACCCCCTCAAGCAGCTGCTTGCCACAGAGGTCTGACAGGAGCCTGTCAGTTTATATGCCACAGTAGAAGGTCTGAGAGGATGGCAGGACCTCAGCAGAAAAACAACACACATCCATGCCTGATCTGGGGCTCGAACCCAGGTCCCTTAGATCAGTAGCCAAGCGCGTTAACCACTCGGCCATGGGACGGCTAAAAATAAATAAATACCCACTCAAGCAGCTGCTTGCCACAGAGGTCTGACAGGAGCCTGTCAGTTTATATGCCACAGTAGAAGGTCTGAGAGGATGACAGGACCTCAGCAGAAAACAACACGATTAAACTTTACTGTTTTCTAAATCCGGGGCCCCTAAAACATTCTTCGAACTTAAAAAGGAAAAAAAAAAAAACTAAAAATATATTTTGAAATATGTCTTTCTTTTAGTTCGGGAACTCCTGTAAAACGCTCCTATTAATAATAAAAAGTGAGATATGTTTAAACTCTGCCCGTTTCTTGGTTCAGGGACCCCTAAAACCCACTTCTAGCAGTAGCACTCGAAGTGGAATTTTTTCTCACGGTCCTAATAATTTTCTGCATACTCCGCGCCGAGAAAATGAAAACTTAATTACCATTTTTATTTTAACGACTCTCAAGAAGAAAAAAAAAACATCGGAAGAAGAAAAAAAAAACAGCAGTGCCTAAGCGTGCATTTAATCTGTGATGAGCGCGCGACATGGCGAAGTCCTCTTTCATACACCATCTCCTTTTCTCTGCACACGATACATCAGATTGATCGGACCACGAATCGGACAGCCTGCAATTTCCGAACTAACTTGATCCTTGTAACGAGTGAGCCTTAAACGAGTGAGCCTTAAATTATCGGAGATCTGTGGTTTGAGTGGCAATGTGTATCTCAGCATCGCGGGCTTTTGGGGAGTGGTACTCTCTGAGACTAGAGGGGGGAGGGGAGGAAAATGGGGAGGGTGAGGGAACGCGAACCGTTTACGAAAGCCCCGACTTCTTAGTTTCCATCCAAGGCGTTATTACTACTAATTAATAGTGTCCAGATGTAAGGCCCTGCCCTGTCATTTCAGATCAACATATCTCAACCGATGACGTGAATGAATGGCACGAGAGAGAGAAGATGAAAATGATGATGAGGATGATCATCATGCTCGGGAGCTCCCAGTGCCCCATCTCTCTGCCGATTGTTGGGGTTTCAAGACTGGTAATTAATTCTTCCCTTCTAGAGGAGAATTCGGTGATAATTGGCGAGTTTTGCCGAAGAATTGTTGTTTACCAAAATGCACTTTCTCTAGTGTTGTTATTATTTTTTTTCTGTCGCTGTTAGCTTCATCGGAGAACTATAGATTTTCTTTGATCTTCTCGGCAATTAATCAACAGGGTTCATCAACATTACAAGAGAAAGTAGTTCTGGTAAAAACACGTAAGCAAGCTCATGGAGGCAATTGGATACTAAGTATGTGACTTGTTTCGGGAGGTGGAATGTGGCGCATTGCAAAGCATTTAATTGAATGTTTGCTCTAAGTCGTTGTCGTTTAACCTTTGACCTATTCGTCCTCTATTGCGTGTGGTCAGAAGTAATAACAGCATTCGAAGTGACAGGTCATGCCTACCGTATTACGAAAGGGCTCAAGACATTTGTGGAAGAATTGCTCTCATTTTTTTCAGTCGATCAATCGATTTTTAGGAAGAAGCCAGTAGACGTATTTGGGCTTTAACGTAGATTTAAAGATTTAGGCATTTCATCAGAGTTATTTAATGACGTACCTTTAATCATAGTGGATTAAGATTTAGGCGTTTTTGATCGGTGTTGTATTATATGGACTATGCATTTATTCAGAGTCGGATCATATGATCTAGGCATTTGCTCAGAGTCGGATCATACGATCTAGGCATTTGCTCAGAGTCGGATCATACGATCTAGGCATTTCCTCAGAGTCGGCTCATATGATCTAGGCATTTGCACAGAGTCGGATCATATGATCTAGGCATTTGCTCAGAGTCGGATTATATGGTCTAGGAATTTTATCAGAGTCGATTTATATGGCATAGACATTTTTACCAGAGTCGATTTATATGGCATAGACATTTTACCAGAGTCGATTTATATGGCATACACATTTTACCAGAGTCGATTTATATGGCATAGACATTTTACCAGAGTCGATTTATATGGCATAGACATTTTACCAGAGTCGATCTATATGACATAGGCATTTGTTCAGAGTTGGATTATATGATCTAGGCATTTATGTAGAGACGGATTATGTGGCCTAGGCATTTTAGCAGAATTGAATTATATGGCCTAGGTATTTGTTCGGAGTCGAATTATGTGGCATAGACATTTTACCAGAGTCGACCTATATGACATAGGCATTTGTTCAGAGTTGGATTATATGATCTAGGCATTTGTGTAGAGACGGATTATGTGGCCTAGGCATTTTAGCAGAATTGAATTATATGGCCTAGGCATTTTAGCAGAATTGAATTATATGGCCTAGGCATTTTAGCAGAATTGAATTATATGGCCTAGGCATTTGTTCGGAGTCGAATTATGTGGCCTAGGCACACAGACGTATTATGTGGTCGAGGCATTTGTTCAGAGTCGTTGATGTGCCTAGGCATTTGCTCAGAGTCGGATTATATGCCCTAGGCATTTGCTCAGATTCGGATTATATGGTCTAGTCATCTGTTTAGAATCGGGTTAGGCATTTCCTCACAGTTGGATTATATGGTGTAAGCCAGTGCTTTGCCAACTTTCTAATGTGGAGGACTGGTAATATTTTTTTCCAGTGTGCCAGGGAGGGGTGTAGTGTTGATAACTTTGGGGGGGGGGGGGGATGTTAAACATTTGGAAGTGAAAATTTATATAATTTTATTGAAAATATTTTAAGCTTTATTGCAATATAATACATGCACATATATAGAGACACAATATGCTCTTTCAATGTAATTTCAAAATTTGTAAGAGTGCAATGGAATTTCAAAACAGTTGCAACTAATAATACTAAATCTTAATTTAAACATAAAGTAAAATAAATATCATGTACTGACAGGCATGTGAATATCAGAACTCATAACTGCCTGTAATATTGTACTAAAAAAACTGTTACTTTAGAAATAAAAGGAAAATAAAAGTAAAATTCGAAAGAAATAGGTAGTCAGTGTAACTAATAGCGCCGTTTCTTTATCCTTTAGAGTCATTAAAGTATTCTCATGTAACAATCTTAAAAAAACCATGAATTTTCAAAAAAGGTAAAAATACGGATTTTAATAATTATAGACTAACTTTTATACTCCCTATTTTTTCAAAAGTATGTGGCCGCAAAATCCCGTGGCCGAGTGGTTAGCGCCTTTGGCTACTGATCTAAGGGACCTGGGTTCGAGCCCCGGATAAGGCATGGATGTGTGTGTGTTGTTTTTCTGCCGAGGTCCTGCCATCCTCACAGACCTTCTACTAGGCATATAAACTGACAGGCTCCTGTCAGACCTCTGTGGCAAGTAGCTGCTTGAGGGGGTATTTATTTTTTTTTTATAATTGAAAAACTAGAGAAACGGAGCTAAATTGAATTTCTATCGAAATGCAATTTCTTATCAAGTAAACAGTTTGGATTAAGAGATAAAATGGTGTCAGAACATGATATGTTACAACTTATCGGCAACATCTATAACAGCGTAAATGAACACAGGGAAACTTTATAGCCTTATTTATTGACAAAAAAAGCTTTCGACACAATAAATCATGAAATTTTAATGCAGAAGTTAAGCAAAATAGGAATAAGGAGACTTGCATTCAGTTGGTTTAAAACGTATTTGCAAAACAGGCAACAACATGTGGCTATAAATAAAATGGAAAGTAATATGCTTATTTTGAATGGTGGTGTTCCACAAGGGTCTGTTCTTGGGCCAGTATTGTTTTTAATATATTGTTGCAATTTAAAATGGATGAGCACTGAGCGTGAGTGCAAGTAACAATTGGTCAATAAAAATTACAATAGAATGCAATTTATTACAAAAGTATGGATAAAATCATTTATACACAAACTAAATCAACCGGCACGAAACTCTATAACAGGCGTCGGCAACCTATGACCCGCGGGTCACCAAGTGACCCATTTGATAATTTCAAGTGACCTATTTGAGTTCCGCAAATAAAATATAATATATAAAAATAAATTATAAAACATAAACACTAAATAAACACTTTGAGAAAGTATAAATAATAAGATTAACGTTTTGGTTTGATTACAAAGTTGCAGAAATGAACATAGGCGGAATACAGCGACATTGTCCGAACGAATCTCATCTGTTTATTCTCGTTAAAGACGAAGTAGATGTAAACAAGAGTAGATGTGTGATCAGGGCTCCTATTGGTCGGCTGGGCTCTCTGACTGCGTGCCACCTGCAGCCGACCAATAGGAGCCCTGCCCACCTGCTGATCACGGATCTACTCTTGTCTACGTTTACTTCGTCTTTCACGTGAATAAACAGTAGTTCAGAAGCGCGAGAACAGTTACCTAAGCGAAATAATTATTATTTTTATTAATATGGAAAAACAAAAAGCAAAAAAGAGATTATTTCAAGATGTGTGGACTGAAAAGTATGGATGTATGGAAAATGGTGACAAATTGATATGTACTTTATGTACAGATATAATTACCGCCAGGACTTACAATATTGAGCGATACTTTTCTTCAAAACATAAAGATGTGAGTGAAATACCAAATGATGAAAAATATGAATACATTGCTAAACGTGTATTAAATTATGGTAAACAAGATCAGTTTTTGAAGAGATTTGTACCAGCCACAATTACGCTACATCTGCCAGCTTTATTGCAGCTCTTAGTATTGGTACCAACGGAAAACCGTTTACAGACGGCGAATTTCTGAAAAACGCATTCATAAATTGTTCCGAACACTTATTTAATGACTTCGCAAATAAAAAACAGATAATTGAGAGAATTAAAGAAATGCCATTGTCGGACAGAACAGTTCAGCGTCGCATTGAAGATATGGCAAAAACTATTGACGCACAGGTCAAAAATGATTTGTTATCTAGTGACGTAATTAGCGATGAAAGTTCCGATGTAAATAGTATGGCTAGGCTGCCAATTATTATTAGATTTGCATCAATAAATAGTTCGAACGTCAATGAAGAACTACGCGTTCTTGCTTCAATGAATGACACGACCAAAGGCATTGATATTTTCCGTCAAGTAGAAGAGTTTACAAATTTCAAAAATGGGAAAATATTGGATTTAAAAAGTAAATTATTTTCCATAACAACTGATGGTGCTCTAGCTATGAGAGAAAAAAATGTTGGATTTGAGAAACTAATGGAAAATGAACTTGGCAGCCCACTTTTATCGTTCCATTGTATCATACGTGAAGAAATTTTATTTGCAAAGGCATCTACGCAACAACTTAAGGATGTAATGGAAAAGGTTGTTAAGATCGTAAACATAATAGTAGCACGATCTGCATTAACACACGGGCGCTTCAAAGCTTTTTTGGAGGAAATTGAATCGAAATATGGGGATTTACTGTTACATGCTGAAGTACGATGGTTAAGTCGGGGGAAAGTTCTTAATAGATTTGGAGAGTGCTCTGATGATATACAAATATTTCTTTACGAAATCGGTGAAAATGATCTCGAGCTCAATGATAAACAATGGTTTTTAAGACTTTTGTTCTTAACAGACATAATGAACCATTATAATGATTTCAACGTACGACTCCAAGGAAATAACCACACAATTTTGAAAGTGTACGAGGAATGGAAGAGTTTTTGTTCGAAATTAATATTATTTAAAACTGACATAAAAACTAAAATATTTCTTTTCTTTCCCTTACTGAAAAGATAACATGAGAAAGAAAATATCGATGAAAGCAATCTAACTATGTTCGAAAGTTGTATTTTGAAGATTAAAAGTGAATTTGAAAGTAGATTTCAAAGTTTTAAGAAGCACGGCGAAATGTTTACATTTATAATAAAGCACGAGAAATATGGGAAAATGTTTTAGATTTGCAGTATTTTGAATATCTTAAAATTGACAATTTAAGTTTAGAAATGATTGATTTTAAAAGTTCAACGTTGGGGACGGAAAAATTCAAGACATTGCGGAAAGATTTAGAAAACACGGAAGATAATCAGCTTCTCATGATATCATCGTGTTGGGCATCACACGTTACTACGAAGTTTTCATCTTTGAAAAAAATTGGCTTTGCCATTTTTTCCGCGTTCGGTTCTACTTGTAAATGTGGAAAAATATTTTCACACATGAAATTTATTTTAGGTAAGAACAGGAGCGATTAACTACCGAAAATTTAGACGCTTGTATTCGTTGTAAGGTGACTAAGTATGAACCAGACTTGACTAAATTGACGTCACAAATTCAGCATCAGGGGAGCCATTGATAACGAAGAGAACGCTTATAAATAAAGTTCATAAATTATTAATGAGCTAAAACTTAACAATTATATTTGTTTTTATAATAATTAGAATTATAAATTTTTTATGTTTTGAGTTTAAAAGCATATTATAATAGTTTTCTCAATTAAATTTATCTTATTATTGACTAGCCGTCCCATGGCCGAGTGGTTAGCACGCTTGGCTACTGATCTAAGGGACCTGAGTTCGAGTCCCGGGTAAGACATGGACGTTTGTGTCGTTTTTTCTGCTGAGGTCCTGCCATCCTCTCAGATCTTCTACTTTGGCATATAAACTGACAGGCTCCTGTCAGACCTCTGTGGCAAGCAGCTGCTTGAGGGGGTATTTATTATTGACTAACGGACTGTTTTAAAATGAAAATACCCATTGACCCGAACTGTCTTCTTAATAGTCACATTTTGGTTGATTTTGATCCGTAGCCAAAAAAAGGTTGCCGACGTCTGCTCTATAATAACACAAAGATAAGCTTTCAGAAGAATCTATTAAATTCCTAAATAACTAAATAACTATACACAAAACTGCGACTAAGTGCACTGGTTTTTCAGAACTAAATCTTTTCATACATTGATCACCATGCACAAGACAATATTTTCCTTTTTTTTTATATACCAGCTTACCAATATAATCCCCACCAATAAAGTATTCAACCTCCAGCGCTCACACTAAATAAAAACTATCGTGCACAGACTCTTAATTATGTCTCCTTTTGGATCTCACAACTTCAACAACACACTTCCATCTTTCTTATATTTCGGATCGGTTCTGTATTCCAATTGGTTAAAATAAATCTCTTGCAGAAGTACACACGAGCGTTGGGTTGTTTTACCTCTGAGCGGCACTTTTTTGCACACCATGGGCTAAATGGTCAGGTCACATGGACCCCGAAAGCTCAGAGAAGGTTGGGGGAGGAGACCCACTGGAACAGCTGTTGGGAGACAGACGGTAGCGTTCCGTCAAGGCCATCCAGCGTGTTCTTTAACGTGCACACGGTATGGCTTTCCCGCACACGGAGCCACGGCTTTAACGTCCCATCCGACGGACGGCGGCCTTTCCAAGCCATCGGTGTCCCCTATTGACCGTGAGCAGGGCGGGGAGTTTTGCGGAGATAAATCTCAACGCTGACCCAGCTGGGACTCGAACCTGGGAACTACAGATTACGAGCCTGGCGCGCTACCGACTGAGCCACTCCCGCCCCACACGAGCGTTCATGTCACGTTTATCATAAACTCACTGCAGCACATTCAGCTGTCGTAACAACATATTGATGATTGTTTGCAATTTAAATTTATTCGGTAAAATCACAGCCTTATGCGAATGACACAGTAATAGTGTACAGTCGCTCAAAAAAGTATCCGAACACTATGGTTGATTACAGAATTAAGATAAAGTATCTGGCAACGATTTTTTTTAGAAATTAGTGATCTGACAAACTTCGTGTCACGAAGGTTGCCAGATCACTAATTTCTAAAAAAAATCGCTGCCAGATATTTTTTCTGAATTCTGTAATCAACCATAGTGTTCGGATACTTTTTTGAACGACTGTACTCGACTGAAACTAATAATGAGTTATTGTTAAAGATTAACAATGACTTAAGAAGCATAAGAGACTGGTGGAGCAACAATAAACGGAAATAAAGGTGATAAATTTTATCGATTTCGGATTAAAGAAGTTAAGAGATTGTCATAAAATACCATAATTGTGGTTGTAATTTGATAAATAGATGTGTCTGTAAAACTAATTGAACAGGTCGAATGTGTTGAATATGTAGGCATTTATGTTGAACGAAACCTAAAATGAAAGAAACATGTAGATATAATGTATAAAGAAAATAAGATTTATTTTGTATAAGTTATATTACCTTAAGCCAGGGGTGGGCAATTGTTTTCGTATCTACACTGCGCATGCGTATTGACGTGGCCGTCCTAGTGGAAAATACGAGACGAATCTTCGGTCGCGCACGGGAAGGAAATCTCGGTTCAAGGCGGATTTTTCTGACTGTCTTGGCGGGCCACAAAAAACTCTTAGCGGGCCCACCCCTGCCTTACCTGCCTTAAGCCATCCGTGGCCGAGTGGTTAGCACGCTAGACTACTAATGTAAGTGGACCTGGGTTCGAGCCCCGGGTAAGGAATGGGTGTTTTTTTGCTGAGGTCCTTCTAACCTCTCAGGCCTACTACTATGGCATATAAACTGTCAGACCTCTGTGGCAAGCAGCTGCTTGAGTTTTATTTCCCCATATAATCTTAAATCATGTTCTCATAACAAGTTAAAACTCAAGCAGCTGCTTGCCACAGAGGTCTGACAGTTTATATGCCATAATAGTAGGCCTGAGAGGTTGGCAGGACCTCAGCAGAAAAACACCCATTCCTTACCCGGGGCTCGAACCCAGGTCCACTTACATTAGTAGTCTAGCGTGCTAACCACTCGGCCACGGATGGCTTAAGGCAGGTAAGGCAGGGGTGGGCCCGCTAAGAGTTTTTTGTGGCCCGCCAAGACAGTCAGAAAAATCCGCCTTGAACTGAGATTTCCTACCCGTGCGCGACCGAAGATTCGTCTCGTATTTTCCACTAAGACGGCCACGTCAATACGCATGCGCAGTGTAGATACGAAAAAAATTGCCCACCCCTGGCTTAAGGTAATATAACTTATACAAACCACAAAGCTAGTCAAAGTGAGATCGCGGTGAAATTAGCCTCCAATAAGAGTCCACACCCACAAAGTCAAGTCAAAGTGAGATCGTGGTGAAATTAGCCTCCAATAACAGTCCACACCCACAAACTCAAGTCAAAGTGAGATCATGGTGAAATTAGCCTCCAATAAGAGTCCACACCCACAAAGTCAAGTCAAAGTGAGATCGTGGTGAAATTAGCCTCCAATAACAGTCCACACCCACAAACTCAAGTCAAAGTGAGATCGTGGTGAAATTAGCCTCCAATAAGAGTCTACACCCACAAAGTCAAGTCAGAGTAAGATCGTGGTGAAATTAGCCTCCAATAAGAGTCCACACCCACAAAGTCAAGTCAGAGTAAGATCGTGGTGAAATTAGCCTCCAATAACAGTCCACACCCACAAACTCAAGTCAAAGTGAGATCATGGTGAAATTAGCCTCCAATAAGAGTCCACACCCACAAAGTCAAGTCAAAGTGAGATCGTGGTGAAATTAGCCTCCAATAACAGTCCACACCCACAAACTCAAGTCAAAGTGAGATCGTGGTGAAATTAGCCTCCAATAACAGTCCACACCCACAAACTCAAGTCAAAGTGAGATCGTGGTGAAATTAGCCTCCAATAAGAGTCTACACCCACAAAGTCAAGTCAGAGTAAGATCGTGGTGAAATTAGCCTCCAATAAGAGTCCACACCCACAAAGTCAAGTCAGAGTAAGATCGTGGTGAAATTAGCCTCCAATAAGAGTCCACACCCACAAAGTCAAGTCAAAGTGAGATCGTGGTGAAATTAGCCTCCAATAACAGTCCACACCCACAAACTCAAGTGAAATTGAGATCGTGGTCAAATTAGCCTCCAATAAGAGTCTACACCCACAAAGTCAAGTCAGAGTAAGATCGTGGTGAAATTAGCCTCCAATAAGAGTCTACACCCACAAAGTCAAGTCGGAGTAAGATCGTGGTGAAATTAGCCTCCAATAAGAGTCCACACCCACAAACTCAAGTCAAAGTGAGATCGTGGTGAAATTAGCCTCCAATAAGAGTCCACACCCACAAACTCAAGTCAAAGTGAGATCGTGGTGAAATTAGCCTCCTATAAGAGTCCACACCCACAAACTCAAGTCAAAGTGAGATCGTGGTGAAATTAGCCTCCAATAACAGTCCACACCCACAAAGTCAAGTCAAAGTGAGATCGTGGTGAAATTTGCCTCCAATAAGAGTCCACACCCACAAACTCAAGTCAAAGTGAGATCGTAGTGAAATTAGCCTCCAATAAGAATCCACACCCGGAAACTCAAGTCAAAGTGAGATCGTGGTGATATTAGCCTCCAATAAGAGTTCACACCTTTATAAAGCAAAAAAAAAATGCATTCACAAAATTACAGAGTAAAACACTCATTGCAGCCAAGATATACAGGAAAAAAAATTACGCAAAAAAAAAATAAACAGGAAACCAAATAAAAATAGATCCACAAACACCAGATCAAACAAAAACGCATTAAAAAATAGATCCACAAACACCAGATACGCAAAAACGCATTCACTATCAAGAACAATGAACGTACATTGTTATTGATAGGGACGTACTCAGTGGGTGAATTATACTCCCCCCCCCCCCCGAAAATCTTGTCTTATACTAAATCTCAAACTTCTCTACCTGCTTTGAAATCCAAAACACTTTTTATGTCCATCAATAAAGGAAAAAAAAACTATAAAATCTCATTCTATATAGAATATCATTTTAACCATTCAGCGGAAAATTTTAGTAACTGGGAAACCCTACTCAAGTCTTATCCTTAGAACCCTCCGAAAATAAATCTTGGGTACCTGCCTGGGTCTTAGTTTACAAATCTCTACCCTATACAATTCTTTAATCTGCCCCCCGCCCCCCTCAGTGAATTGCCGACAGTCCATAACACACCAACCGAGTCTGAAATCTGGATTTACCGCCAATCTCCACCAAGCTCTCCATCTTCTTCATTTAATATTCATTCCAACGCACCGCTAATAACTTCCTCGTCTTCATAATGCAGAAGATGAAGAGCACTTGCTCTTCCTCTCCCAATCTCCACCAAGCTCTCCATCTTCTTCATTTAATATTCATTCCAACGCACCGCTAATAACTTCCTCGTCTTCATAATGCAGAAGATGAAGAGCACTTGCTCTTCCTCTCCCAATCTCCACCAAGCTCTCCATCTTCTTCATTTAATATTCATTCCAACGCACCGCTAATAACTTCCTCGTCTTCATAATGCAGAAGATGAAGAGCACTTGCTCTTCCTCTCCCAATCTCCACCAAGCTCTCCATCTTCTTCATTTAATATTCATTCCAACGCACCGCTAATAACTTCCTCGTCTTCATAATGCAGAAGATGAAGAGCACTTGCTCTTCCTCTCCCAATCCCCACCAAACTCTCCATCTTCTTCATTTAATATTCATTCCAACGCACCGCTAATAACTTCCTCGTCTTCATAATGCAGAAGATGAAGAGCACTTGCTCTTCCTCTCCCAATCCCCATCCCCCCCTTCCATTTAGGTGACATTTACAACTTGCCAAAGCCGATCCAACAATAGCATGCAGTCACTGCACTCTACAGGCACGATATGCGAACCGTTATGCCTGCAAGAATCCCGTTCCCATCTACCACTCTCCCCATCGTTGCAGTCGTACCCTCTTCTCCCCATCCTCCTCCCCCCCCACTCTCGTCTGTGAGAGGGAGGACCCCACCGGAGCACGTGCACTTGCCAGCTGTTCGCCCATGCCAAGTAACCGGCATTGGAAATGGAAAAAGCCACAATACCTGCCACCGCAAAAAACATGTCACGGTTAGGTGCCGGAATGAAAGAGGTATTTAGTACTTAGTCACCAGGTTGATACACGTGGTGATCGGTGTATCATTACAAAAGTCTGTTCCTGATGGATTGGGCACGATTCGCTCTGGAGGGAGATTTGTGTGGGGGTGGGATAAAGGTCGAGTTGAAGCATTCTAGAAATCTCAGGCAGATTATCAGATCACATTCTTGAACAGAATTCATGTTCTGTAAGATGTCAACAAAACGGAAACGAAGTTGTTGGGTTGGGTTGTTTTACCCCTGAGCGGGACTTTTGTGCACAAAATTGGCTAATTGGCCAGGTCAGAAGGATCCCTAGGGCTCAGAAAAGAGTGGTCACAAAATGGGCTAATTGGCCAGGTCACAAGGATCTCTAGGACTCAGAGAAGATTGGTCACAAAATAGGTTAATTGGCCAGGTCACAAGGACCTCTAGGGCTCAGAGAAGATTGGTCACAAAATGGGATAATTGGTCAGGTCACAAGGACCTCTAGGGCTCAGAGAAGATTGGTCACAAAATAGGTTAATTGGCCAGGTCACAAGGACCTCTAGGGCTCAGAGAAGATTGGTCACAAAATAGGTTAATTGGCCAGGTCACAAGGACCTCTAGGGCTCAGAGAAGATTGGTCACAAAATGGGATAATTGGTCAGGTCACAAGGACCTCTAGGGCTCAGAGAAGATTGGTCACAAAATAGGTTAATTGGCCAGGTTACAAGGATCTCTAGGACTCAGAGAAGATTGGTCACAAAATGGGCTAATTGGCCAGGTCACAAGGATCTCTAGGACTCAGAGAAGATTGGTCACAAAATAAGTTAATTGGCCAGGTCACAAGGACCTCTAGGGCTCAGAGAAGATTGGTCACACAATGGGCTAATTGGTCAGGTCACAGGGATCTCTAGGACTCAGAGAAGATTGGTCACAAAATAGGTTAATTGGCCAGGTCACAAGGATCTCTAGGGCTCAGAGAAGATTGGTCACAAAATGGGCTAATTGGCCAGGTCACAAGGACCTCTAGGGCTCAGAGAAGATTGGTCACAAAATGGGCTAATTGGCCAGGTCACAAGGATCTCTAGGGCTCAGAGAAGATTGGTCACAAAATAGGCTAATGGGCCAGGTCACAAGGACCTCTAGGGCTCAGAGAAGATTGGTCACAAGGATCTTAGGGCTCAGAGAAGATTGGTCACAAAATGGGCAAATTGGCCAGGTCACAAGACTCTCCTTACTCCCCCACTCCCCTTATTCCTCCCTGACTCTCCTTCCACTCCCACTCTCCTTACTCTCCCACTCTCCTCACCCCCTCTCTAACTCTCCTTACGCTCCCACTCTCTTTATTCCTCCCTGACTCTCCTTACTCTCCCACTCTCCTCACCCCCTCCCTAACTCTCCTTACTCTCCCACTCTCCTCACCCCCTCCCTAACTCTCCTTACTCTCCCACTCTCTTTATTCCTCCCTGACTCTCCTTATTTCTCCCTAACTCTCCTTACACTCCTACTCCCCTTATTCCTCCCTGACTCTCCTTACACTCCCACTCTCCTTACTCCTCCCTGACTCTCCTTACTCTCCCACTCTCCTCACCCCCCTCCCTAACTCTCCTTACTCTCTCACTCTCCTCACCCCCTCCCTAACTCTCCTTACTCTCTCACTCTCCTTATTCCTCCCTGACTCTCCTTATTCCTCCCTAACTCTCCTTACTCTCCCACTCTCCTTATTCCTCCCTGAATCTCCTAACCCTCCCACCCTCCTCACCTCCCTGACTCCAACCGCAAGCGATACTCATGTCATTCTGATCAGTGATTGGGGCAAGGTCGTGACGAGGCCTGTGAACTCTAGTCAATGAGACTACTAACCACTAGCCTATGAAAAAAAAAAAAACTTAGACCTAAACGTGGAGGTGAGTTGCACGTGGAATGTTGAAAATGTAGCCTGGTATCCGTTTACGAATCGCGTCATAACAGGAAACGAACATTCTTCAAATCGGAAGTACATTCGGCAAAAAGAAATTATTGTTTTCGATTATAATCTATCGGAAATGGATTCACATCCGGGTCTAGAGGAAGAGATAAAGGTGAGCTTGTTTTACCTCTGAGCAGCACTTTTTTTGCACACAATGAGCTAAATGGCCAGGTCACAAGGACCCCGAAGGCTCAGAGAAGGTTGGGGGAGGGGACCCACTGGAACAGCTGTTGGGAGACAGATGGTAGCCTCTCGTCAAGACCATCCAGCGTGTTCTTTAATGTTGGGTTGTTTTACCTCTGAGCGGCACTTTTTTGCACACCATGGGCTAAATGGCCAGGTCACATGGACCCCGAAGTCTCAGAGAAGGTTGGGGGAGGGGACCCACTGGAACAGCTGTTGGGAGACAGATGGTAGCCTCCCGTCAAGGCCATCCAGTGTGTTCTTTAACGTTGGGTTGTTTTACTACTGAGCGGCACTTTTCTGCACACCATGGGCTAAATGGACAGGTCACATGGACCCCGAAGGCTCAGAGAAGGTTGGGGAGGAGACCACTGGAACAGCTGTTGGAAGACAGATGGTAGCCTCCCGTCAAGGCCATCCAGCGTGTTCTTTAACGTGCACAGGGTATGTCTCTCGCGCACACGGGGCCACGGCTTAACGTCCCATCCGACGGACGGCGGCCTTTCCAAACCCATCGGTGTCCCCTACTGACCGTGGGCAGGGCGGGGAATTTTGCGGAGATAAATCTCAACGCTGACCCAACTGGGACTCGAATCTGGGAACTGCAGATCACAAGCCTGGCTCGCTACCGACTGAACCATCCCGGGCTGTGACTGTCAAATGCAAGTGATCATGACAAGGATAGATCTGTAAATTATAAGTACAGCAGTTACGGTTCCCACGTTCTATCTCTTTGGGGAAGAAGGTGATAGTGGTAGTAGGGGAGGAAGGTGATGATGATGGGCTGCTGGATGATCCCATCCATTTTGATATCGATTTCGGATATTGAAAGAAAGCTCTGACGACAGATGATGCAACAAAAGGCTCAGTGGGTGGGAAACACGGTCTCCACGATGACCGGTGATTTGTCAGAATCCCACAGGCTATGTTGGCAGGTGTGAGAGATGAGGATGACCGTTGACTGTGGGAGGAGAACATGTGGTAATCACGTGGTCTACGCCAAGCTTGACATTATGCGTGTAATTACTCCGTTTGTCCTTAAGACATGTAAAATAGTAACGCCAGCCATTGTATTCCTCAAATTTATTACACTTTAAAGTAGCTATTCCCAAATTTATAATATTTTACAGCAGCTATTCATAAATTTATCACATTCTAGAGTAACCAATCCCAATTTATAACAGTTTAGGGCAGTTTTTTTCAAATTTATTACACTTTAAAGTAGCTATTCCCAAATTTATAAGATGTTAGAGCAGCAATTCGATAAAATACGGACCGGGGGTGGCTCAGTCGGTAGCGCACCAGACCCATATTTTGTAGTTCCCAGGTTCGAATCCCAGCTGGATCAGCGCTGGGGTTTATCTCCACAAAATTCTCCGCCCTGCCCACGGTCAGTAGGGGACACCGATGGGCTTGGAAAGGCCGCCGTCCGTCGGATTAGACGTTAAGCCGTGACCCCGTGTGCGGGAGAGCCATACCCTGTGCACGTTAAAGAACACGCTGGATGGCCTTGACGGGAGGCTACCATCTGTCTCCTAACAGCTGTTCCAGTGGGTCCCCTCCCCCAACCTTCCCTGAGCCTTCGGGGTCAATGTGACCTGGTCATTTAGCCCATGGTGTGCAATTAAAGTGCCGCTCAGAGGTAAAACAACCCAACGTTAAAGAGCACTTTGGATGGCCTTGACGGGAGGCTACCATCTGTCTCCCAACAGCTGTTCCAGTGGGTCCCCTCCCCCAGCCTTCTCTGAGCCTTCGGGGTCCATGTGACCTGGCCCTTTAGCCCATGATGTGCAGAAAAGTGCCGCTCAGAGGTAAAACAACCCAACGTTAAAGAACACGCTGGATGGTCTTAACGGGAGGCTACCATCTGTCTCCCAACAGCCATTCCAGTGGGTCTTCTCACCCAACCTTCTCTGAGCCTTCGGGGTCTTTGTGACCTGGCCATTTAGCCCATGATGTGGAAGAAAGTGCCGCTCAGAGGTAAAACAACCCAACGTTAAAGAACACGCTGGATGGTCTTGACGGGAGGCAACCATCTGTCTCCCAACAGCCATTCCAGTGGGTCCCCTCACCCAACCTTCTCTGAGCCTTCGGGGTCTTTGTGGCCATTTAGCCCATGATGTGGAAAAAAGTGCCGCTGAGAGGTAAAACAATCCAACGTTAAAGAACACGCTGGATGGCCTTCACGGGAGGCTACCATCTGTCTCCCAACAGCTGTTCCAGTGGGTCTCCTCACTCAACCTTCTCTGAGCCTTCGGGGTCTTTGTGACCTGGCCATTTAGCCCATGATGTGCAAAAAAATGCCGCTCAGAGGTAAAACAACCAACCAACCAAATCTTAAGACCCTCATTAAAACTACCCAGACCTTAAATTACTAACAAATAAACGCCCAAAACTTGCACCCGTGATTGCCTTTCATGGGAAAGCTTTTAAAAATTCATATATTCTAGTTTAGGCAAATCAGTGTTCCACATGAAAGTGAATCGTAGATGTATTACCCTCCATTAATACTTCCCCTCTTAGAAGGGAGAACGATTCATGAGTCAAGACAGCAGTTCGTCTAGGTGGGGGGGGGGGGAGTGGGGAAGAGGAGAAGGAATGAATTGGTCACAGGAAGTGGGGGATCACCATGGCAACGGGTGCGTGTATAAAACACGAATGAAGATATTACACAGGAAGTTCAAATTAAGAGGCCCTAGATCAGATACAGGTGGTAATTGGAGCTTTGGGTTCCCTTAACTTACCTCAATACCTAGTGGCCCGTACCCTGGGGGTGCAGACAGTTGAGGGGTCAGAAAAGGGGACATGGCCCCTACTTAAGGTTCATTTTTGCATAAGGAGTTGGTCTTCTCAATGAATGTGTGGTGTAGAGAGTTTAGGATGTTTTATTGCTAAGTGGAAGGTGAAATGATTTTTGTAGTGTGTGTTTATGAATGAAAAATTGTTTTTATGAAGTGCTTTAGTTTTCAGTTAGTCATGCAAAACAACGGTTTCTGATTCTGCAGTCTTTTTTTCTGGATGTTTCTTTATAGTGGGTTGGGTTGTTTTACCTCTGAACGGCACTTTTTTGCACACCATGGGTTAAATGGCCAGGTCACATGGACTCCGAAGGCTCAGAGAAGGTTGGGGGAGGGGACCCACTGGAACAGCTGTTGGGAGACAGATGGTAGCCTCCCGTCAAGGCCATCCAGCGTGTCTTTAACGTGCACAGGGTATGACTTGACGGGAGGCTACCATCTGTCTCCCAACAGCTGTTCCAGTGGGTCCACTCCCCCAACCTTCTCTGAGCCTTCGGGGTAAATGTGACCTGGGTATGTCTCTCCCAGGTCACAACACATATTGCTCTTTATATACACATATTGCTCATATTGATTGGTTGCTCAAGAATGTAATAAATACCCAGACATACCCTGTGCATATTTACCACAGGTGTGTAAATATGCACAGGGTATGTCTCTCCCGCACACGGGGCCACGGCTTAACGTCCCATCCGACGGACGGTGGCCTTTCCAAGCCCATCGGTGTCCGTGGCGGGCGGGAAATTTTGCGGAGATAAATCTCAACGCTGACCCAGCTGGGACTCGAACCTGGGAACTACAGATTACGAGCGTGGAGCGCTACCGTCTGAGCCACCCCCGCCCCCTTTATAGTTGTGTTTATAAATAAAAATTATTTATATGAAATGCTGAGCGTTTAGTGACCACGTGTGAAAATGGATTCTGATTATGCTGAATTTTTGGGCAATTCTTTTTTTTCTTCTGTCGTATGTCTTTATAAATGAAAAAGGGTTTATATAATATGCTTAGCTTTCATTAACCGGTGAAATTAATGGTTTGCTGTTCCTGAGGAATTTTTAGGCATTTCTCTTTTCTGTTTATGGCTTTTGTAAATAAAAATGTTTTCTGATTCTGTTGATTTTTGGGGCGGCGGTGGCTCAGTCGGTAGCGCGCCATGCTCGTAATCTGCAGTTCCCAGGTTCGAGTCCCAGCTGGGTCAGCGTTGAGATTTAAATAAAATAAATAAATATCCCCTCAAGCAGCTGCTTGCCAAAGAGGTCTGACAGGAGCCTGTCAGTTTATATGCCAGAGTAGAAGGTCTGAGAGGATGGCAGGACCTCAGTAGAAAAGCGTTGAGATTTATCTCCGCAAAATTCCCCGCCCTGCCCACGGTCAGTAGGGGACACCGATGGGCTTGGAAAGACCGCCGTCCGTCGGATGGGACGTTAAGCCGTGGCCCCGTGTGCAGGAGAGCCATAACCTGTGCATGTTAAAGAACACTCTGGATGGCCTTGACGGGAGGCTACCATCTGTCTCCCAACAGCTGTTCCAGTGGATCCCCTCCCCCAACCTTCTCTGAGCCTTCGGAGTCCATGTGACTTGGCCATTTAGCCCATGGTGTGCAAAAAAGTGCCGCTCAGAGGTAAAACAACCCAACGTTAAAGAACACACTGAATGGCCTTGACGGGAGGCTACCATCTGTCTCCCAACAGCTGTTCCAGTGGGTCTCCTCCCCCAACTTTCTGTGAGCCTTCGGGGTCCATGTGACCTGACCATTTAGCCCATGGTATGCAAAAAAAGTGCCGCTCAGAGGTAAAACAACCCAACGTTAAAGAACACACTGAATGGCCTTGACGGGAGGCTACCATCTGTCTCCCAACAGCTGTTCCAGTGGGTTCCCTCCCCCAACCTTCTCTGAGCCTTCGGGATCCATGTGACCTGGCCATTTAGCCCATGGTGTGCAAAAAAGTGCCGCTCAGAGGTAAAACAACCCAACCTGTTGATTTTTAGGCATTTATTTTTTTTCTGTCGTGTCATTAGAAATGAAGAAAGACATTTATAAAACGTTTAGTTTTTATAAATTGTTAAAATTTTACCAATGTTTTACCACTCTGAACAATGGTTTCGATTCTGTTGAGTTTTAAGGCATTTCCTTTTTTCTGTAGTATGTCTTTATAAATGAAAAAAATATTTCTCTCAGATGCTTAGCGTTCGGTAACCACAGGAATTAACGGTTTCTGTTCCTGATTAATTTTCAGGCACTTTCCTTTCCTGTCTTTTTTTTTTTGTAAATGAAAAATGATTTCTATAAAATGCTAAGATTTTAGTGATCACGTGAAACAGTGGCTTTTGTTTCTGCTGACGTTTTTAAACGTAACCTTTACTGTCGTATGTCTTTATAAATGAAAAAGGATTTCTATAATTTTTTTTTCCTTTTCAGTGACCACGAGAAACAATGATTTCTGTTTTTTCTTACTTTTTAGGCACTTCCTTTTTTTATTGCATGTCTTTATAAATGAAAAAAGCCGTCCCGTGGTCGAGTGGTTAGCGCGCTTGGCTACTGATCTACGGAACCTGGGTTCGAGCCCCGGGTAAGGCATAGATGTATGTGTCGTTTTTCTGCTGAGGTCCTGCCATCCTCTCAGATCTTCTACTGTGGCATATAAACTGACAGGCTCCTGTCAGACCTCTGTGGCAAGCAGCTGCTTGAGGGGGTATTTATTTTATTTTTTTATATATTATATATAAATGAAAAAACTTATCGAATAGGCCTTCACTCGGTGGGATGAGGGTTGATTCCATCAATATCTCGCTAGGCTATGGACAGAATTAATCTGCAATGGGACTCGGACCTGCAGTCACCGAGTTCGACTCCCATCTGGTCCAGCATTGAGATTTATCTCCCCTAAACCCCCATCCTACCCTCCATCAGAAAGTCGACCCCGATAAGCTTAGAAAGGTCTCCTTTCTTCGGATGAGTCTTCATGCCACGGCGCGTGTACAGGAAAACAATACTTTGTTCATGTTAAAGAACACGCTGAATCCCCGTGAAGAGAGACTTCGATCTGACTCCTAACAGCTGTCCAGTGGGTTTCTTTCCCCAACCTACTCTGAGCCCTTGGAATCCTTCTGACCTTGCCATGGTCCATTTCCTGCTACTCAGAGACTTCTTTCCACAATATTGCCACTCAGAGATTTTATTCCACAACTCAGAGACTTCATTCCTTAATATTGCTACTCAGAGACTTCATTCCACAATATTGCTACTCTGAGTCTTCATTCCACAATATTGCAACTCAGAGTCTTCATTCCACAATATTGCTACTCAGAGACTTCATTCCACAATATTGCTACTCAGAGTCTTCATTCCACAATATTGCTACTCAGAGACTTCATTCCACAATATTGCTAATCAGAGACTTCATTCCACAATATTGCTACTCAGAGACTTCATTCCACAATATCGCTATTCAGAGACTTCATTCCACAATATTGCTCCACAATAGAGACTTCATTCCACAATATCGCTACTCAGAGACTTCATTCCACAATATCGCTACTCAGAGACTTCATTCCACAATATTATTACTCATAGACTTTATTCCACAATATCGCTACTAAGAAAATTCATTCCACAATATTGCTACTCAGAGACTTCATTCCACAATATTGCTACTCATATTCATTCCACAATATTGCTACTCATATTCATTCCACAATATTGCTACTCAGAGACTTCATTCCACAATATTGCTACTCATATTCATTCCACAATATTGCTACTCAGAGACTTCATTCCACAATATTGCTACTCATAGACTTCATTCCACAATATTGCTACTCAGAGACTTCATTCCACAATATTGCTACTAAGAAACTTCATTCTACAATATCGCTATTCAGAGACTTCATTCCACAATATCGCTACTCAGAGACTTCATTCCACAATATCGCTACTCAGAGACTTCAGTCCACAATATCGCTACTAAGAAACTTCATTCCACAATATTGCTACTCAGATACTTCATTCCACAATATTGCTACTCATAGACTTCATTCCACAATATTGTTACTCAGAGACTTCATTCCACAATATCGCTACTCATAGACTTCATTCCACAATATTGCTATTCAGAGACTTCATTCCACAATATCGCTATTCAGAGACTTCATTCCACAATATCGCTACTCAGAGACTTCATTCCACAATATTGCTACTCATAGACTTCATTCCACGGTTTGCTACTCAGACTTCATTTCACAATATTGCTACTCAGAGACTTCAATCCACAATATTGCTACTCAGAGACTTCAATCCACAATATTGCTACTCAGAGTCTTCGTTCCACAATTTTGCCTTTTCTACAAAAAGAAATTTCTACAAGTTGAGGAAAATGTACACGTTGTTTTTTCTATGTTGAAAATAATTCCTGATATTGCTCAGAGTCTTCGTTCCACAATATTGCTACTCAGAGACTTCATTTTATAATATTGCTACTAAGAGACTTCATTCCACAATATTGCTACTCAGAGACTTCGTTCCACAATATTGCTACTCAGAGACTTCATTCCATAATATTGCTACTCAGAATCTTCATTCCACAATATTACTACTCAGAGACTCCATTCCACAATATTGTTACTCAGAACTAAAACAAGAAATACAAAACCTGAAACTACAAACCAAACTTTAAAACTAACGATCCGCTGAGGTTCCTTGTTTCCTCTCCATTCACCCTATTGTGTGTAAAAATGTCACGCTCAGATGAGAAGCAATTCATTATGAATACAAATCTTCTAAAACATACACCTATTTTATTAAACAATTCAAAACTAACGCCGTTTTTAACTTTTAATTTGCCTCCGAAGTCAGTCCTTATGACTGGCATTAATCTGGCTGAACATTCGCACTTGATTTATCTTTAAACACCGAACAAATAGGGGCGGGGGTGGCTCAGTCGGTAGCACGCCAGGTTCGTAATCTGGAGTTCCCAGGTTCGAGTCCCAGCTGGGTCAGCGTTGAGATTTATCTCCGCAATAATTCCCCGCCCTGCCCACGGTCAGTAGGGGACACCGATGGACTTGGAAAGGCCGCCGTCCTTCGGATGGGACGTTAAGCCGTGGCCCCGTGTGTGGGAGAGCCATACCCTGTGCACGTTAAAGAACACGCTGGATGGCCTTGACGGGAGGCTACCATCTGTATCCCAACAGCCGTTCTGTGTCTCCTCACCCAACCTTCTCTGAGCCTTCGGGGTCTTTGTGACCTGGCCATTTAGCCCATGATGTGCAAAAAAAAAGTGTCGCTCAGATGTAAAACAACCCAACGTTAAAGAACACGCTGGATGGCCTTGACGAGAGGCTACCATCTGTCTCCCAACAGCTGTTCCAGTGGGTCCCCTCCCCCAACCTTCTCTGAGCCTTCGGGGTCCATGTGACCTGGCCATTTAGCCCACGGTGTGCAAAAAAGTGCCGCTCAGAGGTAAAACAACCAACCGAACAAATATTGTTAAAGTTCGAGATTTAGACAAATTCCGTTGAGGTCTTTAATTTTCAATTAAACACCATTCCCGATTAAAAAATTATATCAAAATTTATAAAGTTTTAAAATCAGCTTTCTAGTGACATTACGTGAGATTTGAAACACACTTTTCAGACATCAGACATTCCTTTTCGAACCTGATTTAAGTAAAAAAAAAATCAGCAGTTTTTTGAAGGGGAAGTTCGACATTCTTCGCCAGGGAAAGTCTCAATCATTTTATGGCTTTCACTGGGGAACTCTGTGACATGAAATTCCCATCGGAAATACCTTGGCACTATATTTTTTGCAGCCTTCTTGTTTCAAAACCACGACTCAGTAAAAACTGATCGGGATAAACCACACACACACATAAAATCCTACTCGCCAGCTTCAAAATGATGGGAGGTCTGGATGGAGGATGGCGTTGAGGTCTGAAGAAAAGCATAGTGATAAAAATGAGTAGGGGGGAAGGGTTGTTTAGTGTGAAACAAAAAAACTAAAGAGGCACCGAGATGCAAACGTGCCAAGTTTTCATCTGTCGCTGCCTCTGTTTGGCCTTCTCATTCGTCGCCTAGACGATGCAGCAACAGGAAGTACGCATAATGAACTTCCGGTTTCTCGTCTTGAGAATGCATCGGCAACAGACGGTGAGCCCGCAAGAGCAAAAGGAGACTGGAAGTTCCCATGGAAACTTGTCCGATCATCGGAGTCGATGGATACGAGATAAAGGTTATTACTCTACTAGCTCTGTGTCGGAAATTATTGCTCATATTTAAAGATATCCGCCTTTTTTTTAAAGAAATTATGTAAGTTGAGTAATCCTATGGTGATCTTTATGTTACCGGTTGGAAAGAATTGCTCATATTAAAACAGATTATTTTTTCTATAAAAAATAAATTATGTAAGTTGAGGAATCCCATGATGATGATTTTGGTGTGTTGAAGAGGATTAGTCACATTAAAACAGATCTCTTTTTCTACAAAGAGTAAATTGTACTAGTTGATTTTGCTAGGTTGAAAAGAATTACTCATTTCAAAACAGACCCATTTTTCTACAAAAAATAAATTGTACAAGTTGAAGAAAATGTACACGTTGTTTCTATGTTGAAAAGAATTTCTCATATTAAAACAGACCCCTTTTCTACAAAAAATAAATAATACAAGTTGAGGAAATTGTACACGTTATTATTGCTATGTTGAAAATAATTACTCATATTAAAACAGATCCCCTTTGTACAAAAAAATAAATTGTACAAGTTGAGAAAAATGTACACGTTGTTGTTTCTATGTTAAAAAGAATTCCTCATATTAAAATACAGCCCTTTTTCTACAAAGAATAAATTGTAGAAGTTAAGAATCCCATGATGATGCCTTGGCTACTGTTTCTCTTAAAGAAAAAAGGCGTTATAAGTTAGGCAAATTTAAAAAACCGTTTCTGCGACTTTTAGGAGAATAATGCGTTTCATAGCACCATAAATTTTTATTCTTTTTCCTTAAGTATGAAAATTCAAACTTAAAATTTAAAATAAAAGAATAAAAACAGAAATGTTTGCAAAAACCCAGTTCTATAAATGTTAAAAAATACGCTGAAACAATGGAAGTTTAAAAATGGAATTTTTGGTGTCAAATAAAAAATCAGGACGAAACCAAAAATAATAACTTGCATATTTTGGTAAATGAGGTAAAAAAAAAATTAATTGAAAACAGTGGGGTTGTTTTACCTCTGAGCGGCACTTTTTTGCACACCATGGGCTAAATAGCCAGGTCGGAAGGACCCCGAAGGCTCAGAGAAGGTTGAGGGAGGGGACCCACTGGAACAACTGTTGGGAGACAGATGAATTCTATAAATGTTAGAAAAATACGCTAAAACAATGGAAGTTTAAAAATGGAATTTTTGGTGTCAAATAAAAAATCAGGACGAAACCAAAAATAATAACTTGCATATTTTGGTAAATGAGGTAAAAAAAAATTAATTGAAAACAGTGGGGTTGTTTTACCTCTGAGCGGCACTTTTTTGCACACCATGGGCTAAATAGCCAGGTCGGAAGGACCCCGAAGGCTCAGAGAAGGTTGAGGGAGGGGACCCACTGGAACAGCTGTTGGGAGACAGATGGTAGCCTCCCGTCAAAGCCATCCAGCATGTTCTTTAACGTGCACAGGGTATTGCTCTCCCGCACACGGAGCCACGGCTTAGCGGCCCATCGGAAGGACGGCGGCCTTTCCAAGCCCATCGGTGTCCCCTACTGACCGTGGGCAGGGCGGGGAATTTTTGCGGAGATAAATCTCAACGCTGACCCAGCTGGTACTCGAACCTGGGAACTACAGATTACGAGCCTGGCGCACTACCGACTGAGCCACCCCCGCCCCATTGAAAACAGTAACATGAACAACATGACAAATGTAAAATGTAATGATCTTGAATGTAATGAAAGGGCGTATCGTAATTGCTTGTCAATTGAAAGGATCCAAAAATATAAATATTTAGGTATTGAAGTTGACAACATTCTAAACTGGAAGAGTCGTATTATGTACTTAGCGAAAAAAATTAAAATGTATTGTATAGATTTTATGCAGTTCAGAGAATAGTTCCAAGTAATTTTATGCGTACCCTGCATTAGGCATGGGTTTATCAACTGTTCAATATGGTTTAAGCAATTGTGGCATAAATTAGGGGTTCTCAACGTGACGTACACGGTAAAATATTTTGAGGTACGCCGTGAGAGCTCAAATGTCGCTAGATATATGTTATATATATATGTTTTATTTTATTACCATTGTTATATTATAACTATAGTTTTATCTATCTATACAAGGGGTACGCCAGTTACATACACATTTCCAGGGGGTACGTGAAGCATAAAAGGTTGAGAACCACTGATATATATGTTTTATTTTATTCCCATTGTTATACTATAACTATAGTTTTATCTATCTATACAAGGGGTACGCCAGTTACATACACATTTCCAGGGGGTACGTGAAGCATAAAAGGTTGAGAACCACTGATATATATGTTTTATTTTATTCCCATTGTTATACTATAACTATAGTTTTATCTATCTATACAAGGGGTACGCCAGTCACATACACATTTCCAGGGGGTACGTGAAGCATAAAAGGTTGAGAACCTCATATATATATGTTTTATTTTATTCCCATTGTTATACTATAACTATAGTTTTATCTATCTATACAAGGGGTACGCCAGTTACATACACATTTCCAGGGGGTACGTGAAGCATAAAAGGTTGAGAACCACTGATATATATGTTTTATTTTATTCCCATTGTTATACTATAACTAGAGTTTTATCTATCTATACAAGGGGTACGCCAGTTATATACACATTTCCAGGGGGGTCCTGAAGCATAAAAGGTTGAGAACCACTGATATATATGTTTCATTTTATTACCATTGTTATACTATAACTATAGTTTTATCTATCTATACAAGGGGTAGGCCAGTTACATACAAATTTCCAGGGGGTACGTTAAACATAAAAGGTTGAGAACCACTGATATATATGTTTTATTTTATTCCCATTGTTATACTATAACTATAGTTTTATCTATCTATACAAGGGGTACGCCAGTTACATACACATTTCCAGGGGGTACGTGAAGCATAAAAGGTTGAGAACCACTGATATATATGTTTTATTTTATTCCCATTGTTATACTATAACTATAGTTTTATCTACCTATACAAGGGGTAGGCCAGTTACATAGACATTTCCAGGGGGTACGTGAGGCATAAAAGGTTGAGAACCACTGATATATATGTTTTATTTTATTACCATTGTTATACTATAACTATAGTTTTATCTATCTATACAAGGGATACGCCAGTTATATACACATTTCCAGGGGGTTCGTGAAGCATAAAAGGTTGAGAACCACTGATATATATGTTTTATTTTATTCCCATTGTTATACTATAACTATAGTTTTATCTATCTATACACAAGGGGTAGGCCAGTTACATACACATTTCCAGGGGGTACGTGAAGCATAAAAGGTTGAGAACCACTGATATATATGTTTTATTTTATTCCCATTGTTATACTATAACTATAGTTTTATCTATCTATACAAGGGGTACGCCAGTTACATACACATTTCCAGGGGGTACGTGAAGCATAAAAGGTTGAGAACCACTGATATATATGTTTTATTTTATTCCCATTGTTACACTATAACTATAGTTTTATCTATCTATACAAGGGATACGCCAGTTACATACACATTTCCAGGGGGTACGTGAAGCATAAAAGGTTGAGAACCACTGATATATATGTTTTATTTTATTCCCATTGTTATACTATAGCTATAGTTTTATCTATCTATACAAGGGGTAGGCCAGTTACATACACATTTCCAGGGGGTACGTGAAGCATAAAAGGTTGAGAACCACTGATATATATGTTTTATTTTATTCCCATTGTTATACTATAACTATAGTTTTATCTATCTATACAAGGGGTAGGCCAGTTACATACACATTTCCAGGGGGTACGTGAAGCATAAAAGGTTGAGAACCACTGATATATATGTTTTATTTTATTCCCATTGTTATACTATAACTATAGTTTTATCTATCTATACAAGGGGTACGCCAGTTACATACACATTTCCAGGGGGTACGTGAAGCATAAAAGGTTGAGAACCACTGATATATATGTTTTATTTTATTCCCATTTGTATACTATAACTATAGTTTTATCTCTCTATACACAAGGGGTAGGCCAGTTACATACACATTTCCAGGGGGTACGTGAGGCACAATAGTTTGAGAACCACTGCCATAGATTATAACGTGAACCTTGCAAAACTAAACAGTGTTCATTTTAAGATTGTTAAAAGTGTTTTTAATGCATCGTGCGACATAAATTTAATGAATGAACCGAAACATTTTACTGAAATTAGAGAAATTTATTTGTATAGAATACTCTTATTTCTTTTCTTAAGTCCTACTTGGTTTGAGGCAAAATATAAAATATTTGACTTTCGAATACAGGGAACTTTGTTTTGTTGTACCCAAGGCAAATAAGAATATTTTGCGGCGACGTTTTCTGTTTCTGGCTCCTAAATTTCAGCATAAGGAATGAAAAACTAATTTCTGCGTTTATAAAGAAATCATGTTGGGTTGTTTTACCTCTAAGCGGCACTTTTTTGCACACCATGGGCTAAAGGGCCAGGTCACATGGACCCCGAAGGCTCAGAGAAGGTTGGGAGAGGGGACCCACTTTAACAGCTGTTGGGAGACAGATGGTAGCCTCCCGTCAAGGCCATCCAGCGTGTTCTTTAACGTTGGATTGTTTTACCTCTGAGCAGCACTTTTTTGCACATCATGGGCTAAATGGACAGGTCACAAGGACCCCAAAGGCTCAGAGAAGGTTGAGGGAGGGGACCCACTGGAACAGCTGTTGGGATGGTAGCATCCCGTCTAGGCCCTCCAGCGTGTTCTTTAACGTGCACAGGGTATGTCTCTCCCGCACACGGAGCCACGGCTTAACGTCCCATCCAACGGACGGCGGCTTGTCCAAGCCCATCGGTGTACCCTACTGACCGTGGGAAGGGCGGGGAATTTTGCGGAGATAAAATCTCAACGCTGGCCCAGCTGAGACTCGAACCTGGGAACTGCAGATTACGAGCCTAGCACGCTACCGACTGAGCCACCCCCGCTCCTAAGAAATCATGTATTAAATATGAATGGTATTGAAAACGAAATGGTTTTTAGAAATGCAATTATAAATGATGCCCATTGGATAGCTGTTGCCAAAAACGTTTTGTATACAAAATCTTTGAAACCAGGAGAGGCATGTTTGCTTCCTGTTTATCAGATGTACAATGAACATAATTTTTCCTTTAGTTTTACAGTTTCGTTTCAATATTTGAATTGAATCCCGATTCAATTTTAAAATTGTTATTAATTAGAACTTCGAATTTTGTGTTAGATTGATAATGTATTCAAAAAATGCAAAAATAATGCATTTCTACTTTTCCAATCAAATAAATAAATATTTCATTCATTTAAAATTTAATGTTCTGCGACCCTTTCGAAAAATTTATCGAACCATAAACTCGAAAAACCTTCATGGAAATAACACAGTGCAAAGCTGTTGCTACTGTTGCCACCAGAAACGCATAAAAACCAATATTTATTTCTCGACTCAACCTAAATGTCATTTAACGACTTTTATGGTGCATAAAAATGATACGAAACTTTTCTGCTTGACACTTTGGAAATGTTCGCGACTAACTCTCTTTAGTAAGAGCATTCAAAGGTCAAGCACCCTGACCTGTGCTTGACCCTGACAGCCTCTTCGATCAGTTTCCCAGAGGGGGGAAACCAGGTCAAGAAAACCAACTTCCGTTGGAGACATTTCCCGTCTTCCGGTGTTTTTTTTTTTCACTTTGAACTCCCTTGGGAGAATCACAGCGAGTAGCGATGCAATTCGTAGGGAGGAGGGGGAAGGTTTTTGGGTTGATAGGGGGTTATGAATGGCTGCTAAATGCTCTGCCCGTCAAAAACCACTACTGCATAGTCAGCAGATCAAGTAGTTGCGGCACAGGGGTGGGATGGGGGCTACGGTGGGGTTTAAAGTGGGGGGCAGAAAACATATGGGTCATGTTACAGTTCCTGAGAAGCAGTTTTTCGAGAGCGTTTTTTTTGTGAATAAATTGCTTTGTAATAAGCAAAGTTGAGTTTCAGGTGCTTTGGAATGCACCTGAGGTATAGATGTTGGTTGCGAGGTTTGAGGGTGCGGATTAATGACAGGAATTAATGTCTTAAACGGGCAGATACATAAATGAATGATGGACGAAATGGAAAGAAAAATTTTTCTTCATCGTACTGTAATGGAGGTTTGTCAGGACTCTGTCAAAATCATTAAGTAGCAGTGAAGAATTGTCAGGAAGATAAACAGTGACTCAGTGAGAAGATAAACAAATAACTTGAAACATTCAAATGCAACATACAATTCACAAACTTTCCTAAGAGTTTAGATTGGTTAAAGCAGTGGTTCTCAAACTTTTATGCTTCACGTACCCCCTGGAAATGTGTATGTAACTGGCGTATCCCTTGTATAGATA
The DNA here is from genome assembly GCA_038380435.1 of Ryuthela nishihirai. Taxonomy (NCBI): domain Eukaryota; kingdom Metazoa; phylum Arthropoda; class Arachnida; order Araneae; family Heptathelidae; genus Ryuthela; species Ryuthela nishihirai. Next base: position 35,599,040 of record JAWZYU010000034.1, on the reverse strand, counting down.
GATAAAACTATAGTTATAGTATGACAATGGGAATAAAATAAAACGTATATATCAGTGGTTCTCAACCTTTTATGCTTCACGTACCCCCTGGAAATGTGTATGTAACTGGCGTATCCCTTGTATAGATAGATAAAACTATAGTTATAGTATGACAATGGGAATAAAATAAAACGTATATATCAGTGGTTCTCAACCTTTTATGCTTCACGTACCCCCTGGAAATGTGTATGTAACTGGCGTATCCCTTGTATAGATAGATAAAACTATAGTTATAGTATAATAATGGGAATAAAATAAAACGTATATATCAGTGGTTCTTAACCTTTTGTGCTTCACGTACCCCCTGGAAATGTGTATGTAACTGGCGTACCCCTTGTATAGAAAGATAAAACTATAGTTATAGTATAACAATGGGAATAAAATAAAACATATATATCAGTGGTTCTCAACCTTTTATGCTTCACGTACCCCCTGGAAATGTGTATGCAACTGGCGTATCCCTTGTATAGATAGATAAAACTATAGTTATAGTATAATAATGGGAATAAAATAAAACGTATATATCAGAGGTTCTCAACCTTTTGTGCTTCACGTACCCCCTGGAAATGTGTATGTAACTGGCGTACCCCTTATATAGATAGATAAAACTATAGTTATAGTATAACAATGGGAATGAAATAAAACATATATATATGCATATTAAATTTTGTATTCATAAATTACATATATCGATAAACAAAAAAAAAATGAAAATTTTGCACAGCAATGTTGCCAACTTAGCGACTTTGTTACTAGATCTAGCAACTTTTGAGTTCTCACGGCGTACCCCAAAAAATTTTACTTAGTACCCCGCGTTGAGAACCTCTGATTTAGAGAATGGGGTCAAATTAATTTCAGAAGAAATTAAGATAATTTAGCCTCTTAGTTTCTCTTTTACAAAGTTGTCCCATAGTTTCATTTACACAATGTAGTCTCATAGTTTCTTGTACACAATGTAGTCTTATAGTTTCTTTTTCACAATTCCTCTCATAGTTTTTTGCACAATGTAGTCTCATAGTTTCTTTTACACAATGTAGTCTCACAATTTCTTTTACATAATATAATTTCACAGTTTCTTTTACTCTTTTTTTACAGACGAAATGTTCTCTTTTTTTAAATTACTGGCAAAGATTTTTTATTTCTTAAATATTTAAAGATCCAAAAATATGATAATATTTTGGAAAAAGTAAAAAAAAAATATTAAAATTACTGCATATTAATAATGAAATGAATACACGAAGTCTTGAACTATCTCCGAACTTTTTCACTAGCGGAAAAGACTCAGTCTCCAAATCAACAGTCTCCAAATCGTTTAACAAATTCAACAGTCTCCAAATCGTTTAACAACGGAAAAAGACTGAACAGTCTCCAAATCGTTTAACAACGGAAAAAGACTGAACAAATTTCTATCTGGTAATGGTCTTCAAACTTTTTTTTTATTAGTAGACAATACTGAAGAAATTCCAGTAAGACAACGGTTCCAAATCGTTTATCAGCGGACAAGACTAAACATATCGCTATAGAGCAAAAGTCTTCAAACTTTTTATATTGGCGAACAAGACTGAACAAATTCTAATGAGACATAGTTCTCCAAATCTTTTATCAGCGGATAAGACAACAAATTCCTATAGAGCAATAATAGACAAACTTTTCAATTAGCAGACAAGATTTACATATTTTAATGAGACATATGTCTCCAAATCGTCTATCAGGGACAAAACTGAACAAATTCCCATGGAGCAATATTAGGCAAACTTTTCAATTAGCAGACAAGACTGACATATTCTAATGAGACATATGTCTCCAAATTGTTTATCAGCGGAGAAGACTGAACAAATTCCCATAGAGCAATAATAGGCAAACTTTTCAATTAGCAGTCAAGACTGACGCATTCCAATGAGACATAGGTCTCCAAATCATCTATCAGTGGACAAGACTGAACAAATTCCCATAGAGCAATGATCTCCAAATTTTTTTATTGTTGGAAAAGACTGAACAAATTACAGTGAGACAGCGGTCTCCGAATCGTTTATCAGCGGACAAGACTGAAAAAATTCTTTAGGGCGGTGGTTTCCAAATCTTTTTATTAGTGAACAAAACATAACAAATTCCAGTGAGGCAGGTAATGCAATGAGAAAAAAAGAGGATAAGATGAAATCATGGAACATCTTGAAATAATTGAATCGGACAGAAATAAGGTAAAAGAAGCGAAAATAACGGAGAAGAAAAAGAGATGATAAATAAATGAATATAAAGGAGTTGGAAAAAAGAGTAATAAGTAAAAAAAAATAGATAAGTGAAACAATAAAAAAAATGGGAGAATAAATTAAAATAAAGACGAAAAATCAAGGATAAATGGATAAAAAATATGCCATCAGAGATAAAGAGAGTGATAAATAAATTAAAAAAAGGGATTAAAGGATGATAAAAAATGAAAATAATGGATTCAAAAGAAGAGAGAGGCAACAATTGAATATAAGTGATAAAAAAGGGAGGATAAATAATAGGAAATAATGGAACAAACAGAAAACACAATAAGTGAATGAAAATGATGGATTCAGATCAAAAGAGATGATAAATTGTTGTTTTCGTGTGAAGTGGTATCACTTTAGTTCACGGAGCCACTGCAGTTTGTCGCAGTCTGGGATGGAATCCCAAGATGGTTTGATTCTCTGTTTTCCCATGTGATTGCATGTTTTATGATAAAGCAGGAGAAGCTTCAAAAAGTTTCTAGAATATCGATAAACGTCTTTGAAAAAAGGAAGAGAAAAAAATAATTTTTTTTATAATAAATGTAACATATTTGTTATTAAAATAAATAAAACAGGAAAAAAAAAAGAGAGAGAATAAACGAATGAAAATAATGGAATGAAATGAAAACACCGGAAAAATAAATGAAAATAATGGATTTAAGCGAAAAGATGGGTTAGGTGAAACTAGTGAAAAATGAACTGACGTAAGACGTAGGCGAATAGATAAAAATAATGAATTGAGATGAAAAGAGATGAAAAATAAGTGAAAATAATGGGATGAAAAACTAAATAAATGAAAATAGGGGATTATGATGAAAAGATAAGATAAATAACTAAAAAAGGTGGACTTTGGAAAAAAGAGAGGATAAAAAAGATAGAAATAATGGAACGAACAAATGAAAATAATGAAATGAAAGGAAAAGACAAGAGAAAGAGGTGAAGAAAATTGATTCGCATGAAATAATGGAATGAAAGGAAACGAGAGGAAATATAAATCATCATCATCATCATCATCATCAACCTCAAGCAGCCATGGGCTACGGAGGTCCAACCAGACCGTGCAATTTAGTTCTCCAAGCAAGTCTATCCTGAGCTACATCTACTGCATCTGGCCACTGCACACCAATTTTAACAAGGTCCTGTTTGACATTGTCTGCCCACCGCATCCTAGGTCTCCCCTTCTTTCTGAGGCCTTTAGGCACACTGTTCATAACCCTATTCGCCAATCTATAATTATTCATACGGGCAACATGGCCAAACCAACGGAGTCTCTCTCTGCACAATATGCTGCTTAAAGGAGGTTGCAAACTCCTTTGCCTAACCTCATCATTAGTTACAAAGTTGAACCACCTAATGCCCAAGATACTGCGTAAGCATCTAGAATCAAAAGCATCTAGTTTCCTGTTATCTTGTTTACAAAGTGTCCAAGTTTCACTACCATAACTAACCCTAGAAAGAACCAAACTATTATACAGTCTAATTTTAGTCTTTAGGTGTATACGCCTATTTCTCCACACTCTCCATAGATTCTTAAAAGTCCCGGCAGCAATCCCTATCCGTCTGTTAATCTCATGCCGCACATCACCATTATCTGTTACATAGCTCCCAAGATAATTAAACTGTGACACCTGCTCAAGACTGCAACCATTCAGATTAACTGAATCACAGCCTGCCTGACCAATTTTCATCACTTTAGTTTTCTCTCTGTTTATAACCAAACCTACTCTACTACCAGTCTCATCAACAGCTCGAATGAAAGAGTTCATCTCATCAACATCATTTGCCAAAAGGGCTAAATCATCAGCATAATCTAAATCAGAAATTTTCATATCTCCAGCCCATTTAAGGCCAAAATCTTTCCCTTGAAGTGAATTTCGCATAACATAATCAATAACCAAACTAAAGAGAAAAGGAGACAAAATGCACCCTTGTCGAACACCAGAAGTAATGCTAAACCAATTGCTACAAGCCTTACCAACTCTCACACACGACTCAGTGTTATTATAGAGAGCTTTCATTATGTTAACTAACTTGTCTGGTATACCATATGATTTCACAATCAACCACAAATTATGACGATCAACAGAGTCAAAAGCCTTTTTGAAATCAACAAAGCTAGCAACCAAAGGTTTCTGAAACTCTAAACATTTCTCAAGAATCTGCCTAAGTGAAAATATCTGATCCACACATCCCCTACCACTTCTGAATCCACATTGCTCATCACGCAATTGACTGTCAACCAGATTCTTAATTCTCTTAAGCACAATCATGGAAAGAACTTTACCTGGAACAGAGAGTAGGCTAATACCCCTATAGTTATCACAAGAACTGCGATCACCTTTTTTGAAAATAGGGATAACAATAGCTCTGGTAAAATCCTTAGGAACCATGCCTTTATCATAAAAGATATTCAGAATTTCAGTCATCCAAATGGTAACCGAAACATTTCCAGCTCTAAGCATTTCTGTAGTAATTTCATCTACCCCTGGGGATTTATGAAGCTTAAGTTTAGAAACAGCCAAAATAACTTCGGATTGTGTTATAGGGCCAACATTAAAGCCACCAATGCATCTATCATCATTGCAAACAATGGGAATAGAACTAACCGCATTGTTTAGTACATCACTGAAATGCTCAGCCCACCTAGCCATGACAGAATCCTCACCTTCTATAACCTTACCTTGTTTATCCTTCAATCCCTGTATACCTGTCCGTTTTCTACCACACAAAACATTAACTATCTGGTACAGCTCTCTGCTGTTGTGCTGTTTAACTGCTTCCTCGGCTTTGTCAGCCAAACCATCAAGCCAAAGATTCTTATCGGCAGCTAACTGATCTTTTACACGTTTATTAAGTTCTCTGTAATGCTTTCTATTAGGACTAGTAGGGTATTGATTAAGGACATTCCTGCAGTTCTTTCTTTCCGAAATAAGCTCAAGTGCCTTATCACTCAAATAATTTTGCCTCTTCTGCTCCTTTTTTCCTAAAAGAGTACTGCTAGTGTCCAAAAAAGCCTGTTTAAAATGATCCCATTCTTCCTCAACTTCAGTGGTAAGCATACCATGACTGTCATAATGACTAAGTAACCTATCATGGTAAGCTTTGGCTATAACTGGGTCTTTCAGAGCTTCAGTATTAAAAGCAAATTTTTTAACCCTAGCACAACACTTTTTAAGTTTAAGTTGCAAGACACTTTTAACTAGGTAATGGTCAGATCCAATTTCAGCTCCCCTATATGCCCTGGTATTCCTAACAGAACTAGCCCATTTGCTGTTAATTAATATATAATCAATCATATTCCTATGCAGCCCATCAGGTGAAACCCATGTGTACTTATGTATGTCGCGATGTTTGTAATATGTGTTAGTTATTCTGAAACCATTGAGTTTACTCACCTGCAGGAGACGTTGCCCATTGCCATTGCAGCTACCAATACCAAAAGGGCCAATCACCCCTCCCCAAAGGTCAGAGTCAGTACCAACTTTGGCATTGAAGTCACCAAGAACAAGGGTAATATCTCCTTTCTTGACAGAATTCAAAATATCCTGAAGTTGTTCATAAAACCTATCCTTCTCATCCTTATCGGCATCCTCAGTGGGGGCATAACAGCAGATAACATTCAGGTCTTTAACGCTTGTCTGAAATTTTGCTGTAAGAAACCTTTCATTAATGCACTCATATCCTAGAAGAGCATCGCTAGCGTGTCTGCTGAGAAGCAGACCCACGCCTTGGTGATGCTTGTTGTCGTCTCTCCCTGAAAAGACAAATTTAAGATTATTTTTAAGAATCTGACCTTTATCTGTCCATCTGGTCTCTTGCAAGCCGAGAATATCTAAATTATAATGGTGGAATTCTTGTGTGAGGACATCAAGAGAAAAAGCTCTGTGCAGAGTCCTCACATTCCAACTACCTATGGAGAGAAAATGGTTAGTAGGATGTTTAAAGAAACTATGTTTATTGAGAGAGGGAATGCCGACAATATCAAACAGCCCCCTAATCGCAGACATGGGGCAAAGACCTGTTCCCCCACTACTAAAGGCTGAAGCCATCTACACTGGAAGACTTCCTCCAATGTAGAATTTGACGATGCCAATAGAAGCAAAGAGTTCAGGTGCCTGCGATGACTTCTGCTCAGGATTATCCACCAGCTGATAAACATATCCTGTGAATCTATTCACTTGGGGCTGTCAACCCACAAACAAACAGAAAACACAGCGGAAGATTTTCCCTCCACAGAAGCCCACCAGTGCAGCAAAATCAGGATCCATAATCAAGCTCAGAGCCATATATCTGTCCAGTCCAGTAGGTTTATATGGTCAGCACCAGGACCCTGTGTGGTTGACCACTCCCCAGCAGGGTAGAAAAAAAAGAAAAGTAGCCATAGTTGTCCAATGCAAATAATGAAATAAAATAAAAAGAGAATAAGTGAAAATAATGGAATGAAATAATAAGAGAATAAGTGAAAATAATGGAATGAAATAAAAAGAGAATAAGTGAAAATGATGGAATGAAATAAAAAGAGAATAAGTGAAAATGATGGAATGAAATAAAAAGAGAATAAGTGAAAATGATGGAATGAAATAAAAAGAGAATAAGTGAAAATAATCGAATGAAATAAAAAGAGAATAAGTGAAAATAATCGAATGAAATAAAAAGAGAATAAGTGAAAATAATGGAATGAAATAAAAAGAGAATAAATGAAAATAATGGAATGAAATAAAAAGAGAATAAGTGAAAATAATGGAATAAAATAAAAAGAGAATAAGTGAAAATAATGGAATGAAATAAAAAGAGAATAAGTGAAAATAATGGAATGAAATAAAAAGAGAATAAGTGAAAATAATGGAATGAAATAAAAAGAGAATGTGAAAACAATGGAATGAAATAAAAAGAGAATAAGTGAAAATAATGGAATGAAATAAAAAGAAAATAAGTGAAAATAATGGAATGAAATAAAAAGAGAATAAGTGAAAATAATGGAATGATATAAAAAGAGAATAAGTGAAAATAATGGAATGAAATAAAAAGAGAATAAGTGAAAATAATGGAATGAAATAAAAAGAGAATAGATGAAAATAATGGAATGAAATAAAAAGAGAATAAGTGAAAATAATGGAATGAAATAAAAAGAGAATAAGTGAAAATAATGGAATGAAATAAAAAGAGAATAAGTGAAAATAATGGGAATGAAATAAAAAGAGAATAAGTGAAAATAATGGAATGAAATAAAAAGAGAATAAGTGAAAATAATGGAATGAAATAAAAAGAGAATAAGTGAAAATAATGGAATGAAATAAAAAGAGAATAAGTGAAAATAATGGAATGAAATAAAAAGAGAATAAGTGAAAATAATGGAATGAAATAAAAAGAGAATAAGTGAAAATAATGGAATGAAATAAAAAGAGAATAAGTGAAAATAATCGAATGAAATAAAAAGAGAATAAGTGAAAATAATGGAATGAACTAAAAAGAGAATAAGTGAAAATAATCGAATGAAATAAAAAGAGAATGTGAAAATAATGGAATGAAATAAAAACAGAATAAGTGAAAATAATGGAATGAAATAAAAAGAGAATGGGAAAATAATGGAATGAAATAAAAAGAGAATAAGTGAAAATAATGGATTGAAATAAAAAGAGAATAAGTGAAAATAATGAAATGAAATAAAAAGAGAATAAGTGAAAATAATGGATTCAAATAAAAAGAGATGATAAATAAGCGAAAATGATAGAATTAAGCAAAAAGAAGGATAAATACAGCAGAAACTCCAATATAGAAATCGCAGGTTTGCCAGAAACCTCAGATGAAAACATCGGTTCTGTAGTAATGAATATAGCAAGGATAATACAGGTTAAGGTGGATATCGGAGACGTTGTGGTCGCACACAGAGTTCCTTCCGTGAAAAAAGAAAAAACAAAACCTATCGTGTTGCAAATGAAAAACAAGTCTATAAGAGATAAATGGATTTCAGAAGCAAAGAAGAAACGGATTAAGGCTAGCAACGTAAACAGAAATTTTGATGATAAACCAATTTATCTGAATGAACATTTGACACAACGAAATAAAAAATTGCTCTATTTGGCAAAGCAATTCAAATTAGAGCATAACTATAAATTTTTATGGGTTAAGGACGGTAAAATTTTTTTAAGAAAGGAAGAAAACTCCAAGGTTAGAAGAGTAAGAAATGAAAGAGACATAACGGATTATACTGAACAAAATGGATGATTTAGTCTGTGAGATTCAGTCCGAACTGGATTCGTGTGCTTTGCTAACAGATATTGATGAAGTTAATAAATTCCATTCTTGTCATTGTTTTTTAAATTATACCATTTTGCATGTGAATATCAGAAGTTTGCGATTGCATTTCAATGATTTACTTGTATTAATGTACCAATTTCGAAATCTCATTGATATTATAATCTTAAGTGAAATTTGGGTAAAGGATGATGAAGTTGTAAATTATAAAATTGATGGTTATCAGCAATTTTTTAGGAGTAGGCAATATAATAAATCAGGAGGAATTGTAGTTTATGCAAATGTTACGAAGTTTAGTTTTTGTGATTGTAATGTAAATATGAAAACTGCAGAGAATATTAATCTATTTGACTGTAACACAGGTCTATATTTATGTGCTATATATCGTTCTCATGAATACTCCGTCAAAGAATACATAACTGAATTTAGTAGTACTTTGCAAAATATTAAAAATAATAAGCTAATAATAATTGGGGATATAAATCTTAATCTATTAAGCAACAGCTCGGAGGTGTCAGATTATCTTGATGTAATGTCTTTAAATGGTTTAAAGTCTTTTGTGAATATTGCTACGAGATCTACTTTTTCCTCTCATACTTGTATAGATCATGTATTTATACGAGATAAGAATAATGATTATACGTACAATACAGCTGTCTTCCAAAATGATATTACAGATCATTATCCAATACTTGTAAGCGTAAGTGGGAAAGAAATTTTTTCTAACCCTAAACCTTTAGTGAAAAGCTGTATAGATTATAATTTATTCGAGAAATATATTAAAGAATATAAATGGAACAATGAAGATGATAAAACTGATGATGTAAATGCATTATATGATAAATTCATATACATGATAAATGAGGCCAAAACAGTAAGTACTAAAGTTACTAAAAACAATAATGTTTTGGGTCCTACTCAGAGGAGCAAAAACAAATGGATAACAAATGAAATTATAATTTTAGCAAAAGAAAAGCAAAAATTATACAACAAATATAAAAAACGCCCTTTTGATAAATCGCTTGAAAAGCAATATAAATCATTAAGAACTCAAATAACAAATAAAACTAGGTATGCAAAAAAACTTCATTATTTAAAAGAGTTCCATAATTGTAATAGTGATGTGAAAAAGTAATGGGCAACAATAAATAGTATTTTAGGGATCGAAAAAAAACCTGAGATATATCCTTCAAAAAATGTTGATGAAGATCTAGCAAATAAATTTAATGCACATTTCATAGAAGTTAACCAGGGGTATCAATATACTACAAATAATTTTAATACTGAAATTGACAAATATGTAAACCATAATGATAACTCAATGGTTCTGTTTGAAGCAGATCAAACGGAACTAAACAATATAATATCACAATTGAATAATAAGAAATCATGTGGTTATGATGAAATAAATGCCCATATGTTAAAAATTGTTTTTAAATATAAACCTCATATTTTTGTAAAAATTGTAAATTTATCTTTTTCTACTGGAATGTTCATAGATGCTTTAAAAATTGCTAAAGTAAAGCCAATTTACAAAAAAGGTAAAAACACGGATTTTAATAATTATAGACCAATTTCCATACTCCCTATCTTTTCAAAAATTATTGAAAAACTCATGAAAGAGAGATTAATGAAATTTCTATCGAAATATAATTTCTTATCAAATAAACAGTTTGGATTTAGAGATAAATTGGGTACAGAACATGCTATGTTACAACTTACCGGCAACATCTATAACAGTGTAAATGAACACAGGAAAACTTTAGCCTTATTTATTGACATAAAAAAATCTTTCGACACAATAAATCATGAAATTTTAATGCAAAAATTAAGTATAATAGGAATAAGGGGACTTTCTTTCAATTGGTTTAAATCATATTTGGAAAACAGGAAACAATATGTGGCTATACATAAACTGGAAAGTAATATGCTTGTTTTGAATGGTGGTGTACCGCAAGGTTCTATTCTTGGACCAGTATTGTTTTTAATATATATTAATGATTTTTGCAATTGAAATTTATTTGGCAAAATCACAGCTTGCGGATGACACAGCGATAGTGTACTCGACTGAAACTAATAATGAGTTAATGTTCAAGATAAACAATGACTTAAAAAGCATAAGAAACTGGTTTAGTAGTAATAAACTGCAAATAAATGTGGAAAAAACTAATTTTATCTATTTCGGCTTATTGAATACAAGTAAAGAGGTTGTCATAAAATACCATAATTCTGGTTGTAATTTGGTAAATGGTTGTGTATGTAAAACTATCGAACAAGTTGAATGTGTTAAATATCTAGGCATTTATGTTGAACAAAATCTAAAATGGAAGAAACAAGTAGATACAGTGTGTAAAAAATTAAGATTTATTTTGTACAAGTTATATTATCTTAAATCATGTTCTCATAAGAAGTTGTTAATTTTAGTTTATTTCGCTTGGGTTCACTCAATTTTAAGCTACGGAATCACATGTTGGGGGAGAGATTATATATCAAACCTACTCCCTCTAGTGAAATTGCAAAATAAAATTGTAAAACTAGTTTCAAATAGCAATATTAGCAATGTAAATTATCATTACATAAGCAATAATATATTACCCTTGAGAAAGTTATATTTATATAGAAGTCTTTTGTATCTACATAAAAACAACAATTGGATCGAAAAACGGTTCATCCCATACGATACCAGATGTTCTACAAACATATTTCATGTTGTGAAATCAAAAAAAGAAATCATGCATAAGCATTTCAATTTTATTGCACCAAAATTATATAATTCTTTACCAAATAGTATAAAAGAAGAAAAAAGTGATTGTAATTTTAAGAAAAAAACCAAACTTTTTTTGGTAAATACTGAAGATATTGAAGACGCTTTTAATGTAATTTCTTAGTTTTTTTATCCATTGCCAAAGATTTTCGTTTACAGTAGAATTTTGTTTTTGTAATCTGTAAGAGTTGTTTTGTAACTCCCAGATTACACAGAAATACTTGTAAAATGTATGTTTGTGTGTTTTTTATTTTTAATCGTTTTTAATTTTATTTTATATTATTTCCTTTTGCTATTTTCCATCCAAATTTGATGGTAAATTTTTGTGTGTAATGTTTCTGTAAATGAGAATGGAAATAATAATAATAATAATAATAATAATAATAATAATAATAATAATAATAATAATTATTATTATTATTATTATTATTATTATTATTATTATTATTATTATTATTATTATTATTATTATTATTATTATTATTATTATTATTATTATTATTATTATTATTATTATTATTATAAAATAAGTTAAAATGAATAAATGAAACGAAAAGAGAGGATAAATAAATGAAAATAATGAAAAGTAATTAAAAGGAGAATAAATAATGGATAAAAAGGAAAATAGATGGAAAATGAGTTAAAATAATAGAATTAAAGGAAAATAGAGGATGAATAAATGAAAATAAGAGAATTCAAGGAAAAGAAAAAAAATGAATAAATGAAAATAATGGATTGAAACGAAAAGAGAGTATAAATAGGTGAAATTAGAAACCTGAACGAGATAAGGGAAGAAAAATATTCCCAATTGTTACGGAAGGAAGCAGACAGATGGGAACTGTAATCTCCCTCATCCATGAGAATCTTGCAAGAAACATCTGTTCCGTCCCTCCCTGCAGGTATCCCAGCAGGGAGGCGCCCGCACTCTACCCTAGCCACAGATCACCTTGAGACCCAAGGGGGGTGAGGTGGCTTCGTCTCGTGCACTTTTCCCCCCATCCGGGCACCTGACAGCAGTCTTTGTTGGTTTCTACGGTAACGCCAACGTTCCCGTGGGGACTGCCTTTGGATCTTTCACTAGAATATGCTTCTCTGCAGTTGCAAAGCACACAGGTTCCTGTCACTGCCAAGGATTCACTGTTTTGTGGGTGGGGTTATGTAGGGAGGGTGTCGTCGCTTCTGCTTACCCCCTTTCCCCCTTTTCTTTTTACTCTTCGGGACGTGGGAAAGTAGCTCCTGCTGGCGGCACGCGCGCCCTTTTATCACGCGCCGAACGCGAAGAGCGCGTGCATTCTCAGTCTGGAGAGGTTGGATAGCACGTGGCCTGCTGGTTTTGCGTTTGGCGATCTTCATCCTCATGTGAATCGTGTGAGCACGTGGTGATGAGGAAGAGGGGACTCGGAGAAGCTGTGTACTGTTGATGGGTCGACTGGGATAGTCGAGAATTGAACTTTTTTCCTTAATGGATGGAAGAAAAAACTCCAGTTTTGAATCTTATGCTTTACGTTCTGTACAGTCGCTCAAAAAACTATCCGAACGCTATGTTTAATTACAGAATTCAGTAAAAATATCTGGCAACGATTTTTTTTAGAAATCAGTGATCTGGCAACCTTTGTGTCACGTGACACGAAGGTTTTGGCCATGTAGAGAGTTCCAAACACGACCAACTCGGCATGTGAAGGTATGATATTTACAGTTTGTTCTAGCATGAGGAATATGCATCCACTGAGGATGCCTCCTTGTTCTGCTAGAGTTCAAGACGTGAATTAATGACTTGACCGGATTTGAATAGAGAAGCTTGTTAATGATTTTATAAAAGATTTTCAGATCGTGAGCCAACCTTCTCCATTCCAAGGAGTGAATATTGAGCACTTTCAGTCGCTCCTCGCAGTCTGAGTTGGACTGTCCAGGTAGCTTTTTACTAAACCATCTAGTGAACGTTCAACTAGAGTGATGTTGGAGATCATGTTGGGTCGGGTTGTTTTGCCTCTGAGCGGCACTTTTTTGCACACCATGGGCTAAATGGCCAGGTCACATGGATCCCGAAGGCTCAGAGAAGGTTGAGGGAGGGGACCAACTGGAACAGCTGTTGGGAGACAGATGGTAGCCTCCCGTCAAGGCCATCCAGCGTGTTCTTTAACGTTGGGTTGTTTTACCTCTGAGCGGCACGTTTTTGCACACCATGGGCTAAATGGCCAGGTCACATGGATCCCGAAGGCTCAGAGAAGGTTGAGGGAGGGGACCCACTGGAACAGCTGTTGGGAGACAGATGGTAGCCTCCCGTCAAGGCCATCCAGCATGTTCTTTAACGTTGGGTTGTTTTACCTCTGAGCGGCACGTTTTTGCACACCATGGGCTAAATGGCCAGGTCACATGGATCCCGAAGGCTCAGATAAGGTTGAGGGAGGGGACCCACTGGAACAGCTGTTGGGAGACAGATGGTAGCCTCCCGTCAAGGCCATCCAGCGTGTTCTTTAACGTTGGGTTGTTTTACCTCTGAGCGGCACTTTTTTGCACACCATGGGCTAAATGGCCAGGTCACATGGATCCCGAAGGCTCAGAGAAGGTTGAGGGAGGGGACCCACTGGAACAGCTGTTGGGAGACAGATGGTAGCCTCCCGTCAAGGCCATCCAGCGTGTTCTTTAACGTTGGGTTGTTTTACCTCTGAGCGGCACTTTTTTGCACACCATGGGCTAAATGGCCAGGTCACATGGATCCCGAAGGCTCAGAGAAGGTTGAGGGAGGGGACCCACTGGAACAGCTGTTGGGAGACAGATGGTAGCCTCCCGTCAAGGCCATCCAGCGTGTTCTTTAACGTTGGGTTGTTTTACCTCTGAGCGGCACTTTTTTGCACACCATGGGCTAAATGGCCAGGTCACATGGATCCCGAAGGCTCAGAGAAGGTTGAGGGAGGGGACCCACTGGAACAGCTGTTGGGAGACAGATGGTAGCCTCCCGTCAAGGCCATCCAGCGTGTTCTTTAACGTTGGGTTGTTTTACCTCTGAGCGGCACTTTTTTGCACACCATGGGCTAAATGGCCAGGTCACATGGATCCCGAAGGCTCAGAGAAGGTTGAGGGAGGGGACCCACTGGAGCAGCTGTTGGGAGACAGATGGTAGCCTCCCGTCAAGGCCATCCAGCGTGTTCTTTAACGTTGGGTTGTTTTACCTCTGAGCGGCACTTTTTTGCATACCATGGGCTAAATGGCCAGGTCACATGGATCCCGAAGGCTCAGAGAAGGTTGAGGGAGGGGGACCCACTGGAACAGCTGTTGGGAGACAGATGGTAGCCTCCCGTCAAGGCCATCCAGCGTGTTCTTTAACGTTGTGTTGTTTTACCTCTGAGCGGAACTTTTTTGCACACCATGGGCTAAATGGCCAGGTCACATAGACCCCGAAGGCTCAGAGAAGGTTGGGGGAGGGGACCCACTGGAACAGCTGTTGGGAGACAGATGGTAGCCTCCCGTCAAGGCCATCCAGCGTGTTCTTTAACGTTGGGTTGTTTTACCTCTGAGCGGCACTTTTTTGCATACCATGGGTTAAATGGCCAGGTCACATGGATCCCGAATACTCAGAGAAGGTTGAGGGAGGGGACCCACTGGAACAGCTGTTGGGAGACAGATGGTAGCCTCCCGTCAAGGCCATCCAGCGTGTTCTTTAACGTGCACATGCAATGACTCACCCGTACACGGGGCCACGGCTTAACGTCCCATCCGACGGACGGCGGCTTTTCCAAACCCATCGGTGTCCCCTACTGACCGTGGGCAGGGCGGGGACCTTCTCTGAGCCTTCGGGGTTCTTATGAGCTGGTCATTTAGCCAATGGTGTGCAAAAAAAAGTGCCACTCAGAGGTAAAATAACCGAACCGAAAATTGCACATTATCTCATGTCCCACAATTGCCTAAAGGGGCCTCCTTACTGGGTTCAATTTGGCGCAATGTCAGTGTTCATTGTCAGTGTCAAGTAAAATGCGCCAGTGCCCCATAATTATTAATTAATCCGAATTTACGTCTTAACTTTCAGATTGACGACAGAAGCAAAAACTTTGTCTAGAGACAATGGAATGCATTTGGAATGGGTTCCCACCTCTAGCTATCCCAATAGGAATATCCAGAAGTAGGTGGGGGTTGAGTTGGCTCAGTCGGTAGCGCGCCAGGCTCGTAATCTGCAGTTCTCAGGTTCGAGTCCCAGCTCGAACCTTCGTTGAGATTTTATCTCCGCAAAATTCCCCGCGTTTCCCACGGTCAGTAGGGGACACCGATGGGCTTTGAAAGGCCGCCGTCCGTCGGATGGGACTTTAAACCGTGGCTCCGTGTGCGGGAGAGGCATACCTGGCCATTTATCCCATGGTGTGCAAAAAAGTGCCGCTAAGAGGAAAAACAAACCAATGTTAAAGAACACGCTGGATGGCCTTGACGGGAGCATACCATTTGTCTCCCAACAGCTGTTCCAGTGGGTCCCCTCCCCCAAATGGGGCGGGGGTGGCTCAGTCGGTAGCGCGCCAGGCTCGTAATCTGTAGTTCCCAGGTTCGAGTCCCAGCTGGGTCAGCGTTGAGATTTATCTCCGTAAAATTCCCCGCCCTGCCCACGGTCAGTAGGGGACACCGATGGGTTTGGAAAGGCCGCCGTCCGTCGGATGGGACGTTAAGCCGTGGCTCCGTGTGCGGGAGAGCCATACGCTGTGCACGTTAAAGAACACGCTGAATGGCCTTGACGGGAGGCTACCATCTGTCTCCCAACAGCTGTTCCAGTGGGTCCCCTCCTCCAACCTTCTCTGAGCCTTCGGGGTCCATGTAACCTGGCCATTTAGCCCATGGTGTGCCAAAAAGTGCCGCTCAGAGGCAAAACAACCAACAAAGCACCAGTAAGTTAAAAAAAAAAAAACAAGATGTCTCCTTTTTATTTAAAAAAAAAGGAAAAGTTAATTCTCCCATTTGTTTTGAACTTGAAATTCTTCTTGGTTTAACAGAAGATTGGCTTTGTTTTATTTTCATTCTTGGAATTTGCCTCGCAGTTTCTTGCAGGTTAGCAAAGCAAAAACACGAAAATATCTCCCTTCTGAAGCACCATTGTCGGTGTGAAGAAAAATGCGCCAGTGGCCCATAATTAGCGTTTAAACCATCCTCTCTTAAGTGGTCCAGGTCTTGCTGAAGCAGCGGAAGGTCACATCGAAGAGAACGAGGTTAAAACGAGGGATGTCGCTGTTACAGGTGGCCGTGCAGACAACCGATGAGCCGCTTGTGCGAAAGAACGACCCCCGCGCACTTTCGGCAGCTGTGGTTAAGGCGATGGAATGACACGGTATCAGCTTGGAATAGAGGTGGTTTTTGCAGCTTAGAAATTGGAGGACATGGAATGATGTGCAGAAACCGAGTTTCGAGAGTGGTGTTGGGTTGTTTTACCTCTGAACGGCACTTTTTTGCACACCATGGGCTAAATGGCCAGGTCACAAGGACCCCGAAGGCTCAGAGAAGGTTGGGGGAGGGGACCCACTGGAACAGCTGTTGGGAGACAGACGGTAGCCTCCCGTCAAGGCCATCCAGGGTGTTCTTTAACGTGCACAGGGTATGGCTCTCCCGCACACTGGGCCACGGCTTAACGTCCCATCCGAAGGACGGCGGCCTTTCCAAGCCCATCGGTGTCCCCTACTGACCGTGGGCAGAGCGGGGAATTTTGCGGAGATAAATCTCAACGCTGACCCAGCTGGGACTCGAACCTGGGAACTACAGATTACGAGCCTGGCGCTCTACCGACTGAGCCACCCCCGCCCCGAAGGCTCAGAGAAGGTTGGGGGAGGGGACCCACTGGAACAGCTGTTGGGATGGTAGCCTCCCGTCTAGGCCCTCCAGCGTGTTCTTTAACGTGCAAAGGGTATGGCTCTCCCGCACACGGGGCCACGGCTTAACGTCCCATCCGACGGACGGCAGCCTTTTAAAGACCATCGGTGTCCCCTACTGACCGTGGGCAAGTCGGGGAATTTTTCGGAGAGAGAGTGGTGTTTGTTTTGTTCAACCTTTCGTGGTTTGAGATGACTTCATGATGCTGTCTTTGAGAAAGTCTGACAAAGAAAGAAAATTTGAGAAAATGTTAGGAGGGGGGGGGGGTTACTTTTTTTTACATGTTTTACCTCTCAGTAACACTGTTTTTTGCACCCAATGGGGTAAATGGCCAGGTCATATAGACCCCGAAGGGCTCAGAGAAGGTTGGGGGAGGGGAGCCATTGGAACAGCTGTTGGGAGACAGATGGTAGCCTCCCGTCAAGGCCATCCAGCGTGTTCTTTAACGTTGGGTTGTTTCACCTCTGAGCGGCACTTTTTTGCACACCATGGGCTAAATGGCCAGGTCACAAAGACCCCGAAGACTCAGAGAAGGTTGGGGGAGGGGACCCACTGGAACAGCTGTTGGAAGACAGATGGTAGCCTCCCGTCAAGGCCATCCAGCGTATTCTTTAACGTTGGTTTGTTTTGCCTCTGAGCGGCACTTTTTTGCGCACCATGGGCTAATGGCCAGGTCACATGGACCCCGAAGGCTCAGAGAAGGTTGGGGGAGGGGACCCACTGGAACAGCTGTTGGAAGACAGATGGTAGCCTGCCATCAATGCCATCCAGCGTGTTCTCTAACGTTGGGTTGTTTTACCTCTGAGCGGCACTTTTTTGCACACAATGGGATAAATGGCCAGATCACAAGGACCCCGAAGACCAGAGAAGGTTGGGGGAGGTGACCCACTGGAACAGCTGTTGGGATACAGATGGTTGCCTCCCGTGAAGGCCATCCAGCGTATTCTTTAACGTTGGTTTTTTTTGCCTCTGAGCGGCACTTTTTTGCGCACCATGGGCTAATGGCCAGGTCACATGGACCCCGAAGGCTCAGAGAAGGTTGGGGGAGGGGACCCACTGGAACAGCTGTTGGAAGACAGATGGTAGCCTCCCATCAATGCCATCCAGCGTGTTCTCTAACGTTAGGTTGTTTTACCTCTGAGCGGCACTTTTTTGCACACAATGGGATAAATGGCCAGGTCACAAGGACCCCGAAGACTCAGAGAAGGTTGGGGGAGGTGACCCACTGGAACAGCTGTTGGGATACAGATGGTAGCCTCCCGTGAAGGCCATCCAGCGTATTCTTTAACGTTGGTTTGTTTTGCCTCTGAGCGGCACTTTTTTGCGCACCATGGGCTAATGGCCAGGTCACATGGACCCCGAAGGCTCAGAGAAGGTTGGGGGAGGGGACCCACTGGAACAGCTGTTGGAAGACAGATGGTAGCCTCCCATCAATGCCATTCAGCGTGTTCTCTAACGTTAGGTTGTTTTACCTCTGAGCGGCACTTTTTTGCACACCATGGGCTAATGGCCAGGGCACATGGACCCCAAAGGCTCAGAGAAGGTTAGGGGAGGGGACCCACTGGAACAACTGTTGGAAGACAGATGGTAGTCTCCCGTCAAGGCCATCCAGCGTGTTCTTTAACGTGCACAGGGTATGGCTCTCCCACACACGGGGCCACGGCTTAATATCCCATCTGACGTATGGCGGCCTTTCCAAGCCCATCGGTGTCCCCTACTGACCATGGCCAGGGAGTTTTGTGGAGATATATCTCAATGGTGACCCAACTGGGACTCGAATCTGATAACTGCAGATTACGAGCCTGGCACGCTACCGACTGAGCCACCTCCTCCCCATAAACACTTGTGTATCGATCACACATATCGAATCATTTTTTTTTTTCACAAAGTCAACAATTTCGATAACCTCTCTTTTTTCTAAAGGTGACTTCTATATATATTTAGTATCTTTGAAAATTGTCCCCGGGGGCGATACTCTAACCCTAATTGAGTAGTTCTACCTCATAATGAATCTCATCATGGCATTACGATCAATTATTGAGATTTAAATATCCATTGTTACACAAATATGCAGATTGTTTTTAACAAGGTGCGTGTAAGCCAGCTGCTGCAGGTGCTGCGGCATCTAGAGCCTCACGCCCGAGGATGGACCACCCGCAAAATAAATTTTTGACATTTCTTTTTTCAAAAACTAGACCAGGGGTTCGCAACGCCATGAAAATTTTCGTGGTATGCCGTGAGAGCTCAAAAGTCGCTAGATCTAGTAACAAAGTCTCTAAGTTGGCATTAATATACTATAACTATAGTTTTATCTATCTGTATAAGGGGTATGCCAGTTACATACACATTTCCAGGAGGTACGTGAAGCATAAAAGGTTGAGTTTTTATTTTTGTCTTTTACGTTGAGTTAACATTGAAAGGATTTATTAACTAAAATATTTTGTCCGTTTTATTACCCAGGTTCGAGTCCCAGCTGGGTCAGCGTTGAGATTTATCTCCGCAAAATTTCCCGCCCTACCCACGGTCAGTAGGTGACACCGATGGGCTTGAAAAGGCCGCCGTCCGTTGGAGCGGCGTTAAGCCGTGGCCCCGTGTGCGGTCAGTTCGGAGAACCATACCCTGTGCACGTTAAAGAACACGCTGGATGGCCTTGACGGGAGGCTACCATCTGTCTCCCAACAACTGTTCCAGTGGGTCCTCTCCCCCAACCTTCTCTGAGCCTTCGGGGTCCTTGTGACCTGGCCATTTAGCCCATGGTGTGCAAAAAATTGCCGCTCAGAGGTAAAACAACTCAACCCAACTCGTTATATTAGGTTAATATTATAATGTTTATTAACTTACTGTTCAAAGTAGGGGCGGTCTGGGTGGGTGGGGGGAGTGTAAGGAGGCCATGTCCCCCTGCCCCCTTCAGAATGCTAATAATGGTAAAAAAAGGAAAAGAATTGTTAAACTGTTTTTTTATTTCATGAAACTGGAGCGTGTACTGTTGCGTGTACAGCAACTGTACACGCTCCAGTTACCGTTCACAGCAGGGGCGGGGGTGGCTCAGTCGGTAGCGCGCCAGACTCGTAATCTGTAGTTCCCAGATTCGAGTCCCAGCTGGGTCAGCGTTGAGATTTATCTCCGCAAAATTCCCCACCCTGCCCACGGTCAGTAGGGGACACCGATGGGCTTGTAAAAGTCGCCGTCCGTCGGATGGGACGTTAAGCCGTGGTTCCGTGTGTGGGAGAGCCATACCCTGTGCACGTTAAAGAACACGCTGGATGGCTTTGACGGGAGGCTACCATCTGTCTCCCAACAGCTGTTCCAGTGGGTCCCCTCCCCCAACCTTCTCTGAGCCTTCGGGGTCCATGTGACCTGGCCATTTAGCCCATGGTGTGCAAAAAAGTGCCGCTCAGATGTAAAACAAACAACCCAACCGTTCACAGCAAACTGGAGCGTGTGCAGTTACCGTTCGCAGCAAACTGGAGCGTGTGCAGTTACCGTTCGCAGCAAACTGGAGCGTGTGCAGTTACCGTTCGCAGCAAACTGGAGCGTGTGAAGTTGCTGCACACGCTCCAGTTTGCTGTGAACGGTAACTGCACACGATCAATATTTCCGTGAGTGAGCCCACACGATCTAGTATCAAAATAATATGACCACCTACAGTCGCTCACAAAAGTATCCGAACAATATGGTTGATTTTAAAATTCAGAAAAAATATCTGGCAACGATTTTTTTTAAGAAATTAGTGATCTGGCAACCCTCGTGTCACATGATTACAGAATTCAGGAAAAATATCTGGAGCGTGTACAGCAACTGTACACGCTCCAGTTACCGTTCACAGCAAACTGGAGCGTGTGCAGTTACTGCACACGCTCCAGTTTGCTGTGAACGGTAACTGCACACGCTCAATAGTTCCGTGAGTGAGCCCACACGATCTAGTATCCAAATAATATGACCACCTACAGTCGCTCAAAAAAGTATCCGAACACTAAGGTTGATTATAAAATTCAGAAAAAATATCTGGCAACGATTTTTTTAAAGAAATTAGTGATCTGGCAACCTTCGTGTCACGTGACACGAAGGTGCCAGATCACTAATTTATTAAAAAAAATCGTGGCCAGATATTTTTTCTGAATTCTGTAATCAACCATAACGTTCGGATACTTTTTTGAACGACTGTACTGCATTCGAAATCCAGTCTCTTGCTTTCCCCCTTTTACATTATTTCGAATCGATTGTGTTTCTTGCCCCCACCCCCCCTTCAATTTTTTTCTAGATCCGGGCCTTGTTTCAAGTATTATTAATTATTTTCTGATATTTTATTCGTTATATTAAGTGATCCCTTATTGAGAACTATTAATTTTTCATTATCAACTAATTAACTTAATTTTGGAAAGATTATTAATTTTTTTGCTATTTTTTGTTTCTTATATTTAACGAATACTAAAAATATTATTTTCTTATTATTGAAACGATTATTAACTATTTCTTGACGTTTTTTGTCTGTTTAAATTATCTACTACTAAAAGGATTATTAATTCAGTTTTAAACTAATTATTAATAATTCTTAATATTTTTATATGTTATGTTAAGTGAATAGTAAAAGATTGTTAACTTATTATTAATTTTTTTTATGTTTCTTTCCATTATATTAATACTAAAATAATTATTAACATTCTAATTACTATTAATTATTTCTTCACATTTTGTCCATTATATTTAGCTCATAGTAAAATGAATATTAATTTACGATTCAAGGATGATTAAAGATTTCCTTATATTTTTGCCCATTTTATTAATTTAACACTAAAATCATTATTAACTTAATACTAAAAGGATTATTAGTTATTATTGATATTTTTGCCTGTTATATTAAATTAATATTAAAACAATTATTCTCTTAGTATTCAAATGTTTGTAAAATTTTTTGAGGTTTTTTCACATTATATTAAGCCAAAACTAAAATGATTAATAACTTATTATTCAGAAGATTTTAATTATTTCTTGATATTTTTGTCCATTTTCTTAAGTTCATATTAAAAAGGATTATTGACTAACTATTAAAAGAACTCTTTACTATTTCTTGTCAATTTGCACATTTTATTAATTCTGAAAGGATTATTAACTTATTTAAAGTTGGGTTGGGTTGTTTTACCTCTGAGCGGCACTTTTTTGCACACCATGGGCTAAATGGCCAGGTCACATGGACCCCGAAGGCTCAGAGAAGTTTTTGGGAGGGGACCCACTGGAACACCTGTTGGGAGACAGATGGTAGCCTTCCGTCAAGGCCAACCAGCGTGTTCTTTAACGTGCACAGGGTATGGCTCTCCCGCACACGGGGCCAAGGCTTAACGTCCCATCCGGCGGATGGCGGCCTTTCCAAGCCCATCGGTGTCCCCTACTGACCATGGGCAGGGCGGGGAATTTTGCGGAGATAAATCTCACCGCTGACCCAGCTGGGACTCGAACCTGGGAACTACAGATTACGAGCCTGGCGCGCTACCGACTGAGCCACCTCCGCCCCCTAAATGGTCAGGTCACAAGGACCCCGAATACTTAGAGAAGGTTGGGGGAGGGAATCCACTGGGAAACTGTTGGGAGACCGATGGTAGCCTCCCGTCAAGGCCATCCAGCGTGTTTTTAACGTGCACAGGGTATGGCTCTCTCCCGCACACGGGGCAACGGCTTAACGTCCCATCCGACGGACGGCGGCCTTTCCAAGCCCATCGGTGTCCCCTACTGACCGTGGGCAGGGCGGGGAATTTTGCGGGTTGGGTTGGGTTGTTTTACCTCTGAGCGGCACTTTTTTGCACACCATGGGCTAAATGGCCAGGTCACATGGACCCCGAAGGCTCAGAGAAGTTTTTGGGAGGGGACCCACTGGAACACCTGTTGGGAGACAGATGGTAGCCTCCCGTCAAGGCCATCCAGCGTGTTCTTTAACGTGCACAGGGTATGGCTCTCCCGCACACGGGGCCACGGCTTAACGTCCCATCCGACGGACGGCGGCCTTTCCAAACCCATCGGTGTCCCCTACTGACCGTGGGCAGGGCGGGGAATTTTGCGGAGATAAATCTCAGCGCTGACCCAGCTGGGCTTTGTACAGTGGAGCAAACGGAGCGTCGTAAGATCAAAATCATTACGAACAATGCAGACGGAAAGACGGTAAAATAAAAATGGATGAAAAGATGCCAAAAGCAGATGTCTAATTAAAAATGTGAGAGTAATGCCAAAGAGTATACCAAATTAAAAATGAGATAAAAGATGCCAAAAAAAGTGCCGAAATAAAAATGTGGAAAAGATATACTGTCGCTCAAAAAAAAATATCCGAACACTATGGTTGATTATAGAATTCAGAAAAAATATCTGGCAACGATTCACTAATTTAAAAAGAAAATTCGTTGCCAGATATTTTTTCTGAATTCTATAATCAACCGTAGTGTTCGGATGCTTTTTTGAGCAACTGTAGGTGGTCATATTGTTTTGATACTAGATCGTGTGAGCTCACTCACGGAAATATTGAGCGTGTGCAGTTACCGTTCACAGCACACTGGAGCGTGTACAGTTGCTGTACACGCTCCAGATATTTTTCCTGAATTCTGCAATCACGTGACACGAAGGTTGCCAGATCACTGATTGCTAAAAAAAATCGTTGCCAGACATTTTTTCTGAATTCTGTAATCAACCATAGTGTTCGGATATTTTTTTGAGCGACTGTAAAAACGCTGAAATAAAAATGGAAAGTGCCCCCAAAAACGAAGCCTAATAAAAATGTGGGAAAAATATCAAAGAGTATGCCTAATTGAGAATAGATGAAAAGATGGCAAAAAATGATGCCTAAATATAAACGAGAGAAAGATGGCAAAGATGATGCCTAAAATAAAAATAGCTGAAGGGACGCCAAAAAAACGACTAAGTAATATGGTAGGAAAAATATTCCAATGCTCTTAAATTAATAAATAAATAAGTGATGCCAAAAAAAAAGTACGAAAAAAGAAATTGGGTAAAATATCCCAAAATGAAAAAAAATTAAGAAGCAAAAAAGATATTAGTAAAAAAATGAAAAGCCTCAGAAAGACATCAAAATAAAGTAATGTGAAGAAGATGTAAAAAGAAGCTCTGCACATAAGTGATGCCAAAAAAGTGCGAAAATAGAGAGTGGGTAAAATATCTCAAAATAAAAAAAATTTAAGATGCGAAAATGATATTAATATAAAAATGGAAAGCCTCAGAAAAACATCAAAATAATAATTAAAAAAAAATACCCCCTCAAGCAGCTGCTTGCCACAGTGGTCTGACAGGAACCTATCAGTTTATATGCCGTAGTAAATGGTCTGAGAGAATGGCAGGACCTCAGCAGAAAAACTACACGAACATCCATGCCTTACCCAGGGCTCGAACCCAGGTCCCTTAGATTAGTAGCCAAGGTAAAAAAAACTCTGCACATAAGTGATGCCAAAAAAAGTACGAAAATAGAAATTGGGTAAAATATCTCAAAATAAAGAAAAATTTAAGATGCGAAAGAGATATTAATATGAAAATGAAAAGCCTCAGAAAGACATCAAAATATAGCAATGTGAAAAAGATAAATAAAAAAAAGCTCTGCACATAAGTGATGCAAAAAAACGTACGAAAATAAAAATTGGGTAAAATATCTCAAAATAAAAAATTTAAGATGCGAAAAAGATATTAATATAAAAATAAAAAGCCTCAGAAAGACATCAAAATAAAGCAATGTGAAAAAGATAAATAAAAAAAAGCTCTGCACATAAGTGATGCCAAAAACAGTGCGAAAATAGAAATTGGGTAAAATATCTCAAAATAAAGAAAAATTTAAGATACGAAAGAGATATTAATATAAAAATGAAAAGTCTCAGAAAGACATCAAAATAAAGCAATGTGAAAAAGATAAATAAAAAAAAGCTCTGCACATAAGTGATGCAAAAAAAAGTACAAAAATAGAAATTGGGTAAAATATCTCAAAATAAAAAATTTAAGATGCGAAAAAGATATTAATATAAAAATAAAAAGCCTCAGAAAGACATCAAAATAAAGCAATGTGAAAAAGATAAATAAAAAAAAGCTCTGCACATAAGTGATGCAAAAAAAAGTACGAAAATAGAAATTGGGTAAAATATCTCAAAATAAAAAATTTAAGATGTGAAAAAGATATTAATATAAAAATAAAAAGCCTCAGAAAGACATCAAAATAAAGCAATGTGAAAAAGATAAATAAAAAAAAGCTCTGCACATAAGTGATGCAAAAAAAGTACAAAAATAGAAATTGGGTAAAATATCTCAAAATAAAAAATTTAAGATGCGAAAAAGATATTAATATAAAAATAAAAAGCCTCAGAAAGACATCAAAATAAAGCAATGTGAAAAAGATAAATAAAAAAAAGCTCTGCACATAAGTGATGCAAAAAATGTACGAAAATAGAAATTGGGTAAAATATCTCAAAATAAAAAATTTAAGATGCGAAAAAGATATTAATATAAAAATAAAAAGCCTCAGAAAGACATCAAAATAAAGCAATGTGAAAAAGATTAATAAAAAAAAGCTCTGCACCTAAGTGATGCAAAAAATGTACGAAAATAGAAATTGGGTAAAATATCTCAAAATAAAAAATTTAAGATGAGAAAAAGATATTAATATAAAAATAAAAAGCCTCAGAAAGACATCAAAATAAAGCAATGTGAAAAAGATAAATAAAAAAAAGCTCTGCACATAAGTGATGCAAAAAAAAATACGAAAATAGAAATTGGGTAAAATATCTCAAAATAAAAAATTTAAGATGCGAAAAAGATATTAATATAAAAATGAAAAGCCTCAGAAAGACATCAAAATAAAGCAATGTGAAAAAGATAAATAAAAAAAAGCTCTGCACCTAAGTGATGCAAAAAATGTACGAAAATAGAAATTGGGTAAAATATCTCAAAATAAAAAATTTAAGATGCGAAAAAGATATTAATATAAAAATAAAAAGCCTCAGAAAGTGTGAAAAAGATAAATAAAAAAAAGCTCTGCACCTAAGTGATGCAAAAAATGCACGAAAATAGAAATTGGGTAAAATATCTCAAAATAAAAAATTTAAGATGCGAAAAAGATATTAATATAAAAATAAAAAGCCTCAGAAAGACATCAAAATAAAGCAATGTGAAAAAGATAAATAAAAAAAAGCTCTGCACCTAAGTGATGCAAAAAATGCACGAAAATAGAAATTGGGTAAAATATCTCAAAATAAAAAATTTAAGATGCGAAAAAGATATTAATATAAAAATAAAAAGCCTCAGAAAGTGTGAAAAAGATAAATAAAAAAAAGCTCTGCACATAAGTGATGCAAAAAAAAGTACGAAAATAGAAATTGGGTAAAATATCTCAAAATAAAAAATTTAAGATGCGAAAAAGATATTAATATAAAAATAAAAAGCCTCAGAAAGACATCAAAATAAAGCAATGTGAAAAAGATAAATAAAAAAAAGCTCTGCACATAAGTGATGCCAAAAACAGTGCGAAAATAGAAATTGGGAATAATATCTCAAAATAAAAAAATTTAAGATGCGAAAAAGATATTACTATAAAAATGAAAAGCCTCAGAAAGACATCAAAATAAAGCAATGTGAAAAAGATAAATAAAAAAAAGCTCTGCACATAAGTGATGCAAAAAATGTACGAAAATAGAAATTGGGTAAAATATCTCAAAATAAAAAATTTAAGATGCGAAAAAGATATTAATATAAAAATAAAAAGCCTCAGAAAGTGTGAAAAAGATAAATAAAAAAAAGCTCTGCACATAAGTGATGCAAAAAAAAGTACGAAAATAGAAACTGGGTAAAATATCTCAAAATAAAAAATTTAAGATGCGAAAAAGATATTAATATAAAAATAAAAAGCCTCAGAAAGACATCAAAATAAAGCAATGTGAAAAAGATAAATAAAAAAAAGCTCTGCACATAAGTGATGCCAAAAACAGTGCGAAAATAGAAATTGGGAATAATATCTCAAAATAAAAAAATTTAAGATGCGAAAAAGATATTACTATAAAAATGAAAAGCCTCAGAAAGACATCAAAATAAAGCAATGTGAAAAAGATAAATAAAAAAAAGCTCTGCACATAAGTGATGCAAAAAATGTACGAAAATAGAAATTGGGTAAAATATCTCAAAATAAAAAATTTAAGATGCGAAAAAGATATTAATATAAAAATAAAAAGCCTCAGAAAGTGTGAAAAAGATAAATAAAAAAAAGCTCTGCACATAAGTGATGCAAAAAAAAGTACGAAAATAGAAACTGGGTAAAATATCTCAAAATAAAAAATTTAAGATGCGAAAAAGATATTAATATAAAAATAAAAAGCCTCAGAAAGACATCAAAATAAAGCAATGTGAAAAAGATAAATAAAAAAAAGCTCTGCACATAAATCAAGATGAAAAAGATGTAAAAAAAGCTCTGAACTCTATTTTTGCTCACAGTAGAGTGAACTCTTTTTTACAGAGTGACTACACACTCTTTTTTTTAAACTGCTTAGAATGCTTCCCTGTTGCTTTACCCTCCAAATGACTTCTAGTTTCTCCTGAACCAATCATCAATAGAAACCATCTTAATGATGAGTACCAAAGTTACTTTTTTATTTCTCGTAGTGTTAGTCTGTCGCCTCATGTAATTGGGAAATGTTTTGTTCTGTCTTTTCTAACCTGTTGTTGTCCTGATTTATCGAGCAATTGAAAGATTTTTTTTCCATTTTGTTTAAAGGTTTCGCCATTGATTAAGAAAGGTTGAATTCCGCCGTATGTTTATTGGCAGCTCTTTTTTTGTTTCTATTCGTGAGAATTAAAAAAAAAATGTCGTTTACGACAAAAGGATCTTCCTAAATCTAATTTTTTTTTGTGTGTTTCTTGTACAACATAAATTAAGTCTTAGATCGTAGGGATTGTATTTTGTAACAGTAATGGGTTCGAGAAATGGAAATAACCAGTGTTTGGGTTTCGATTTGAAGTTGTGTCGTTTCTGAGGTGACGCATTAATTTAAAGGCCATTTTTTTTTTGTGGTTCTCTTGTAGATTTTTATAAACGAAGAAAATGTTTTTGAGTTGACTCAAGCCGTTCCGTGGCCGAGTGGTTAGCGCGCTTGGCTACTGATCTAAGGGACCTGGGTTCGAGCCCCGGGTAAGGCATGGATGTGTGTGTCGTTTTTCTGCTGAGGTCCTGCCATGCTCTCAGATCTCCTACTATGGCTATAAACTGACAGGCTCCTGTCAGACCTCTGTGGCAAGCAGCTGCTTGAGGGGGTATTTATTATTTTTATTCAATCATTTTAGTAATTTTGGCATTCCTTTAGGAATCTTTTTCCACATTATTTTATTTTCGAATCACTTTCACCAACTTTTAATTTTTTTTTTCATTTTGGCATCTTTCCCTCAATTTTATTTCGCTACATTTTTCTTTCGCATTCTTTAATTTATTTATTTACTCATATTGTCTTTCCTCCCATTTTTATTTAGGCCGTTTCGGCATCTCATCATCCATTTTTATATCAGCGCCTTTCTTATATAATTCCCATATTTTTATTTAAGCATCTATTTTTGTATCTTTTTATCTACGTTTATTTCGGCATCTTTTTACATCTTTCCCCATTTTTATTTAAGCATCTATTATTATTTTTATTTTTTTTTTAATCTTTCTCAAATTTTCATTTAAACATCCCTCTCTCTTCTTCGTGGGGGGGGGGGACGCAGGAGATATGGTTTTTAAACAGAAGATTATCTTCTCCGTCCGTCGGATGGGACGTTAAGCCGTGGCCCCGTGTGCGGGAGAGCCATACCCTGTGCACGTTAAAGAACACTCTGGATGGCCTTGACGGGAGGCAACCATCTGTCTTCCAACAGCTGTTCCAGTGGATCCCCTCCCCCAACCTTTTCTGAGCCTTCGGGGTCCTTGAGACCTGGCTATTTAGCCCATGGTGTGCAAAAAAGTGCCGCTCAGAGGCAAAACAAACCAACGTTAAAGAACACGCTGGATGGCCTTGACTTGAGGCTACCATCTGTCTTCCAACAGTTGTTCCAGTGGGTCCCCCCCAACCTTCTCTGAGCCTTCGGGGTCCTTGTGGTCTTCGGCCCCCATAGTGTGCAAAAAAGTTCCGCTCAGAGGTAAAACAACCCAACCCGAGGACAGAGCGAGGATTTTTGCGGTGATAGATTTTACCCCCCAAAAAGTCATGTTTTAGTTTAATTCCATGCAACAGTGTCACATCTTTTACTCCGTGTAAAACCCTGTTCGAAAATAAAACAAAAAAAAAAAATCACACGTCGCACTTTAATTGCTCTGTTAACGCCATTAAATTGCCGTTTAAAAACAAAAGTACAGTTCTTATGCAGCTAGAAAAACGGTATGAAGTCATTTACCGAACAAGTCGCAATACACAACGACAATACAGCCCACCACGTGACAAGAAGCGATAAGATAGCGAATCCATCTCGAGCAGAAACAATGGCTCTGAATTGATCTGCTGAACATCACATGGATGCTGCTGCTGCTGAGACTGCTGATGTCCATTGTTAGACAAGACTTCAGCGCGGTTGGTCAACCTATAGGTTATTCACATCGCAGTGATCATGGCGAGGCCACGGCTGCCTCTCTGGGAGCAAGGTACCTCACCTGTCCTCCACTATTGGTTGACTCAGGATCAAGGAACAGGTGTAAGTATTCTCGAAAGGTGCCCCAGGGATTGATTGTTCTCGCTTCGGGACTGGAAAGTCTTTCCTAACTGCCATACGAATACAGGTGCAGATAGGAACTACAGGTGTACATTCTCAGTACAGCTGTCTCCTTCCTGGTTCCAATTAATCAGCTGGTATCATCACCTGCTACTTTTCCCTACATAGCTGCACATCACTTTATTTCATACTAGTTGTGTTTTTTTCTAAGTTTATCGGAAGAAAGAATTTAACTCTTGGAGAATTGTTTTTTTTCTTTTTAAAGAAGAAAAATGTTTCCTTTCAAAGGTGTTTTGTTTATGACCAAGGAAGCAATGATATGCAAAAAATTATTTCTGCGACATCATTTCGATGGAATTAAATCTACGTGAAAATGTAGAAATTGTCCCAAAAGTTGAATATTCTGAAATATCAGAAAGTACTTAAAAAGGACATAAAAGAATCATGATATTTGTGCACTTTGTTCTGATAAACACTTTAAATGAATGACAGCTGTAAAATCAGCTCTTGTTGCGTGTCAGCCCAGTTATCTTCTTATTGTACACAAGTTTCCATAAATTAAGGAACTTTTGGTTCGTCTTGCCTCTAAGCGGCACTTTTTTGCACACAATGGGCTAAAAGTCCAGGTCACAAGGACCCCGAAGACTCAGAGAAGGTTGGGGGAGGAGACTCACTGGAACAGTTGTTAGGAAACAGATGGTAGACTCCTGTCAAGGCCATCAAGCGTGTTCTTTAACGTTGGGTTGTTTTACCTCTGAGCGGCACTTTTTTGCACACCATGGGCTAAATGGCCAGGTCACATGGACCCCGAAGGCTCAGAGAAGGTTGGGGGAGGAGACTCACTGGAACAGCTGTTGGGAGACAGATGGTAGCCTCCCGTCAAGGCCATCCAGCGTGTTCTTTAACGTGCACAGGGTTGGATTGTTTTACCTCTGAGAGGCACTTTTTTGCACACCATGGGCTAAATGGCCACGTCACATGGACCCCGAAGGCTCAGAGAAGGTTGGGGGAGGGGCCCACTGGAACAGCTGTTGGGAGACGGATGGTAGCTTCCCGTCAAGGCCATCCAGCGTGTTCTTTAACGTTGGGTTGTTTTACCTCTGAGCGGCACTTTTTTGCACACCATGGGCTAAATAGCCAGGTCACATGGACCCCAAAAGCTCAGAGAAGGTTGTGGGAGGGGACCCACTGGAACAGCTGTTGGGAGACAGATGGTAGCCTCCCGTCAAGGCCATCCAGCGTGTTCTTTAACGTGCACAGGGTTGGGTTGTTTTACCTCTGAGATGCACTTTTTTTGCACACCATGGGCTAAATGGCCAGATCACAAGGACCCCAAAGGCTCAGAGAAGGTTGGGGGAGGAGACCCACTGGAAAGAAAACTCTGAAAGTTTTCGCTGTGGAAGGAAAAAAATGTTGAGAAGTTTCTACAACGTGAAATTTTCTGTTTTGTGAAAGGACAGCATTTGATTGTGTAAAAACCAGAGTGCCTTTTCAAAACAATGTCTCATAGCGACTATTGAAATCGGAATGTTATTACATTTCTATATAGCGACTATTGAAATTCAGATTTTATCAAAATGGCATATAATAGTTATTGATATACGGATTTTTATCAAAATGGCATATAGTAGCTATTGAAATCCGGATTTAATCAAAATGGCATGTAGTGGCTATTGAATTCCGGATTTCATCAAAATGGCATATAGTGGCTATTGAAAACTGGATTTTTATTAAATTGTCATATAATGGCTATTGAAATCTGGATTTAAAATGCCATATAGTGGCTATTGAAATCTAGATTTTATCAAAATGGCATACAATGGCTATTGAAATCCGGATTTTATTAAAATGCCATGTAGTGGCTATTGAAAAATGGAATTTTATTAAATTG
The DNA here is from genome assembly GCA_038380435.1 of Ryuthela nishihirai. Taxonomy (NCBI): domain Eukaryota; kingdom Metazoa; phylum Arthropoda; class Arachnida; order Araneae; family Heptathelidae; genus Ryuthela; species Ryuthela nishihirai. The sequence goes on along the minus strand of JAWZYU010000034.1, from coordinate 35,567,302 downwards.
TCATATAATGGCTATTGAAATCTGGATTTAAAATGCCATATAGTGGCTTTTGAAAAACGGATTTTATTAAAATGTCTTAGAGTGGCTATTGAAATCCGGATTTTATTAAAATGCTTTATAGTGGCTATTGAAATCTGGATTTTTATCAAAATGCCATATAGTAGCTATTGAAATCCAAATAATTTCAAAAACAGTATTGTCAAAATGGGATTAATTTGAAATCGTGCAACTATTGCAAGTTCAAATAATCTAAAAATTTCTGCTGTCCAGAATCAAATAATCTAAAAATTTCTGCTGTCCAGAATCAAATGATCTGAAAATTACTGTTATTCAGATCCGGATGATCTAAATATTTGGATTATTGAAATCGAAATAATCTGAAATTTTAGATTCTCAAAAACTGGATTACATTTAAACTCCGACTAACGAGATCATAAAGCATTATAATATAATCAGAATTATCTTAATATTCGAATTGTCGATAATTGAAATAAGCTTCGGATCAGCAATTCGGATTACTGAAAACTGAATATTGTGAAAATTTGCATTATCGGTTTCTGAATAATCTGAAATTTCGAATTATTGATAAGCGAATGGCATGGAAATTCGTATCATTCAGATTTTTATAATCCGAATATTTGGATTATCGAAATCCGAAGACTCAAAAATTTTGGATTATTGGTATCGAATAATATGAAAATTTGGATTATCGAAATCCGAAGACTCAAAAATTTTGGATTATTGGTATCGAATAATATGAAAATTTGGATTATCGAAATCCGAAGACTCAAAAATTTTGGATTATTGGTATCGAATAATATGAAAATTTGGATTATCGAAATCCGAAGACTCAAAAATTTTGGATTATTGGTATCGAATAATATGAAAATTTGGATTATCGAAATCCGAAGACTCAAAAATTTTGGATTATTGGTATCGAATAATATGAAAATTTGGATTATCAAGATCTGGATAATCGAATGTCTACTGTACGACACACTCTATTTATAAATTTGGATGATCGGGAACAGAATAACCCGAAAAGTTCGACTGATCGAGAACCGAATAATTCGAAAATACGGATGATCGAAAATACAATAATCTGAAATTTTCGAATTAGTAAATAAAATAATCTGAAAATTTCGAATAATCGACACCAGAGTAATTCAGAATTCGGATGACCAGGAAGAGAATAATGTGAAAATTATGAATGATCGACAACAGAATTATTATAAAATTAAGATGATCGGGAACACAATAATCCGAAAATTCGGATGACTAGGAACAGAATTATCAGAAAATTTTGGATTATCGAGAACACAATAATCCGAAATTTTTTCCGATTGTTAAGAACAGAATAAACTGAAAATTTCGGATTAGGGAATAGAATAATCCGAAACTTTCGAATAATCGACAGCAGAAAAATCTAAAAGTTTCGATGATCCGGAACAGAATAATCTACAAATATCTGAAGTATTTTGAACAGAATAATGTGATAATTTCGGATGATTGGGAACAGAATTATTCGAAAATTCGGATGATCGGGAACAGAGTAATCTGAAATTCGCATGATTAGGAATAAAATAATCCGAAAATTTTCATGACCAGGAACAAAATTATCAGGAAATTTTGGATTATCGAGAACACAATAATCCGAAATTTTTTTCGATTGTTAAGAACAGAATAAACTGAAAATTTCGGATTAGGGAATAGAATAATCCGAAACTTTCGAATAATCGACAGCAGAAAAATCTAAAAGTTTCGATGATCCGGAACAGAATAATCTACAAATATCTGAAGTATTTTGAACAGAATAATGTGATAATTTCGGATGATTGGGAACAGAATTATTCGAAAATTCGGATGATCGGGAACAGAGTAATCTGAAATTCGCATGATTGGGAATAAAATAATCCGAAAATTTTCATGACCAGGAACAAAATTATCAGGAAATTTTGGATTATCGAGAACACAATAATCCGAAATTTTTTTCGATTGTTAAGAACAGAATAAACTGAAAATTTCGGATTAGGGAATAGAATAATCCGAAACTTTCGAATAATCGACAGCAGAAAAATCTAAAAGTTTCGATGATCCGGAACAGAATAATCTACAAATATCTGAAGTATTTTGAACAGAATAATGTGATAATTTCGGATGATTGGGAACAGAATTATTCGAAAATTCGGATGATCGGGAACAGAGTAATCTGAAATTCGCATGATTAGGAATAAAATAATCCGAAAATTTTCATGACCAGGAACAAAATTATCAGGAAATTTTGGATTATCGAGAACACAATAATCCGAAATTTTTTTCGATTGTTAAGAACAGAATAAACTGAAAATTTCGGATTAGGGAATAGAATAATCCGAAACTTTCGAATAATCGACAGCAGAAAAATCTAAAAGTTTCGATGATCCGGAACAGAATAATCTACAAATATCTGAAGTATTTTGAACAGAATAATGTGATAATTTCGGATGATTGGGAACAGAATTATTCGAAAATTCGGATGATCGGGAACAGAGTAATCTGAAATTCGCATGATTAGGAATAAAATAATCCGAAAATTTTCATGACCAGGAACAAAATTATCAGGAAATTTTGGATTATCGAGAACACAATAATCCGAAATTTTTTTCGATTGTTAAGAACAGAATAAACTGAAAATTTCGGATTAGGGAATAGAATAATCCGAAACTTTCGAATAATCGACAGCAGAAAAATCTAAAAGTTTCGATGATCCGGAACAGAATAATCTACAAATATCTGAAGTATTTTGAACAGAATAATGTGATAATTTCGGATGATTGGGAACAGAATTATTCGAAAATTCGGATGATCGGGAACAGAGTAATCTGAAATTCGCATGATTGGGAATAAAATAATCCGAAAATTTTCATGACCAGGAACAAAATTATCAGGAAATTTTGGATTATCGAGAACACAATAATCCGAAATTTTTTTCAATTGTTAAGAACAGAATAAACTGAAAATTTCGGATTAGGGAATAGAATAATCCGAAACTTTCGAATAATCGACAGCAGAAAAATCTAAAATTTCGATGATCGGGAACAGAATAATCTACAAATATCTGAAGTATTTTGAACAGAATAATGTGATAATTTCGGATGATTGGGAACAGAATTATTCGAAAATTCGGATGATCGGGAACAGAGTAATCTGAAAATTCGCATGATTGGGAATAGAATAATCCGAAAATTTGGATGACCAGGAACAGAATTATCAGAAAATTTTGGATTATCGAGAACACAATAATCCGAAATTTTTCGATGATCGGGAACAATATAATAAATCAATATAAATAATCAACAATATAATAAAACAATAAATAAGCTCAATAAATTGAGCTTATTTATTGATTATTGATTTATTATATTATTATTTATTAGTTATTGAGTTTTAACTCAATAAATATCTCATCTACTTTTAAAACAAAACAATTCCAACGCCTAGATTATTGCCAAATTCAAAACAAATTCAGTGACTTTAAAAAAACGATATTTAAAGTTCGGTCATCCTCCGTGAATTCTGAACAACGGATCAATTTTATTGGATATTTCGGAACCCGAAGAGCAAGTAGCCGATGCAACAGCAGCTGCTTCTTGTTGACCGCTGTTGCAGCAGCAGGTGAACCGATTTCAACATGTTCCCTTCACTCGCAGAGCCTGAAATAAATACATAAAAACCAACCTTTAAAGAGCAGGTGTTGGTTCAATCTTTTACTTGCCCTTCAAAGGTCATTTGGTTCCCATGTCTCCAGCAGAACGACGCCTTTAATAAACACACACACACACACAAAAAAAAACAAAGATGCAAATAGAAATGCTTTTAATTTAAATTTTGTCTGTTCGGATGTCTGAAGATTTTTGCCGCAGCAAAGCCATCATTAACGATGTGTTTAAACCCAGTTTTGAAACATTCTATTTATCAGCTGCCTGTGAAAAGCAGAAATTTGTTCGTTAAATGTATTGGGCTCGTGCCACGGTCGTCTAAATATGATGATAATAATTCGTGGTAGTTAATTGCATCGAGGCACGAAATGATGAAATTATTTTTCACTTTCGCTTTCGCTGAGAAATGAAACTAACCATTAGTTTCGTTCATTTGCATAAATACGCGACAGGAGGAAAAAAAAAATACACTCTCCAATTTTAGGATTTTGAACCTTGAGCAGTTTCCGTAGGATTAGACTCTTCTTGGAAATGCATTCGTTTGATTTATGATTATGTTTGAGAAGTGATTGCACTTAAAAGGGTGGGTTGGGTTGTTTTACCTCTGAGCGGCACTTTTTTGCACACAATGGGCTAAATGGCCAGGTCACATGGACCCCGAAGGCTCAGAGAAGGTTGGGGGAGGGGACCCACTGGAACAGCTGTTGGGAGACAGATGGTAGCTTCCCGTTAAGGCCATCCAGCGTGTCCTTTAACGTGCACAGGGTATGGCTCTCCCGCACACGGGGCCACGGCTTAACGTCCCATCCGACAGACGGCGGCCTTATCAATCCCATCAGTATCCCAAAATGACCGTGGGGAGGGTGGGGAATTTTGCGGAGACAAGTCTCAACGCTGACCCAGCTGGGACTCGAGCCTGGGAACTACAGATTACGAGCCTGACGCGCTACCGACTGAGCCACCCCCGCCCCACTTAAAAGGGTGGTATTCGAATGATTGCAACCTTTCCTCTCCGGGATGGGGGTGGCTCCGGGATCTCCTAGGTGGGGGTGGCTCAGTCAGGTAGCGCCCTAGGCTCGTAATCTGTAGTTCTCTGGTTCGAATCCTACCTGTGTCAGAGTTGAGATTCATATCAGGAAAAACTCCCCGCCTGACCTCTGTCAGAAAGGGTACAGTGAAGGAAATGTAAAAATGGCAGTCCCTCAGACGGAAATTTAAGACGTGGTCTCCTTGTGCTGGAGAGCCATACCCTGTATACGTTAAAGAAAACGCTGGATGGTCTTGACGGAAGGTTTACATCTGTCTCCTAGCAGCTGTTCCAGTGGGTCCCCTCCCCCAACCTTTTCTGAGCCTTCGGGGTTCTTGTGACCTGGCCATGGAGCTCACTGTGTGCAAAAAAGTGCCGCTCAGAGGTAAAACAACCCAACCTTTTCTGAGCCTTCAGGCTCGTTGTGACCTGACCATTTAGCCCATGGTGTGTAAAAAAAGTGCCGCTCAGAGGTAAAACAACCCAACCATCTGTCTCCCAACAGCTGTTTCAGTTGGTCCCGTCCCACAACTTTCTCTGCGGCCTTCGGGGTCCTTGTGACCTGGTCATGTAGCTCATTGTGTGCAAAAAAAGTGACGCTCAGAGGTAAAACAACCCAACCATCTGTCTCCCACCAGCTATTCCAGTGGGTTCCCACCCCCAACCTTCTCTGAGCCTTCGGGGTCCTTGTGACCTGGACATGTCGCTCATTTTGTGCAAAAAAGTGCCACTCAGAGGTAAAACAACCCAGCCCATTAAGCTTTGGGTTCTTGCAATTACGCCCTCTATTTCCAGGTCTTTTTGATGTAGATATATCCTTTTGGGTTGGGTTGGGTTGTTTTACCTCTGAGCGGCACTTTTTTGCACACCATGGGCTAAATGGCCAGGCCACATGGACCCCGAAGGCTCAGAGAAGGTTGGGGGAGGGAACCCACTGGAACAGCTGTTGGGAGACAGATGGTAGCCTCCCATCAAGGCCATCCAGCGTGTTCTTTAACGTGCACAGGGTATGGCTCTCCCGCACACGGGGCCACGGCTTAACGTCCCATCCGACGGACAGCGGCCATTCCATGCCCATCGGTGTCCCCTACTGACCGTGGGCAGGGCGAGGAATTTTGCGGAGATAAATCTCAACACTGACCCAGCTAGGACTCGAACCTGGGAACTACAGATTACGAGCCTGGCGCGCTACCGACTGAGCCACCCCCGCCCCATATCCTTTTGGAGTCTTGATAACTTTCCCATTTAGCCTTATGATCTTTATGATCTGGCCATTTCTTTTTGGAGTGTTTGTGACCTGGCAAATTAGCCTTAAGGCTTTCATTGCCTGCCCATTTGGATTCGATGTCTTGTGATATATTTAGCCTTGATATTCTTGTGATCCATTAAGCCTAGATGTCCTTGTGATCTCTTTACCCCTAATATCCTTATGATCGACTTAGTCTTTATGTCCTTGTAATTTGGTCATTTAACAATGTTGTTTTTGCGATCTGGCCATTTAGCAATGATGCCCCTGTTATTTTGGACACTTCGCTTTGATCTTTTTGTGATGTAGCCATGATGTTCTTGCGATTTGACATTTAGCCTTGATGTCCTTGTGATTTGGCCATTTAGTTTTGATTTCCTTGTGATCTAGCCATTTAGCCATGATGGTTTTGTGATCTGGACAATTTAGTTTTGATGTTTTTGTGATCTGGAAAATTTAGCTTTGGTGCTTTTGTGATCTGGATAATTTAGCTTTGATGCCCTTGTGATCTGGACATTTAGCCTTGCTGTCCTTCTAATCTGGCTATTTAGACGATGTCCTTGTGATCTAACAATTTCTGTGTTCCTTGTGATGTAGCCATTCAGTCATGGTGTCCTGATTTGGCCATTTACCTTTGATGTCTTTGTGATCTAGCCATTTTGCTTTGATCTTTTTTCGATCTAGCCATTTGGTGTCTTTATGACCTGAATATTTCGCTTTGAAATAGTTCTGATTTTTCAAACGATTTACACTTAATGCCTTGTCATCTGGACTTGGGGTTCTTATGATCTTAAACGTTTAAATTCTAAGTCTTTATGACCTGACAATTTAAGCTTGATTTCCTAGTGATCTGAACATTTAGTCTCGATGTTTTTGTGATCTGAAAATTTAGTCTCGATGTTTTTGTGATCTGAAAATTTAGTCTCGATGTTTTTGTGATCTGGTCATTTAGCTTTGATGATTTTTGTGATTTGACCATTTAGCCATGGTGTTCTTGTAATTGGGCCGTTTAACTTTGATGTCCCTGTGATCTGGCCATTTAGCTTTCACGTTTTTGTGATCTGGTCATTTAGCTTTAAGGTTTTTTGATTCGACCATTTTGCCATGGTGTCCTTGTGATTTGGCCATTTAGCTTTGATGTCCTTGTGATCTGGCCATTTAGCTTTCATGTTTTTGTGATCTGGTTATTTAGCTTTTGTGATCTGGTCATTTAGCTTTCACGTTTTTGTGATTTGACCATTTAGCCATGGTGTCCCTGTGATTTGGCCATTAAGCTTTGATGTCCTTGTGATCTGGCCATTTAGCTTTCATGTTTTTGTGATCTGGTCACTTGGCTTTCACGTTTTCGTGATTTGACCATTTAGCTTTCACGTTTTCATGATTTGACCATTTAGCTTTCACGTTTTTGTGATTTGACCATTTAAGCTTTTAGCCATGGTGTCCCTGTGATTTGGCCATTTAGCTTTGATGTTCTTGTGATCTGGTCATTTAATCATGACCCTTCTGATTTGACCTTTACCTTTGAGTTCCTTTTAATCTGGCCATTTAGACTTGATGTTCTTGTGATCTGGCCATTCAGTCATGTCCTTCTGATTTGGCCATTTAGTTTTGATGTCCTTGTCATCTGGCCATTTATCCACGGTGTCCTTCTGATTTGGCCATTTATCTTTGATTTCCTTCTAATCTGGCCATTTAGACTTGATGTCTTTGTGATATGGCCATTTAGCTTTGATGTCCTTGTGATCTAGCCATTTTACTTTGATCTTTTTTCGATGTAGCCATTTAACATTTGGTGTCTTTATGACCTGGATATTTCGCTTTGAAATAATGGTCACTTGGCGATTTACACTTGATGCCTTGTCACCTGAACGTGAGGTCCTTATGATCTTAACATTCAAACTCCAAGTCCTTATCATCTGATAATTTGATCTTGGATTCCTTGCGATCTCATCATTTAACATAGAAGGGTTGCGTGACCTGGAATATTTTACCATTAGGAGTGGGATTAGTATGTACAGTCGCTCAAAAAAAGTATCCGAACACTATGGTTGATTACGGAATTCAGAAAAAATATCTGGCAACGATTTTTTTTAGAAGTTAGTGATCTGGCAACCTTCGTGTCACGTGACACGCTAGGTCAGTAGTGATTCCCAGCTGGGTCAGCGTTGAGATTTATCTCTGCAAAACTCCCCGTCCTAACACGGTAAGCAGTGGACACTGATGGGCTTGGAAAGGCCGCCACCGTCCGTCGGATGGGACGTTAAGCCGTGGCCCCGTGTGCGGGGGAGCCATACCCTGTGCATGTTAAAGAACACGCTGGATGACCTTGACGGGAGGCTACCATCTGTCTCCCAACAGCCGTTCCAGTGGGTCCCCTCCCGCAACCTTCTCTGAGCTTTTGGGATCCATATGGACCTGGCTATTTAGCCCACGGTGTGCAAAAAAGTGCCGCTCAGAGGTAAAACAACCCAACATTAAAGAACACGCTGGATGGCCTTGACGGGAGGCTGCCATCTGTCTCCCAACAGCTGTTCCACTGGGTCCCCTCCTCCAACCTTCTCTGAGCCTTCGGGGTCCTTGTGACCTGGCCATTTAGCCAAAGGTGTGCAAAATAGTGTCGCTCAGAGGTAAAACAACTCAACGTTAAAGAACACGCTGGATGGCCTTGGCGGGAGGCTACCATCTGTCTCCCAACAGCTGTTCCACTGGGTCCCCTCCTCCAACCTTCTCTGAGCCTTCGGGGTCCTTGTGACCTGGCCATTTAGCCAAAGGTGTGCAAAAAAGTGTCGCTCAGAGGTAAAACAACCCAACATTAAAGAACACGCTGGATGGCCTTGACGGGAGGCTGCCATCTGTCTCCCAACAGCTATTCCAGTGGGTCCCCTCCTCCAACCTTCTCTGAGCCTTCGGGGTCCTTGTGACCTGGCCATTTAGCCAAAGGTGTGCAAAAAAGTGCCGCTCAGAGGTAAAACAACCCAACCCTATTCTTGAATTGGTGGTTAAGGCATCAAAATCGAGAAACATGAATAAAATATTCCGAGCTTATTAATTTTCGACTAACTAATTTTTTCTTAAATTTCATTCAACCTATTCAATAATTCATAACCTTTATTCTGTTGCGGAGTCTTCTAAACGTTAACGCGATTTACCTGTACTTCACATTTTTCCATTAGAGAAGGCTTTACTAAATGAATTACAACACTGTTCCCAATTTTAAATCCAAAACGCACAGTTCGCCCCATATACCCAAGTTAGATGCTAGGAGTGGTTCATTTTTCACAAATGATCCATTTCCCTAAATCATAACAATTCCCATCACTCGTTCGTGTCCAAACACGACCACGCGATGCGGCTGAAGTCGTGAGAGAACAATATAGAGCACCACCAACTCTAGTGGATCGGTTGACAGTGTTGTCTGAAGTACCCTGTGGTCACGCTTTCCCTCATAACCTACTTGCGATGCAAAGAAGCACACTTCACCGTGGACGCTTTTCCAGGTGGCGTGGGTTTCCTCTTCTCTGGCGGAATACGAATGAAAGGTGCTCTTTGGGTGGGCGGTCGCTCTCGTCTCTCGAAATGGTGAATAAAATTTCATCAGCCGAGCTTAATTTGTTCCGTCATTGACACAGAAATGTGGGTAAGTCTCGTGGCTGCAACAGTTGCAGCGACGGACTAGCGCGAGTTGAAAATGAGGAGACTTGAGTCTGCGCCGTTCGTGCGGGTTGGGTTGGGTTGTTTTACCTCTGAGCGGCACTATTTTGCACACCATGGGCTAAATGGCCAGGTCAAATGGACCCCGAAGGTTCAGAGAAGGTTGGGGGAGGGGACCCACTGGAACAGCTGTTGGGAGACAGATGGTAGCCACCCGTCAAGGCCATCCAGCGTGTTCTTTACCGTTGGGTTGTTTTACCTCTGAACGGCAGTTTTTTAAACACCATGGGCTAAATAGCCAGGTCACATGGACCCCGAAGGCTCAGAGAAGGTTGGGGGAGGAAACCCACTGGAACAGCTGTTGGGAGACAGATGGTAGCCTCCCGTCAAGGTCATCCAACGTGTTCTTTAACGTTGGGTTGTTTTACCTCTGAACGGCACTTTTTTGCAAGCCATGGGCTAAATAGCCAGGTCACATGGACCCCGAAGGCTCAGAGAAGGTTGGGGGATGAGACCCACTGGAACAGCTGTTGGGAGACAGATGGTAGCCTCCCGTCAAGGCCATCCAGCGTGTTCTTTAAGGTTGGGTTGTTTTACCTCTGAGCGGCACTTTCTTGCACACCATGGGCTAAGTGGCCAGGTCACATTGGATTGAATTATTTTACCTCTGAGCCGCACTTTTTTGCACACAATGGGCTAAATGGCCAGGCCACAAGGACCCCGAAGGCTCAGAGAAGGTTGGGGAAGGGGACCCACTGGAACAGCTGTTGGGAGACAGATGGTAGCCTCCCGTCAAGGCTATCCAGCGTGTTCTTTAACGTGCACAGGGTATAGTTCTCCCGCACACGGACCACGGCTTAACGTCCCATCCGACGGACGGCGCCCTTTTCAAGCCCATCGGTGTCCCCTACTGACCGTGGGCAGGGTGGGGAAATTTTGCGGAGATAAATCTCAACGCTGACCCAGCTGGGACTGAAAAATGGGAACTACAGATTACGAGCCTGTCGCGCTACCGACTGACCCCCCCCCCCTTCTCCGCCAGGTCACATGGACCCCGAAGTCTCAGAGAAGGTTGCGGGAGGGGACCCACTGGATCAGCTGTTGGTAGACGGATGGTAGCCTCCTGTCAAAGCCATCCAGCGTGTTCTTTAACGTTGGTTTGTTTTACCTCTGAGCGGCACTTTTTTGCACACCATGGGCTAAATGGCCAGGTCACATGGACCCCGAAGGCTCAGAAAAGGTTGGGGGAGGGGACCCACTGGAACAGCTGTTGGGAGACAGATGGTAGCCTCCCGTCAAGGCCATCCAGCGTGTTCTTTAACGTTGAGTTGTTTTACCTCTGAGCGGCACTTTTTTGCACGCCATGGGCTAAATGGCCAGGTCACATGGACCCGGAAGACTCAGAGAAGGTTGGGGGAGGGGATCCACTGGAACAGCTGTTGGGAGACAGATGGTAGCCTTCCGTATAGGCCATCTAGCATGTTCTTTAACGTGCAAAGGGTATACTCTCTCGCCCACACGGGCCACGGCTTAACGTCCCATCCGACTGACCGTGGTGTTTCCAAGCCCATCGGTGTCCCCTACTGACCGTGGGCAGGGCGGGGAATTTTGCGGAGATAAATCTCAACGCTGACCCAGCTGGGACTCGAACCTGGGAACTACAGATTACGAGCCTGGAGCGCAACCGACTGAGCCACCCTCGCCCCGCGCCGTTCGTGCACTGAGAATTACCCTCCATGTGAGTCAGATAGTGAGGCAATCGATAAGTGATTGGCAGAATGGATTAACCGGAAAATTCTAAATATGCGGGGTTTAATATGCCTTAATCTCCAATTTATGAGGTTACCTTAGAAAATGAAGAGCTCTATCAAATTATGTCAAACTTTTCAATTAACCTCAATTAAAATCAAGCAATTTTTGTTACCTCGTCATCATCGTCGTCAACGTCATCATTATTATCATCATCGCAACATTCATCGTACCTAAATTTACCATCGTCATCGTCGTCGTCATCACCCCTACCCCCACCGTCATCGCCATCATCATCATCAGACCTTCATCGTACTTGACTTTACCATCGTCATCCTCCTATCTCCAATCATCGTCATCACCACCATTATTTCTGTCATCATCACCACCATTATTTCTGTCATCATCATCATCATCATCATCATCGTCGTCGTCGTCGCAACCTTCATCGTACCTAACTTTACCATCGTCATCGTTATCCTCCTATCCCCAGTCATCGCCATCACCATCATTATTGTCGTCGTCGTCGTCATCATCGCAAACTTAATCGTACTAGCTTTATCGTCGTCATCACCCCCACCTTCATCACCACCACCATCATCATCGCAACCTTCATCGTACTTAGCTTTGAATTGAGAACAGTTTATCCTCCATAAGAACCGTCGACAGCGGAGTCATACAAGAATCCGTTGTAGGCGCATTGTTCTTCATATTCTTCACCTCTGAAATTCCCAGTATTCTTCGTCCCATACAATGTACAGTCGCTCAAAAAAGTATCCGAACACTATGGTTGATTAAAGAATTCAGAAAACATATCTGGCAACGATTTTTTTTAGAAATTTGTGATCTGGCAACCTTCGTGTCACGTGACACGAAAATTGCCAGATCACTAATTTCTAAAAAAAAAATCGTTTTCAGATATTTTTTTCTGAATTTTGTAATCAACCATAGTGTTCGCATACTTTTTTGAGTGACTGTACATCCTCCTTTTTTTAAGTAAAAAAAAAACATTCAAATATCTCAACGCCAACCACGTTTCCTGAAAGGGACGCTTTCTTCACTCTGGGTCATTCCCGGCTCTTTTAAAAGATGCGATTCTCCTGTTCACGGAACAGGGGATGATGTTTCCATGGGAACGGCATCGTCGTTAACACCGTGCGTTCTCCCTGAACTTTCTGAGTTGAACGAAATCACTGCGATCACTCAGAGGAGATCCGGGTCCTTTTAGGTGCGAATGTCACGCGATATTGAGGTCATCTCGTGGCTTACTGAATCGAAACTAACTGAGGAGTGGGTCGTCGCCTCCCTAGTTGGCTGACCCTATTAGAATGGGGTCCGAGAATGGCCTAACGGTTTGGGATTCGGTTGGTTGATTGGTTGATTAACCCAACCTGTCTCTACATTATGAAGTCTGAGCAATAAGGGCAATGACCTTCCCGCTATCCTAATAAATCCTCAATGATTCGGGTTTAAGTATCTACACGTTCGCGTGGGTTGTTTACGACGTCCCAGGACTATAAAAAGCAGTTTTTTTTTGTTTTTTTTGTTTGGGGGGGGGGGGTTAAAAAATTTTGTTATTCTGTTGAAATTCCTGGTATTTTTTTCAGCGAAGTTTAAAATTAGTTGAAATACAGTCGCTCAAAAATATATCCTAACACTATGGTTGATTACAGAATTCAGAAAAATATCTGGCAACGATTTTTTTTAGGAATTAGTGATCTGGCAACCTTCGTGTCACGTGATTGCAGAATTCAGGAAAAATATCTGGAGCGTGTACAGCAACTGTACACGCTCCAGTTACCGTTCACAGCAAACTGGAGCGTGTGAAATAACTGCACACGCTCCAGTTTGCTGTGAACGGTAACTGCACACGCTCAATATTTCCGTGAGTGAGCCCACACGATCTAGTATCAAAATAATATGATCACCTACAGTCGCTCAAAAAAATATCCGAACACAATGGTTGATGACAAATTTCAGAAAAAATATCTGGCAACGATTTTTTTTTTATAAATCAGTGATCTGGCAACCTTCGTGTCACGTGACACGAAGGTTGCCAGATCACTAATTTCTAAAAAAAAAATCGTTGCCAGATATTTTTCCCGAATTCTGTAATCGACCATAGTGACGTACACGAAGGTTTCTAAAAATTGCTAAAAAAAATCGTTGCCAGATATTTTTCCTGAATTCTGTAATCACGTGACACGAAGGTTATCAGATCAGTGATTTATAAAAAAATCGTTGCTGGATATTTTTTCCGAATTCTGAAATCAACCATAGTGTTCGGATACTTTTTTGAGCGACTGTATATGGTACTGACTTCTCCCCGACGTAGATAGTGGTAACGTGACACACTCCTTATAGATGGCGTGCAGTCTCTGAAATGCGATACATCTGGGTATGTCATTTCTCTTGAATTTTAGTCCCAACAAGAGGTATGCAGAATAATTTCTATCCGTTAGGAGATGATCCTGATCAGAAGCTACAGGGGGTGGGGTTGGCTCAGTCGGTAGCGCGCCAGTTCCGTAATCTGTAGTTCCCAGGTTCGAGTCCCAGCTGGGTCAGCGTTGAGATTTATCTCCGCAAAATTCCTCGCCCTGCCCACGGTCAGTAGGAGACACCGATGGGTTTGAAAAGGCCGCCGTCCGTCGGATGGGACGTTAAGCCGTGGCCCCGTGTGCGGGAGAGCCATACCCTGTGCAAGTTAAAGAACATGCTGAATGGCTTTGACCCCATCTGTCTCCAAACAGCTGTTCCAGTGGGTCCCCTCCCCCAACCTTCTCTGAGCCTTCGGGGTCCTTGTGACCTGGCTATTTAGTCCATGGTGTGCAAAAAGGTGCCGCTCAGATGTAAAACAACCCAACATTAAAGAACAAGCTGGATGGCTTTGACGGGAGGCTACCATCTGTCTCCCAACAGCTGTTCCAATGGGTCCCCTCCCCCAACCTTCTCTGAGCCTTCGGGGTCCATGTGACCTGGCGATTTAGCCCATGGTGTGCAAAAAAGTGCCGCTCAGAGGTAAAACAACCCAACGTTAAAGAACACGCTGGATGGCTTTGACGGGAGGCTACCATCTGTCTCCCAACAGCTGTTCCAGTGGGTCCCCTCCCCCAACCTTCTCTGAGCCTTCGGGGTCCATGTGACCTGGCCATTTAGTCCATGGTGTGCAAAAAAGTGCCGCTCAGAGGTAGAACAACCCAACCCAGAAGTTGCAGCATCTACCTTGTCCCTTGAAATTAGTTGCAGCGTTGCCAATACTGTAACGAATCTTTCAGAAACGTGTCTAGTTATCATATGATTGATATGCTGGCACATATCCACGTGAAAATATTCAGTCTCCCTGAAATTCGAAGAAAAAAAAGTAATTAAAATAATTTAAATGGCGATTTAACAAACGGAAATTTATTTTGTATTAACTTGTTTTTAACGCATTTATTTCTCTGTTATTTAGAATTATATTATTCATGAACGGCAAAAAAAGTATTTTGCACCTATGTATTTAAAAAAAGGAGAACAAATTTTTTGCACCTATATTTTTACGAACAGCAAAAAATAAATTTGCCCTTATATATTGACGAACAGTAAATTACCAATTTGTCCTTATATATTGACGAACAGCAAATCACAAATTTGCCCTTATATATTGACGAACAGCAAATCGCAAATTTGCCCTTATATATTGACGAACAGAAAAGAATTTTGCACCTCTATATATTTACAAAGGGTAAAATGTGAGGACTCTGCACAGAGATTTTCTCTTGATGTCCTCACACAGAATTCCACCGTTATAATTTAGATATTCTCGCTTGCAAGAGACCAGATGGACAGAAAAAGGTCAGATTCTTAAAAATAATCTTAAATTTCTCTTTTCAGGGAGGGACGACAATAAGCATCACCAAGGCGTCAGATACGCTAGTGATGCTCTTCTAGGATATGAGTGCATTAATGAAAGGTTTCTTACAGCAAAATTTCAGACAAGCGTTAAAGACTTGAATGTTATCTGCTGTTATGCCCCCACTGAGGATGCCAATGAGGATGAGAAGGATAGATTTTATGGACAACTTCACGATATTTTGAATTCTGTCAAGAAAGGAGATATTACCCTTGTTCTTGGTGACTTCAATGCCAAAGTTGGTACTGACTCTGACCTTTGGGGAGGAGTAATAGGCCCTTTTGGTATTGGTAGCTGCAATAGCAATGGGCAACGTCTCCTACAGGTAAGTAAACTCAATGGATTCAGAATAACTAACACTTATTACAAACACCGCGACATACATAAGTACACATGGGTTTCACCTGATGGGCTGCATAAGAATATGATTGATTACATATTAATTAACAGCAAATGGACTAGTTCTGTTAGGAATACCAGGGCATATAGGGGAGCTGAAATTGGATCTGACCATTACCTTGTTAAAAGTGTCTTGCAACTTAAACTTAAGAAGTGTTGTGCTAGGGTTAAAAAATTCACCTTTAATTCTGAAGCTCTGAAAGACCCAGTTATAGCCAAAGCTTACCATGATAGGTTACTTAGTCATTATGAAGTCATGGTATGCTTACTACTGAAGTTGAGGAAGAATGGGATCATTTTAAACAGGCTTTTTTGAACTCTAAGGTCTGTAAATGGTAGCTAGGTAGTCACTAGAAGGAGAGCTATGCACCAATCCCCTGTGATGATGCATAGAACCGGCCAGGCCTAGCACCTAATGTCCGACCCCGCCTTCTCGTGGTGCGGACCGTTAGTAACTTTCAAAAGAGATACTCTCTTGTGGAAGTGAACGGAAGGGGAGGGCTGCCAGATTAGTGTGGCCTACTGATCTGGACAACTATGGCTACTTTTCTTTTTTTTCTATCCTGCTGAGGAGTGGTCAACCACACAGGGTCCTGGTGCTGACCATATAAACCTACTGGACTGGACAGATATATGGCTCTGAGCTTGATTATGGATCCTGATTTTGCTGCACTGGTGGGCTTCTGTGGAGGGAAAATCTTCCGCTGTGTTTTCTGTTTGTTTGTGGGTTGACAGCCCCAAGTGAATAGATTCACAGGATATGTTTATCAGCTGGTGGATAATCCTGAGCAGAAGTCATCGCAGGCACCTGAACTCTTTGCTTCTATTGGCATCGTCAAATTCTACATTGGAGGAAGTCTTCCAGTGTAGATAGCTTCAGCCTTTAGTAGTGGGGGAACGGGTCTTTGCCCCATGTCTGCGATTAGGGGGCTGTTTGATATTGTCGGCATTCCCTCTCTCAATAAACATAGTTTCTTTAAACATCCCACTAACCATTTTCTCTCCATAGGTAGTTGGAATGTGAGGACTCTGCACAGAGCTTTTTCTCTTGATATCCTCACACAAGAATTCCACCACTATAATTTAGATATTCTCGGCTTGCAAGAGACCAGATGGACAGATAAAGGTCAGATTCTTAAAAATAATCTTGAATTTCTCTTTTCAGGGAGGGACAACAATAAACATCACCAAGGCGTGGGTCTGCTTCTCAGCAGACACGCTAGCGATGCTCTTCTAGGATATGAGTGCATTAATGAAAGGTTTCTTAGAGCAAAATTTCAGACAAGCGTTAAAGACTTGAATGTTATCTGCTGTTATGCCCCCACTGAGAGATGAGGATGAGAAGGATAGGTTTTATGAACAACTTCAGGATATTTTGAATTCTGTCAAGAAAGGAGATATTACCCTTGTTCTTGGTGACTTCAATGCCAAAGTTGGTACTGACTCTGACCTTTGGGGAGGAGTAATAGGCCCTTTTGGTATTGATAGCTGCAATGGCAATGGGCAACGTCTCCTACAGGTAAGTAAACTCAATGGATTCAGAATAACTAACACTTATTACAAACACCGCGACATACAAAAGTACACATGGGTTTCACCTGATGGGCTGCATAAGAATATGATTAATTACATATTAATTAACAGCAAATGGGCTAGTTCTGTTAGGAATACCAGGGCATATAGGGGAGCTGAAATTGGATCTGACCATTACCTTGTTAAAAGTGTGTTGCAACTTAAACTTAAAAAGTGTTGTGCTAGGGTTAAAAAATTTACTTTTAATACTGAAGCTCTGAAAGATCCAGTTATAGCCAAAGCTTACCATGATAGGTTACTTAGTCATTATGACAGTCATGGTTTGCTTACTACTGAAGTTGAGGAAGAATGGGATCATTTTAAACAGGCTTTTTTGGACACTAACAGTACTCTTTTAGGAAAAAAGGAGCAGAAGAGGCAAAATTATCTGAGTGATAAGGCACTTGAGCTTATTTCGGAAAGAAAGAACTGCAGGAATGTCTTTAATCAATACCCTACTAGTCCTAATAGAAAGCATTACAGAGAACTTAATAAACGTGTAAAAGATCAGTTAGCTGCTGATAAGAATCTTTGGCTTGATGGTTTGGCTGACAAAGCCAAGGAAGCAGTTAGACAGCACAACAGCAGAGAGCTGTACCAGATAGTTAATGTTTTGTGTGGTAGAAAACGGACTGGCATACAAGGATTGAAGGATAAACAAGGTAAGGTTATAGAAGGGGAGGATTCTGTCATGGCTAGGTGGGCTGAGCATTTCAGTGATGTTCTAAACAATGTAGTTAGTTCTACTCCCATTGTTTGCAATGATGATAGATGCATTGGTGGCTTTAATGTTGGCCCTATAACACAATCTGAAGTTATTGTGGCTGTTTCTAAACTTAAACCACATAAATCCCCAGGGGTAGATGAAATTACTACGAAATGCTTAGAGCTGGGAATGTTTCGGTTACCACTTGGATGACTGAAATTCTGAATATCTTTTATGATAAAGGCATGGTTCCTAAGGATTTTACCAGAGCTATGGTTATCTCTATTTTCAAAAAAGGTGATCGCAGTTCTTGTGATAACTATAGGGGTATCAGCCTTCTTTCTGTTCCAGGTAAAGTTCTTTCCATGATTGTGCTTAATAGAATTAAGAATCTGGTTGACAGTCAATTGCGTGATGAGCAATGTGGATTCAGAAGTCGTAGGGGATGTGTGGATCAGATATTTTCACTTAGGCAGATTCTTGAGAAATGTTTAGAGTTTCAGAAACCTTTGGTTGCTAACTTTGTTGATTTCAAAAAGGCTTTCGACTCTGTTGATCGTCATAATTTGTGGTTGATTGTGAGATCATATGGTATACCAGACAAGTTAGTTAACATAATGAAAGCTCTCTATAATAACACTGAGTCGTGTGTGAGAGTTGGTAAGGCTTGTAGCAATTGGTTTAGCATTACTTCTGGTGTTCGACAAGGGTGCATTTTGTCTCCTTTTCTCTTTAGCTTGGTTATTGATTATGTTATGCGAAATTCACTTCAAGGGAAAGATTTTGGCCTTAAATGGGCTGGAGATACGAAAATTTCTGATTTAGATTATGCTGATGATTTAGCCCTTTTGGCAAATGATGTTGATGAGATGAACTCTTTCATTCGAGCTGTTGATGAGACTGGTAGTAGAGTAGGTTTGGTTATAAACAGAGAGAAAACTAAAGTGATGAAAATTGGTCAGGCAGGCTGTGATTCAGTTAATCTGAATGGTTACAGTCTTGAGCAGGTGTCACAGTTTAATTATCTTGGGAGCTATGTAACAGATAATGGTGATGTGCGGCATGAGATTAACAGACGAATAGGTATTGCTGCCGGGACTTTTAAGAATCTATGGAGAGTGTGGAGAAATAGGCGTATATACCTAAAGACTAAAATTAGACTGTATAATAGTTTGGTTCTTTCTAGGGTTAGTTATGGTAGTGAAACTTGGACACTTTGTAAACAAGATAACAGGAAACTAGATGCTTTTGATTCCAGATGCTTACGCAGTATCTTGGGCATTAGGTGGTTCAACTTTGTAACTAATGATGAGGTTAGGCAAAGGAGTTTGCAACCTCCTTTAAGCAGCATATTGTGCAGAGAGAGACTCCGTTGGTTTGGTCATGTTGCCCGTATGAATAATTATAGATTGGCGAATAGGGTTATGAACAGTGTGCCTAAAGGCCTCAGAAAGAAGGGGAGACCTAGGATGCGGTGGGCAGACAATGTCAAACAGGACCTTGTTAGAATTGGTGTGCAGTGGCCAGATGCAGTAGATGTAGCTCAGGATAGACTTGCTTGGAGAACTAAATTGCACGGTCTGGTTGGACCTCCATGGCTGCTTGATGATGATGATGATGATGATGATGATGATGATGATGATGATGATGATGATGATGATGATGATGATGATGATGATGATGATGATGATGATGATGATGATGATGATGATGATGATCAGTACTCTTTTAGGAAAAAAAGGAGCAGAGGAGACAGAATTATTTGCGTGATAAGGCACTTGAGCTTATTTCAGAAAGAAAGAATTGTAGGAATGTCTTTAATCAATACCCTACTAGTCCTAATAGAAAGCATTACAGAGAACTTAATAAACGTGTAAAATATCAGTTAGCTGTTGATAAGAATCTTTGGCTTGATGGCTTGGCTGACAAAGCCAAGGAAGCAGTTAGAAAGCACAACAGCAGAGAACTGTATCAGATAGTCAATGTTTTGTGTGGTAGAAAACGGACAGGTATACAGGGAATGAAGGATAAACAAGGTAAGGTTATAGAAGGTGAGGATTCTGTCATGGCTAGGTGGGCTGAGCATTTTCAGTGATGTTCTAAACAATGTGGTTAGTTCTACTCCTATTGTTTGCAATGATGATAGATGCATTGGTGGCTTTAATGTTGGCCCTATAACATAATCTGAAGTTATTTTGGCTGTTTCTAAACTTAAACTTCATAAATCCCCAGGGGTAGATGAAATTACTACGGAAATGCTTAGAGCTGGGAATGTTTCTGTTACCACTTGGATGATTGAAATTTTGAATATCTTTTATGATAAAGGCATGGTTCCTAAGGATTTTACCAGAGCTATTGTTATCCCTATTTTCAAAAAAGGTGATCGCAGTTCTTGTGATAACTATAGGGGAATCAGCCTACTCTTTGTTCCAGGGAAAGTTCTTTGCATGATTGTGCTTAATAGAATTAAGAATCTGCTTAATTGCGTGATCAGCAGTGTGGATTCAGAAGTGGTAGAGGATGTGTAGATAAGATTTTTTGACTTAAGAAGATCATAAGAAATATTTATAGTTTCAGAAACCTGTGTACCTTTGGCAAATGATATTGATGTGATGAACTCTTTCATTCGACCGTTGATGAGACTGGTAGTAGGGTAGGTTTGATTATAAACAGAGAGAAAACTAAAGTGATGAAAATTGGTCAGGCAGGCTGTGATTCAGTTCATCTGAATGGTTGCAGTCTTGAGCAGGTGTCACAGTTTAATTATCTTGGGAGCTATGTAACAGCTAATGGTGATGTGCGGCATGAGATTAACAGACGAATAGGGATTGCTGCCGGGACTTTTAAGAATCTATGGAGAGTGTGGAGAAATAGGCGTATACACCTAAAGACTAAAATTAGACTGTATAATAGTTTGGTTCTTTCTAGGGTTATTAATGGTACTGAAACATGGATACTTTGTAAACAAGATAACAGGAAATTAGATTCTTTTGATTCTAGATGCTTACGTAATATCTTGGGTATTAGGTGGTTTAACTTTGTAACTAATGATGAGGTTAGGCAAAGGAGTCTGCAATCTCCTTTAAGCAGCATATTGTGCAGAGAGAGACTCCATTGGTTTGGCCATGTTGTTCGTATGGATAATTATAGATTGGTGAATAGGGTTATGAACAGTGTGCCTAAAGGCCTCAGAAAGAAGGGGAGACCTAGGATGCGGTGGGCAGACAATGTCAAACAGGACCTTGTTAGAATTGGTGTGCAGTGGCCGGATGCAGTAGATATAGCTCAGTACAGATATGCTTGGAGAACTAAATTGCACGGTCTGGTTGGACCTCCGTTGCCCATGGCTGCTAGAGGATGATGATGATGAAAAAAATGTTAGTCTTTTTCATCTCTGTATTGATGAACAGAAAAGAATTTTGCATCTTTATACTATATCTACGAACGAAAAGGAATTTTTCACCTCTATACTACAAATATGAAGAATAAAAGTAGAATTTTAGAATTTTGCACATGTATATATATATATACGCGAACTGTAGAAAGAAAATTATATATCTCTATAGTGACGAACAGTAAAAAAGAATTAGATATCTATTTATGAAGAGGAAAGAAAGATAATTTTGTACCTATATATTTACGAAGGGTAAAAGAAGAGTTTTATAATTTTGCACCTATATATTACTGAACAGGAAAAAAAGATAATTTTTGCATCTCTATATTTCCGTGCACGAGTGGTTAGCATGCTTTTCTAGTAATCTAAGGGACCTGGGTTCGAGCCCCGGGTAAGGAAGGCATGGATGTTTGAGTTGTTTTTCTGCTGAGGTCTCGCTTTCCTCACAGATCTTCTCTGTGGTGTATAAATTGACAGGCTTCTGTCACAACCTCTGTGGCAAGCAGCTGCTTGAGGGGATTTTTAAATATTTACGCCGTGTAAAAAATTAGAAATATGCACCTATATATTTACGAAAAGAAAAGAATTTTGCACCTATATATTTAGGAACAGAAAAGAATTTTGCACCTATATACAGCCGTCCCTTGGTCGAGTGGTTATCACGGTTCGCTGCTGATCAAATGGACCTGGGTTCGATCCCTGGGTTAAGGCATGGATGTTTGTGTTGTTTTTCTGCTGAGGTCCTGCCATCCTCATAGACCTTCGACTGTGACGTATTAAACTAAGTCTCCTGTCAGACCTCTGTGGGAAGCAGCTGCTTGAGAGAATATTTAGAATTTTTTTTATTTATTTATATACAGTAGTTACGAACGAAAATAATTTTTGCATCTATATTTAAGAGGAAGAAATTTATAATTTTGCACATACATATTCCCGAACAGCAGAAAAACAATTATGTATTTCTATAGAGACGGACAGTAAAAAATAAATTTTTCACCTATTTATTTATGACCAATGAACAAATTTTGCACCTCTGTCGAATTTTTTATATGAATTTTATTATTTCGAACCACACCCTGAGCTCACGGGTTCCTTGTGAAATATCCATTTATCCTGTTCTGTGTGAAAAATTGTCGCTCACGGAGCGGGGGGGGGGGGTTAACCACCAATAATTTACACATCGATTTAATAATTTACACATCGATTTAATAATTTACACATCGATTTAATAATTTTCACATCGATTAAATTATTTACACATCGATTTAATACTTTTCACATCGATTTAATACTTTTCACATCGATTAAATTATTTACACATCGATTTAATACTTTTCACATCGATTAAATTATTTACACATCGGTTTAATAATTTTCACATCGATTAAATTATTTACACATCGATTAAATTATTTACACATCGATTTAATAATTTTCACACCGATTAAATTATTTACACATCGATTTAATACTTTTCACATCGATTATATTATTTACACATCGATTAAATTATTTACACATCGATTTAATAATTTTCACACCGATTAAATTATTTATACATCGATTTAATACTTTTCACATCGATTAAATTATTTACATGTCGATTTAATACTCTTCACCTCGATTAAATTATTTACACATCGATTAAATTATTTACACATCGATTTAATAATTTTCACACCGATTAAATTATTTATACATCGATTTAATACTTTTCACATCGATTAAATTATTTTCACATCGATTTAATACTTTTCACATCGATTAAATTATTTACATATCGATTTAATAATTTGAAAACTCCATAGCTAGAAAAGAATACCATTCGTCAGAAGAATAAAAGAACCCACCTTGCACCCGATCTCGTTATCTTTGGAGTATCGGTCACTCCATGCCGATGAGGTAGCGGGGCACGTGTAATTACCTCTCGCACCAAGTACAGATGGAGAATCCTCTTTCGAGGTAACGGCGACCCAGCGAGCCAACTCTTCGCCGCAACCACCCTGTCAGTGGACGTCGTAGGCCGTGATTAAATATGTATGCCGCAAAGTAATTAATTTCGTGCCGTCTACGTGCTGCAGTTGCCGGAGAGCTTCTCGCCTCCTGCGCCCAGCTTAAGAGATTGTGGTTGATCTGCGAAGAGGCGTTTCGGGCAGAATCTTCTAATCTGATGACAGGGGAGAAGATGCATCGGAAGAATTCCGAGGAGGTGGGTTGCGATTGGGGATTTCTTTAGGGAGGTAAATCAGGATCATTGGCATTGTTTGGGGTTGAATCTCGTAATCAATTGTCAGTGGAATTAGGAAAGGTTGATGATGCGATTGCTTCAGGGTTAAATCAAGATCGTTGGGGTTGTTTTCGAGGTGAAATTTCGTCATCTGATGATAGAGAAGAGAACAGAATGGAAGAATTCGGTAGAAAAGGGATGAAGTTGAGATTTGGGAATACTTTTGGAATAAAAAAGGATCATTAGAATTCTCTGGGATTTGATCTCGTGATCTGATGGCAGGGAACGAGATCAAGACAACATTTCTTCAGCACCACACGAAAAGTAATTTGAATGATTAAACACCCGAAAACTGTGTCACTACACGAACTGTTTCACTTTTTTACACCCTTCACCTGTCACTCTTCTCTGGTATGGTTCTTTTTCTGTCACTGTTTTCCTCTCATTATTCTGAAATATCCATTCAGCCTCTTCTGTGTGAAAAAGTGTCTATTTTTCACTTCGCACCTACTGACACTTCGCGGTTTAGCAAACTATCTGCAAGATATCTGACAGAAAAAAAAAATTACAAGAGGACAGGAGTCCTAACTTCAAATTTCCAGCATTATTTACATATCGATTTAATAATTTATAAAGTCAGTAAGAAATAAAATAACAACGAAAAACTCACCTTTTGGGAAGACAAGAATACGTTTAACAGGAAAAGTTGATTCTTAGGCAGGTGGTTCAACAGGCCAACCTTGCTGAATTTCAAGATGATGCAGATATTAAGAAGAAAAATGCAATGGAAGAAAAGCGACGAAGCCGCGATTTGCGATTTCTTTTGGAATGAAATAAGATCATTAGTGTTGTTTGGGGTTTAATATCTTAATCTGGTGACAAGAAAGGAGATGCAATGGAAGAATTCAGAAGAAAAGGGATGAAATTGAGATATGGGATTACTTTTGTAATAAAAACAGGATTATTAATACTGTTTGGGGTTAATCTCCTAATCTGGTGACAAGGAAGAAGATGTAATGGAAGAATTCGGAAGAGAAGATGTAATGGAAGATTCGGATTCATCGGATGACGAGTCTGAATCTTAATGCATCCAAGACGAGTGCTCGAATCAGACTCATCGGAAGACGAATCTGAATCTTAATGCAACCAAGACGAGTGCTCCAATCAGACTCATTGGATGACGAGTCTTAATCTTAATGCAACCAAATACGAGCGCTCGAATCAGATTCATCGGATGACGAGTCTGAATCTTAATGCAACCAAATACGAGCGCTCGAATCAGACTCATCGGATGACGAGTCTGAATTTTAATGCAACCAAATACAAGCGCTCGAATCAGATTCATCGGATGACGAGCCTGAATCTTAATGCAACCAAATACGAGCGCTCGAATCAGATTCATCGGATGACGAGTCAGAATCTTAATGCAACCAAATACGAGTGCTCGAATCAGACTCCTTGGATGATGAGTCTGAATCTTAATGGAACCAAATACGAGCGCTCGAATCAGATTCATCGGATGACGAGTTTGAATCTTAATCCAACCAAATACGAGCGCTCGAATCAGACTCATTGGATGACGAGTCTGAATCTTAATGCAACCAAATACGAGCGCTCGAATCAGATTCATCGGATGACGAGTCAATCTTAATGCTACCAACACGAGTGCTCGAATCAGACTTATTGGATGACGAGTCTGAATCTTAATCCAACCAAATACGAGCGCTCGGATCAGACTCATTGGATGACGAGTCTGAATCTTAATGCAACCAAATACGAGCGCTCGAATCAGACTCATCGGAAGACGAGTCTGAATCTTAATGCAACCAACACGAGTGCTCGAATCAGACTCATTGGATGAGGAGTCTGAATCTTAATGCAACCAACACGAGTGCTCGAATCAGACTCATTGGATGAGGAGTCTGAATCTTAATCCAACCAAATACGAGCGCTCGAATCAGACTCATTGGATGACGAGTCTGAATCTTAATGCAACCAAATACGAGCGCTCGAATCAGACTCATTGGATGACGAGTCTGAATCTTAATGCAACCAAATATGAGCGCTCGAATCAGATTCATTGGATGACGAGGCTGAATCTTAATGTAACCAAATACGAGCGCTCGAATCAGATTCATTGAATGACGAGTCTGAATCTTAATGCAACCAAATACGAGCGCTCGAATCAGATTCATCGGACGACGAGTCTGAATCTTAATGCAACCAAATACGAGCGCTTGAATCACATTCATCGGATGATGAGGCTGAATCTTAATGTAACCAAATACGAGCGCTCGAATCAGATTCATTGAATGACGAGTCTGAATCTTAATGCAACCAAATACGAGCTCTCGAATCAGACTCATTGGATGACGAGTCTGAATCTTAATGCAACCAAATACGAGCGCTCGAATAAGATTCATCGGATGACGAGTCTGAATCTTAATCCAACCAAATACCAGCAATCGGATCAGACTCATTGGATGACGAGTCTGAATCTTAATGCAACCAAATACGAGTGCTCGAATCAGACTCATTGGATGACGAGTCTGAATCTTAATCCAACCAAATACGAGCGCTCGAATCATACTCATCGGATGACGAGTCTGAATCTTAATGCAACCAACACGAGTGCTCGAATCAGACTCATCGGATGACGAATCTGAATCTTAATGCAACCGAATACGAGCTCTCGAATCAGATTCATCGGATGACGAATCTGAATCTTAATGCAAGCAACACGAGTGCTCGAATCAGACTCATTGGATGACGAGTCTGAATCTTAATGCAACCAAATACGAGTGCTCGAATAAGATTCATCGGATGACGAATCTGAATCTTAATCCAACAAAATACGAGCGCTCGAATCAGATTCATCGGATGACGAGTCTGAATCTTAATGCAACCAACACGAGTGCTCGAATCAGACTCATTGGATGACGAGTCTGAATCTTAATCCAACCAAATGCGAGTGCTCGAATCAGACTCATCGCATGACGAGTCTGAATTTTAATGCAACCAAGACGAGTGCTCGAATCAGACTCATTGGATGACCAGTCTGAATCTTAATGCAACCAAGACGAGCGCTCGAATCAGACTCATTGGATGACGAGCCTGAATCTTAAAGCAACCAAGACGAGCGCTCGAATCAGACTCATCGGATGTCGAGTCTGAATCTTAATGCAACCAAATACGAGTGCTCGAATCAGACTCATCGGATGACGAGTCTGAATCTTAATACAACCAAGACGAGTGCTCGAATCAGACTCATCGCATGATGAGCCTGAATCTTAATGCAACCTATACGAGTGCTCGAATCAGACTCATTGGATGACGAGGCTGAATCTTAACGCAACCAAGACGAGTGCTCGAATCAGACTCATCGGGTGACGAATTGATATCGAATTGGTATCGTGACATTCCCGGTGCACCACAACACTAGGCTGTATATCACCATAAGGGAGATGTCACTGAAACCACTATGAACTAGAAAGCTCCTGTCAGTTAAGCTTGCCTTGTTTTATCCTGCCTATAGCGAGAGAAGACCTGTGTGTGAAGAGAGAAGCACTGCGTGGGATTTTTAGTCTGCTTGAAGATATAATCATTGAGGTGCAGTGAGAGTGGGATCTTTTAAATTTTGAGTGCTGCCTAATGTATGCCCAACACTCACTGAGTCTGAATCTTAATGTAACCATAGCGAGTGCTCGAATCAGACTAATTGGATGACGAGTCTGAATCTTAATGCAACCAAGACGAGTGCTCGAATCAGACTCATCGGATGACGAGCCTGAATCTTAATGCAACCAATACGAATGCTCGAATCAGACTCATCGGATGACGAGTCTGAATCTTAATGTAACCATGACGAGTGCTCGAATCAGACTAATTGGATGACGAGTCTGAATCTTAATGCAACCATGACGAGTGCTCGAATCAGACTAATTGGATGACGAGTCTGAATCTTAATGCAACCAAGACGAGTGCTCGAATCAGACTCATCGGATGACGAGTCTGAATCTTAATGCAACCAGTACGAGTGCTCGAATCAGACTCATCGGATGACGAGTCTGAATCTTAATGCAATCAAGACGAGTGCTCGAATCAGACTCATCGGATGACGAGTCTGAATCTTAATGCAACCAAGACGAGTGCTGGAATCAGACTCATCGGATGACAAGTCTGAATCTTAATGCAACCAAGACGAGTCCTTGAATCAGACTCATCGGATGACGAGTCTGAATCTTAATGCAACCATGACGAGTGCTCGAATGAGACTAATGGGATGACGAGTCTGAATCTTAATGCAACCATGACGAGTGCTCGAATGAGACTAATTGGATGACGAGTCTGAATCTTAATGCAACCAAGACGAGTCCTTGAATCAGACTCATCGGATGACGAGTCTGAATCTTAATGCAACCATGACGAGTGCTCGAATCAGACTAATGGGATGACGAGTCTGAATCTTAATGCAACCATGACGAGTGCTCGAATGAGACTAATTGGATGACGAGTCTGAATCTTAATGCAACCAAGACGAGTGCTCGAATCAGACTCAACGGATGACGAGTCTGAATCTTAATGCAACCAATACGAGTGCTCGAATCAGACTCATCGGATGACGAGTCTGAATCTTAATGCAACCAAGATGAGTGCTCGAATTTGTCTCTTCAGATGACGAGCTTGAATGTGAATTGGAAGCACAACGAATGTTCGTATCAGGCTCGTCACACGACTCACGTCACACGACGTGAGCTCATCACACGACATATTACCAGGGGCGGATTGGGCCGTCGGGACACAGGGTAATATTCCGGTGGGCCGATCAAAAGTGTGCCGCTTCACGATTTATAATTTCCTTCTTATAAAGACTTCTCGTAAGTTTTTTGCTTATTAATACAACACTATTTTTTTATTTTCATCTTGATGAAACCTATGCATATTTTAAGTTTTCTTTCAACAGCAAACAATGCAGCCTGAAGTTTCCTTCCAAGAAGCATTCAGGAGAAACCCCTTAGTAACTAATACTCGCTCGTACCATATTCGCTAGAAGCGAATTGCTTTCTACTTTAAACTTTGAAATTTTTAACTCTGAAAGGGGTTGGGTTAAGTTGTTTTACCTCTGAGCGGCACTTTTTTGCACACCATGGGTTAAATGGCCAGGTCTCAAGGACCCCGAAGGTTCAGAGAAGGTTGGGGGAGGGGACCTACTGGAACAGCTGTTGGGAGACAGATGGTAGCCTCCCATCAAGGCCATCCAACGTGTTCTTTAACGTGCACAGGGTATGGCTCTCTCGCACACGGAGCCACGGCTTAACGTCCCATCCGACGGACGGCAGTCTTTCCCTTACTGGACAGGGGAGGAATTTTGCGAAGATAAATCTCAAAGCTGACCCACTGGGACTCGAACCTGGGAAGTACAGTTTACGAGCCTGGCGCGCAACTGACCGAGCCACCCCTGCCCCCTCTCTAAAAGGGGCAAATGCACCTAAACCTGGTCAGGGTAACCGGCAGCTCATGAAACAAGTAATCAATATCTCAGTAGTAAAGAATCACAGGATAAGTCCTGCAGACATGGAACGCATGAAATAATGAGCTTAAAAAAAAGGTCACAAAAGCTGAGAAAAGGTTAGCCACTGGTGGTGTAGTGGTTAGCATACCAGGCATGTTTCCTGGAGACGTGGGTTCGAATCCCACACATTGCAAAACCAATTTTTTCAGCTCATTTCATGAGTTCCCTGTCTACAGGACTCAACCTGTGATTCTTTATTACTGATTTATTGATTTAAGGCCCTGAGTGTGAGTGACGAATATTAATTTCATCTATATTGAGGCAACAGAGTTGTCCACTTCCCGGATAGATGGCGCCACTGTGCGAATAAATAAAAAAACTGGAAGTTTATAACGTCACACAAGCAGAGAAAAGGTTAGCCATTGGTGGTGTAGTAGTTAGCATAACAGGCATATTTCGTGGAGATGTGGGTTCGAATCCCACTCATGGCAAAAGTAATCAATATACTGAATCTCGCTCATTTTTTGACAAACATTCTAAGGTGCATAACTAAACTCTTTTGCCAATTCACAGTATTCATTAAATATGTATGATTTTGTTTTTTAATCGAAATATTTTCTTTATTCCTTAAAAATATAGTTTTTTTTTTTGTAATTCATTATTCACTGGAAATGTATGTTTTTGCTTTTAAAAAGATAATTATTGTTTTCTCTTCCCTTTAAGAATATCGTTATTTTCCCTAATGGCCATAGGTGTACAGTCGCTCAAAAAAATATCCGAACACTATGGCTGATTACAGAATTCAGAAAAAATATCTAGCAACGATTTTTTTCAGAAATTAATGATCTGGCAACCTTCGTGTACAGTCGCTCAAAAAAGCATCCGAACACTATGGTTGATTTCAGAATTCAGAAAAAATATCTAGCAACGATTTTTTTCAGAAATTAGTGATCTGGCAAACTTCGTGTACAGTCGCTCAAAAAAGCATCCGAACACTACGGTTGATTTCAGAATTCAGAAAAAATATCTAGCAACGATTTTTTTCAGAAATTAGTGATCTGGCAACCTTCGTGTACAGTCGCTCAAAAAAGTATCCGAACACTATGGTTGATTATAGAATTCAGGAAAAATATCTAGCAACGATTTTTTTCAGAAATTAGTGATCTGGCAACCTTCGTGTACAATCGCTCAAAAAAGTATCCGAACACTATGGTTGATTTCAGAATTCAGAAAAAATATCTAGCAACGATTTTTTTTTTCAGAAATTAGTGATCTGGCAACCTTTGTGTACAGTCGCTCAAAGAAGTATCCGAACACTATGGTTGATTACAGAATTCAGAAAAAATATCCAGCAACGATTTTTTTCAGAAATTAGTGATCTGGCAACCTTCGTGTACAGTCGCTCAAAAAAGTATCCGAACACTATGGTTGATTACGGAATTCAGAAAAAATATCTAGCAACGATTTTTTTCAGAAATTAGTAATCTGGCAACCTTCGTGTACAGTCGCTCAAAAAAGTATCCGAACACTATGGTTGATTACAGAATTCAGAAAAAATATCTAGCAACGATTTTTTTCAGAAATTAGTGATCTGGCAACCTTCGTGTACAGTCGCTCAAAAAAAGTATCCGAACACTATGGTTGATTTCAGAATTCAGAAAAAATATCTAGCAACGATTTTTTTCAGAAATTAGTAATCTGGCAACCTTCGTGTACAGTCGCTCAAAAAAAGTATCCGAACACTATGGTTGATTACAGAATTCAGAAAAAATATCTAGCAACGATTTTTTTCAGAAATTAGTGATCTGGCAAGCTTCGTGTACAGTCGCTCAAGAAAGTATCCGAACACTGTGGTTGATTACAGAATTCAGAAAAAATATCTAGCAACGATTTTTTTTCAGAAATTAGTGATCTGGCAACTTTCGTGTCACGTGACACGAAGGTTGTCAAATCATAATTTATTAAGCTTAATTATATCAACAGATGAGAAACCGAATCACCTCGTTATTCGAGATCTATTGCTGAACAAGCGAACAAATGTAAAATGGGCGCTTCAGCATCAGCGACCTTGATTCTTTCGCCACCCCCCCCAGAAAAAAAAAAGACCACTAACACATGCTTCATAGGCACAAATTTGAACTAAAAAACCTAACGAATATTGAAATAGGGTTGGGTTGTTTTACCTCTGAGCGGCACTTTTTTGCACACCATGGGCTAAATGGCCAGGTCACATGGACCCCGAAGGCTCAGAGAAGGTTGGGGGAGGGGACCCACTGGAACAGGTTTTGGGAGACAGATGGTAGCCTCCCGTCAAGGCCATCCAGTGTGTTCTTTAACGTGCACAGGGTATGGCTCTCCCGCACACGGGGCCACGGCTTAACGTCCCATCCGACGGACGGCGGCCTTTCCAAGCCCATCGGTGTCCCCTACTGACCGTGGGCAGGGCGGGGAATTATTGCGGAGATAAATCTCAACGCTGACCCAGCTGGGACTCGAACCTGGGAACTACAGGTTACGAGCCTGGCGCGCTACCGACTGAGCCACCCCCGCCCAAATATTGAAATAGATTTCGTGTCACCTGTTCCATCCTTCATTAACAAATTGTCGATTTCAAGATTCCTTTAAATTACATATTAATTTTTTTCTAACCGTTAAAAAACAACCATTTCGACGCTATCCATTTGAAAAAAAAAGGTGTTAAACCATCTGGGAATCACCTTTCGACGCTTCACCATTTTTACTGAATTTGATGCACTAGAACAACGATAAAAAATGCCAAAGAAAAAAAAGTTCATTTCTCTCTCAACTCTCCTGTTTTGGCATAAGGGGCCGACCAAAAGACATCTTTTATCATTCCAAACTCCCCCCCCCCCCCCTCCCTTCTACTCTATCATCTGTTGTTCTTTTTCTGTTGATTAATCACACTTTCATGCGTCAATACTTAACTGACTACCAGGTGAGTTATTTACCGCAGTTCCGAGACCCTTGAGGCCAGGTGCCGCTTCATGGAGCCGTTCCCACAGTCTCGCTGACGCGTAAAGGTGGTGGCCATCAGCGCTGTTCTTAGCGTCGATGGATTTTTTTCGCCGGATTTTTGATGGACGGGTGTGGGTTTGGATCACCAGTCGATGCATCCTTGTTGTGATAGATTCGGATTTATCTGCTGGATACTCCAAACCGGGTTAATCTTTTACAATGATTTTGGCTTATAGACAGATATGCTGTAACTCATGTTAAGCTTTAGGCAGAATGCAGTCGCTCAAAAAAGTATCCGAACACAGAATTCAGAAAAGATATCTGGAGCGTGTACAGCAACTTACACGCTCCAGTTACCGTTCACAGCAAACTGGAGCGTGTGAAGTAACTGCACACGCTCCAGTTTGCTGTGAACGGTAACGGTACACGCTCAATATTTCCGTGAGTGAGCCCACACGATCTAGTATCAAAATAATATGACCACCTACAGTCGCTCAAAAAAGTATCCGGACACCTACGATTGATTACAGAATTCAGAAAAAATATCTGGCAACGATTTTTTTTAGAAATTAGTGATCTGGCAACCTTCGTGTCACGTGATTACAGAATTCAGGAAAAATATCTAGAGCGTGTACAGCAACTGTAACGCTCCAGTTACCGTTCACAGCAAACTGGAGCGTGTGCAGTTACTGCACACGCTCCAGTTTGCTGTGAACGGTAACTGCACACGTTCAAGATTTCTGTAAGTGGGCCCACACGATCCAGGTGTTTGTGAGCTCACGCGATCCAATGTGCTGTGAACATTAACCGCAACCGCTCCAGTTTGCTGTGAACGGTAACTGCACACGCTCCATATTCATTGCATTATATATTCATACGCATTATATATATTAAAAAAATATCCGAACACTATGGCTGATTACAGAATTCAGAAAAAATATCTGGCAGCGATTTTTTTTAGAAATTAGTGATCTGGCAACCTTCGTGTCACGTGACACGAAGGTTGTCAGATCACTATTTTCTAAAAAAAATCGTTGCCAGATATTTTTTCTAAATTCTGTCATCAACCATAGTGTTCGGAAACTTTTTTGAGCGACTGTACAGTCGCTCAAAAGAGTACAACCTAGGCTCGAACTCATAGAAGCTGCAATTCTAAGTAAATTTTATGAGTGGCATGGATGGTAAATTTCTCATTGTCAAAAAAGGGTTGGGTTGTTTTATCTCCGAACGACACATTTTTGCACACAATGGGCTAAATGGCGAGGTGAGAAGGAATCCAAGGACTCAGAAAAAATTTGGGAAGGGGACCCACTGACATATATTAAGAGACAGATGGAGGTCTCCCGTCAAGACCATCCAGCGTGTTCTTTATCCCACTCACAACTGTTAGGTTACAAAAGGAATTCTTCAGTGAAGCCCATCAGGCATGTCCTTTAACGTGCACAGGGTAAGTATCTCCTGCACACGGCATGTTCACCGCACATATCCCGCACACCTTTAACATGTGCAGGGTAAATATCACCTGCACACATTTTAACGTGCACAGGGTAAGTATCTCCTGCACACGGCATATTCACCGCACATATCCTGAACACCTTTAACATGTGCAGGGTAAATATCACCTGCACACATTTTAACGTGCACAGGGTAAGTATCTCCTGCACACGGTATATTCACTGCACATATCCTGCACACCTTTAACATGTGCAGGGTAAATATCACCTGCACACATTTTAACGTGCACAGGGTAAGTATCTCCTGCACACGGCATATTCACCGCACATATCCTGAACACCTTTAACATGTGCAGGGTAAATATCACCTGCACACATTTTAACGTGCACAGGGTAAGTATCTCCTGCACACGGCATATTCACCGCACATATCCTGCACACCTTTAACATGTGCAGGGTAAATATCACCTGCACACATTTTAACGTGCACAGGGTAAGTATCTCCTGTACACGGCATATTCACTGCACATATCCTGCACACCTTTAACATGTACAGGGTAAATATCACCTGCACACATTTTAACGTGCACAGGGTAAGTATCTCCTGCACACGGTATATTCACTGCACATATCCTGCACACCTTTAACATGTACAGGGTAAATATCACCTGCACACATTTTAACGTGCAGAGAGTAAGTATCTCCTGCACACGGCATATTCACTGCACATATCCTGCACACCTTTAACATGTACAGGGTAAATATCACGTGCACACATTTTGACGTGCACAGGGTATGTATCTTCTGCACACATTTTAATGTGCACAGGGTAAGTATCTTCTGCACACATTTTAACGTGCACAGGATAAATATCTCTGTACACATTTTAACGTTCACAGGATAAGTATTTCCTGAACACATTTTAACGTGCACAGGGATATGAGTATCCTGCACACGTTACGCTGGAGCCACGGCTTAACGTCCCATACGACGGACAATGGTCTTTCTTAGCCCATCGGGGAACTTTTTTCTGACCTTGCACAAGATGGGGGCCTATCGGAGATAAATCTAAAGACTGGCACAAGTGGGACTCGAATCTGGGATCTGAAGATTACGAGCCTGGGCACTATCGCCTGATCTAACCTACCTCTCACATAACAGAGAAAGTCTCTAATAAATGGGCGGGGGTGGCTCAGTCGGTAGCGCGCCAGGCTTGTAATCTGCAGTTCCCAGGTTCGAGTCCCAACTGGGTCAGCGTTGAGACTTCTCTCCACAATAGTCTCCGCCCTGCCCACTGTCAGTAGAAGAAACCGATGGGCTTGGAAAGGCCGCCGTCCGTCGGATGGGACGTTAAGCCGTGGCTCCGTATACGGGAGAGCCATTCCCTGTGCACGTTAAAGAACACACTGGATGACCTTAACGGGAGGCTACCACCTGTCTCCCAACAGCTGTTCCAGTGGGTCCCCTCTCCCAACGTTCTCTGAGCCTTCGGGGTCCTTGTGACCTGGTCATTTATCCCATGGTGTGCAGAAAAGTGCCGCTCAGAGGTAAAACAACCCAACCCAACCTGCAGTTCCCAGGTTAGAGTCCCAGCTGGGTCAGCGTTGAGATTTATCTCTGCAAAATTCCCCGCCCTGCCCACGGTCAGTAGGGGACACCGATGGGCTTGAAAAGGCCGCCGTCCGTCGGATGGGACGTTAAGACGTGGCTCCGTGTGCGGGAGAGCCATACCCTGTGCACGTTAAAGAACACGCTGGATGGCCTTGACGGGAGGCTACCATCTGTCTCCCAACAGCTGTTCCAGTGGGTCTCCTCCCCCAACCTTCTCTGAGCCTTTGGAGTCCATGTGACCTGGCCATTTAGCCCATGGTGTGCAAAAAAGTGCCGCTCAGAGGTAAAACAACCCAACGTTAAAGAACACACTGGATGGCCTTGACGGGAGGCTACCATCTGTTTCCCAATAGCTGTTCCAGTGGGTCCCCTCCCCCAACATTCTCTGAGCCTTCGGGGTCCATGTGACCTGGCCATTTAGCCCATGGTGTGCAAAAAAAGTGCCGCTCAGAGGTAAAACAACTCAACTCAACCCAATCCCTTTTCCAGCTCACTCTCCCATTCGACCAGCAGTTCTTCATCGTACTTGGGATAAACGATATCTGTTACAGACACGTAACTTTCTCATTATCTACGTTGCATTTAGCATACGTTGCGGACAGGATGGCACGATAGAAGCATTTGACTGATCACCAGAACGCGACAACCACGTTCAACACCTCATGATGTATCATCGGTTGACGCAAAATATTTGATTGGAAACAAAGCCACACTTCGCCGCACGCTAGAGGGGGTGAGTAACTGGGGAGGGGGGGGGGGCTTGTAGCATAATTGATAGATAAAAAGTTTAAAAAAATACATTTCATATATATGTTTCATTTCGTTGGAAGTTACACTTTATCGTAGCAGAAATGCGGCAGATGCATGACTGCAATCGCGTCAGATCTTCATCAACTCTTCTTCATCATCATCCCTATTATCATCACCCTCTTTCGACGTCACTACCCGAGTGCAATCTGCCGACTTTCCCCGATTGATAGACATCCGAATGATGTCGGGAGCGATCGGGCCTGGCGAGTTTGGCATCAACTCTTAATAGATTTGTTACACAGCTGTTAGTTGGGCTGTGTTTGGGAGGATTCATCTGGCTGTCAACGGCTGTCAGCAGCAAAAAAAAAAGCTAAAAGGAAATTAATATTTTTATTTAATGCTGGATATAACAAGCTACAAAAAGTCAGTAACAGTTTCATTAAATGCTGGATTTTTCTGATCATCGGTTTTAATGGAAAAATCAGATTTTGTTATACATGATTACCGCATTTCTATTTCGTCTAATTGGATTGTCACCCCACATGTTATTTCCAATTTCCAACTTATCTTTTTGTTTGAAAGGTGGAGGGGAGGGATTATGGGTAGTACCGATGTGTTGTAGGTTATGTTTTGACAGTTGAGGACTCAGAGAAGGTTGCGGGGAGGAGAGCCATTGGAACAGCTGTTGGGAGATGGAAGCCTCCTGTCAAGACCATCTAGAGTGTTCTTTAACGTGTACAGGATCTCCCGCACACAGAGCCACGGATTAACGTTCTATGTGACGGACGACGGTTAAGCTTTCCTGTTTGGTTGTTTTACCTCTGAGCGGCACTTTTTTGCACACCATAGGCTAAATGGTCAGGTCACAAGGACCCCG
This sequence comes from Ryuthela nishihirai, assembly GCA_038380435.1. Lineage (NCBI taxonomy): Eukaryota > Metazoa > Arthropoda > Arachnida > Araneae > Heptathelidae > Ryuthela > Ryuthela nishihirai. Next base: position 35,530,561 of record JAWZYU010000034.1, on the reverse strand, counting down.
AAGACTCAGGAAAGGTTGGGTGAGGGGACCCGCTGGAACAGCTGTTGGGAGACAGATGGTAGCCTCCCGTCAAGGCCATCCAGCGTGTTCTTTAACGTTGGGTTGTTTTACCTCTGAGCGGCACTTTTTTGCACACCATGGGCTAAATGGCCAGGTCACATGGACCCCGAAGGCTCACAGAAGGTTGGGGGAGGGGACCCACTGGAACATCTGTTGGGAGACAGATGGTAGCCTCCCTTCAAGACCATCCAGCGTGTTCTTTAACGCGCACAGGGTATGGTTTTCCCACACACGGTACCACGGCTTAACGTCACATCCGACGGACTGCGGCCCTTCCAAGCCCATCGGTGTTCCCTACTGACCGTGGGCAGGACGGGGTATTTTTGCGGATATAAATCACAACGCTGACCCAGCTGGGACTCGAACCTGGAGTGCTATCTACTGAGCCACCCCCGCCCCAGCTATCCAGTGGGACTGGATAGCTGAGGGTTGATATGGAGCTGAGGGTTGTCTGGACAACTGAGTACTTGGGAGTCACACTATGTCTAAAAATGTCACAACTCCAAAGGATCCTTGAATCCCTTGATAGGGTCCTTTTTTTTAAATTAGGGAATAAGTTAAAGAACATATTTTTATGTTAAATAACTAGAAAGTCCTTTGACAGAGTTCTATTTTTTTAATTTTGAGAAAAGGTTAGAGCATTTATTTTTATGTTAGGCTATTGTGAAGAAATTCAGATTGTAATCTTACGGAGCTGTTTCCTGTACAATCATTTTTATTATTACTATATTAATAGGGGCGGGGGTGGCTCAGTCGGTAGCGCGCCAGGCTCGTAATCTGTAGTTCCCAGGTTCGAGTCCCAGCTGGGTCAGCGTTGAGATTTATCTCCGCAAAATTCCCCGCCCTGCCCACGGTCAGAAGGGGACACCGATGGGCTTGGAAAGGCCGCCGTCCATCGGATGGGACGTTAAGCAGTGGTCCCGTGTGCGGGAGATCCATACCCTGTGGACGTTACAGAATACGCTGGATGGCCTTGACGGGAGGCTACCATCTATCACCCAACAGATATTCCAGTGGGTTCCCTTCCCCAACATTCTCTGAGCCATCGGGGTCATTGTGACCTGCTCATTCAGCTCATTGTGTGAATCTGCAGTTCCCAGGTTCGAGTCCCAGCTGGGCCAGCGTTCAGATTTATCTCCGCAAAATTCCCCGTCCTGCCCACGGTCAGAAGGGGACACCGATGGGATTGGAAAGGCCTCAGTCCGTCGGATGGGACGTTAAGCCGTGGTCCCGTGTGCGGGAGAGCCATACCCTGTGCACGTTAAAGAACACGCTGGATGGCCTTGACGGGAGACTACCATCTGCCTCCCAAGAGCTGTTTCAGTGGGTCCCCTCACCCAACCTTCTCTGTGCCTTCGGGGTCCATATGACCTGGCCATTTAGCCCATGGTGTGCAAAAAAGTGCCGCTCAGAGGTAAAACAACCCAACGTTAAAGAACAGGCTGGATGGTCATTACGGGAGGCTACCATCTGGTATCCCAACAGCTGTTCCAGTGGGTCTCTTCCCCCAACCTTCTCTGAGACTTCGGGGTCCATGTGACCTGGCCATTTAGCCCATGGTGTGCAAAAAAGTGGCGCTCAGAGGTAAAAGAGCCCAACTATATTAATATTTTTTCCAATTAAGATGAAAGACTTGTGAGCGACGTTTGCCATAAAATTTAAATGAAGTAATTGAAATTGAAGCCTCTACGAGCACTTTGGTGCGCCTTTGTTTCTACACGAACTGTTATTATTTACGTATTTTTTTTTTCTGAAGTTAAGTCGTTCTATTTGATTTTTCTGTGAAACTGAGATTTCAGTTTCATTGCATGATTTACTTATGCTTTTTGTTATTGTATTATCATTATTTATTGTAAAAAATAAAAATAAAAAAATTAATCGAAATAAAATTGTAAAACTGATGAAAGGAATTAAAACATATTTTGCTGATGGAGCTGTTTCATTTGACTTTGTTCTGTAAACAAAAATTTGGCTTTAGGGATACCTCTATCCATGATGGTGAATACAAAAGATGAGAAAAGTTATATACATAAATATAATATAACAGTATTAAATCTTGTGTAACAGTGTTAAATCTTGTGTTATAATACACAAGATGAGACAAGTTGTATTCATAAATATAACATAACAGTGTTAAATCTTGTGTTATAATACACAAGATGAGACAAGTTGAATTCATAAATATAACATAAAAGTGTTAAATCTTGTGTTATAATACACAAGATGAGACTAGTTATAGACATAAATATAACATAACAGTGTTAAATCTTGTGTTATAATACACAAGATGAGACAAGTTATATTCATAAATATAACATAACAGAGTTAAATCTTGTGTTATAATACACAAGTTGAGACAAGTTGAATTCATAAATATAACATAACAGTGTTAAATTTTGTGTTATAATGCACAAGATGAGACAAGTTATATACATAAATATAACATAACAGTGTTAAATCTTGTGTTATAATACACAAGATGAGACAAGTTGTATTCATAAATATAACATAACAGAGTTAAATCTTGTGTTATAATACACAAGATGAGACAAGTTATATACATAAATATAACATAACAGTGTTAAACCTTGTGTTATAATACACAAGATGAGACAAGTTGTATTCATAAATATAACATAACAGTGTTAAATCTTGTGTTATAATACACAAGATGAGACAAGTTGAATTCATAAATATAACATAACAGTGTTAAATCTTGTGTTATAATACACAAGATGAGACTAGTTATATACATAAATATAACATAACAGTGTTAAATCTTGTGTTATAATACACAAGATGAGACAAGTTGAATTCATAAATATAACATAACAGTGTTAAATCTTGTGTTATAATACACAAGATGAGACAAGTTGTATTCATAAATATAACATAACAGTGTTAAATCTTGTGTTATAATACACAAGATGAGACAAGTTATATACATAAATATAACATAACAGTGTTAAATCTAGTGTTATAATACACAAGATGAGACAAGTTGTATTCATAAATATAACATAAGAGTGTTAAATCTTGTGTTATAATACACAAGATGAGACAAGTTGTATTCATAAATATAACATAACAGTGTTAAATCTTGTGTTATAATACACAAGATGAGACAAGTTGTATTCATAAATATAACATAACAGTGTTAAATTTGTGTTATAATACACAAGATGAGACAAGTTGTATTCATAAATATAACATAACAGTGTTAAATCTTGTGTTATAATACACAAGATGAGACAAGTTGAATTCATAAATATAACATAACAGTGTTAAATCTTGTGTTATAATACACAAGATGAGACAAGTTATATACATAAATATAACATAACAGTGTTAAATCTTGTGTTATAATACACAAGATGAGACAAGTTGTATTCATAAATATAACATAACAGTGTTAAATCTTGTGTTATAATACACAAGATGAGACAAGTTGAATTCATAAATATAACATAACAGTGTTAAATCTTGTGTTATAATACACAAGTTGAGACAAGTTATATTCATAAATATTACATAACAGTGTTAAATCTTGTGTTATAATACACAAGTTGAGACAAGTTATATTCATAAATATTACATAACAGTGTTAAATCTTGTGTTATAATACACAAGTTGAGACAAGTTGAATTCATAAATATAACATAACAGTGTTAAATCTTGTGTTATAATACACAAGATGAGACAAGTTATATACATAAATATAACATAACAGTGTTAAATCTTGTGTTATAATACACAAGATGAGACAAGTTATATTCATAAATATAACATAACAGTGTTAAATCTTGTGTTATAATACACAAGTTGAGACAAGTTGAATTCATAAATATAACATAACAGTGTTAAATCTTGTGTTATAATACACAAGATGAGACAAGTTGAGTTCATAAATATAACATAACAGTGTTAAATCTTGTGTTATAATACACAAGATGAGACTAGTTATATACATAAATATAACATAACAGTGTTAAATCTTGTGTTATAATACACAAGATGAGACAAGTTATATACATAAATGTAACATAACAGTGTTAAATCTTGTGTTATAATACACAAGATGAGACAAGTTGTATACATAAATATAACATAACAGTGTTAAATCTTGTGTTATAATACACAAGATGAGACTAGTTATAGACATAAATATAACATAACAGTGTTAAATCTTGTGTTATAATACACAAGTTGAGACAAGTTATATTCATAAATATTACATGACAGTGTTAAATCTTGTGTTATAATACACAAGTTGAGACAAGTTATATTCATAAATATTACATAACAGTGTTAAATCTTGTGTTATAATGCACAAGATGAGACAAGTTGAGTTCATAAATATAACATAACAGTGTTAAATCTTGTGTTATAATACACAAGATGAGACTAGTTATATACATAAATATAACATAACAGTGTTAAATCTTGTGTTATAATACACAAGATGAGACAAGTTATATACATAAATGTAACATAACAGTGTTAAATCTTGTGTTATAATACACAAGATGAGACAAGTTGTATACATAAATATAACATAACAGTGTTAAATCTTGTGTTATAATACACAAGATGAGACTATTTATATACATAAATATAACATAACAGTGTTAAATCTTGTGTTATAATACACAAGATGAGACAAGTTATATTCATAAATATAACATAACAGTGTTAAATCTTGTGTAATAATACACAAGATGAGACAAGTTATATTCATAATTATAACATAACAGTGTTAAATCTTGTGTTATAATACACAAGATGAGACAAGTTATATTCATAAATATTACATAACAGTGTTAAATCTTGTGTTATAATACACAAGATGAGACAAGTTATATTCATAAATGTAACATAACAGTGTTAAATCTTGTGTTATAATACACAAGATGAGACAAGTTGAATTCATAAATATATCATAACAGTGTTAAATCTTGTGTTATAATACACAAGATGAGACTAGTTAAATACATAAATATAACATAACAGTGTTAAATCTTGTGTTATAATACACAAGATGAGACAAGTTATATTCATAAATATAACATACAGTGTTAAATCTTGTGTTATAATACACAAGATGAGACAAGTTGAATTCATAAATATAACATAACAGTGTTAAATCTTGTGTTATAATACACAAGATGAGACTAGTTATATACATAAATATAGCATAACAGTGTTAAATCTTGTGTTATAATACACAAGATGAGACAAGTTATATTCATAAATATAACATACAGTGTTAAATCTTGTGTTATAATACACAAGATGAGACAAGTTATATACATAAATATAACATAACAGTGTTAAATCTTGTGTTATAATACACAAGATGAGACTAGTTATATACATAAATATAACATAACAGTGTTAAATCTTGTGTTATAATACACAAGATGAGACAAGTTATATTCATAAATATAACATAACAGTGTTAAATCTTGTGTTATAATACACAAGATGAGACAAGTTATATACATAAATATAACATAACAGTGTTAAATCTTGTGTTATAATGCACAAGATGAGACAAGTTATATTCATAAATATTACATAACAGTGTTAAATCTTGTGTTATAATACACAAGATGAGACAAGTTATATTCATAAATGTAACATAACAGTTTCAAATCTTGTGTTATAATACACAAGATGAGACAAGTTGAATTCATAAATATAACATAACAGTGTTAAATCTTGTGTTATAACACACAAGATGAGACTAGTTATATACATAAATATAACATAACAGTGTTAAATCTTGTGTTATAATACACAACATGAGACAAGTTATATTCATAAATATAACATACAGTGTTAAATCTTGTGTTATAATACACAAGATGAGACAAGTTGAATTCATAAATATAACATAACAGTGTTAAATCTTGTGTTATAATACACAAGATGAGACTAGTTATATACATAAATATAACATAACAGTGTTAAATCTTGTGTTATAATACACAAGATGAGACAAGTTATATTCATAAATATAACATACAGTGTTAAATCTTGTGTTATAATACACAAGATGAGACAAGTTATATACATAAATGTAACATAACAGTGTTAAATCTTGTGTTATAATACACAAGATGAGAGAAGTTATATACATAAATGTAACATAACAGTGTTAAATCTTGTGTTATAATACACAAGATGAGACAAGTTGTATACATAAATATAACATAACAGTGTTAAATCTTGTGTTATAATACACAAGATGAGACCAGTTATATACATAAATATAACATAACAGTGTTAAATCTTGTGTTATAATACACAAGATGAGACAAGTTATATTCATAAATATAACATAACAGTGTTAAATCTTATGTTATAATACACAAGATGAGACAAGTTATATACATAAATATAACATAACAGTGTTAAATCTTGTGTTATAATACACAAGATGAGACAAGTTATATACATAAATATAACATAACAGTGTTAAATCTTGTGTTATAATACACAAGAATAGACAAGATGAATTCATAAATATAACATAACAGTGTTAAATCTTGTGCTATAATACACAAGATGAGACTAGTTATATACATAAATATAACATAACAGTGTTAAATCTTGTGTTATAATACACAAGATGAGACAAGTTATATTCATAAATATAACATACAGTGTTAAATCTTGTGTTATAATACACAAGATGAGACAAGTTATATACATAAATGTAACATAACAGTGTTAAATCTTGTGTTATAATACACAAGATGAGACAAGTTATATTCATAAATATAACATACAGTGTTAAATCTTGTGTTATAATACACAAGATGAGACAAGTTATATACATAAATGTAACATAACAGTGTTAAATCTTGTGTTATAATACACAAGATGAGACAAGTTGTATACATAAATATAACATAACAGTGTTAAATCTTGTTTTATAATACACAAGATGAGACTAGTTATATACATAAATATAACATAACAGTGTTAAATCTTGTGTTATAATACACAAGATGAGACAAGTTATATTCATAAATGTGACATAACAGTGTTAAATCTTGTGTTATAATACATAAAATGAGACAAGTTATATTCATAAATGTAACATAACAGTGTTAAATCTTGTGTTATAATACACAAGATTAGACTAGTTATAGACATAAATATAACATAACAGTGTTAAATCTTGCGTTATAATACAGAAGATGAGACTAGTTATGAGAAATTCTAAAAAATTAGATATGAGAATTTAGAGAAAAAAACGAGAATCAGGAGAAAATCGGGAGAAATCAGGAGGAAAATTGATATTAAGAAACAGAAGGAGCTATAATAAGAGAAATCAGGCGAAGCAAAATGGAAATCATGAGAAGCTACACAATGAAGAACTGGGAGAAACTAGATATGAAGAAATAGGAGAAGCCAGATATTAAGAAATAGGAGAAGCCAGATATGAAGAAAGAGGAGAAGCCAGATATGAAGAAATAGGAGAAGCCAGATATGAAGAAATAGGAGAAGCCAGATATGAAGAAATAGGAGAAGCCAGAAATGAAGAAATAGGAGAAGCCAGAAATGAAGAAATAGGAGAAGCCAGAAATGAAGAAATAGGAGAAGCCAGAAATGAAGAAATAGGAGAAGCCAGATATGAAGAAATAGGAGAAGCCAGATATGAAGAAATAGGAGAAGCCAGATATGAAGAAATAGGAGAAGCCAGAAATGAAGAAATAGTAGAAGCCAGATATGAAGAAATAGGAGAAGCCAGATATGAAGAAATAGGAGAAGCCAGATATGAAGAAATAGGAGAAGCCACAAATGAAGAAATAGGAGAAGCCAGATATGAAGAAAGAGGAGAAGCCAGAAATGAAGAAATAGGAGAAGCCAGATATGAAGAAAGAGGAGAAGCCAGATATGAGGAAAGAGGAGAAGCCAGAAATGAAGAAATAGGAGAAGCCAGATATGAAGAAATAGGAGAAGCCAGATATGAAGAAATAGGAGAAGCCAGATATGAAGAAATAGGAGAAGCCAGATATGAAGAAATAGGAGAAGCCAGATATGAAGAAATAGGAGAAGCCAGATATGAAGAAATAGGAGAAGCCAGAAATGAAGAAATTGGAGAAGCCAGATATGAAGAAATAGGAGAAACCAGATATGAAGAAATAGGAGAAGCCAGATATGAAGAAATAGGAGAAGCCAGAAATGAAGAAATAGGAGAAGCCAGAAATGAAGAAATAGGAGAAGCCAGAAATGAAGAAATAGTAGAAGCCAGATATGAAGAAATAGGAGAAGCCAGATATGAAGAAATAGGAGAAGCCAGATATGAAGAAATAGGAGAAGCCACAAATGAAGAAATAGGAGAAGCCAGATATGAAGAAAGAGGAGAAGCCAGAAATGAAGAAATAGGAGAAGCCAGATATGAAGAAAGAGGAGAAGCCAGATATGAGGAAAGAGGAGAAGCCAGATATGAGGAAAGAGGAGAAGCCAGATATGAAGAAAGAGGAGAAGCCCGATATGAAGAAAGAGGAGAAGCCAGATATGAAGAAATAGGAGAAGCCAGAAATGAAGAAATAGGAGAAGCCAGAAATGAAGAAATAGGAGAAGCCCGATATCAAGAAATAGGAGTAGCCAGAAATGAAGAAATAGGAGAAGCCAGAAATGAAGAAATAGGAGAAGCGAGATATGAAGAAAGAGGAGAAGCCAGATATGAAGCAATAGGAGAAGCCAGATATGAAGCAATAGGAGAAGCCAGATATGAAGAAAGAGGAGAAGCCAGATATGAAGAAATAGGAGAAGCCAGAAATGAAGAAATAGGAGAAGCCAGAAATGAAGAAATAGTAGAAGCCAGATATGAAGAAATAGGAGAAGCCAGATATGAAGAAATAGGAGAAGCCAGATATGAAGAAATAGGAGAAGCCAGAAATGAAGAAATAGGAGAAGCCAGAAATGAAGAAATAGGAGAAGCCAGATATGAAGAAAGAGGAGAAGCCAGATATGAAGAAAGAGGAGAAGCCAGATATGAAGAAAGAGGAGAAGCCAGATATGAAGAAATAGGAGAAGCCAGATATGAAGAAAGAGGAGAAGCCAGATATGAAGAAATAGGAGAAGCCAGAAATGAAGAAATAGGAGAAGCCAGATATGAAGAAATAGGAGAAGCCAGATATGAAGAAATAGGATAAGCCAGGTATGAAGAAATAGGAGAAGCCAGAAATGAAGAAATAGGAGAAGCCAGAAATGAAGAAATAGGAGAAGCCAGATATGAAGAAATAGGAGAAGCCAGATATGAAGAAATAGGAGAAGCCAGAAATGAAGAAATAGGAGAAGCCAGAAATGAAGAAATAGGAGAAGCCAGATATGAAGAAAGAGGAGAAGCCAGATATGAAGAAAGAGGAGAAGCCAGATATGAAGAAATAGGAGAAGCCAGATATGAAGAAATAGGAGAAGCCAGATATGAAGAAAGAGGAGAAGCCAGATATGAAGAAATAGGAGAAGCCAGATATGAAGAAATAGGAGAAGCCAGATATGAAGAAATAGGAGAAGCCAGAAATGAAGAAATAGGAGAAGCCAGAAATGAAGAAATAGTAGAAGCCAGATATGAAGAAATAGGAGAAGCCAGATATGAAGAAATAGGAGAAGCCAGATATGAAGAAATAGGAGAAGCCAGAAATGAAGAAATAGGAGAAGCCAGAAATGAAGAAATAGGAGAAGCCAGATATGAAGAAATAGGAGAAGCCAGAAATGAAGAAATAGGAGAAGCCAGATATGAAGAAATAGGAGAAGCCAGATATGAAGAAATAGGAGAAGCCAGATATGAAGAAATAGGAGAAGCCAGAAATGAAGAAATAGGAGAAGCCAGAAATGAAGAAATAGTAGAAGCCAGATATGAAGAAATAGGAGAAGCCAGATATGAAGAAATAGGAGAAGCCAGATATGAAGAAATAGTAGAAGCCAGAAATGAAGAAATAGGAGAAGCCAGATATGAAGAAATAGGAGAAGCCAGAAATGAAGAAGTAGGAGAAGCCAGATATGAAGAAATAGGAGAAGCCAGATATGAAGAAATAGGAGAAGCCAGATATGAGAAATAGGAGAAGCCAGAAATGAAGAAATAGAAGCCAGATATGAAGAAAGAGGAGAAGCCAGATATGAAGAAAGAGAAGAAGCCAGAAATGAAGAAATAGGAGATGCCAGAAATGAAGAAATAGGAGAAGCCAGATATGAAGAAATAGGAGAAGCCAGATATGAAGAAATAGGAGAAGCCAGAAATGAAGAAATAGGAGAAGCCAGAAATGAAGAAATAGTAGAAGCCAGATATGAAGAAATAGGAGAAGCCAGATATGAAGAAATAGGAGAAGCCAGATATGAAGAAATAGGAGAAGCCAGAAATGAAGAAATAGGAGAAGCCAGAAATGAAGAAATAGGAGAAGCCAGATATGAAGAAAGAGGAGAAGCCAGATATGAAGAAAGAGGAGAAGCCAGATATGAAGAAATAGGAGAAGCCAGAAATGAAGAAAGAGGAGAAGCCAGATATGAAGAAATAGGAGAAGCCAGAAATGAAGAAATAGGAGATGCCAGATGTGTGAAACCGAGGGAAGCGAGATGCTGAGGAGTTAGGAGAACTGTCAGGAGAAATCTCGAAAAACTATAATATGAGAAAAACTATAATATGTTAGAAACCAGCAGATGCTAAATGTGAGAAATCAGAACTTTGATAAGAGAAGCTATAATAAGGGAAGCCAAGAGAAGCTAAATATGAGATATTGAGAGAAGCCAGATGTGAGAAATTTGAAGAGAATAGATAACGAAAAATCAGGAGAACTCTATTCTGGTTTCAATAAAAAAAAATAATAATTGGGACGGGGGTGGCTCAGTCGGTAGCCCGCCAGGCTCGTAATCTGTAGTTCCCAGGTTCGAGTCCCAGCTGGGTCAGCGTTGAGATTTATCTCCGCAAAATTCCCCGCCCTGCCCACGGTCAGAAGGGGACAACGATGGGCTTGGAAAGGCCGCCGTCCGTCGGATGGGACGTTAAGCCGTGGCCTCGTGTGCGGGAGAGCCATACCCTGTGCACGTTAAAGAACACGCTGGATGGCCTTGACGGGAGGCTATTATCTGTCACCAAACAGCTGTTCCAGTGGGTCCCTTCCCCCAACCTTCTCTGAGCCTTCGGGGTCCATGTGACCTGGCCATTTAGCAAATTGTGTGGAAAAAAGTGCCGTTCAGAAGTAAAACAACCCAACCCAACCCAAAAATTAAGGAAAATCTCTATTTTAAGTCAATGGGAAGATAAAGTCGAAGCTCTATAACTTCTAAAATAAGTTTTGTTTGCTTCGAAAAATGTGATCGCAGATAAAACTCTCAATCAAATAAATCAATATCTGGATTTTCAACAATATTCACTCAGTATTTAATGAGTTATGGAAGTTTGTATTTAATTCAATAACAATACCAGCCGCAAAAATTGACTTCAGAAGTTAATTAAAAACTTAGTAATAAGTATTGTATGAAAGTGTTTATTTATAAGTATTGTATCAAAGTTTGTATTTTAGAACTTTGTGTAAAGAATTCTTTCAGTATTCTTCAGTTTTGTATAAGTTTCTTAAGACTGGCATTTCATATTGAGCGTGCCAGCATTTCTTAAGCTGGCACGCTCAATATTTCCGTGAGTGAGCCCACACGATCTAGTATCAAAATAATATGACCACCTACAGTCGCTCAAAAAAGTATCCGAACACTATGGTTGATTACAGAATTCAGAAAAAATATCTGACAACGATTTTTTTAGAAATGAGTGATCTGGCAACCTTCGTGTCACGTGAAGGTTGCCAGATCACTAATTTCTAAAAAAAATCGTTGCCAGAGATTTTTTCTGAATTCTGTAATCAACCATAGTGTTCGGATACTTTTTTTTTTTGAGCGACTGTAAAATTGAGAAAAAAAACTAATTTTTTTTTAAATATAGACTGCAAAGTTATTCAAAAAAAAAAAAAAAAAATTGGCGTGTTTCAACAGGCTAAATCTGCTAGTGATAAATAATATCGTCAACTGAAGCATGGAAATTAAAACATAAAACTAACCCTCCCGGATTTCACGGCAAACCAACCCCCAACACATTTATCAATTGCTGAACTATAAATTAACTTTCAGGGGTTGCAGAAGGCTTGAACCATCTGTTCTGAATGTACGACTGAATGACTGTGAACACTGTTACGTGATTTCCCAGATAACAAGAGGATGTAGGATGTTTGCTTTAAAACGTGAAAGGTCTCCCCTTTATTGACCCTTTGGCACAGTCAGTGCGGATCCATTGGCTTCGGAGATGAAAAGGTGGTTGTCAGAGGGCAGATGCCGGCACACACGACTTGTGCCCGTTACAATGTCGGCACACGCCGGTTCCACATGGAGAGACTTCACCAGCTGATTGGATCCGAAGCATTTCACGCATTGCTTGTTGGAGCATTGCAGAGTTTCGTTGGGAAAGGAGGAATGATGTCAATCTATCTTTTTTATTGGAAAGTCCTCTTGTGTTTGGGGGCGGGGTGGCTCAGTCGGCAGCGCGCCAGGCTCGTAATCTGTAGTTTCCAGGTTCGAGTCCCAGCTGGGTCAGCGTTGAGATTGATCTCCGCAAAATTCTCCGCCCTGCCCACGGTCAGTAGGGGACATCGATGGGCTTGGAAAGGCCGCCGTCCGTCGGATGGGACGTTAAGTCTTGGTCTGTGTGCGGGAGAGCACATTAAAGAACACACTAGATGGCCTTGACGAGAGGCTACCATCTGTCTCCCAACAGCTGTTCCAGTGGGTCCCCTCCCCCAACCTTCTCTGAGCCTTCGGGGTCCATGTGACCTGGCCATTTAGCCCATGGTGTGCAAAAAAGTGCCGCTCAGAGGTAAAACAACCCAACCCAACCTCTTGTGTTTGAGAAGATCGAAGTCAATAAAAAAAATGGCTGATTGTTTCCCATCTATCAAGGACAACAGTTTTGGTTTTGTTATCATTAATCAAGATTTTCATACATATTGAACGGATTCCGTGGATGTGATGATTTTACAGGGAAAGAAATTTAGCAACGAATTTATCACTTGGGACAGAAAGAGGTAGAAACTCTACGAAGGTATGTTATTGTAAACACCAAAAACAGATGCGCAGAGTTTCCACCTATTTCTGGGTTGGGTTGTTTTACCTCTGAGCGGCACTTTTTTGCACACCATGTACTAAAGGGCCACGTCACAATGACCTTCGAAGGCTCAGAGAAAGTTGGGGGAGGGGACCCACTGGGACAGCTGTTGGGAGACAGATGGTAGCCTCCCGTCAAGGCCATCCAGCGTGTTCTTTAACGTTGGGTTGTTTTACCTCTCAGCGGCACTTTTTTGCTCACCATGGATTAAATGGCCAGGTCACATGGACCCCGAAGGTTCAGAGAAGGTTGGGGGAGGAGACCCACTGGAACAGTTGTTGGGAGACAGATGGTAACCTCCCGTCAAGGCCATCCAGCGTGTTCTTTAACGTGCACAGGGTATGGCTCTCTCGCACGCGGAGCCACGGCTTAACGTCCCATCCGACGGACGGCGGCCTTTCCAAGCCCATCGGTGTCCCCTACTGACCGTGGGCAGGGCGGGGAATTTTGCGGAGATAAATCTCAACGCTGACCCAGCTGGGACTCGAACCTGGGAACTACAGATTACGAGTCTGGCGCGCTACCGACTGAGCCACATCTTTTTTTTTAGGGAGCAAAAACAATGGGGTTAATTAATTAATATAATTTTTTTAAGTAAAGCTTTATTTAAAAAAAGTCTAATGTTGAAATAATCATTATGCACTCTTGTAAAATATATGTTTATTTAATTAAATGGCTTAAAACTATATTTATTATTTAGTTCTAATTAATATCTGAGATAAATTCTTCTGCGCATTATTGGGGGCTCAGTCGGTAGCGCGCCAAACTCGTAATCTGTAGTTCCCAGGTTCGAGTCCCAGCTGGGTCAGCGTTGAGATTTATCTCCGCAAAATTCCCCGCCCTGCCCACGGTCAGTAAGGGACATCGATGGGCTTGGAAAGGCCGTCGTCCGTCGGATGGGACGTTAAGCCGTGGCCCCGTATGTGGGAGAGCCATACCCTGTGCACGTTAAAGAACACGCTGGATGGCCTTGACGGGAGGCTACCATCTGTCTCCCAACAGCTGTTCCAGTGGGTCCCCTCCCCCAACCTTCTCTGAGCCTTCGGAGTCCATGTGACCTAGCCATTTAGCCCATGGTGTGCAAAAAAGTGCCGCTCAGACGTAAAACAACCCAACCCAACTCTGCGCATTATTGTTAGGAAATATTACAGCTTCCCTAACTTTTTAAATACTGAACGAATATTGCTGAAAATCGAGACTTAAATAGATTTGATTGAGATCTTTAATTTATCTTCAATCACATTTTCTCAATAAATGCACATTTCAAAAGTTATAAAGCTTCGAAGTGAGATTCCAAAGACATAACATATTTAACACATAAGGACAAAGGGGCGGGAGTGCCTCAGTCGGTAGCGCGCCAGGCTCGTAATCTGCTAGTTCCCAGGTTCGAGTCCCAGCTAGGTCAGCGTTGAGACTTATCTCCGCAAAAACTCCTGCTCTGCCCACGGTAGGTAGGGGACACCGATGGGCTTGGATAAAGACGCCGTCCGTCGGATGGGACGTTAAGACGTGGCACCGTGTGCGGGAGAGCCATACCCTATGCACGTTAAAGAACACGCTGGATGGCCTTGACGGGAGGCTACCATCTGTCTCCCAACAGCTGTTCCAGTGGGTACCCTCCCCCAACCTTCTCTGAGCCTTCGGGGTCCTTGTGACCTGGCCATTTAGCCCATGGTGTGCAAAAAAGTGCCGCTCAGAGGTAAAACAACCCTACATTAAAGAACACACTGGATGGCCTTGACGGGAGGCTACCATCTGTCTCCCAACAGCTATTCCAGTGGGTCTCCTCCCCCAACCTTCTCTGAACCTTCGGGGTCCTTGTGACCTGGCCATTTAGCCCATGGTGTGCAAAAAAGCGCCGCTCAGAGGTAAAACAACCCAGCCCATAAAGAGGAATGAAGTTAAAAACTGCAACTAAATAAATACAAACCCAAACTCCATTCTAAAATAACGACCATAACCTAAGCCTAAATCCTTCCCATTGACCTTATTATCTGTACTTGACCTTCACGGTCTTAGACCACAACCTGTTTCATCCATTTCCTCCGCGAATTATCTAAATTCGCAGTTTATTGTCTTACGCTTTTTATGGTAATAATAAACGACAAATTCTTTTTTTTCAATTCTTCTTAAAAGGATATCTTCCACCTGAATACAAATGAACGACCGAGCGCGACATGCACCAAAACATTTTAAACTCCTACCACTCGTTCTTTCTATCTATAGACCTCTCTCTCTCCACAGGTAATCAAATGGTCATGCAGTTGTTGTGCAGGTGATTTTTTTTTTATTTTTATTTTTCTCGTATGGTTTATATCTTTTTTTTTTATATTATTGCGACGAAATATTTGGGTTCGTTGATTTGTCACTCTGCTGAGATCCTCGGCAAACAGTACGCATGGCTATCTTTTGAATAAGCAATTCGGAACTTTGTTCACTGTCTGGATCATAAATCAGCTTTTACCCTAGTTGTTGGGAATATGACATTTTGATGAATTTCGGGAGACAGACTTGGGGAGTTTTAAAGTCATTGTTCAAGATTGACTTCAAAAAAAAAAGTGCTGCAGTCAGTCTTGTAGTTGCCGACAATGAGGGTATGTTGACCCTCAACAATTTTGAAAAAAGGAAAGTTTTTTTCTTTAATTTTTTCGTTATGTTGGGTTGTTTTACCTCTGATTGGCATTTTTTGCACAACATGTGCTAAATGGCCAGGTCACAAGGACCTTAAGGATCAGAGAAGGTTGGGGGAGGTGACCCACTGGAACAGCTGTTTGGAGACAGATGGTAGCCTCCCGTCAAGGCTATCCAGCGTGGTCTTTAACGTGCACAGTGTATGGCTCTCCCGCACACGGGGCTACGGCTTAACGCCCCATCCGACGGACGGTGGCCTTTCCAAGCCCATCGGTGTCCCCTACTGACCATGGGCAGGGCGGAGAGTTTTGTGGACATAAATCTCAACACTGACCCAGCTGGGACTCAAACCTGGGAACTACAGATTACGAGCCTGGCGCGCTACCGACTGAGCCACCCCCGACCCACACGTATGAGCATTATCTTAAATACCTAAATACCGAGTTGGGTTGAGTTGTTTTACCTCTGAGCGGCACTTTTTTGCACACCATGAGCTAAATGGCCAGGTCACAAGGACCCCGATGGCTCAGAGAAGGTTGGGGGAGGAGACCCACTGGAACAGCTGTTGGGAGACAGATGGTAGCCCCCCGTCAAGGCCATCCAGCGTGTTCTTTAACGTGCACAGGATATGGCTCTCCCGCACACGGGACCACGGCTTAACGTCCCATCCGACGGACGGCGGCCTTTCCAAGCCCATCGGTGTCCCCTACTGACCGTGGGCAGGGCGGGGAATTTTGCGGAGATAAATCTTAACGCTGACCCAGCTGGGACTCGAACCTGGGAACTACAGATTACGACCCTGGCTCGCTATCGACTGAGCCACCCCCACCCCGCACTCTTTATGTTGGTTTTGCTTTTCTGCAGAAGGGAGAAAATTGCAGGAGTTGCGAAAAAAGCTAACTGTTAGTCATTTCTTACGGACTAGGCCTTATTGTTATCTAAGTTTAACTGTTTCTCTTCTTAGCAGCATTTGTCTCTTAAACTTTCACTTTTTTTGGCACACAATGGGCTAAATGACTAAACCAGAAATGGGTTTTCTCAGCAGGTAGCGCTCCAAGCTCGTAATCTGCAGTTTCCAGGTTCGAGTCTCACCTCTGCTAATGTTAAGATATCATCATCTTCAAGCAGCCGCTTGCAACGGAGGTTAGCATCAAACCTGAGCTACATCAGCTGCATATGGCCATTGTATTTTGCCATTTTTTGCCTCTCTTTCTGAGACTTTTAGGAACACTGTATAACACTGTTCGCTAATTTATAGGTATGCTTCTGTACAACATGGGCAAACAAGTGAAGTCTCTCTCTGCACAATATGCAGCTTAAAGGAGGTTGCAGACTCCTTTGCCTAACCTCATCATTAGTTACAAAGTTGAACCACCTAATGCCCAAGATACTGCGTAAGCATCTGGAATCAAAAGCATCTAGTTTCCTGTTATCTTGTTTACAAAGTGTCCAAGTTTCACTACCATAACTAACCCTAGAAAGAACCAAACTATTATACAGTCTAATTTTAGTCTTCAGGTGTATACGCCTATTTCTCCACACTCTCCATAGATTCTTAAAAGTCCAGGCAGCAATCCCTATTGGTCTGTTAATCTCATGCCGCACATCACCATTATCTGTTACATAGCTCCCAAGATAATTAAACTGTGACACCTGCTCAAGACTGCAACCATTCAGATTAACTGAATCACAACCTGCCTGACCAATTTTCATCACTTTAGTTTTCTCTCTGTTTATAACCAAACCTACTCTACTACCAGTCTCATCAACAGCTCGAATGAAAGAGTTCATCTCATCAACATCATTTGCCAAAAGGGCTAAATCATCAGCATAATCTAAATCAGAAATTTTCGTATCTCCAGTCCATTTAATGCCAAAATCTTTCCCTTGAAGTGAATTTCGCATAACATAATCAATAACCAAGCTAAAGAGAAAAGGAGACAAAATGCACCCTTGTCGAACACCAGAAGTAATGCTAAACCAATTGCTACAAGACTTACCAACTCTCACACACGACTCAGTGTTATTATAGAGAGCTTTCATAATGTTAACTAACTTGTCTGGTATACCATATGATCTCACAATCAACCACAAATTATGTCGATCAACAGAGTCGAAAGCTTTTTTGAAATCAACAAAGGTACACAAGTTTTTACAGGTTTCTGAAACTGTAAAGATTTCTAATGATCTGCCTAAGTCAAGAAATCCTACCACTTCTGAATTCACACTACTCATCACGCAATTAAGCAGATTCTTAATTCTATTAAGCACAATCATGCAAAGAACTTTAACAGAGAGTAGGCTGATATACACATAGTTATCAAAAGAACTGCGATCACCATCCAGCGGGTTCTTTAACGTGCACAGGGTATGGCTCTCCCGTACACGGGACCACGTCTTAACGTCCCATCCGACGGACGGCGGCCTTTCCGGACACCGATGGGCTTGGAAAGGCCGCCGTCCGTCGGATGGGTCGTTAAGCCGTGGTCCCGTGTACGGGAGAGCCATACCCTGTGCACGTTAAAGAACAGGCTGGATGGCCTTGACGGGAGGCTACCATCTGTCTCCCAACAGCTGTTCCAGTGGGTCCCCTGCCCCAACCTTCTCTGAGCCTTCGGGGTCCATGTGACCTGGCCATTTAGCCCATTGTGTGCAAAAAAGTCCCAACCCAACCCTTTCCAAGCCCATCGGTGTCCCCTACTGACCGTGGGCAGGGCGGGGAATTTTTGCGGAGATAAATCTCAACGTTGACCCAGTTGGGACTCGAACCTGAAAACTACAGATTACGAGCCTGGCGCGCTACCGACTGAGCCACCCCCGCCCCTCAAGCAAAAGGAAGACACGTCACTGATTGCGTCACAGGTGCGCACGTTTCCCGCGCTCCTACCGGAAGGAAACAGTTAACAATCTGAGGACGTCAGAGCCAGTTACAAAAAACTTTCATTGTGGAGGAACAAAGCTGTAGTAGTCAATGCACATTCCGTCTCCTCTGGATGGCCAATGCAATCTAAAAAGAACTTCTGAATGGAAAGAGTCGAAGCCACCAGGTGGCGGATATGTGGCAAGTTGCCATTCCGTGAGAAAAGTCCGAGTAGCGTTTTTTTTTTTATTTTTGTGAGAAGAACGTTTCATTCATAAAATAGTCAGAATACAAGTTGTGTTGACTGCTTAAATGTAAAAAAGAGGAACTCTTTTAATATTGTATACGCCACAGACAAATTTGTCGTGGGATTTATTTCATTTCGATGTTGAAGTCATCCAGGAATAGGCGAGCTTTCATAGGGATTTGAAATGTCTGTGGAGTGCAGCTGGACTCGGTGACGTTATTCGTGGTGGTGGGGGGGGGGGGATTGTGTTTTGGAATCTGTCCGATATCCTGTCCTCTCTTACGCTGAGGAAATGAATTTTTGTAATTGGTTAACGGTCCTGTTTCTTTTCTCTGTGGGGGCGGGGGTTCCCAGGTTCGAGTCCCAGCTGGGTCAGCGTTGAGATTTATCTCCGCAAAATTCCCCGCCCTGCCCACGGTCAGTAGGGGACACCGATGGGCTTGGAAAGGCCGACGTCCGTCGGATGGGACGTTAAGCCGTGGCACCGTGTGCGGGAGAGCCATACCCTGCGCACGTTAAAGAACACGCTGGATGGCCTTGACGGGAGGCTACCATGTGTCTCCCAACAGTTGTTCCAGTGGGTCCCCTCCCCCAACCTTCTCTGAGCTTTCGGGGTCCTTGTGACCTGGCCATTTAGCCATTGGTGTGCAAAAAAGTGCTGCTCAGAGGTGAAACAAACCAACCCAACTCTCCGCAAAACCCCACGGTCAGTAGGGGACACCGATGGTCTTGGAAAGGTCGCCGTCTGTCGGATGGGGCGTTAAGCCGTGGCACCGTGTGCGGGAGAGCCATACCCTGCGCACGTTAAAGAGCACGCTGGATGGCCTTGACGGGAGGCTGCCATGTGTCTCCCAACAGTTGTTCCAGTGGGTCCCCTCCCCCAACCTTCTCTGAGCTTTCGGGATCCTTGTGACTTGGCCATTTAGCCCATGGTATGCAAAAAAGTGCTGTTCAGAGGTGAAACAACCCAACCCAACTCTCCACAAAACCCCACGGTCAGTAGGGGACACCGATGGTCTTGGAAAGGTCGCCGTCTGTCGGATGGGACGTTAAGCCGTGGCCCCGTGTGCGGGAGAGCCATACCCTGCGCACGTTAAAGAGCACGCTGGATGGCCTTGACGGGAGGCTGCCATGTGTCTCCCAACAGTTGTTCCAGTGAGTCCCCTCCCCCAACCTTCTCTGAGCTTTCGGGGTCCTTGTGACCTGGCCATTTAGCCCATGGTGTGCAAAAAAGTGCTGCTCAGAGGTGAAACAAACCAACCCAACCCTCCGCAAAACCCCACGGTCAGTAGGGGACACCGATGGTCTTGGAAAGGCCGCCGTCCGTCGGATGTGACGTTAAGCCGAGGCCCCGTGTGCGGGAGAGCCATATCCTGCGCACGTTAAAGAACACGCTGGATGGCCTTGACTGGAGGCTACCATGTGTCTCCCAACAGTTGTTCCAGTGGGTCCCCTCCCCCAACCTTCTCTGAGCTTTCGGGGTCCTTATGACCTGGCCATTTAGCCCATGGTGTGCAAAAAAAGTGCCGCTCAGAAGTAAACCAACCCAACAACATTTAACCCACTTTGTACAAAAAAAGTTTCGCTCGGACGTAAAGCAACCCAAGACTCAAACCACTAGGATAACTATCATACTTTTTCACAAAATAAAATTACTTAAATAAAATTTGTAAAGAATTTTTTCTACTGTCCAAAAAAAAAAATCTCCCTGACACAACCCTTCCCAGAAGAACTAACATATAAAAAAACCAACCACACATGACTTAATACTAAATTCCGATAATACTATCCAACCAAAATGTAAAAAAAAAGATCCAAAGTAGCAACTAATTGGCAATAAAAAACCAAAACTTGATAGGATTAGACTTCAGAAGTAGCAATTGATGTGTGTACGATGGTTATGCCCTATCACTCAGGGCGAATCTTTTTAACAGCCAGCCTATAATTATTGCTAAAACAATCCCGCACTTCTGTGGGAACGGGTCCCTCGCAGACGAACGAAGCTCACCAATGTCTCTTACATGTATTGGACTACGGTTTAGCACGCCCTGTGTCGTGGATCAATTTCTGTCCTCTAATCGATGGTTTTGTCTTTTATTTATTGGCCCTTTTTGCCTTCGAGGGATAGGCCAGTAAAGGTCAGTAGGCTTCGGGGCCTTAGGCGGTGATGTATCAGTTGCATCTGTGAAGGGAAGTTTCTTCATAACCTCGGGGACATTTCATCGAAGGTTTTTCTTTCCACAAGTCACTAATGAACTGTGGCAGAAGGTGATAGCGTGAATTGCCCTTTTTTTAATGGTGAATATCACGGGTTGAGTTGGGTTGTTTTACCTCTGAGCGGCACTTTTTTTGCACACCATGGGCTAAATGGCCAGGTCACATGGACCCCGAAGGCTCAGAGAAGGTTGGGGGAGGGGACTCACTGGAACAGCTGTTGGGAGACAGATGGTAGCCTCCCGTCAAGGCCATCCAGCGTGTTCTTTAACGTTGGGTTGTTTTACCTCTGAGCGGCCTTTTTTGCACATCATGGGCTAAATGGCCAGGTCACAAGGACCCTGAAGGCTCAGAGAAGGTTGGGGGAGGGGACTCACTGGAACAGCTGTTGGGAGACAGATGGTAGCCTCCCGTCAAGGCCATCCAGCGTGTTCTTTAACGTTGGGTTGTTTTACCTCTGAGCGGCCTTTTTTGCACATCATGGGCTAAATGGCCAGGTCACAAGGACCCTGAAGGCTCAGAGAAGGTTGGGGGAGGGGACCCACTGGAACAGCTGTTGGGAGACAGATGGTAGCCTCCCGTCAAGGCCATCCAGCGTGTTCTTTAACGTGCACAGGGTATGGCTCTCCCGCACACGGGGCCACGGCTTAACGTCCCATCCGACGGACGGTGGACTTCGAAGCCCATCGATGTCCCCTACTGACCGTGGGCAGGGCGGGGAATTTCGCGGAGAAAAATCTCAACGCTGACCCAGCTAGGACTCGAACCTGGGAACTACAGATTACGAGCCTGGCGCGCTACCGACTGAGCCACACCCGCCCCAAAAAATAAATTAGTAAATAAATATATTGTATAATAAAAAAAGATGTTTTTCTGTGGCAGCCAGGGCTTGGGTGGCTCAGTCGGTTCACTTCCACAAGAGAGTATCTTTTTTGAAAGGTACTAACGGTCTGCACCACGAGAAGGCGGGGTCGGACATTAGGTGCTAGGCCTGGCCGGTTCTATGCATCATCACAGGGGATTGGTGCATAGCTCTCCTTCCAGTGACTTCCTAGCTACCTTTTACAGAATTCAATTTCATTATTAACAAAATTCGGGATTTGAAAATAATTATTGGTTTGAAGTCTGGTATTCTTATCATGTGTAATTTGTACTTTATATTTGTCATTGAAAACGTTGTCCAGAATAATGGGGGCGGGGGTGGCTCAGTCGGTAGCGCGCCAGGCTCGTAATCTGTAGTTCCCAGGTTCGAGTCCCAGCTGGGTCAGCGTTGAGATTTATCTCCGCAAAATTTCCCGCCCTGCCCACGGTCAGTAGGGGACACCGATGGGCTTGGAAAGGCCGCCGTCCGTCGGATGGGACGTTAAGCTGTGGCCCCGTGTGTGGGAGAGCCTTACCCTGTGCACGTTAAGAACACGCTGGATGGCCTTGACGGGAGACTACCATCTGTCTCCCAACAGCTGTTCCAGTGGGTCCCCTCCCCCAACCTTCTCTGAGCCTTCGGGGTCCATGTGACCTGGCCATTTAGCCCATGGTGTGCAAAAAAGTGCCGCTCAGAGGTAAAACAACCCAACCCAGAATAATGCCATATCTAAAGAGATTTTGGACTGACAGATTATTTAGGAATGGAAATCTTTCACTTGCATTTGAAAAATTATCTCTCAGCTTGTATGCAATTATATTTCTCGCTATAGATGATTGCAATTTTTCAATTTTCTTTTAGGTTAGTGATACCAGTTGTTCCATATATTGCAATTCCATACCTAATTAAAGATTCACGAATTGCTTTGTAGACCATAAGGCAAACGTCGGTATCGACTATGAATTGCAATGTGTAAATTCTAGCGGCGCGATATCTGAGACTTTCACATAACCTCAAGACGAGGGGCGGGGGTGGCTCAGTCGGTAGCGCGCCAGGCTCGTAATCTGTAGTTCCCAGGTTCGAGTCCCAGCTGGGTCAGCGTTGAGATTTATCTCCGCAAAATGCCCTGCCCACGGTCAGTAGGGGACACCGATGGGCTTGGAAAGGCCGCCGACCGTCGGATGGGACGTTAAGCCGCGGCCCCGTGTGCGGGAGAGCCATACCTTGTTCACGTTAAAGAACACGCTGGATGGCCTTGACGGGAGGCTCCCATCTGTCTCCCAACAGCTGTTCCAGTGGGTCCCCTCCCCCAACCTTCTCTGAGCCTTCGGGGTCCATGTGACCTGGCCATTTAGCCCATGGTGTGCAAAAAAGTGGCGCTCAGAGGTAAAACTACCCTCAAGACGAGAGTGTTCCATCAAAAAGTTGAATCCAAATATAAACCCAGCTACTTAAAATTATCCACCAATTCATGCTATGACAATCACAAATATTTTTTTTAAGTTTCAGATTTATGTATGAAATTCATATTGTGGGTCTTAATTTACGTGGTTTGATGTTTTCAAAGTACCTGATGAGTAGAAGATCATCCATTTAGTTTTATCGTTATTTATATGTATTAAATTAATATTCAGCGATCTCACCAAGCAATTATAGTCATCCTGTAATTCTCTTAGCCGTCCCGTGGCCGAGTGGTTAGCGCGCTTGGCTACTGATCTACGGGACCTGGGTTCGAGCCCCGGATAAGGCATGGATGTTCGTGTCGTTATTCTGCTGAGGTCCTGCCATCCTCACAGACCTACTACCGTGGCATATAAACTGACAGGCTCCTGTCAGACCTCTGTCGCAAGCAGCTGCTTGAGGGGGGTAATTCTCTTATAGCTGCGTCCACGTCGCGATTCCTGTTTAAAATAACAATATCATCAGCATAAAGAAATAATTTACTTTTTAATTTTAAATTAGTCATATCATTAATATACAGGAGGAACAACAAGGGTCCAAGTATAGATCCTTGTGGAACTCCAACATTTAATTTTCTTTCGCTGATTAATGCATTTCCAATTTTGGTTATAATAGTCCTATTACTCAGGTAATTTTTGAACCACATAAGAGCTGTCCCTCGAATTCCGTAGTTTTTAAGTTTTGAAAGAAGTATATTGTGATCCAATGTGTCGAATGCTTTACTAAAGTCCAGAAAGAGGCCTCTGAGCTGTTTTACCTCTGAGCGGCACTCACTAAAAAAAAATCACGATTTTTTTTTAGAAATCGGTGATCTGGCAACCTTCGTGTCATGTGACACGAAGGTTGGAGCGTGTGCAGTAACTGCACACGCTCCAGTTTGCTGTGAACGATAACTGGAGCGTGTACAGTTGCTGCACACGCTCCAGAAATTTTTCCTGAATTCTGTAATCACGTGACACGAAGGTTGCCACATCACTCATTTCTAAGAAAATCGTTGCCAGATATTTTTTCTGAATTCTGTAATCAACCGTGGTGTTCGTATACTTTTTTGAGCGACTGTAGGTGGTCATATTATTTTGATACTAGATCGTGTGGGCTCACTCACGGAAATATGGAGCGTGTGCAGTTACCGTTCACAGCAAACTGGAGCGTGTACAGTAACTGCACACGCTCCAGTTTGCTGTGAACGGTAACTGGAGCGTGTACAGTTGCTGCACACGCTCCAGAAATTTTCCTGAATTCTGTAATCACGTGACACGAAGGTTGCCAGATCACTCATTTCTAAGAAAATCGGTGCCAGATATTTTTTCTGAATTCTGTAATCAACCGTGGTGTTCGGAATACTTTTTCGAGCGACTGTGCATCTTCCAGAAAGGACTTATTTCCGTTACCCACCGTGAGAACTAACGAGATGCACCGAGGAAGAATCCGCAGCCACGGAACTTGGAAGGGACCTATCGTCCCACATTCTCCCATTCGGACCAAATGTCACGTGATCCAGGGACTCTATCAGAATTTAACCCTCCCCCCTCCCTTACTCGTTCTCTCTCTCTCTTTGCCTTAACCCCTCCTCCCTTTGGAGTTAAATGACGGAGGTCATCGGGGTCAGCGGTAACCCGACTTCCGCCAGCTGTTTCCGGTAAAGTTGTAGCACTCACAACAAAATGTTCCGACATGGGGGCGCCACTAGCGAACCACTATGGGCAATGAAGAGGAGAAAGATGAATTGAGAAGTGGGGGGGGGGGGGGGTAATGCACCGAATAGTGCGCTTTATCAAAAAAAAAATTTTAATTTAAATAGTCTTCGATTTTTTTTTTTCTTTAGAAAATTAAGTATGTAACATACTTGTTTGGGAGGGTATTGCTACCACGGGAAATCATGCGGTTTATATATAGTATAGTACAGTCGCCCCAAAATATATCCGAACACTATGGTCGATTGGGGCGGGGGTGGCTCAGTCGGTAGCGCGCCAGGCTTCTAATTTGCAGTTCCCAGATTCGAGTCCCAGTTGGGTCAGCGTTCAGATTTATCTCTGCAAAATTCCCCGCCCTGCCCACGGTCAGTAGGGGACACCGATGGGCTTGGAAAGGCCGCCGTCCGTCGGATGGGACGTTAAGCCGTGGCCCCGTGCGTGGGAGATACATACCCTGTGCACGTTAAAGAACACAATGGATGGCCTTGACGGGAGGCTACCATCTGTCTCCCAACAGCTGTTCCAGTGGGTCCCCTCCCCCAACCTTCTTTGAGCTTTCAGGGTCCTTGTGACCTGGCCATTTAGCCCATGGTGTGCATAAAAAGTGCCGCTCAGAAGTAAAACAACCAAACGCAAATCCAACCCATTCAACTTGTAGACCTATTGACCTGGCCATTTAGCCCATTGTGTACAGAAAAAAACTCCGCTCACAAGTTGGGTTGGGTTGTTTTACCTCTGAGCGGCACTTTTTTGCACACCATGGGCTAAATGGCCAGGTCACAAGGACCCCGAAGGTTCAGAGAAGGTTGGGGGAGGGGACCCACTGGAACAGCTGTTGGGAGCCAGATGGTAGCCTCCCGTCAAGGCCATCCGGCGTGTTCTTTAACGTACACAGGGTATGGCTCTCCCACACACGGGGCCACGGCTTAACGTCCCATCCGACGGACGGCGGTCTTTCCAAGCCCATCGGTGTCCCCTACTGACCGTGGGCAGGGCGGGGAATTTTGCGGAGATAAATCTCAACGCTGACCCAGCCAAACTGGAATCGAACCTGGGAATTGCAGATTACGAGCCTGGCGCGCTACCGACTGAGCCACCCCCGCCCCGCGCTCACAGGTAAAACAGCCCAACAACTTAATAAGCAACATTCTCTGTGAAGAAATTTCCCAAAAATGGCACTCTTAGAAGGATGAAACTGTGACATGCCATTTGACATGAATCTTACGCAGAAAAACAATTCCACCGTATTATGAAGAAAGACAATGCCGACCAATTGGGCTTTTGGGGCCAGAAGATCCCGGCCCCAAGCAATTTCTCCTTTTTGTCTTGGTTTATCGAGAAGCGCACGTAACACGACACAAAGAGTCCCGACCACGTAGAGACCACTTCCTCAAACCTGCTGTAATATATCTGATTTAGTATGTGCATTATTTTATTTACTCCTGAAAGCCACATTCTATTGTAGTCAGTCGAATGATTAGGGTCTTGAACTCTAGGAAAGGAGATGGAATATGTTGCTTGGTTACCAGGCTTTGTGTGTGTGTGTTTTTTTTATTGGGAATCACTAAAAGAGTGAATGAGATTTTTTATTCTTCATATTGTGGGGCTTGACATTTCACGTAAAACACACACTGGTGTTTTATTGAGATCTTGTGTTGTTGTTTTTTTAATGATTTTTGAAGAAAAGAATGGCATTTCTTTAGCTATGAAGACGTTTTATTCTTAAAGATTGGTGAAGAATAGGCTTAATGGATGGCGTGTCAGGCTTGGGGGTGGAGTGAGAGTCCCTGTGTACAGGAGAGCAATACCCTGTGCACGTTAAACAACACACTAGATGGCCTTGATGGGAGGCTACCATCTGTCTCCCAACAGCTGTTCCAGTGGGTCCCCTCCCCTAACCTTCTCTGAGCCTTCGAGGTCGTTGTGACCTGGCCATTTAGCCCATGGTGTGCAAAAAAGCGCCGCTCAGAGGTAAAACAACCCAACCATCTGTCTCTCAACAGCTGTTCCAATGGGTCCCCTCCCCTAACCTTCTCTGAGACTTCGGGGTCGTTGTGACCTGGCCATTTAGCCCATGGTATGAAAAAAAGTGCCGCTCAGAGGTAAAACAACCCAACGTTAAAGAACACACTGGATGGCCTTGATGGGAGGCTACCATCTGTCTCCCAACAGCTGTTCCAGTGGTACCCCTCCCCCAACCTTCTCTGAGCCTTCTGAGTCCTTGTGACATGGCCATTTAGTCCATTGTGTGCAAGAAAAGTTCCGCTCAGAAGTAAAACAACCCAATCTATCAGTTAGTACCAAGTGAAGTTAATGATTGGATGTTGGCAGGCCCTCGTATATAAAAAAAAAAGTTGGGGGGGGGGGGGTAAACGAATCGGAACCCGTATCGGTATAAAAACTTACCTTATGTTTTAGTATCTGTTTAAAAAATTTCCTAAAAACTACGTGTAATAGTTACATTTTTAATAATTTTCCCTCTGTCTCTTGCTATCGACTTAGTCATCTCGGGCTTCTTAAATCAATGGGAACATCATCTTTTGTGTCTTTTCGGAGGAAGATTTCGATTACAAAAACTTTAAATTGTCATCAATTACAGAAGACCACATACAAAGGATTCTTCCAGCTGATTTGGACAAAATGAAAACCTCCTTTAGGGCAGGGAGCAACTCTTTCGGCGACTTAAACTTCATCCTGTTTTAATCCGATTTCGATGAATTCACTTCTAGACTTCGGCACTTTGATGGACACTTAACAAGGCCATTAAGCTAAGGTGTGCTCAAACTGGAAGCCACCGCCAATCCCGTACCTACCCTGAGGGTCGAACCCCTCTCTGGAGGTTCAGTCACCTCCCATAAACTACTAATGGAGGGGAAAAAGGATTAGGAGCTATCATGAGTCATCTAAGCTCTCTAATGAGTCACAGCCAACAAGATTACGAGACTGGCGCGTTAACCATTGAGGCAATCCATCTTGTCTTTAAGGGAACGGGGTTGGTTCTGTAGCGCCCCAGGCTCGTAAACAGTAGTTCCCAGGTTCAAATCCCTGCTGGGTCAGAGTTGAGATTTTCTCTGCAAAATTCACCGCCCTGCCCACGTTCAGTAAGGGACACCGATGAGCTTGGAAACGCCGCCGTCCGTCGGATGGGACGTTAAGTCGTGTATCCGTGTACAGGTTGGGTTGTTTTACCTCTGGGCGGCACAGAATGGGCAAACAAAATTTTTTGCACACAATGGGCTAAATGGCCAAGTCACAAGGATCCCGAAGGCTCAGAGAAGGTTGGGGGAGGGGACTCACTGGACAGCTGGTAGACAGATGATAAACTCCATTAAGGCCATCCAGTGTGTTCTTTAACGTGCACAGGGTATGACTCTCCCACACACGTAGCCACGGCTTAACGTCCCATCCGAAGGACGGCGGCCTTTCCAAGCTGTTGGGAGACAGATGGTAGCCTCCCGTCAAGGCCATTCAGCGTGTTCTTTAACGTTGGGTTGTTTTATCTCTGAGCGGCACTTTTTTGCACACCATGGGCTAAATGGCCAGGTCAAATGAACCCCGAAGGCTCAGAGAAGTTTGGGGGAGGGGACCCACTGGAACAGCTGTTGGGAGACAGATGGTAGCCTCCCGTCAAGGCCATTCAGCGTGTTCTTTAACGTGGTGTTGTTTTATCTCTGAGCGGCACTTTTTTGCACACCATGGGCTAAATGGCCAGGTCAAATGAACCCCGAAGGCTCAGAGAAGGTTGGGGGAAGGGACCCACTGGAACAGCTGTTGGGAGACAGATGGTAGCCTCCCGTCAAGGCCATTCAGCGTGTTCTTTAACGTTGGGTTGTTTTATCTCTGAGCGGCACTTTTTTGCACACCATGGGCTAAATGGCCAGGTCAAATGAACCCCGAAGGCTCAGAGAAGGTTGGGGGAAGGGACCCACTGGAACAGCTGTTGGGAGACAGATGGTAGCCTCACGTCAAGGCCATTCAGCGTGTTCTTTAACGTGGGGTTGTTTTATCTCTGAGCGGCACTTTTTTGCACACCATGGGCTAAATGGCCAGGTCACATGGACCCCGAAAGCTCAGAGAAGGTTGGGGTAGGGGACCCACTGGAACAGCTGTTGGGAGACAGATGGTAGCCTCCCGTCAAGGCCATCCAGCGTGTTCTTTAACGTGCACAGGGTATGTCTCTCCCGCACACGGAGCCACGGCTTAACGTCCCATCCGACGGACGGCGGCCTTTTCAAGCCCATCGGTGTCCCCTACTGACCGTGGGCAGGGCGGGGAAATTTTGCGGAGATAAATCTCAACGCTGACCCAGCTGGGACTCGAACCTGGGAACTACAGATTACGAGCCTGGCGCGCTACCGACTGAGCCACCCCCGCCCCTTATTGTCTGCGAGATGCACTAATTCCCGATCTAATGACAGAGACGTCTTGAACAGTTTTACTTTGAAGAGAAATAAGGGATAAGGATTATGGGAAGGAACTGGTTTTCATTTCGTCCGGTTCTGTCTTAACAATGCCAATTTTGATGGTCTTCGAACCGTGTCATGTAACACAAATGTAACGCTTCAAAAACCACTTCTTTGGGACAAAAGTAATTCACATCTCTTAGGGGTTGTCCACGAGTGTAGTCTAAAACTGGGTTTGTAGAGAGAGAATTCCGTTGCTTAAGTTTGAAAGAGGTGGCCGAAGTTTTAGCTGGAATTAATCAGAAATGTACAGCCGTTGAAAATAATATCCGAACACTATGGTCGATTACAGAATTCGGGAAAAATATCTGGCAAAGATTTTTTTTTTTAGAAATTAGTGATCTGGCAACCTTCGTGTCACGTGACACGAAGGTTGCCAGATCAAATGAATTAGTGATCTCCGCAAAACTCCCCGCCCTGCCCACGGTCAGTAGGGGACACCGATGGGCTTGGAAAGGCCGCCGTCCGTCGGATGGGACGTTAAGCCGTGGCTTCGTGTGCGGGAGAGCAATACGCTGTGCATGTTAAAGAACACACTGAATGGCTTTGACGGGAGGCTACCATCTGTCTTCCAACAGCTGTTCCAGTGGGTCCCCTCCCCCAACCTTCTCTGAGCCTTCGGGGTCCTTGTGGCCTGGCCATTTAGCCCATGGTGTGCAAAAAAGTGCAGCTCAGAGGTAAAACAACCCAACGTTAAAGAACACGCTGGATGGCCTTGACGGGAGGCTACCATCTGTCTTTCAACAGCTGTTCCAGTGGGTCACCTCCCCAAACCTTCTCTGAGCCTTCAGGGTCCTTGTGACCAGGCCATTTATCCCATGGTGTGCAAAAAAGTTCCGCTCATAGGTAAAACAACCCAACCCAACTTCCTATTATATGTCCAGCACTAAAAATAGACTGAAAAAATAGCAATGAAATTTAATTTCGCATAGAAATCATTTTAACTTTTCCTGACTGGTGAAATATTTCAGTAATTGGTAAACTGGAAAATTTTATTCAAGTCTTATTATCCTCCCCCCCCCCCGAAACTGGCTCAGAGCATAAATAAACTAAAAACTTCTCACTATCAAAGCAATAAAACTTTCGTATATATCCAACAGGTATTTCAAATGTTCTTTAGGGAGTTTATAGCGACCCCCCCCCCCTCCTTACACCTAGTCCCAGCCCTCTTTTGCCTAACCCCCAAGGAGCGAGGGTAGCTCAGTCGGTAGCGCGCCAGGCTCGTAATCTGTAGTTCCCAGGTTCGAGTCCCAGCTGGGTCAGCGTTGAGATTTATCTCCGCAAAATTTCTCCGCCCTGCCCACGGTCAGTAGGGGACACCGATGGACTTGGAAAGACCGCCGTCCGTCGGATGGGACGTTAAGCCGTGGTCCCGTGTGCGGGAGAGCCATACCCTGTGCACGTTAAAGAACACGCTGGATGGCATTGACGGAGGCTACCATCTGTCTCCCAACAGTTGTTCCAGTGGGTCCCTTCCCCCAACCTTCTCTGAGCCTTTGGGGTCCATGTGACCTGGCCATTTAGCCCATGGTGTGCAAAAAAGTGCCGTTCAGAGGTAAAACAACCCAACCTTCACCCCCAGACGAAGAGATTCTCTAACCAGCGAAATGTATAATTAAATTTAAAACTGGCACTCTCGACATCACATAAAGGAAATGCTTGCGCACTGTTGAGCTGAGGTCGGTCATGCGCAGAGAGATTGGAATCGCAGAAGCCCCTGACCCTGACGGCAACCGAGTTGGCAGCTTCCGGTGCACAATGAGTCGGGTCACGTGGGCCGCAGTTACGGGAAAGAACTCTCGGCAGTGTCCATCATCGACTGATCCAGGGAAGTTGAAATTCTATGAAGGAGAGAAATAAGATTTCGGTTGATGGGAAAAGAAAAAGTTTTCGAAATGTATCCTTTGAAGATAAAAGAAAGAGATTTTAAACTGGATTCTTTAGAGATTAAAAAGAGATTTTAAACTGGATCTTGTGAAGATGAAAGATTTAAAATGGATTCTTTAGAGATAAAAAAAAAGAGATTTTAAAACGGATCATTTGAAGATAAAAAAAAAAGATTTCAAAATGGATCCTTTGGAGATAAAAAATGTTTTCGAAATGGATCCTTTGAAGATAAAAGAAAGTGATTTAAAATGGATTCTTTAGAGATAAAAGAAGATAAAAAAGATATTTTAAATTGGATCCTTCAGAGATAAAAGAAAAAAAAAAAAAAAAAAGATTTTAAATAGATTCTTTGGGAAAAATATTTTAAACTGGATCTTGTGAAGATAAAACAAAATATTTAAAATGGATTCTTTAAAGATAAAAAGTGATTTTAAAACGAATCCTTTGAAGAAAAAAAGATTTTAAAACGTATCCTGTGAAGATAAAAGAGAGAGAGAGAGATAAAACAAAAGATTTAAAATGGATTCTTTAGAGATAAAAGAAGATAAAAAAATATATTTTAAATTGGATCCTTCAGAGATTAAATTTTTTTTTAAATAGATCCTTTGGGAAAAAAAGATTTTAAACTGGATCTTGTGAAGATAAAACAAAAGATTTAAAATGGATTCTTTAAAGATAAAAAGTGATTTTAAAACGAATCCTTTGAAGATAAAAAAAAAGTTATTTTAAATTTGATCCTTCAGAGACAAAGAAAAGTGATTTTAAAACAGATTCTTTGAAGATGGGGGGGAAGAGATTTTAAAATGGATCCTTTGAAGATGGGGGGGGGAAGAGATTTTAAAATGGATCCTTTGAAGATAAAAAAAGGGGGGGTGGGGAAGGAGGGATCGTCAGGAGTAAGGTGTTTGATGTTAGGGATTTTTGCTGTTATTGTTTTAATTATTTCGGTATTTTTTTGTTTCGCTCTTTTCGCAAAATTTGTTAACTTTTCTTTTGATGTTAATGGTGTGTTGGATTGTTTCACCTGTGAGCAGCAGTTTTGTACAGTCGCTCAAAAAAGTATCCGAACACTACGGTTGATTACAGAATTCAGAAAAAATACATGGCAACGATTATTTTTTTAGAAATTAGTGATCTGGCAACCTTCGTGTCACGTGATTACAGAATTCAGGAAAAATATCTGGAGCGTGTACAGCAACTGTACACGCTCCAGTTTGCTGTGAACGATAACTGCACACGCTCAATATTTCCGTGAGTGAGGCCACACGATCTAGTATCAAAATAATATGACCACATACAGTCGCTCAAAAAAGTATCCGAACACTGTGGTCGATTACAGAATTCAGAAAAAATATCTGGCAACGATTTTTTTAAGAAATTAGTGATCTGGCAACCTTCGTGTCACGTGACACGGAGGTTGCCAGATCACTAATTTCTAAAAAAATCGTTGCCAGATATTTTTTCGCACACAATGAGAATGAGATAAATCACAAGGTCACAACGACCCCAAGGGCTCCGTTAAGGCCATTCAGTGTGTTCTTTAATGTAAGCAAGTATGGCTTTTTTACCATATCTTACCAGAGAAGGTTGGGGGCAACCCACTGGACGGCTGTTAGGAAACAGACGGAAGAGCATCCAACGTGTTCCTTAACGTGTTCAGGGCATGTCTCTCCTGCACACGGGGCCACGGCTTAACGTTCGCATCCGACGGACGATGACTATTTCAAGACCATAGATGTTCAGTACTGATTAGGGGAGGGTGAGGAATTTTGCAGAGATACAGCTTTACGCTGGTCCTGCTGGAATTCTACCATAATAACTGTTCAGTGGGTCCTCTCCCCCAAACTTCTCTGAGCCTTCGGGGTCCTTGTGACCTGTTATTTAGCCCATAGTGTGCAAAAAATGTCTTGCAGAAGTAAATCACCCCAAAAAGTCATGTGAAATTAGAGGCCATTCCTTTGCTTATTAAATAAATAGTTGACTCTCAAACCATTGTCTTCACGAAACTAATCTCAATGAATTTTGTTTTCTCTTCGAAGTTGTCTATGTCTACCGAAAAAACTGTTTTCTGAACCTTTCTATTTAAAATTCGCCATGTTGAGAGGGGGGGGGGGGGGGGGTTGACTTAGTCCAAGGGATGGGAAGCTTTTTTTTTTGGATCAAGAGCCAAAACAGCAAAAAACTAAACAAAAAGATAAACAGATTTTGAGAGCCAAAAATAGCAGAAAAAAAAGCTAACTAACAGATTTCATGGGGGGGGGGGAAGGTATACTAACAGATTTCATGGGGGGAAGGTATACTAACAGATTTCATGGGGGGAAGGTATACTAACAGATTTCATGGGGGGAAGGTATACTAACAGATTTCATGGGGGGAAGGTATACTAACAGATTTCATGGGGGGAAGGTATACTAACAGATTTCATGGGAAGGTATACTAACAGATTTCATGGGGGGAAGGTATACTAACAGATTTCATGGGGAAGGTATACTAACAGATTTCATGGGGGAAGGTATACTAACAGATTTCATGGGGGAAGGTATACTAACAGATTTCATGGGGGGAAGGTATACTAACAGATTTCATGGGGGAAGGTATACTAACAGATTTCAAGAGCCGAAAAAAGTTAACTAACAGGGGAAAAGGTATACTAACAGATTTCAAGAGCCAAAATAAAAGGAAAAAGGTTAACTAACAGATTTCAAGAGCTAAAATAACAGGGAAAAAGTTAACTAACAGATTTCAAGAGCCAAAAAAAGTTAACTAACAGGGGGAAAAAAGGTATACTAACAGATTTCAAGAGCCAAAATAAAAGGAAGAAACTTAACTAACAGATTTCAAGAGCTAAAATAACAGGGAAAAGGTTAACTAACAGATTTCAAGAGCTAAAATAACAGGGAAGAAAGTTAACTAACAGATTTCAAAAGCTAAAATAACAGGGAAAAAAGTTAACTAACAGATTTCAAGAGCTAAAATAACAGGAAAAAGAGCTAAGTAACAGATTTTAATAGCTAAAAAAACAGGAAAAAATTTAAGTAACAGATTTCAAGAGCCAAAATAGCAGGAAAAAAAGTTAACTAACAGATTTCAAGAGCCAAAATACAAGAAGAAAAGGCTAAGTAACAGATTTCAAGAGCCAAAATAGAAAAAGAAAAGGCTAAGTAACAGATTTCAAGAGCCAAATTAGAAAAAGAAAAGGCTAACAGATTTCAAGAGCTAAAATAGCATGAAAAAAAAAAGTTAACTAACAGATTTCAAGAGCCAAAATAGCAGAAATAAAAGGTAAACTAATAGATAATAAGAGCCGAAATGAAAATAATTATTAAACAGTCTGCCTTTCATCAATGTGACTTTTGAGTCTTCTCAAGAAAATTAATCAAATTTGGAGTGTATTTAGATCATTTGAATGGCATCACTGCTTTCAAATTATCGTCTTGTCAACATGATCTAGTGTTTGATTTTAATGAAAATCATTAAAAAATTTAAGAGTTCAGTGTTGAACCAAAAAGCGCCAAGAGCCATTCTTTTAGTGCCGTCGGTTCCCGAGCCCTGGTAGCGCGCCAGACTCATAATCTACAGTTTCCAGGTTCGACCCTCAACTATTCAAGCATGGAGATTTATCTCCGGTAATAGAATCACAAAACAATCAAATGTATCGTCACTGAAGTTCTTTTTATACATTTCTGTTGGTCTAAGATGTAAAACAAAAAAAAAATAAATAAAATTATGGTTTGTAGCTCTCCATTATCCATTTCATATAGTTTGTACATTTACATTATCCTTTTTCAATATGGTTTTTAGTTTTCGCTTTTCATTATAGTTTATAACTTTCAATTTTCCATTTTCATTACGGTTTGTAGCTTCCCATTTTCATTAAGGCTTGTAGCTTCCCAGTTTCATCAAGGTTTGTAGCTTCCCAGTTTCATCAAGGTTTGTAGCTTCCCATTTTCATTAAGGTTTGTAGCTTCCCATTTTCATTACGGTTTGTAGCTTCCCATTTTCATTACGGTTTGTAGCTTCCCATTTTCATTAAGGTTTGTAGCTTCCCAGTTTCATCAAGGTTTGTAGCTTCCCATTTTCATTACGGTTTGTAGCTTCCCATTTTCATTACGGTTTGTAGTTTCCCATTTTCATTAAGGTTTGTAGCTTCCCAGTTTCATCAAGGTTTGTAGCTTCCCATTTTCATTAAGGTTTGCAGCTTCCCATTTTCATTAAGGTTTGTAGCTTCCCATTTTCGTTAAGGTTTGCAGCTTCCCATTTTCATTACGGTTTGTAGCTTCCCATTTTCATTAAGGTTTGCAGCTTCCCATTTTCATTATGGTGTGTAGCTTCCCATTTCATTAAGGTTTGTAGCTTCCCATTTTCATTAAGGTTTGTAGCTTCCCATTTTCATTATAGTATGTAGCTTCCCATTTTCATTATGGTGTGTAGCTTCCCATTTCATTAAGGTTTGTAGCTTCCCATTTTCATTAAGGTTTGTAGCTTCCCATTTTCATTATAGTATGTAGCTTCCCATTTCGTTATGGTTGGTGGCTTTCTATTTTCATTATGGTAGCCGAGTGATTAGCACGCTTGGCTACTGATCCAAGGGACCTGGGTTCGAACCCCGGGTAAGGCATGGATATCTGTGTCGTTTTTCGGCAGTGTCCCGCCATCCTCACAGATCTTCTACTGGGACGTATTAAACCGACAGACTTCTGTGGCAGGCAGCTACTTATTATTTTATTTTTTTAATTTGTAGCTTTCCATTTTTTATTTTCATCATCTTGCA
Organism: Ryuthela nishihirai; assembly: GCA_038380435.1. Classification (NCBI taxonomy): domain Eukaryota; kingdom Metazoa; phylum Arthropoda; class Arachnida; order Araneae; family Heptathelidae; genus Ryuthela; species Ryuthela nishihirai. The sequence goes on along the minus strand of JAWZYU010000034.1, from coordinate 35,494,249 downwards.
ATCCTTTCGCACATTACGTCATATCTCCTGCTGATTCTCACTCAGGTTATTTTGGGAAAATACATTCCGTCAAACCAACAAACAAATAACAACCAAAAAAAGAAGATATACGGGAAAAAATAAATTGCTTTTTGATTCTTATAAAAGCAAATTGCTGGAAACTACAAGAAAACAAAGCTATAAAACAAAAAAAAAAAACACTTATAGGATATAGAGAACCGGAAAAATGACTCTGACGTACCAACAATTAGTTCTGCTTTCATTTCTTCCGGTTTGGATTTTTTTTTTTATTATTTTCGCCTTGTTACTCCGAAAGCGGAAGCTAACGGCATTCAGTGTTCACGGCTAACGATTCCTGCCCCTCCCCCCAACTGGTTCCTATAGAACCTCCCCCCACCCACCCACACACACATGCAAATTAGTACGAATAAAAGGTTAGCACTGTTTCAAAGAACACCACCTCTTTGTGTCCAGATACTTCCTACTCTTTCATAGTTAGCCACATCCATTATGGCCCTTGATGACGTCAGAGACGAGATGCAGATTTCTTCCCCATCTCTTTCATCCTCATCCACACGTGCCATCAACGTGTGTCTCTAGCATCTCTGTGACGCTATGAGCCAGTGACACAATTAAACATTTTCCGACCAAATTATCGAGTGTATTTGACTCCATTTACGACAACTGATAGCTTGAGCTTTCTTCATCAAGTTGTAATGAAGGGTCTTTCTGAGCAGCATCAGTCCTAAAAACGATAACCACCATAAAATGCTGCACCCAACATTCTTACCTGGGAGGTGCAATTGTCTTCCGATGTGTCCCTCCTGTCACCACACACAGTGGACAACACTGGAAGATTTATGAGGCCACCATCAGCCCAAATGGTCTACTGATGACCCCAAAATAACGACCACCCTACGGCGCTAGCGGGAGGTAGCTTAGGCTTATATTCGCTAGCTTCACCTTTGAATAGGAAATGATAGGATCGCAGTGCCCACACCGACACTAGGTCACCTCAGGTGGGCGGTAAAGCGGCAGCAGGACCCCTGACCTTCGACCTAATCCTGTAATTAGTAGCGACAGTAGAACATACCGCGTGCTCCGCGAATGAATGTTGAGAGGCGGAGTGGAGAAGCCATTTACCTTCCTGAGGTGGGGGCGGGCTGTCCATCAAACCTAAATGAGGCACTTTGGCGGATTCGAGGCATTTTTGTGGGATTTGGGCTTGCAAAAGGTAGAAGCGGTAAGCTCGTGAACAAATGGGTCTTTGTGCTTCGAGGTGGGAGAGAAAGCGTTTGCGGAATGAAGAAAATATTTTGTATTTTCCCATGAGAGAGTGCAACTATAGAGAGAGGACTGTTCCCCCTCTTTTGGGGCGGGGGTGGCTCAGTCGGTAGCGCGCCAGGCTCATAATCTGTAGTTCCCAGGTTCGAGTCCCAGCTGGGTCAGCGTTGAGATTTATCTCCGCAAAAATTCCCCGCCCTGCACACGGTCAGTAGGGGGACACTGATGGGCTTGGAAAGGCCGCCGTCCGTCGGATGGGACGTTAAGCCGTGGCTCTGTGTGCGGGAGAGACATACCCTGTGCAAGTTAAAGAACACGCTGGATGGCCTTGACGGGAGGCTACCATCTGTCTCCCAACAGCTGTTACAGTGGGTCCTTCCCCCAACCTTCCCTGAACTTTAAGGGTCCATGTGACCTGGCCATTTAGCCCATGGTGTGCAAAAAAGTGCTGCTCAGAGGTAAAACAACCCAACGTTAAAGAACACGCTGGATGGCCTTGACGGGAGGCTACCATCTGTCTCCCAACAGCTGTTAAAGTGGGTCCCCTCCCCCAACCTTCTCTGAGCCTTCGGGGTCCATGTGACCTGGCCATTTAGCCCATGGTGTGCAAAAGAGTGCCGCTCAGAGGTAAAACAACCCAAAATCCCCCTCTTTTGGAAACGGGTTTCATAATCCAGCAACCGTCAATACAGAAGTTTTAATAAGGTCGCTTAGTAGGCTAGGTGATAATGGAAGAATACGTCGTGTTCAAGACTTTAGAAATACACTCCCCGGACAAATTATTGTCAACACCTATCCGTTACTTCGTATATTAGTAGTTTCCAAATTGGAAAGGTTTTGAATCTTTGCGAATGGGTTTAGAACTACCGCTAGTTGGTTTGTTTCATCACTGAGAGACAGATTTTTTGCACACAATGGATTAAATGACCAGGTCATAAGGACCCCGAGGGCTAAGAAAGTTGGGGGTTGGGTTGAGTTGTTTTACCTCTGAGCGGCACGTTTTTGCACACCAGGGGCTAAATGACCAGGTCACATGGACCCCGAAGGCTCAGAGAAGGTTGGGAGAGGGGACCCACTGGAACAGCTGTTGGGAGACAGATGGTAGCCTCCCCTTCAAGGCCATCCAGCGTGTTCTTTAACGTGTACATGGCTCTCTCGTACACGGAGCCACGGGTATGGCTCTCTCGCACACGGAGCCACGGCTTAACGTCCCATCCAATGGACGGCTGACTGTCCAAGCCCACCTGTGTGCCCTACTGACCGTGGGCAGGGCGAGGAGTTTTGCGGAGATAAATATCAACGCTGATTCAAGCGGGACTCTAACCTGGGTTGGGTTGTTTTACCTCTGAGCGGCACTTTTTTTGCATACCATGGGCTAAATGGCCAGGTCACATGGACCCCGAAGGCTCAGAGAAGGTTGGGGGAGGAGATCCACTGGAACAGCTGTTGGGAGACAGATGGTAGCCTCCCGTCAAGACCATCCAGCGTGTTCTTTAACGTTGGGTTGTTTTACCTCTGAGCGCCACTTTTTTGCACGCCATGGGATAAATGACCAGGTCACAAGGACCCCGAAGGCTCAGAGAACGTTGGGGGAGGGGACCCACTGGAACAGCTGTTGAGAGACAGATGGTAACCTCCCGTCAAGGCCATCCAGCGTGTTCTTTAACGTTGGTTTGTTTTACCTATGAGCGGCACTTTTTTGCACACCATTGGCTAAATGGCCAGGTCACATGGACCCCGAAGGCTCAGAGAAGGTTGGTAGAGGGGACCCACTGGAACAGCTGTTGGGAGACAGATGGTAGCCTCCCGTCAAGGCTATCCAGCGTGTTCTTTAACGTGCACAGGGTATGGCTCTCCCACACACGGGGCCACGGCTTAACGTCCCATCCGACGGACGGCGGATTTTCCAAGCCCATCGGTGTCCCCTACTGCCCGTGGGAGGGGAATTTTTCGGAGATAAATCTCAACGCTGACTCAGCTGGGACTCGAACCTGGAAACTACAGATTACGATCCTGACGCGCTACCGACTGAGCCACCCCCGCCCCTTATAAGACTTTGTAGTGCATTATTACGTCGTTAAGAAAGTTTACATGGCTTGGCATGTTTCGTGGTACTTTGTGCACGATGACATTGTTCATAAAGGGCGGGGTGACTCAGTCGGTAACACACCAGGTTTGCAATCTGCAATTCCCAGGTTCGAATCCCACCTGGACCAGACTTGAGATTCATCCCTGCAAAAGCCTCCGCCATGACTTCGGTCAGTAGGGGACACCGATGGGCCTGGAAAGGCCGCCGTCTCTCGGATGGGACGTTAAGCCGTGGCCCCGTGTACGGGAGAGCCACACCATGTGCGCGTTAAAGAACACGTTGGATGCCTTGACGGGAAGCTACCATCTGTGTCCTAATAGTTGTTCAGTGGACCCCCTTCCCTCAACCTTCTCTGAGCCCTCGAAAGTCTTGTGACGTGTACATTTAGCCCATTGTGTCGAGAAAAAGGTGGGGCAGGGGTGGCTCAGTCGGTAGCGCGCCAGTCTCGTAATCTGCAGTTCCCAGGTTCGAGTCCCAGCTGGGTCAGCGTTGACATTTATCTCCGCAAAAATTCTCCGCCCTGCCCACGGTCAGTATGTACCACGGTCATGTACACCGATGGGCTTGGAAAGACCGCCGTCCGTCGGATGGGACGTTAAACCGTGGCTCCGTATGCGGGAGAGCCATTCCCTGTGCAAGTTAAAGAACACGCTGGATGGCCTTGACGGGAGGCTACCATCTGTCTCCCAAAAGCTGTTCTAGTGGGTCCCCTCCCCCAACCTTCTCTGAGCCTTCGGGGTCCATGTGACCTGGCCATTTAGCCCATGGTGTGCAAAAAAGTGCTGCTCAGAGGTAAAACAACCCAACGTTAAAGAACACGCTGGATGGCCTTGATGGGAGGCTACCATCTGTCTCCCAACAGCTGTTCAAGTGGGTCCCCTCCCCCAACCTTCTCTGAGCCTTCGGGGTCCATGTGACCTGGCCATTTAGCCCATGGTGTGCAAAAGAGTGCCGCTCAGAGGTAAAACAACCCAAAATCCCCCGCTTTTGGAAACGGGTTTCATAATCCAGCAAAGGTCAATACAGAAGTTTTAATAAGGTCGCTTAGTAGGCTAGGTGATAATGGAAGAATACGTCGTGTTCAAGACTTTAGAAACACACTCCCCGGACAAATTATTGTCAACACCTATCCGTTACTTCGTATATTAGTAATTTCCAAATTGGAAAGGTTTTGAATCTTTGCGAATGGGTTTAGAACTACCGCTAGTTGGTTTGTTTCATCACTGAGAGACAGATTTTTGGCACACAATGGACTAAATGACCAGGTCATAAGGACCCCGAGGGCTAAGAAAGTTGGGAGTTGGGTTGAGTTGTTTTACCTCTGAGCGGCACGTTTTTGCACACCAGGGGCTAAATGACCAGGTCACATGGACCCCGAAGGCTCAGAGAAGGTTGGGGGAGGGGACCAACTGGAACAGCTGTTGGGAGACAGATGGTAGCCTCTCCTTCAAGGCCATCCAGCGTGTTCTTTAACGTGCACATGGCTCTCTCGTACACGGAGCCACGGGTATGGCTCTCTCGCACACGGAGCCACGGCTTAACGTCCCATCCAATGGACGGCTGACTGTCCAAGCCCACCTGTGTGCCCTACTGACCGTGGGCAGGGCGAGGAGTTTTGCGGAGATAAATATCAACGCTGATTCAAGCGGGACTCTAACCTGGGTTGGGTTGTTTTACCTATGAGCGGCACTTTTTTTGCATACCATGGGCTAAATGGCCAGGTCACATGGACCCCGAAGGCTCAGATAAGGTTGGGGGAGGAGACCCACTGGAACAGCTGTTGGGAGACAGATGGTAGCCTCCCGTCAAGACCATCCAGCGTGTTCTTTAACGTTGGGTTGTTTTACCTCTGAGCGCCACTTTTTTGCACGCCATGGGATAAATGACCAGGTCACAAGGACCCCGAAGGCTCAGAGAACGTTGGGGGAGGGGACCCACTGGAACAGCTGTTGGGAGACAGATGGTAGCCTCCCGTCAAGGCTATCCAGCGTGTTCTTTAACGTGCACAGGGTATGGCTCTCCCACACACGGGGCCACGGCTTAACGTCCCATCCGACGGACGGCGGATTTTCCAAGCCCATCGGTGTCCCCTACTGCCCGTGGGAGGGGAATTTTTCGGAGATAAATCTCAACGCTGACCCAGCTGGGACTCGAACCTGGAAACTACAGATTACGATCCTGACGCGCTACCGACTGAGCCACCCCCGCCCCTTATAAGACTTTGTAGTGCATATTTACGTCGGTAAGAAAGTTTACATGGCTTGGCATGTTTCGTGGTACTTTGTGCACGATGACATTGTTCATAAAGGGCGGGGTGACTCAGTTGGTAACACACCAGGTTTGCAATCTGCAATTCCCAGGTTCGAATCCCACCTGGACCAGACTTGAGATTCATCCCTGCAAAAGACTCCGCCATGACTTCGGTCAGTAGGGGACACCGATGGGCTTGGAAAGACCGCCGTCCGTCGGATGGGACGTTAAACCGTGGCTCCGTATGCGGGAGAGCCATTCCCTGTGCACGTTAAAGAACACACTTGATGGCCTTGACGGGAGGCTACCATCTGTCTCTCAACAGCTGTTCCAATGTGTCCCCTCCCCCAACATTCTCTGACCCTCGGGGCGCACGTGACCTGGCCATTTAACCCATGGTGTGCAAAAAAAAGTGTCGCTCAGATGTAAAACAACCCAACATTAAAGAACACGCTGGATGGTCTTGACGGGAGGCTACCATCTGTCTCTCAACAGCTGTTCCAGTGTGTCACCTCCCCCAACCTTCTCTGAGCCCTCGGGGCCCACGTGACCTGGCCATTTAGCCCATGGTGTGCAAAAAAAGTGTCGCTCAGATGTAAAACAAGCCAACATTAAAGAACACGCTGGACGGTCTTGACGGGAGGCTACCATCTGTCTCTCAACAGCTGTTCCAGTGTGTCCCCTCCCCCAACCTTCTCTGAGCCTTCGGGGTCCATGTGACCTAGCCATTTAGCCCATGATGTGCAAAAAAGTGTCGCTCAGGGGTAAAACAACCCAACCCAACCTCTGCGTCAGAGAGCGAAATCATAAAGAACCCAAAGTCCTCGTCTATAACAAACGATACAGAATCTGTTTTCTCACACACTAAAATCCTTGCTCTGTTTTTTCATCTACGAAAGTTCAATTTTTAATCATCCCTCCCAGTATCTGGATGAACCTCATACCGGAAGTCTCCCCACCACGAAACCTCCCAAGCTTCCAAGGCAGATGTTTTGCATCAAAAGGGAGAAATTCTTTCAAGATCGCGGCTGCCCCGATGAGAGAAACTGGAGGCCGCTGCACTGTGCACTGAAAGGTGCAGCGCATCATCATCTAACTGGCAAAGGGCACCTCAAGGTACAAGGAGCAACTTTCTCACAGGAACAACAGGAGCTTCAGGGAACTCCCGGCCTCACCGTGGGGCCGGGAGTTCCCTGAACAGGTGACTGAAGCCTCACCGTGGGCAGGAGCACAGATATCAGAGACGACAACCGGCCACAGAAGGCTCTGAACATCAGAAAACATCTAACACAACCGTCTTGGAATTATGAAATTAGGATTGGATTGTTGGGTTGTTTTACCTCTGAGCAGCACTTTTTTGCACACCATGGGCTAAATGGCCAGGTCACATGGACCCCGAAGGCTCAGAAAAGGTTGGGGTAGGGGACCCACTGGAACAGCTGTTGGGAGACAGATGGTAGCCTCCCGTCAAGACCGTCCAGCGTGTTCTTTAATGTTGGCTTGTTTTACATCTGAGCGACACTTTTTTTGCACACCATGGGCTAAATGGCCAGGTCACGTGGGCTAAAAAGCCAGGTCACATAGACCCCGAAGGCTCAGAGAAGGTTGGAGGAGGGACCCACTGGAACAGCTGTTGGGAGACAGATGGTAGCCTCCCGTCAAGGCCATCCAGCGTGTTCTTTAACGTTGGGTTGTTTTACCTCTGAGCGGCACTTTTTTGCACACCATGGGCTAAGTAGCCAGGTCACATAGACCCCGAAGGCTCAGAGAAGGTTGGGGGAGGGGACCCACTGGAACAGCTGTTGGGAGACAGATAGTAGCCTCCCGTCAAGGACATTCAGAGTGTTCTTTAACGTTGGGTTGTTTTACCTCTGAGCGGCACTTTTTTGCACACCATGGGCTAAATGGCCAGGTCACAAGGACCCCGAAAGCTCAGAGAAAGTTGGGGGAGGGGACCCACTGGAACAGCTGTTGGGAGACAGATGGTAGCCTCCCGTCAAGGCCATCCAGCGTGTTCTTTAACGTTGGGTTGTTTTACCTCTGAGCGGCACTTTTTTGCACACCATGGGCTAAGTAGCCAGGTCACATAGACCCCGAAGGCTCAGAGAAGGTTGGGGGAGGGGACCCACTGGAACAGCTGTTGGGAGACAGATAGTAGCCTCCCGTCAAGGACATTCAGAGTGTTCTTTAAAGTTGGGTTGTTTTACCTCTGAGCGGCACTTTTTTGCACACCATGGGCTAAATAGCCAGGTCACAAGGACCCCGAAAGCTCAGAGAAAGTTGGGGGAGGGGACCCACTGGAACAGCTGTTGGGAGACAGATGGTAGCCTCCCGTCAAGGCCATCCAGCGTGTACTTTAACGTTGGGTTGTTTTACCTCTGAGCGGCACTTTTTTGCACACCATGGGCTAAGTAGCCAGGTCACATAGACCCCGAAGGCTCAGAGAAGGTTGGGGGAGGGGACCCACTGGAACAGCTGTTGGGAGACAGATGGTAGCCTCCCGTCAAGGCCATCCAGCGTGTTCTTTAACGTTGGGTTGTTTTACCTCTGAGCGGCACTTTTTTGCACACCATGGGCTAAGTAGCCAGGTCACATAGACCCCGAAGGCTCAGAGAAAGTTGGGGGAGGGGACCCACTGGAACAGCTGTTGGGAGACAGATGGTAGCCTCCCGTCAAGGCCATCCAGCGTGTTCTTTAACGTGCACAGGGTATGTCTCTCCCGCACACGGGGCCACGGCTTAACGTCCCATCCGACGGACGGCGGCCTTTCCAAGCCCATCGGTGTCTCCTACTGACCGTGGGCAGGGCGGAGAGTTTTCCGGAGGAGGAGGAGGAGGAGGAGGAGGAGGAGGGAATCAGTTTAGGAATAGCGTAAAAGGAGAAAATGTAAAGAGTGAAGGAGAGTGCAACAATACGAAAGAAATAGAAATATGCTGATTAAAAAATGTTGAAGAGGAAGAAAGGGATACACAGGGTGAATCTGAAAAAGTGGGCAAAACTTTACGGGGTGGTAGAACGCAGCTATACGAGCAATATTCGTCATAGAAAGTATGGGCGGAACACAAACGGCGAGCCGCTAGGTGGCGTTGGAAATGGTATAAAAGGGTCGGTCCTCGCACCCAACGGCATTTCTACCGTGGATTGCCGAGAGGATGGCTGGTTATGCTAACCAGGAAATGGCGGATATGCACTTTGTGTACGTTATTTTTATGCCGTCTGGAGCCGTTTTATGTATCTGGAGCGTGTACAGTTGCTGTACACGCTCCAGATATTTTTCCTGAATTCTGCAATCACGTGACACGAAGGTTGCCAGATCACTAATTCCTAAAAAAAATCGTTGCCAGATATTTTTCTCGAATTCTGTAATCAACCATAGTGTTCGGATATTTATTTGAACGACTGTATATATATATATACATACATATAATCCCTAAACCGTTTCGTGACCACATTACTAATATATCGTTGTTAAATGCTCCAAATATTTTAAAATATCGCTATTAAATTATATTGCTTCCATAAGACTCTAATGCAAATAAGGGGCGGGGGTGGCTCAGTCGGTAGCGCGCCAGGCTCGTAATCTGTAGTTCCCAGATTCGAGTCCCAGCTGGGTCAGCGTTGAGATTTATCTCCGCAAAAATTCCCCGCCCTGCCCACGGTCAGTAGGGGACACCGATGGGCTTGAAATTATCCGCCGTCCGTCGGATGGGACGTTAAGCCGTGGCCCCGTGTGCGGGAGAGAGCCATACCCTGTGCACGTTAAAGAACACGCTGGGTGGCCTTGACGGGAGGCTACCATCTGTTTCCCAACAGCTGTTCCAGTGGGTCCCCTCCCCCAACCTTCTCTGAGCCTTCGGGGTCCATGTGACCTGGCCATTTAACCCATGGTGTGCAAAAAAGTGCCGCTCAGAGGTAAAACAACCCAACCCAACGTAATGAAAATATATTATTGATAATGATCAGCAATAAATATGTTTATCTTCTTGCTAGTCACTATAAATAAACGTAACTGATGCATTGAATTTTCTCATAAGGTTAGTAAACCGAAAACATTGTTGCTGCAGCAATATTTCTTTTTACAAATTCTTTGGACACAGTGACTAAATCATCAAAAATTCGGATCATCCAATTGAATAAGAACGATTTTATCCATTCCCTGTAGTTAACAGAGTGTTCTTCTTTTTTTTATTCCATGCAAAATTTTCAGAAAAAAGAAAAGTTAATCCTTTCAGCAGCTTAGGATGAGAAAAAGAAACGACGAAATCATGTGAACGTTCTCATCACAAAAAAAAAAGCAACAGGCAAGTCATCTTGAATAAAAAGTTCAGATAAGTGTTGTTTACATTGTTTGATTGCATTGTTCAAACACGGGGATGTCTGGAAATAAAAGGAAACAAAAATTAGTGTCCATTTATCATCCTTTGCTTTAAAACGTGCTGAAAATGTGTGTTGTTGAGTGTAATCTTTGACTCATTTATAAACTTGTTTGAAGGATTTCCATGTTGTTGATTCGTCTAACGTATGTGACATTTTCAAAGAGTTTTTGTTCATGGCCGTGAAACTACGTCCGATAAATGTTGAATTTCTCTAACACAGAAATATTCGAATGGTACAGTCGCCCAAAAAAGTATCCGGACACTACGGTGGATTACAGAATTCAGAAAAAAATAAATGGCAACGATTTTTTTAGAAATTATTGATCTGGCAACCTTCGTGTCACGTGATTACAGAATTCAGGAAAAATATCTGGAGCATGTACAGCAACTGTACACGCTCCAGTTACCGTTCACAGCAAACTAGAGCGTGTACAGTTACTGTACACGCTGCAGTTTGCTGTGAACGGTAACTGCACACGCTCAATATTTCCGTCAGTGAGCCCACACGATCTAGTATCAAAATAATATGACCACCTACAGTCGCTCAAAAAAGTATCCGAACACTACGGTTCATTACAGAATTCAAAAAAAATATCTGGCAACGATTTTTTTAGAAATTAGTCATCTGGCAACTTTCGTGTCACGTGACACGAAGGTTGCCAGATCACTAATTTCTAAAAAAATCACTAAATTCTAAAAAATCTTCAATCTATACTTTCCCAATCTCTTTTTTTTTTAAAGTCTCTCCATCATTCTTCAGTCCATACTTACCCATTCTCTTCTTTCCAAAAGTCTCTCCAACATCTTCAGTCCATACTTACCCCCTCTCTTCTTTCCAAAGGTCCCTTCAACAACTTCAGTCTATACTTACCCACTCTCTTTTTTCCAAAGGCCCCTTCAACATTTTCAATCCACACTTATCCAGTCTCTTTTTTCCAAAGACCCCTTCGAACATCTTCAATCTATACTTTTCCAATCTCTTCTTTCCAAAAGCCTCTCCAACATCTTCAATCCATACTTACCCAGTCTCTTCTTTCCAAAAGTCTCTCCAACATCTTCAGTCCATACTTACACCCTCTCTTCTTTCCAAAGGCCCCTTCAATAACTTCAGTCCATACTTACCCACTATCTTCTTTCCAAAGGCCCCTTCAACATTTTCAATTCTCACTTTCCCAGTCTCTTCTTTCCAAAGGTCCCTTCAAACATCTTCAATCTATACTTTCCCAATCCCTTCTTTCCAAAAGCCTCTCCAACATCTGCAATCCATACTTACCCAGTCTCTTCTTTCCAAAAGCCTCTCCAACATCTTCAATCCATACTTTCCCAATCTCTTCTTTCCAAAAGTCTCTCCAACATCTTCAGTCCATACTTACCCATTCTCTTCTTTCCAAAAGTCTCTCCAACATTTTCAGTCCATACTTACCCCTTCACTTTTTTCCAAAGGCTCCTATAACATGTCCAATCCACACTTACCCACTCTCTTCTTTCCAAAGGCCCCTTCAACATTTTCAATCCACACTTACCAAGTCTCTTCTTTTCAAAGGCCCCTTCAAACATCTTCAATCTATACTTTTCCAATCTCTTCTTTCCAAAAGCCTCTCCAACATCTTCAGTCCATATGTATATTTTCAAAATTTTGAAAAATATAAATTAATTAAGTCATTGATATTAAAAGGACCCTTACTTTAGAAAAATGATTTAAATAATGTATATTTACTGTTACATATAAATGTGATGGATATTGGTATTCTTTATGGAGTACCAAGAGACTCCATAAAGTGATTCAGATTCTTCGAGCCCTAAATATTGATGTTTTCAAATTCTTTCGAGCCCTGTATATTGATGTTTCCAAGAAACGTCGAGCGCTAAATATTAATATTTCCCATGCCTTTCAAATCCTAAATATTGATTTTTTTTTTTCAAATTCTTTCGAGCGCTAAATATTGATGTTTCTCTGGTCCTTCAAGCTCTAATTACTGATGTTTTCCAGATTTTTCATGCCCTAAAAAATATGTTCAGATATTCATTCCCCGATTCTCCTGAAGGAATTGTTTGTTTAAATGCAAAAAACTGAAGAGAATTCCAGGGATTAATTTAGAAGAAAAGAGAACACGTGCTCTGGTGTGTTGAAAATGTCTTGAGCAAAACACAGAAAGAAAAAAAAGAGCAAACAGGAATGATTTCCTTATGACGATCAGATAAAAATGAGAAAAGCCTTAAAGATAAAAAATGAGAAAAGCCTTAAAGTTAAAAAAAAGAGAAAATCCTTAAAGATAAAAAAATGAGAAAAGCCTTAAAGATAAAAAAAATGAGAATAGTCTTAAAGATAAAACAATGAGCAAAGCCTTAAAGAAAAAAAATGAGAAAAGCCTTAAAGATAAAAAAAAAAGTGAGCCTTAAAGATAAAAAAAAAATGAGAAAACCCTTAAGGAAAAAAAGATAAAAAAAAAAGCCTTAAAAAGAGACAGAGAGAGAAAAGCCTTAAAGACAAAAAAAATGAGAAAAGCCTTAAAGATAAAACAATGAGCAAAGCCTTACAGAAAAATAATGATAAAAGCCTTAAAGATAAAAAAAATGACAAAAACCTTAAAGATAAAAAAAGATAAACCACAGAAAGAACAAAAGGGAAAAAAAAAGAGCAAGCAGGAATGGTTTCCGTCCGAAGATCAGAAAAGAAGTATGTAGAATCAGTGCAGAAAAGTGTGGAGCTTCATCCTTCTGTCTGTTGAGAGATGCTATCATCGTGGATGCCAATTGTCGAAGGTCAACTCTGTGTTGTCTTCTTACAAACAATCCCTTCATCACGAAACTTTCGAACACCGAGTATTCACTGGACTCTAGTCCCATTCACGAGATTAAAGGAACAGAAACTTAAGAGGGGGAGGGGGTAATTTCGCCATCCACCCTCCATCAGACAGCCACCACCCTGAGAAAGCTGTCGACGTGTCGTGACGTCACTCCCCGAGCGAAGTAGGAGATCCAATTGCAGATCGCGTTCGGGATGTAGCGAATAATTTGGCATTCCTGTAGCTTGAGAGAAACATTCTATCTTTCTGAGTTGCGCCAATCCATTCTCCATTGTGTATTGTGGAGCCTCGGAGAACGTGATTCATTGAGAAGATACGAAGTCAGGTACCTGGTAAGCCTGGCTTCGTTTTGGTGGCCTTGTGAGCAGGGGGAGAGTGATGTGGCAGAGTGATGTTGTGCTCGTGCCTAGGCACAAGGGATGGAGGTACGAATTTTGCGAAGTTGAGAAGGAGATGGAAGAGGGACATTTTGCACTGCAGAGTTGGGAACAAGGTAGAGGAATAGAATTTTTCAGAGCTGAAAATGAGATGGGAGTAAAGAACTTTGTACATCAGAGTTGGGAACAAGGTGGAGGAAAGGAATTATGCAAAGTTGGGAATGAGATGGAAGTAAAGAATTTTGTACATCAGAGTTGGGGACAAGGTTGAGGAAAGGAATTATGTAAAGTTGGGAATGAGATGGAAGTAAAGAATTTTGTACATCAGAGTTGGGAACAAGGTAGAGGAAAGGAATTATGTAAAGTTGGGAAAAGATGGAAGGAAAGAATTTTGCACTGCAGAGTTGTGAGCAAGGTGGAGGAAAGGAATTTTTCAGAGTTGAGAATGAGATGGAAAGAATTTTGCACTGCAGAGTTGGAACAAGGTGGAGGAAAGGAATTTTGCAAAGTTGAGAATGAGATGGAAGGAAAGAATTTTGTACATCAGAGTTGGGAACAAGGTGGAGGAAAGAATTTTGTACATCAGAGTTGGGAACAAGGTGGAGGAAAGGATTTTTTCAGAGTTGAGAATGAGATGGAAGGAAAGAATTTTGTACATCAGAGTTGGGAACATGGTGGAGGAAAGGATTTTTTCAGAGTTGAGAATGAGATGGAAGGAAAGAATTTTGTACATCAGAGTTGGGAACAAGGTGGAGGAAAGGATTTTTTCAGAGTTGAGAATGAGATGGAAGGAAAGAATTTTGTACATCAGAGTTGGGAACAAGGTGGAGGAAAGGATTTTTTCAGAGTTGAGAATGAGATGGAAGGAAAGAATTTTGTACATCAGAGTTGGGAACAAGGTGGAGGAAAGGAATTTTTCAGAGTTGAGAATGAGATGGAAAGAATTTTGCACTGCAGAGTTGGAACAAGGTGGAGGAAAGGAATTTTGCAAAGTTGAGAATGAGATGGAAGGAAAGAATTTTGTACATCAGAGTTGGGAACAAGGTGGAGGAAAGGAATTTTGCAAAGTTGAGAATGAGATGGAAGGAAAGAATTTTGCACAGCAGAGTTGGGAAGAAGGTGGAGGAAAGGAATTTTTCAGAGTTGAGAATGAGATGGAAAGAATTTTGCACTGCAGAGTTGGAACAAGGTGGAGGAAAGGAATTTTGCAAAGTTGAGAATGAGATGGAAGGAAAGAATTTTGTACATCAGAGTTGGGAACAAGGTGGAGGAAAGGAATTTTGCAAAGTTGAGAATGAGATGGAATTAAAGAATTTTGCACAGCAGAGTTGGGAAGAAGGTGGAGGAATGGAATTTTTCAGAGTTGAGAGTGAGATGGGAGGAAAGAATTTTGCACAAAGCTTAGGATGACATGGAAGGAACGAATTTTCCACAGCAGAGTTGGAAACAAGGTGTAGGAAAAGAATTTTTCATAGCAGAGTTGTGAAATATGCTAATGAAATATATTTCCTTCCAACCAGAATAGTAAATTCTCTTGCTCTGTAGAGGAAGTTTATGAATTTGGCGCTCATTCAAGATTGATGAATTGAGTTTTTTTAATCTGGCCCGCACTCAATGGGTTAAATGGCCAGATCACAAGATCTTAAGTGCTCAGAGATATGTAGAGAAGCTGGAGATTCTAGCCTATATATATTCGGTTCTGAATCAGGCACGTTTTTGAATGCGAAATTCTCCTCCTCATCATCATCACCACCACCACCACCGTTATCTTCGTGATCATCACCATCCCAGTTATTGCAACTTCATCGTATTTAGCTTCATTATCATCATACTCAAAGTCACCATAATTTTCCCAACCTTCATTGTAATCGACTTTATCACCACCATCGTCCTCATCATCACCACCACTGCAAACAATTTTCCCAATTTTTAGCATCCTCATCATCGTTAACTTCGTCGTCGTCATCGTTGTCGGCGACGTCATGATTGCCTCGCGATCATCATCAATATCATCATCAGTGCCTTGTAATTCAAGTGGCTGATAACATTCCTTTTGCAATTCATTAATTCATTAGTTAAATCAATAAGATTTTGGCTTGTAGACTCTTCCTTATGAAACACCAATATTGATCGTAATCTGAAGTTCCCAGCTGGGTCAGTGTTGAGATTTATCTCCGCAAAACTCCCTGCCCTGCCCACGATCAGTAGGGGACAACGATGGGCTTGGAAAGGCCGCCGTCCGTCGGATGGGGCGTTAAGCCGTGGCTCCCGTGTGCTGGAGAGCCAT
This sequence comes from Ryuthela nishihirai, assembly GCA_038380435.1. NCBI lineage: Eukaryota > Metazoa > Arthropoda > Arachnida > Araneae > Heptathelidae > Ryuthela > Ryuthela nishihirai. Next base: position 35,478,779 of record JAWZYU010000034.1, on the reverse strand, counting down.
ACCCTGTGCACGTTAAAGAACACGCTGGATGGCCTTGACGGGAGGCTATCATCTGTCTCCCAACAGCTGTTCCAGTGGGTCCCCTCCCCCAACTTTCTCTGAGCTTTCGGGGTCCTTGTGACCTGGCTATTTAGCCCATGGTGTGCAAAAAGTGTCACTCAGAGGTAAAGCAATCCAACGTTAAAGAACACGCTGGATGGCCTTGACGGGAGGCTACCATCTGTCTCCCAACAGCTGTTCCAGTGGGTCCCCTCCCCCAACCTTCTCTGAGCCTTCGGGGTCCTTGTGACCTGGCCATTTAACCCATGGTGTGCAAAAAAGTGCCGCTCAGAGGTAAAACATCCCAACGTTAAAGAACACGCTGGATGGCCTTGACGGGAGGCTACCATCTGTCTCCAACAGCTGTTCCAGTGGGTCCCCTCCCCCAACCTTCTCTGAGCCTTTGGGGTCCATGTGACCTGGCCATTTAGCCCATGGTGTGCAAAAAAGTGCCGCTCAGAGGTAAAACAAACCAACCCAACCCAACTCTTCGCCTAAGCCATCCTTGCTCATAATTTCGCACTTTCAAAAAGTTATTTCACATTTGCCTATTTACAAATTAGTGTGCTTAAAACAACTCTAACAATAAAACGTTTGAAAAATAATAAAGATCATCATGAAATGATTAGCTGAAAAAAATTTGGTTTTTTCCATGAGTGGGATTCGAACCCACGTCTCTAGGAAACATGCCTGTTATGCTGGAGACGTGGGTTCGAATCCCACTCGTGGCAAAACCAAAAGTCTTTCAGCTCATCATTTCATGAGTTCCATGTCTACAGGATTTATCCTGTGATTATTTACTACAAATAAAGAACATTTTAAGTCTCGTTGACAGAGAGACAATATACGCATAGGCAAATTTTCATTAATCACCGGCAGAGCAGAAATATTTTTTTAAATATATAAGGAGTCATCTTCATTACTCGACAAAAAATTTGTTAACAATCGTTTTTTCATTTTCAGTTTTTATCATTCGACAACAATCAATTTTTCATTATCAGTCTTCATCGCTTGACAACAGATTTGAACACGATTGCTTTTTCATTTTGGATCATCAGTACTCGACAACAGATTTGAACACACTTGATTTTTCATTTTGAATTTTCATTACTCCACAACAAATTTGATAACAGTCGGTTTTTCATTTTCAGTTTATATTATTCGACAACAATCAATTTTTCATTATCAGTCTTCATCGCTTGACGACAGATTTGAACACGATTGATTTTTCATTTTGGATCATCAGTACTCGACAACAGATTTGAACACACTTGAATTTTCATTTTGAATCTTCATTACTCGACAACAAATTTGATAACAGTCGGTTTTTCATTTTCAGTTTTTATTGTTCGACAACAATCAATTATTCATTATCACTCTTCATCGCTTGACAACAGATATGAACACGGTTGATTTTTCATTTTGGATCATCAGTACTCGACAACAGATTTGAACACCCTTGATTTTTCATTTTGAATCTTCATTACTCGACAACAAATTTGATAACAGTCGGTTTTTCATTTTCAGTTTTTATTATTCGACAACAATCAATTTTTCATTATCAGTCTTCATCGCTTGACAACAGATTTGAACACGATTGATTTTTCATTTTGGATCATCAGTACTCGACAACAGATTTGAACACACTTGATTTATCATTTTGAATCTTTATTACTCGACAACAAATTTGATAACAATCGGTTTTTCATTTTCAGTTTTTATTATTCGACAACAATCAATTTTTCATTATCAGTCTTCATCGCTTGACAACAGATTTGAACACGATTGATTTTTCATTTTGAATCTTCATTACTCGACAACAAATTTCACAAAAATAAATTTTTATTTTCAATCTCCGTTACCCTAAAACAATTTGTCAACAATTAATTTTTCGTTTTCAACTTCATTACTCGAAAAGAAATTTGACAACAATAAACTTTTCATCTTCAACTTCATTACCTGACAACAAAGTTGACAAAAATCAATTTTTTTTTTATTTTCACTCTTCATTATCCGACAACAAATTTGACAACAATCAATATTTTATTTTATGTCTTCCTCACTCGACAACAAATTTGGCAACAATCAATTTTCATTTTCAGTCTTCAGTACTCGACAACAAATTTGGCAACAATCAATTTTTCATTTTCAGTCTTCAGTACTCGACAACAAATTTGTCAACAGTTAATCTTTCATTTTCAATCTTCATTGCTCAACAACAGATTTGTCAACAACAAATTTGTCATTTTCAATCTTCATTACTGAACAACAAATTTGACAACTATTAATTTTTCATATTCAATCTTCATCACTCGATAGCAATTTTTCAAGAGCAAAGTTTCTATTTTCAATCGTCATTACTTCACAATCATCTCTACAATAAAACTGCATTCAGCCGTTTTTCTTTTTTATTTCACCTTTTTCATTGTTTCTTTTCTGTAAAACTGAGTTAAATACATGAAATACACAAAAAATAAAAAAAAATCGGACCGTTGCCACAAAGCATAGTCACAATAAAAGAATAAAATAAGACATATATCAATCAATCGAAAAAAAACGAAAAAATTAATAGTTGTCAATCAAATCAAGTTAAGGTTCCAGAAATCCGTGCTATCACCATTAAAATTATTTCTTACGAAAATTTTAAAATTCTTTGTCGACTAACACTATTTCGCCTTAAACGAATTTTTTGAAAAGCGCATTTATAGAATAGAATTAAATTCCAAACCGCGCAAAACTGTTGAACAGAATGCTGATGTAACACTATTTATATCAACATTCTGACCCAAATTTATTAAAGGGGGTGGCCATCGTTTATCCCTCCTTCTCGGTCGGGGGTCGCTCAGTCGGTACCGCGCCAGGCTCGTAATCTGTACTTCCCAGGTTCGAGTCCCAGCTGGGTCAGCGTTGAGATTTATCTCCGCAAAATTCCCCGCCCTGTCCACGGTCAGTAGGGGACACCGATGGGCTTGAAAAGGCTGCCGTCCGTCGGATGGGACATTAAGCCGTGGCTCCGTGTGCGGGAGAGCCATACCCTGTGCACGTTAAAGAACACGCTCGATGGCATTGACGGGAGGCTACCATCTGTCTCCCAACAGCTGTTCCAGTGGGTCTCCTCCCCCAGCCTTCTCTGAGCCTTCGGGGTCTTTGTGACCTGTCCATTTAGCCCATTGCGTGCAAAAAAGTGCCGTTCAGAGGTAAAACAACCCAACCCAATCCCTCCTTCTACAGACACGTGGACGTTTTCTCGATACTACTTTAAAACTGAACAATAATTCTTTTTCTGTACCAAAAATAAAATTGGACTTTGAGAAGTGCAGGAGTAATATACTAGCGAAGCAAACAACATCTGAAGAGACTTTTTCGACAAGAAACAGAATTATCTAGAGGACGCTCAAAAAGGAATATATTATTTACAAGTCTAAGGCCATTACTATGGCAACTGCCTCCACTATAAATCCCCTGAAGCAACAGTTCTTTCTTTTGTAGGCTGTTACTGGGTGTAAGATGTTTTCATAGTTCTTATTTGAACTCCAGACATCGCAGCTGGACATTTCACAAAACCAACAACATGGAATGTCTCCTGTGGGCAACTGCGAACTATCTGCTATCATCCAATCATTCTAAATTGTCGATATGCTTGCTCCCTGCGAAAAGCGAATGAGATTGTAACATTTGAGACAGGAATGCTTTTGAAGTATGATTTGATTTTCTTGCCATGGCAACGGATGCTGATCTGTGCTCCCAAGAGGTACAAAGTTTTTGCAGCTTTTGAAGTCTTATTGAAAAGAACTTCGCTAGAAGTCTTTTGGGGCATAGCATTTCAAATAAAGTTTTTTTTTTTAATGTTCTCTATTCGGTAGCAGTGGTGTATTTGGAGCAATGATTTTTTCGAGAGATATTTTTCAGTGGCGGCATTTGAAAACTAAATAATGCACTGGTTTTCATAAATTAATGAATAGGTTGGGTTGAGGTTGATTTCATAAATTAATGAATAGGTTGGGTCAGGGAAGGCTACACTCTGTCTCCTAACAGCTGTCCAGTGGGTCCTCTCCCTGTAACCTTCTCTGAGCTCTCGGGGTCCTTGTGACCTGGTCATTTAGACCATGGTGTGCAAAAAAGTGCCGCTCAGAGTTAAAACATTCAACGTTAAAGAACACGCTGGATTGTTTTGACAGAAGGCTACACTCTGTCTCCTAACAGCTGTCCAGTGGGTCCTCTCCCTGTAACCTTCTCTGAGCTCTCGGGGTCCTTGTGACCTGGTCATTTAGACCATGGTGTGCAAAAAAGTGCCTCTCAGAGGTAAAACATTCAACGTTAAAGAACACGCTGGATTGCTTTGACCGAAGGCTACACTCTGTCTCGTAACAGCTGTCCAGTGGGTCCTCTTCCTGTAACCTTCTCTGAGCTCTCGGGGTCCTTGTGACCTGGTCATTTAGACCATGGTGTGCAAAAAAGTGCCGCTCAGAGTTAAAACATTCAACGTTAAAGAACACGCTGGATTGTTTTGACCGAAGGCTACACTCTGTCTCCTAACAGCTGTCCAGTGGGTCCTCTCCCTGTAACCTTCTCTGAGCTCTCGGGGTCCTTGTGACCTGGTCATTTAGACCACGGTGCGCAAAAAAGTGCCTCTCAGAGGTAAAACAACCCAACGTTAAAGAACACGCTGGATGGCCTTGACGGGAGGCTACCATCTGTCTCCCAACAGCTGTTCCAGTGGGTCCCCTCCCCCAACCTTCTCTGAGCCTTCGGGGTCCATGTGACCTGGCCATTTAGCCCATTGTGTGCAAAAAAAGTGCCGCTCAGAGATAAAAGAACCCAACACTACAGTCTGAAACGAATAAAGCGTCCATCAAGACTTCGGAATTACCAGATAATCTCCACCACCGTCTCGATCTACCTTCGCCAAGACTTCGGACTCGAGGTACTGATCGTCTAGTAGCCCGACCACGACAATCTGAAAATGTCATCCTGACACCTCTATAACTTAGAAGTAAACCAATCCTAAGCATCATCCCCAACATTCCATGGTTCCCACCCACCCTCCGACTTAGAAGTAAAATTCTCCAAACCAACATTTCACATACTCCCCCCCCCCCTCCCGGGGGGAGAGAGGTCACCGTGGACTGTATGGGATGTTGTATTAGATTGTTTTGGATGTATGGGAATATGTATATCAACAATTGCAGCCTCCAAATTCGCTCCCTAAAGCCTACTTGATGCCCAGAGCACATCACGTGATCGTGTTATGGAAATCTGAACGTCATCTTTCTTCATCCTCGATTGCGATCAAGTGATGTCAGATATCACCTATTTAAAGGGAACGAGAAAGACGGAGGTCAGTTTCAAGTAAATAAGCCTCGACGAGTTCCCGACAAACGAGAAGGTCACGACCAAGGTCGAATGTCAATGTGCGAGAGAAAGAAAAAATGAAACTCCCATAATCACTTCCTCTTCTGATTGCTTCCGGTTGGTCGTGATCGGAGGATGGAGATGCGGAGCTGTTCTTTCTTACTCCGGTTTGAGGTCAAAGGTCGGGAAATCAATTTTTTTTTTTCTCTTGCCCACAGAAAGAGATAATTGTCAGGTCCGCGTTCCAATTGACTTCCGAATCCGTTGGAGTTGAGAAGGAATTGTTTTAGCTGAGAAGTGAAGAGAGTTTTATTTTGGCTGAGAAGTGAAGAGAGTTTTATTTTGGCTGAGAAGTGAAGAGAGTTTTATTTTGGCTGAGAAGTGAAGAGAGTTTTATTTTGGCTGAGAAGTGAAGAGAATTTTATTTTGGCTGAGAAGTGAAGAGAGTTTTATTTTGGATGAGAAGTGAAGAGAGTTTTATTTTGGATGAGAAGTGAAGAGAGTTTTATTTTGGCTGAGAAGTGAAGAGAGTTTTATTTTGGCTGAGAAGTGAAGAGAGTTTTATTTTGGCTGAGAAGTGAAGAGAGTTTTATTTCGGCTGAGAAGTGAAGAGAGTTTTATTTTGGCTGAGAAGTGAAGAGAGTTTTATTTTGGCTGAGAAGTGAAGAGAGTTTTATTTCGGTTGAGAAGTGAAGAGAGTTTTATTTTGGCTGAGAAGTGAAGAGAGTTTTATTTTGGATGAGAAGTGAAGAGAGTTTTATTTTGGATGAGAAGTGAAGAGAGTTTTATTTTGGCTGAGAAGTGAAGAGAGTTTTATTTTGGCTGAGAAGTGAAGAGAGTTTTATTTTGGCTGAGAAGTGAAGAGAATTTTATTTTGGCTGAGAAGTGAAGAGAGTTTTATTTTGGATGAGAAGTGAAGAGAGTTTTATTTTGGCTGAGAAGTGAAGAGAGTTTTATTTTGGCTGAGAAGTGAAGAGAGTTTTATTTTGGCTGAGAAGTGAAGAGAGTTTTATTTTGGATGAGAAGTGAAGAGAGTTTTATTTTGGCTGAGAAGTGAAGAGAGTTTTATTTTGGCTGAGAAGTGAAGAGAGTTTTATTTTGGCTGAGAAGTGAAGAGAGTTTTATTTCGGCTGAGAAGTGAAGAGAGTTTTATTTTGGCTGAGAAGTGAAGAGAGTTTTATTTTGGCTGAGAAGTGAAGAGAGTTTTATTTCGGTTGAGAAGTGAAGAGAGTTTTATTTCGGCTGAGAAGTGAAGAGAGTTTTATTTTGGCTGAGAAGTGAAGAGAGTTTTATTTCGGCTGAGAAGTGAAGAGAGTTTTATTTTGGCTGAGAAGTGAAGAGAGTTTTATTTTGGCTGAGAAGTGAAGAGAGTTTTATTTCGGCTGAGAAGTGAAGAGAGTTTTATTTTGGCTGAGAAGTGAAGAGAGTTTTATTTTGGCTGAGAAGTGAAGAGAGTTTTATTTCGGCTGAGAAGTGAAGAGAGTTTTATTTTGGCTGAGAAGTGAAGAGAGTTTTATTTTGGCTGAGAAGTGAAGAGAGTTTTATTTCGGCTGAGAAGTGAAGAGAGTTTTATTTTGGCTGAGAAGTGAAGAGAGTTTTATTTTGGCTGAGAAGTGAAGAGAGTTTTATTTCGGCTGAGAAGTGAAGAGAGTTTTATTTTGGCTGAGAAGTGAAGAGAGTTTTATTTCGGCTGAGAAGTGAAGAGAGTTTTATTTTGGCTGAGAAGTGAAGAGAGTTTTATTTCGGTTGAGAAGTGAAGAGAGTTTTATTTCGGCTGAGAAGTGAAGAGAGTTTTATTTTGGCTGAGAAGTGAAGAGAGTTTTATTTTGGCTGAGAAGTGAAGAGAGTTTTATTTTGGCTGAGAAGTGAAGAGAGTTTTATTTTGGCTGAGAAGTGAAGAGAGTTTTATTTTGGCTGAGAAGTGAAGAGAGTTTTATTTCGGCTGAGAAGTGAAGAGAGTTTTATTTTGGCTGAGAAGTGAAGAGAGTTTTATTTTGGCTGAGAAGTGAAGAGAGTTTTATTTCGGCTGAGAAGTGAAGAGAGTTTTATTTTGGCTGAGAAGTGAAGAGAGTTTTATTTTGGCTGAGAAGTGAAGAGAGTTTTATTTTGGCTGAGAAGTGAAGAGAGTTTTATTTTGGCTGAGAAGTGAAGAGAGTTTTATTTTGGCTGAGAAGTGAAGAGAGTTTTATTTTGGCTGAGAAGTGACGAGAGGTTTATTTTGGCTGAGAAGTGAAGAGAGTTTTATTTTGGCTGAGAAGTGAAGAGAGTTTTATTTTGGCTGAGAAGTGAAGAGAGTTTTATTTCGGCTGAGAAGTGAAGAGAGTTTTATTTCGGCTGAGAAGTGAAGAGAGTTTTATTTTGGCTGAGAAGTGAAGAGAGTTTTATTTTGGCTGAGAAGTGACGAGAGGTTTATTTTGGCTGAGAAGTGAAGAGAGTTTTATTTTGGCTGAGAAGTGAAGAGAGTTTTATTTTGGCTGAGAAGTGAAGAGAGTTTTATTTTGGCTGAGAAGTGAAGAGAGTTTTATTTCGGCTGAGAAGTGAAGAGAGTTTTATTTTGGCTGAGAAGTGAAGAGAGTTTTATTTTGGCTGAGAAGTGACGAGAGGTTTATTTTGGCTGAGAAGTGAAGAGAGTTTTATTTTGGCTGAGAAGTGAAGAGAGTTTTATTTTGGATGAGAAGTGAAGAGAGTTTTATTTTGGCTGAGAAGTGAAGAGAGTTTTATTTTGGCTGAGAAGTGAAGAGAGTTTTATTTTGGCTGAGAAGTGAAGAGAGTTTTATTTTGGCTGAGAAGTGAAGAGAGTTTTATTTTGGATGAGAAGTGAAGAGAGTTTTATTTTGGCTGAGAAGTGAAGAGAGTTTTATTTTGGCTGAGAAGTGAAGAGAGTTTTATTTTGGCTGAGAAGTGAAGAGAGTTTTATTTCGGCTGAGAAGTGAAGAGAGTTTTATTTTGGCTGAGAAGTGAAGAGAGTTTTATTTTGGCTGAGAAGTGAAGAGAGTTTTATTTCGGTTGAGAAGTGAAGAGAGTTTTATTTCGGCTGAGAAGTGAAGAGAGTTTTATTTTGGCTGAGAAGTGAAGAGAGTTTTATTTCGGCTGAGAAGTGAAGAGAGTTTTATTTTGGCTGAGAAGTGAAGAGAGTTTTATTTTGGCTGAGAAGTGAAGAGAGTTTTATTTCGGCTGAGAAGTGAAGAGAGTTTTATTTTGGCTGAGAAGTGAAGAGAGTTTTATTTTGGCTGAGAAGTGAAGAGAGTTTTATTTCGGCTGAGAAGTGAAGAGAGTTTTATTTTGGCTGAGAAGTGAAGAGAGTTTTATTTTGGCTGAGAAGTGAAGAGAGTTTTATTTCGGCTGAGAAGTGAAGAGAGTTTTATTTTGGCTGAGAAGTGAAGAGAGTTTTATTTTGGCTGAGAAGTGAAGAGAGTTTTATTTCGGCTGAGAAGTGAAGAGAGTTTTATTTTGGCTGAGAAGTGAAGAGAGTTTTATTTCGGCTGAGAAGTGAAGAGAGTTTTATTTTGGCTGAGAAGTGAAGAGAGTTTTATTTCGGTTGAGAAGTGAAGAGAGTTTTATTTCGGCTGAGAAGTGAAGAGAGTTTTATTTTGGCTGAGAAGTGAAGAGAGTTTTATTTTGGCTGAGAAGTGAAGAGAGTTTTATTTTGGCTGAGAAGTGAAGAGAGTTTTATTTTGGCTGAGAAGTGAAGAGAGTTTTATTTTGGCTGAGAAGTGAAGAGAGTTTTATTTCGGCTGAGAAGTGAAGAGAGTTTTATTTTGGCTGAGAAGTGAAGAGAGTTTTATTTTGGCTGAGAAGTGAAGAGAGTTTTATTTCGGCTGAGAAGTGAAGAGAGTTTTATTTTGGCTGAGAAGTGAAGAGAGTTTTATTTTGGCTGAGAAGTGAAGAGAGTTTTATTTTGGCTGAGAAGTGAAGAGAGTTTTATTTTGGCTGAGAAGTGAAGAGAGTTTTATTTTGGCTGAGAAGTGAAGAGAGTTTTATTTTGGCTGAGAAGTGACGAGAGGTTTATTTTGGCTGAGAAGTGAAGAGAGTTTTATTTTGGCTGAGAAGTGAAGAGAGTTTTATTTTGGCTGAGAAGTGAAGAGAGTTTTATTTCGGCTGAGAAGTGAAGAGAGTTTTATTTCGGCTGAGAAGTGAAGAGAGTTTTATTTTGGCTGAGAAGTGAAGAGAGTTTTATTTTGGCTGAGAAGTGACGAGAGGTTTATTTTGGCTGAGAAGTGAAGAGAGTTTTATTTTGGCTGAGAAGTGAAGAGAGTTTTATTTTGGCTGAGAAGTGAAGAGAGTTTTATTTTGGCTGAGAAGTGAAGAGAGTTTTATTTCGGCTGAGAAGTGAAGAGAGTTTTATTTTGGCTGAGAAGTGAAGAGAGTTTTATTTTGGCTGAGAAGTGACGAGAGGTTTATTTTGGCTGAGAAGTGAAGAGAGTTTTATTTTGGCTGAGAAGTGAAGAGAGTTTTATTTTGGCTGAGAAGTGACGAGAGGTTTATTTTAGCTGAGAAGTGAAGAGAGTTTTATTTTGGCTGAGAAGTGAAGAGAGTTTTATTTTGGCTGAGAAGTGAAGAGAGTTTTATTTTGGCTGAGAAGTGAAGAGAGTTTTATTTCGGCTGAGAAGTGAAGAGAGTTTTATTTTGGCTGAGAAGTGAAGAGAGTTTTATTTCGGCTGAGAAGTGAAGAGAGTTTTATTTTGGCTGAGAAGTGACGAGAGGTTTATTTTGGCTGAGAAGTGAAGAGAGTTTTATTTTGGCTGAGAAGTGAAGAGAGTTTTATTTTGGCTGAGAAGTGAAGAGAGTTTTATTTTGGCTGAGAAGTGAAGAGAGTTTTATTTTGGCTGAGAAGTGAAGAGAGTTTTATTTTGGCTGAGAAGTGAAGAGAGTTTTATTTCGGCTGAGAAGTGAAGAGAGTTTTATTTTGGCTGAGAAGTGACGAGAGGTTTATTTTGGCTGAGAAGTGAAGAGAGTTTTATTTTGGCTGAGAAGTGAAGAGAGTTTTATTTTGGCTGAGAAGTGAAGAGAGTTTTATTTTGGCTGAGAAGTGAAGAGAGTTTTATTTTGGCTGAGAAGTGAAGAGAGTTTTATTTTGGCTGAGAAGTGAAGAGAGTTTTATTTTGGCTGAGAAGTGAAGAGAGTTTTATTTTGGCTGAGAAGTGAAGAGAGTTTTATTTCGGCTGAGAAGTGAAGAGAGTTTTATTTCGGCTGAGAAGTGAAGAAAGTTTTATTTTGGCTGAGAAGTGAAGAGAGTTTTATTTTGGCTGAGAAGTGACGAGAGGTTTATTTTGGCTGAGAAGTGAAGAGAGTTTTATTTTGGCTGAGAAGTGAAGAGAGTTTTATTTTGGCTGAGAAGTGAAGAGAGTTTTATTTTGGCTGAGAAGTGACGAGAGGTTTATTTTGGCTGAGAAGTGAAGAGAGTTTTATTTTGGCTGAGAAGTGAAGAGAGTTTTATTTCGGCTGAGAAGTGAAGAGAGTTTTATTTTGGCTGAGAAGTGAAGAGAGTTTTATTTCGGCTGAGAAGTGAAGAGAGTTTTATTTTGGCTGAGAAGTGACGAGAGGTTTATTTTGGCTGAGAAGTGAAGAGAGTTTTATTTTGGCTGAGAAGTGAAGAGAGTTTTATTTTGGCTGAGAAGTGAAGAGAGTTTTATTTTGGCTGAGAAGTGAAGAGAGTTTTATTTTGGCTGAGAAGTGAAGAGAGTTTTATTTTGGCTGAGAAGTGAAGAGAGTTTTATTTCGGCTGAGAAGTGAAGAGAGTTTTATTTTGGCTGAGAAGTGACGAGAGGTTTATTTTGGCTGAGAAGTGAAGAGAGTTTTATTTTGGCTGAGAAGTGAAGAGAGTTTTATTTTGGCTGAGAAGTGAAGAGAGTTTTATTTTGGCTGAGAAGTGAAGAGAGTTTTATTTTGGCTGAGAAGTGAAGAGAGTTTTATTTTGGCTGAGAAGTGAAGAGAGTTTTATTTTGGCTGAGAAGTGAAGAGAGTTTTATTTTGGCTGAGAAGTGAAGAGAGTTTTATTTCGGCTGAGAAGTGAAGAGAGTTTTATTTCGGCTGAGAAGTGAAGAAAGTTTTATTTTGGCTGAGAAGTGAAGAGAGTTTTATTTTCGCTGAGAAGTGACGAGAGGTTTATTTTGGCTGAGAAGTGAAGAGAGTTTTATTTTGGCTGAGAAGTGAAGAGAGTTTTATTTTGGCTGAGAAGTGAAGAGAGTTTTATTTTGGCTGAGAAGTGACGAGAGGTTTATTTTGGCTGAGAAGTGAAGAGAGTTTTATTTTGGCTGAGAAGTGAAGAGAGTTTTATTTCGGCTGAGAAGTGAAGAGAGTTTTATTTTGGCTGAGAAGTGAAGAGAGTTTTATTTTGGCTGAGAAGTGACGAGAGGTTTATTTTGGCTGAGAAGTGAAGAGAGTTTTATTTTGGCTGAGAAGTGAAGAGAGTTTTATTTTGGCTGAGAAGTGAAGAGAGTTTTATTTTGGCTGAGAAGTGAAGAGAGTTTTATTTTGGCTGAGAAGTGAAGAGAGTTTTATTTTGGCTGAGAAGTGAAGAGAGTTTTATTTCGGTTGAGAAGTGAAGAGAGTTTTATTTCGGCTGAGAAGTGAAGAGAGTTTTATTTTGGCTGAGAAGTGAAGAGAGTTTTATTTCGGCTGAGAAGTGAAGAGAGTTTTATTTTGGCTGAGAAGTGACGAGAGGTTTATTTTGGCTGAGAAGTGAAGAGAGTTTTATTTTGGCTGAGAAGTGAAGAGAGTTTTATTTTGGCTGAGAAGTGAAGAGAGTTTTATTTCGGCTGAGAAGTGAAGAGAGTTTTATTTCGGCTGAGAAGTGAAGAGAGTTTTATTTTGGCTGAGAAGTGAAGAGAGTTTTATTTTGGCTGAGAAGTGACGAGAGGTTTATTTTGGCTGAGAAGTGAAGAGAGTTTTATTTTGGCTGAGAAGTGAAGAGAGTTTTATTTTGGCTGAGAAGTGAAGAGAGTTTTATTTCGGCTGAGAAGTGAAGAGAGTTTTATTTTGGCTGAGAAGTGAAGAGAGTTTTATTTCGGCTGAGAAGTGAAGAGAGTTTTATTTTGGCTGAGAAGTGACGAGAGGTTTATTTTGGCTGAGAAGTGAAGAGAGTTTTATTTTGGCTGAGAAGTGAAGAGAGTTTTATTTTGGCTGAGAAGTGAAGAGAGTTTTATTTTGGCTGAGAAGTGAAGAGAGTTTTATTTTGGCTGAGAAGTGACGAGAGGTTTATTTTGGCTGAGAAGTGAAGAGAGTTTTATTTTGGCTGAGAAGTGAAGAGAGTTTTATTTTGGCTGAGAAGTGAAGAGAGTTTTATTTCGGCTGAGAAGTGAAGAGAGTTTTATTTCGGCTGAGAAGTGAAGAGAGTTTTATTTTGGCTGAGAAGTGAAGAGAGTTTTATTTTGGCTGAGAAGTGACGAGAGGTTTATTTTGGCTGAGAAGTGAAGAGAGTTTTATTTTGGCTGAGAAGTGAAGAGAGTTTTATTTTGGCTGAGAAGTGAAGAGAGTTTTATTTTGGCTGAGAAGTGAAGAGAGTTTTATTTCGGCTGAGAAGTGAAGAGAGTTTTATTTTGGCTGAGAAGTGAAGAGAGTTTTATTTCGGCTGAGAAGTGAAGAGAGTTTTATTTTGGCTGAGAAGTGACGAGAGGTTTATTTTGGCTGAGAAGTGAAGAGAGTTTTATTTTGGCTGAGAAGTGAAGAGAGTTTTATTTTGGCTGAGAAGTGAAGAGAGTTTTATTTTGGCTGAGAAGTGAAGAGAGTTTTATTTTGGCTGAGAAGTGAAGAGAGTTTTATTTTGGCTGAGAAGTGAAGAGAGTTTTATTTTGGCTGAGAAGTGAAGAGAGTTTTATTTTGGCTGAGAAGTGACGAGAGGTTTATTTTGGCTGAGAAGTGAAGAGAGTTTTATTTTGGCTGAGAAGTGAAGAGAGTTTTATTTTGGCTGAGAAGTGAAGAGAGTTTTATTTCGGCTGGGAAGTGAAGAAAGTTTTATTTTGGCTGAGAAGTGAAGAGAGTTTTATTTTGGCTGAGAAGTGACGAGAGGTTTATTTTGGCTGAGAAGTGAAGAGAGTTTTATTTTGGCTGAGAAGTGAAGAGAGTTTTATTTTGGCGGAGAAGTGAAGAGAGTTTTATTTTGGCTGAGAAGTGAAGAGAGTTTTATTTTGGCTGAGAAGTGAAGAGAGTTTTATTTCGGCTGGGATTTTTTTTCGTATAAAGTTTTTTTTTTGGCTGGGAAGTGAAAATAAATTTATTTTTTTTTTTTGCTGAAAAGTGAAGATATTTTTCTGGTTGAAAAAGTAAAGATGTATATATATGTATTGCTTAAAAGTGAAGATACTTTCTTTGGCTGAAAAGTTAAGATTTTTTTCCTTTTTTTTTACTGAAAAGTGAAGATATTTTTTTGGCTGTTATAATCATGGGTTGGATTGTTTTACCTCTGACTTGCACTTTTTTTTCTGCTCTTTGGCCAAGTGTTTAGCGCGCTCGACTACTGATAAAAGGAACCTGGGTTCGAGCCCCAGATAAGGCATGGATGTTTGTGATGTTTTTTTGTTGAGGTCTCGCCTTCCTCACAAATCTACTCTATAGCATATTAAACAGACAGTCTCCTATCAGACTTCTGTGGCATGCAGCTGTATAGGGGATAGTTGATTTATTTATTTTTATGGGCTAAATGGACAGGTCACAAGAACCCCGAGGGCTTACAGAAAGTTGAGGGAAGGTGACCCATTGGTCAGCTGTTAAGAGACAGATGGTCATCTCAAAGCCCATTCAGCGTAAACTTTAACGTGCACATGGTATGGCTCACCTGCACTCGGGGCCATGGCTCAACGTTACATTAGAGGACGGATGTCTTTCCGAGCCGAAACGTTGTATGATGACAGTAAAGCTATTAATTTCAAATCTCTGTAATGCATTTCTAAACTGCGCATGCGTTGAGATGCATTTACACTCACCCCTTCCTGTCCCCGATGAGAAACGCCGATAGGCTTACAAGAGTCCTTCGTCCTTCTAATGGGATGTTAAGCCGTGGCCCCGTGTGCGAGAGGGGCGGGGGTGGCTCAGTCGGTAGCGCGCCAGGCTCGTAATCTGTAGTTCCCAGGTTCCAGTCCCAGCTGGGTCAGCGTTGAGATTTATCTCAGCAAAATTCCCCGCCGTGTCCACGGTCAGTAGGGGACACCGATGGGCTTGGAAAGACCGCCGTCCGTCGGATGGGACGTTAAGCCGTGGCCCCGTGTGCGGGAGAGTCATACCCTGTGCACGTTAAAGAACACGCTGGATGGCCTTGACGGGAGGTTACCATCTGTCTCCCAACAGCTGTTCCAGTGGGTCCCCTCCCCCAACCTTCTCTGAGCCTTCGGGGTCCATGTGACCTGGCCATTTAGCCCATGGTGTGCAAAAAAGTGCCGCTCAGAGGTAAAACAACCCAAACAACAACCGTGTGCGAGAGAGAGCCATGCCTTGTGCGTGTTAAAGAACACACTGGATGGCCTAGACGGGAGGTTGACCATCTGTATCCTAACAGCTGTTCCAGTGGGTCCCCTCCCCCAACCTACTCTGAGCTCTCAGGGTCCTTGTGACCTGGCCATTCAGCCCATGGTCTGCAAAGAAGTGCCACTCAGAGGTATCAAAACCCAATTCTCTTCATCGAATCCAAATCCTTTCCATTCCTTCACCTTAGAAACATAACATTATTCTCATTCCTTCTTTTCACAGCACGAAAAAAATTTACCCAACCTTGTCTTCACAAACACAAAAGTTAGCTTTTTTCTGAACAACACAAAAGTATTCTTATTTCTACTCCTCACAGACACTAAAATCATCACATTATTTTTATCATATATCTATTACTATCAGCCGCTAAAGTCATCATATTGCTTTCCATCAGCCACTAGAGTTATCTTACTCCTGCTCCTCCAAGGCACTAAACCCACAGTACCAACCACTAAAGTCATCTTACTCCTGCACTTCCAAGACATTAAATCATCATGTTACTCTCTATAAAATATAATAAATAAATAAATACCCCCTCAAGCAGCTGCTTGCCACAGAGATCTGACAGGAGCCTGTCAGTTTATATGCCATAGTAAGAGATCTGAGAGGATGGCAGGACCTCAGCAGAAAAACGACACACATCCATGCCTAATCCGTGGCTCGATCTTCTCCCTACTACTCACAGACACTAAATTCATCCTACTCCTACTTCTCCCAGACACTAAAAGTCATCCTACTCCTACTTCTCCCAGAAACTAAAAATCATCCTACTCCTACTTCTCCCAGACGCTAAATTCATCCTACTCCTACTTCTCCCAGAAACTAAAAATCATCCTACTCCTACTTCTCCCAGACACTAAAAGTCATCCTACTCCTACTTCTCCCAGAAACTAAAAACCATCCTACTCCTACTTCTCCCAGAAACTAAAAATCATCCTACTCCTACTTCTCCCAGAAACTAAAAATCATCCTACTCCTACTTCTCCCAGAAACTAAAAATCATCCTACTCCTACTTCTCCCAGACACTAAAAGTCATCCTACTCCTACTTCTTCCAGACACTAAAAGTCATACTACTCCTACTTCTCCCAGAAACTAAAAATCATCCTACTCCTACTTCTCCCAGACACTAAAAATCATCCTACTCCTACTTCTCCCAGAAACTAAAAATCATCCTACTCCTACTTTTCACAGAAACTAAAAATCATCCTACTCCTACTTCTCCCAGACACTAAAAGTCATCCTACTCCTACTTCTCCCAGAAACTAAAAATCATCCTACTCCTACTTCTCCCAGAAACTAAAAATCATCCTACTCCTACTTCTCCCAGAAACTAAAAATCATCCTACTCCTACTTCTCCCAGAAACTAAAAATCATCCTACTCCTACTTCTCCCAGACACTAAAAGTCATCCTACTCCTACTTCTTCCAGACACTAAAAGTCATACTACTCCTACTTCTCCCAGAAACTAAAAATCATCCTACTCCTACTTCTCCCAGACACTAAAAATCATCCTACTCCTACTTCTCCCAGAAACTAAAAATCATCCTACTCCTACTTTTCACAGAAACTAAAAATCATCCTACTCCTACTTCTCCCAGACACCAAAAATCATCCTACTCCTACTTCTCCCAGACACTAAAAATCATCCTACTCCCAGACACTAAAATCACCCTATTTCTCCTAGACATTAAAATCATCTTACTCCTCTCAGACACTAAACCCACCTACTCTGAGCTCCAGCCTCCCCTTTGTCTCCTACTCATCGATTGATTTCATCAACCCGTAAACTGACGAGCCCGAAGTTCACTCTCGAAGATGACTCGTCCACCTGCTTCCGAAAAGCCCAGGTACCGCTGCTGTGTTCGCGCAATAACCCGTTCGCCAAGGGACGACAAAGGTCAGCGTGAGGCCGACGGTCTCCTCGTCTGTCTTTCCACTTGTGGCGTTACGGTTCAATAAGACCCTAGAGTGAGAATTTTCTGCAGAGCAGCAGAGGAAAGGACCAAGTCGTGACCTGGACAGCAAGAGGGCTCCACCGATGGGGTGCATGACCCCTATACCAGTGACGGTGTCTCTACATGTCGTAATTTGGACATCAGTATTAAAAAATAATATATCTCTTTTTTGTGTGGGTTTTTATTCACTGATTGAAGCTAAGGTCTCTTGATTCTTCTGGAGCTTCTGATGTCTGTGTTTGTAGGTTTGTTTTGCGAAGTTTGTTGGATATTTATTTTTTCTGGATTTGTTCCAAAAATTTAAAAATTTTGCTTGTAGGTTTGTATCTAAATTGTTTGGTTGGCTTTTTTTTTGCACACAATGTGCTAAATTGCCAGGTCACGAGGACCTTGAGAGCTCAAAGAAGGTTGGGTGAGGGGGCCCACTGGAACAGCTGTTGGGAGACAGATGGTAGCCTCCCGTCAAGGCCATTCAGTATGTTCTTTAACGTTGGGTTGTTTTACCTCTGAGCGGCACTTTTTTGCACACCATGGGCTAAATGGCCAGGTCACATGGACTCCGAAGGCTCAGAGAAGGTTGGGGGAGGGGACCCACTGGAACCGCTGTTGGGAGACAGATGGTAGCCTCCCGTCAAGGTCATTCAGTGTGTTCTTTAACGTTGGGTTGTTTTACCTCTGAGCGGCAATTTTTTTGCACACCATGGGCTAAATGGCCAGGTCACAAGGACCCCGAAGGCTCAGAGAAGGTTAGGGGAGGGGACCCACTGGAACAGCAGTTGGGAGACAGATGGTAGCCTCCCGTCAAGGCCATTCAGTGTGTTCTTTAACGTTGGGTTGTTTTACCTCTGAGCGGCAATTTTTTTGCGCACCATGGGCTAAATGGCCAGGTCACAAGGACCCAGAAGGCTCAGAGAAGGTTAGGGGAGGGGACCCACTGGAACAGCAGTTGGGAGACAGATGGTAGCCTCCCGTCAAGGCCATTCAGTGTGTTCTTTAACGTTGGGTTGTTTTACCTCTGAGCGGCAATTTTTTTGCGCACCATGGGCTAAATGGCCAGGTCACAAGGACCCCGAAGGCTCAGAGAAGGTTGGGTGAGGGGACCCACTGGAACAGCTGTTGGGAGACAGATGTAGCCTCCCGTCAAGGCCATTCAGTGTGTTCTTTAACGTTGGGTTGTTTTACCTCTGAGCGGCAATTTTTTTGCGCACCATGGGCTAAATGGCCAGGTCACAAAGACCCCGAAGGCTCAGAGAAGGTTGGGTGAGGGGACCCACTGGAACAGCTGTTGGGAGACAGATGTAGCCTCCCGTCAAGGCCATTCAGTGTGTTCTTTAACGTTGGGTTGTTTTACCTCTGAGCGGCACTTTTTTGTCCACCATGAGCTAAATGGCCAGGTCACATGGACTCCGAAGGCTCAGAGAAGGTTGGGGGAGGGGACCCACTGGAACAGCTGTTGGGAGACAGATGGTAGCCTCCCATCAAGGCCATCCAGCGTGTTCTTTAACGTTGGGTTGCTTTACCTCTGAGCGGCACTTTTTTGCACACCATGGGCTAAATGGCCAGGTCACAAGGACCCCGAAGGCTCAGAGAAGGTTAGGGGAGGGGACCCACTGGAACAGCAGTTGGGAGACAGATGGTAGCCTCCCGTCAAGGCCATTCAGTGTGTTCTTTAACGTTGGGTGGTTTTACCTCTGAGCGGCACTTTTTTGCACACCATGGGCTAAATGGCCAGGTCACATGGACTCCGAAGGCTCAGAGAAGGTTGGGGGAGGGGACCCACTGGAAAGCTGTTGGGAGACAGGTGGTAGCCTCCCGTCAAGGCCATCCAGCGTGTTCTTTAACGTTGGGTTGTTTTACCTCTGAGCGGCACTTTTTTGCACACCATGGGCTAAATGGCCAGGTCACATGGATTCCGAAGGCTCAGAGAAGGTTGGGGGAGGAGACCCACTGGAACAGCTGTTGGGAGACAGATGGTAGCCTCCCGTCAAGGCCATTCAGTATGTTCTTTAACGTTGGGTTGTTTTACCTCTGAGCGGCACTTTTTTGCACACCATGGGCTAAATGGCCAGGTCACATGGACTCCGAAGGCTCAGAGAAGGTTGGGGGAGGGGACCCACTGGAACCGCTGTTGGGAGACAGATGGTAGCCTCCCGTCAAGGTCATTCAGTGTGTTCTTTAACGTTGGGTTGTTTTACCTCTGAGCGGCAATTTTTTTGCACACCATGGGCTAAATGGCCAGGTCACAAGGACCCCGAAGGCTCAGAGAAGGTTAGGGGAGGGGACCCACTGGAACAGCAGTTGGGAGACAGATGGTAGCCTCCCGTCAAGGCCATTCAGTGTGTTCTTTAACGTTGGGTTGTTTTACCTCTGAGCGGCAATTTTTTTGCGCACCATGGGCTAAATGGCCAGGTCACAAGGACCCAGAAGGCTCAGAGAAGGTTAGGGGAGGGGACCCACTGGAACAGCAGTTGGGAGACAGATGGTAGCCTCCCGTCAAGGCCATTCAGTGTGTTCTTTAACGTTGGGTTGTTTTACCTCTGAGCGGCAATTTTTTTGCGCACCATGGGCTAAATGGCCAGGTCACAAGGACCCCGAAGGCTCAGAGAAGGTTGGGTGAGGGGACCCACTGGAACAGCTGTTGGGAGACAGATGTAGCCTCCCGTCAAGGCCATTCAGTGTGTTCTTTAACGTTGGGTTGTTTTACCTCTGAGCGGCAATTTTTTTGCGCACCATGGGCTAAATGGCCAGGTCACAAAGACCCCGAAGGCTCAGAGAAGGTTGGGTGAGGGGACCCACTGGAACAGCTGTTGGGAGACAGATGTAGCCTCCCGTCAAGGCCATTCAGTGTGTTCTTTAACGTTGGGTTGTTTTACCTCTGAGCGGCACTTTTTTGTCCACCATGAGCTAAATGGCCAGGTCACATGGACTCCGAAGGCTCAGAGAAGGTTGGGGGAGGGGACCCACTGGAACAGTTGTTGGGAGACAGATGGTAGCCTCCCATCAAGGCCATCCAGCGTGTTCTTTAACGTTGGGTTGCTTTACCTCTGAGCGGCACTTTTTTGCACACCATGGGCTAAATGGCCAGGTCACAAGGACCCCGAAGGCTCAGAGAAGGTTAGGGGAGGGGACCCACTGGAACAGCAGTTGGGAGACAGATGGTAGCCTCCCGTCAAGGCCATTCAGTGTGTTCTTTAACGTTGGGTGGTTTTACCTCTGAGCGGCACTTTTTTGCACACCATGGGCTAAATGGCCAGGTCACATGGACTCCGAAGGCTCAGAGAAGGTTGGGGGAGGGGACCCACTGGAAAGCTGTTGGGAGACAGGTGGTAGCTTCCCGTCAAGGCCATCCAGCGTGTTCTTTAACGTTGGGTTGTTTTACCTCTGAGCGGCACTTTTTTGCACACCATGGGCTAAATGGCCAGGTCACATGGATTCCGAAGGCTCAGAGAAGGTTGGGGGAGGAGACCCACTGGAACAGCTGTTGGGAGACAGATGGTAGCCTCCCGTCAAGGCCATCCAGTGTGTTCTTTAACGTGCACACGTCTTAATATTCCATCCGACGGACGGCGTCCTTGCCAAGCCCATCGGTGTCTCCTTTTGACCGTGGGCAGGGCGCGAAGTTTTGCGGAGATAAGTCTCAACGCTGACCCAGCTGGGATTCGAACCTTGGAACTGCAGATTACGAGCCTCGCGCTCTGCCGACTGAGCCAACCCCTGTAAACAACCCATTTAAACTGATTTGGGTTGTTTTACCTCTGAGTGGCACATTTTTGCACACAGTGGGCTAAATGGCCAGTCATAAGGACCCCGAAGGCTGGTGACTCATTTGACAGCTATTGGGAGACAAATGGTAACCTCCCGTCAAGACCATCCAGCGTATTGTTTACGGTGCACAAAGTATGGCTCTCCCGCACACCGGGACACGGCTTAACGTCCCACCCGACGGACGTCGACCTTTACCAACCCCATCGGTGTTCCCTACTACCGAGGGTAGGGTGGGGAGTTTTGCATAGATAAATCTAAATAGTAGCTCAGAAGGGATTCGAACCTGGGAACTGTAGATTACGAGCCTGAAACCGCCCTCCCCCCCCCCCCCCCCCTCCCCAGGGTTGGTCCCTAAATGACACGGTCAGAGTTTTACTTTCGGTTTGTTTGTTCTGAAACGACAGTAGAAAGAAATTTGTGGGGGTTTTTTTTAATTTATTCTGTAATGATTGCAGAAATGTATTGTTTATGGGTTTGTTTGTTTGACCTGAATAGACCCTCGAATTTCTTTTTTTTTATGAATTTGTTTGTTATGATTAGAAATTTGTTTGTAGGGTTGTTCGCTTTTCCAAAGCGACACTTGAAAAGTCTTGTTTGTAGCTTCTAATCAGTTGTGAAACAACTGTCAAAAAGTGTTGTTGTTTACGAGTAAGCAAATCGTAAACACCATATTTTTTTTATTTTTTTCAATGAAAACAGCACTTTTTTTTTAAACAAGAACTTCGTGGGTTCCTTTGTTCATTCTGAAATGTTCCTTGAAAAGTTTCTTTTCAGGTTTTGTTTTCAATTTTGAAATAACTCTCGAAAGGTGTTGTTTATCAGTTTTTTTTTTATAATTTTTTTCTCAGTAGGTAGCTATTTCTTTTATTCTGAAACGACTGTTGAAAAGTTTAATTTGTAGGGGGTTTTTATTGATCAGAAATAACTTTCGAAAACTGTTGTTTATGAGTTTGTCTTGAAACGACTGTTGAACTGCTTTATTTGTGAACCTGTTTCTTCTGAAATCATTGTAGAAGAAATTTATTTGTGAATTTGTTCTGAAATCATTGTAGAAGAAATTTATATGTGAATTTGTTGCATCTGAAATTATTATAAAAAAATTTATTTGTGAATATGTTTCTTCTAAAATAATTGTAGAAGAAATTTATTTGTGAATCTCTTTCTTCTGAAATCATTATAAAAGAAATTTATTTGTGAATTTGTTCTGAAATCATTGTAGAAGAAATTTATATGTGAATTTGTTGCATCTGAAATTATTATAAAAAAATTTATTTGTGAATATGTTTCTTCTAAAATAATTGTAGAAGAAATTTATTTGTGAATCTCTTTCTTCTGAAATCATTATAAAAGAAATTTATTTGTGAATTTGTTCTGAAATCATTGTAGAAGAAATTTATATGTGAATTTGTTGCATCTGAAATTATTATAAAAAAATTTATTTGTGAATATGTTTCTTCTAAAATAATTGTAGAAGAAATTTATTTGTGAATCTCTTTCTTCTGAAATCATTATAAAAGAAATTTATTTGTGAATTTGTTCTGAAATCATTGTAGAAGAAATTTATATGTGAATTTGTTGCATCTGAAATTATTATAAAAATTTTTATTTGTGAATCTCTTTCTTCTGAAATCATTATGTAAGAAATTTATTTGTGGATTTGTTCTGAAATTATTCTAGAAGAAATCTATATGTGAATTTGTTTCATCTAAAATTATTATAGAAAATTTTATTTGAGAATCTGTTTCTTCTAAAATCATTGTAGAAGAAATTTATTTGTGAATCTCTTTCTTCTGAAATCATTATAAAAGAAATTTATTTGTGAATTTGTTCTGAAATCATTGTAGAAGAAATTTATATGTGAATTTATTGCATCTGAAATTATTATAAAAATTTTTATTTGTGAATATGTTTCTTCTAAAATAATTGTAGAAGAAATTTATTTGTGAATCTCTTTCTTCTGAAATCATTATAAAAGAAATTTATTTGTGAATTTGTTCTGAAATCATTGTAGAAGAAATTTATATGTGAATTTGTTGCATCTGAAATTATTATAAAAAATTTTATTTGTGAATCTCTTTCTTCTGAAATCATTATATAAGAAATTTATTTGTGGATTTGTTCTGAAATTATTCTAGAAGAAATCTATATGTGAATTTGTTTCATCTAAAATTATTATAGAAAATTTTATTTGTGAATCTGTTTCTTCTAAAATCATTGTAGAAGAAATTTATTTGTGAATCTCTTTCTTCTGAAATCATTATGTAAGAAATTTATTTGTGGATTTGTTCTGAAATTATTCTAGAAGAAATCTATATGTGAATTTGATTTATCTAAAATTATTATAGAAAATTTTATTTGTGAATTTGTTTTTTCTGAAATCATTGTAGAAGAAATTTATTTGTGAATTTATTTCTTCTGAAATTATTATAGAAAATTTTATTCGTAAACTTGTTTCTTCTGAAATCATTGTAGAAGAAATTTATTGTGAATTTGTTTTGAAATTATTCTAGAAGAAATTTATTGGTAAATTTATTTCTTCTGAAATCATTATAGAAGAAATTTATTTGTGAATTTATTCTTCTGAATCATTGTAGAAGAAATTTGCATAAAGAACCACAAGTTATTAAGAAACAACTTAGACATCACATTCTTCTCGATGTTTCTTCTTTTGAGAAGTCGTGAAGTCAACTTTAACATCCATGCGAAATTTAGAGAAAAAATTGTTTAGAACTTGGTGATATACGAACCCACCACGGTCTTTTAATAAAATGTAACTTACTCTGACTACTGAACTACATAGAAGTGGCCACTGAAGGATTCCTATATTTATGACATGAACATTCTACATTCGGTTTATCACTGAACGTCACTTTTTTTTAACACAATGGGCCAAATGACCGCCTCATCAAGATCTTAAGAGCCTCAGAGAATATTTGGTGTAGGGAACCTACTGAACTGGGCTGGATTGAGGGGTAAATGGGCAAGGGGGCTGCACCCCACCTTTCAGAACTTTCAGAATGCGAATACGGGAAATAGAGGCAAAAAATTGTTAAACTTTATTTACATTTCATGCATTTTTTCAAGATTTTTTTTTAAGCCGTAAGCTTTTTCTAGATCCGGGCCTTGTACTGAATATCTCTAAGGAGACAGACGGAAATCTCTTGCCAAGGCTATCCATCGTGTTTTTTTTTTTAACTTGCTCAGGGTATGACTTTTCTGAACACGGGAACACGGCTTAACGTCCAGTCCTACAGATAGCAGCTTTTCTAAGAACAGCGGGTCACTTTTTTGTACTCTTTTTCCTGTCACTATTTTCTACTGCTTCTGGACTTCCTCTTCTTCGCAGTTACTGAAACTTGGCAGCTTCAGCAAGCTATCTGCAACGCATCTGATAGAAAAAAAAAAGTTACAAGAAGAAAGGAGTCCTAACTTCAAATTTCTGGCATTGTTTCATCGTAGACCCTTCTCACTAAGAAATAAACTGACAATGAAAAACTCACACCTTTTGGGAAGATTTGTTGTTGGGTTATTTTACCTCTGAGCGGCACTTTTTTGCACACCATGGGCTAAATGGCCAGGTCACATGGACCCCGAAGGCTCAGAGAAGGTTGGGGGAGGGGACCCACTGGAACAGCTGTTGGGAGACAGATGGTAGCTTCCCGTCAAGGCCATCCAGAATTTTCTTTAACGTGCACAGGGTATGTCTCTCCCGCACACGAGGCCACGGCTTAACGTCCCATCCGACGGACGGCGGCCTTTACAAGCCCATCGGTGTCCCCTACTGATCGTGGGCATGGCGGGGTATTTTGCGGAGATAAATCTCAACGCTGACCCAACTGGGACTCGAACCTGGGAACTACAGATTACGAGTCTGGCACGCTTCCGACTGAGCCACCCCCGCCCCTCTTTTGGGAAGAAAAGAATACGTTTAACACGAAAAGTTGATTCTTAGACAGATGGCGCAACTGACGAACCTTGTTGAATTTCAAGATGATGAAGACACTAAGAACAACGGTGATTCCTTTCTCGCCGAGGGCAGGGGGGGGGGGGGGTAGGGGGTTAGAGGCGTTAAATTTGAACGCGGGCACAGTCGGATTCGAACCTGAAAAATGCAGATAACTAGCCTGGCGATTACTGATTAAGCCTCAATCCAAATCCCCTCCGTGGGGCAGGAAGGATTGACTATGGCTCTCTTGTACTGAGAGTCACGGCTTAACGTCCCATCCGACGGACGGCGGCCTTTCCAAGCCCATCGTTGTCCCCTACTGATCGTGGGCAGGGCGGGGAGTTTTGCGGAGATAAATCTCAACACTGACCCAGTTGGGACTCGAACCTGAGAACTACAGATTACGAGCCTGGCACGCTACCGACTGAGCCACCCCCGCCTCCTCGATCCTGGGAACTGCAGATTACGAGCCTGTGAACTAAATGACCAGGTCTCAGAGAAGATTAGGGGAAGGGGACCCACTGGATAGTTGTTGGGAGACAGATGATAACTTCCCGTCAAGGCCATCCAGCGTGTTCTTTAACGTGCACAGGGTATGGCTCTCTCGCACACGGGGCCACTACTTTACATCCTTCCAATGGACGGCGGCCTTCCCAAACCCATCGGTGTCCCCTTCCTCACCAAGGACAAGGTTGGGTTTGGCACAGGTAAATCCCAACTGGCACAGGTGCGACTCGAACCTAGGAACTACAGATTATGAGACTGGCACACATTCACTAGCTTGAATTTCACTCTGAATGATAACTGAAACTTATCCTGAATTCAAGACTAAGCACCGTAACCTCTCCTAAATTTAAGATTGAGAGTGAAAATTTCTCTTGAATTGAAGACAGAATTGCAATCCGTCTTGAGTTAGGATTGAGGAATGCAAGAAATAATAATCGCGCCTTGAAATATGATTGCGAAGTACAATCTCTCCTGAAGCTGAAAGCGAGAACTACAAAATCTATAGAATTTAAGACTGAGAATTTCAACCTGTCTTGAAAATTAGGATTGAGAAATGCAATCTTTCATGAATCTAAGACTTACTGGACTGCAACTATTCCTCAGTTTTAAAACTGAGAACTGCAAACTCTTCTCAATTTAAGAATGAGAACTGCAACCATTCATCAATTTAAGAATGAGAACTTCAAACCATTCTAAATTTAAGAATGCTAACTGCAAACTTTAAGAATTCCTCAGAGGCACTGCAAACCCTTCTCAATTTAAGATTGAGAACTGCAACCATTCATCAATTTAAGAATGAGAACTGCAAACTATTCTAAATTTAAGAATAAGAACTGCAAACCCTTCTCATTTTAAGATTGAGAACTGCAATCATTCATCAATTTAAAAATGAAAACTGCAAACATTCCTCAATTTAAGAATGAGAACTGCAACCATTCAGCAATTTAAGAATGAGAACGGCAAACCCTTCAGCAATTTAAGAATGAGAACGGCAAACCCTTCTCAATTTAAGAATGAGAACGGCAAACCCTTCTCAATTTAAGAATGAGAACGGCAAACCCTTCTCAATTTAAGAATGAGAACTGCAAACCCTTCTCATTTTAAGATTGTGAACTGCAATCATTCATCAATTTAAAAATGAAAAATGCAAACATTCCTCAATTTAAGAATGAGAACTGCAACCATTCAGCAATTTAAGAATAAGAACTGCAAACCCTTCTCAATTTAGGAATGAGAACGGCAAACCCTTTTCAATTTAAGAATGAGAACGGCAAACCCTTCTCAATTTAAGAATGAGAACTGCAAACCCTTCTCATTTTAAGATTGTGAACTGCAATCATTCATCAATTTAAAAATGAAAAATGCAAACATTCCTCAATTTAAGAATGAGAACTGCAACCATTCAGCAATTTAAGAATAAGAACTGCAAACCCTTCTCAATTTAGGAATGAGAACGGCAAACCCTTCTCAATTTAAGAATGAGAACGGCAAACCCTTCTCAATTTAAGAATGAGAACTGCAAACCCTTCTCATTTTAAGACTGAGAACTGAAATCATTCATCAATTTAAAAATGAAAACTGCAAACATTCCTCAATTTAAGAATGAGAACTGCAACCATTCAGCAATTTAAGAATAAGAACTGCAAACCCTTCTCAATTTAGGAATGAGAACGGCAAACCCTTCTCAATTTAAGAATGAGAACGGCAAACCCTTCTCAATTTAAGAATGAGAACTGCAAACCCTTCTCATTTTAAGACTGAGAACTGCAATCATTCATCAATTTAAAAATGAAAACTGCAAACATTCCTCAATTTAAGAATGAGAACTGCAACCATTCAGCAATTTAAGAATAAGAACTGCAAACCCTTCTCAATTTAAGAATGAGAACTGCAAATTCTTCTCAATTTAAGAATGAGAACGGCAAACCCTTCTCAATTTAAGAATGAGAACTGCAAACCCTTCTCAAATTAAGAATGAGAACTGCAAACCCTTCTCAATTTAAGAATGAGAACTACAAACCCTTCTCAATTTAAGAATGAGAACTGCAAACCCTTTTCAATTTAAGAATGAGAACTGCAAACATTCCTCAATTTAAGACAGAACTGCAACACCCTACTCAATTAAAAACCGATAATTGCAACTCCTCTTGAATTCAAGACTGAGTAGAAACTTCAACCGCCTAATCTTAAAGACTGAAAACTGCAACCCCTCTTTAGTTTAAGACTGGGTGAAAACTGAAACCCTTCTACAGTTTAAGACGTTGAAAACCGAAACTCCTCTGCAATTTAAGACTGAGTGAAAACTGAAACCCCTCCTGAATTTAAGCCCGAGTGAAAACTGCAACTTTCTCGAATTCAAGGTTAAGAACTGCAATCTCTCCTGAATCTAGGACTGAGAACTACATCCTCTCTTCAATTTAAGAGTGAGTGAGAACTGTAACTTCTTTTTGATTTAAAACTAAGTGGAACTGCAACCCCCTCTTCAATTTAAAATTAGATTAGAACTGCAATCCCTCTTCAATTTAAAACTAAGTGAGAACTACAATCTCTCTTCAATTTAAAACAAAGTGAGAACAAAAATCCCTCTGCAATTTAATATTAAGTGATAACTGAAACCCCACTTCAATTTAAAAATAAGCGATAACTGAAATCCCACTTCAATTTATTATTAAGTGTGAACTGAAACCCCACTTCAATTTAAAATTAAAGTGAGAACTAGAATCCCTCTTCAATTTAAAATTAAGTGAGAACTAGAATCCCTCTTCAATTTAAAATTAAGTGAGAACTAGAATCCCTCTTCAATTTAAAATTAAGTGAGAACTAGAATCCCTCTTCAATTTAAAATTAAGTGAGAACTAGAATCCCTCTTCAATTTAAAATTAAGTGAGAACTAGAATCCCTCTTCAATTTAAAATTAAGTGAGAACTAGAATCCCTCTTCAATTTAAAATTAAGTGAGAACTAGAATCCCTCTTCAATTTAAAATTAAGTGAGAACTAGAATCCCTCTTCAATTTAAAATTAAGTGAGAACTAGAATCCCTCTTCAATTTAAAATTAAGTGAGAACTAGAATCCCTCTTCGATTTAAAATTAAGTGAGAACTAGAATCCCACTTCAATTTAATATTAAGTGAGAACTAGAATCCCTCTTCAATTTAAAATTAAGTGAGAACTAGAATCCCTCTTCAATTTAAGACTCAGTGAGAACTACAACCCCTCCTTAATTAAAACTAAGATCCGCAATCCCTCTTGAATTCAAGACTGAATGAAAGCTGCAACAACTCCCATTTTTAAGATTAAGAACTTCAATCTCTTCTGAATCTCGTTTTGATAACTGCAATCCCTTTTTAATTTAAGTCTGACTGAAACCGCAACCCCTCCGCTTATAATGATTGCAACGTTAAACAACATCTGATCTCTTCAGCTTCTAAAATTCCCTTACTCTATTTACAATCTTGTGGCATCCATCAAACGACAGAGTCGACGATATCGAGGGTCACATGGCCGCGAAGCACCTGTCCCATCCATTCATTCCACTCTTTGTCATCAACATCAACTATTTTTTCTTCCTTCCATTTCTTCTTTCCGTTTCTTGGGGGCGGGGTGGCTCAGTCGGTAGCTCGTCAGGCTCGTAATCAGTAGTTCCCAGGTTCGAGTCCCAGCTGGGTCAGCGTTGAGATTATCTCCGCAAAATTCCCTGCCCTGCCCACGGTCAGTAGGGGACACCGATGGGCTTGGAAAGGCCGCCGTCCGTCGGATGGGACGTTAAGCCGTGGCCCCGTGTGCGGGAGAGCCATACCCTGTGCGCGTTAAAGAACACGCTGGATGGCCTTGACGGGCGGCTACCATCTGTCTCCTAACAGCTGTTCCAGTGTGTCCCCTCCCCCAACCTTCTCTGAGCCTTCGGGGTCCTTGTGACCTAGCCATTTAGCCCATGGTGTGCAAAAAAGTGCCGCGAGGTAAAACAACCCAACGTTAAAGAACACGCTGGATGGCCTTGACGGGAGGCTACCATCTGTCTGCCAACAGCTGTTCCAGTGGGTCTCCTCCCCCAACCTTCTCTGAGCCTTCGGGGTCCTTGTGACCTAGCCATTTAGCCGATGGTGTGCAAAAAAGTGCCGCTCGGAGGTAAAACAACCCAACGTTAAAGAACACGCTGGATGGCCTTGATGGGAGGCTACCATCTGTCCCCAACAGCTGTTCCAATGGGTCCCCTCTCCCAACCTTCTCTGAGCCTTCGGGTCCACGTGATCTGGCCATTTAGCCCATGGTGTGCAAAAAAGTGACGCTCAGAGGTAAAACAACCCAACTTCTTTCCGTTTCTCATTCGTTTTCACCGGTATCCACACCGCACATGCGCAGTCACTGCTTTCCGCTCTGGTGCCCCACGTCTCGTTCGTAAGTTTGTGTATGTGTCCCTACACGAAAACAATAACAACGAACAAAAAAATAAACTCGGAGAATTACATCGCCAACCTTTATGGTTGTAGCCCATACCTGACTCTGTAGGTATTTTCTCACTGTTCTTCTCATTGGCTTCTGATCTATGCTCATAAAGCCGCACATTAACACGCACAGAGAATGGATTTACCCCTTCAGGGCATCCAAAAAAACCATCTTTGGCTGGCGGCGGAGATCCTCAAGGCAAAAAGAAAAGGAAAGTGACAATGAAGGTTAAAGAATGGATGGCTACCGGTAGCTTTATAGACACACGCTACTAGTGGGTACCATTGTTGATGTATGGCCAAAAAAGGGGTGATTACAACCGACATTATAGGGAACTACGTCATTTATTCACTCACTCGGAAGGGAGGGAAAGGTTGGGGATGTCATAAACACTGGTGGACATTCTTTAACAGTGAATGGCTTTTTGGCTTAAGGAGAGAGAAGAATCGAGATGACTGAATAGAATTGGGAGGGTTGGTTTGTGCCTGGTATGAAGGGTTTGTTATTGAAGGTGATGTTTAATTTAATCTCGTTGGGTTGTGTTACCTCAGAGGCACTTTTTTTGCACACAATGGGCTAAATGTGCAGGTCACAAGGAATCTGAAGGTTAAGAGAAGGTTGGGGAAAGAAGACCCACTGGACCGCTGTTAGGAGACAGATGGTATCTCCCGTCAAGACAACTGGCGTGTTCTTTAACGGGCGCAGGGTCCCAGCTGGGTCAGCGTTGAGATTTATCTCCGTAAAACTCCGCGCCCTGGCCATGGTCAGTAGGGGACACCGATGGGCTTGGAAAGGCCACCGCCCGTCGGATGGGACGTTAAGCCGTGGTTCCGTGTGCGAGAGAACCATACCCTGTGCACGTTAAAGAACACGCTGGATGGCCTTGACGGGAGGCTACCATTTGTTTCCCAACACCTGTTCCAGTGTGTCCCCTCCCCCAACCTTCTCTGAGCCTTCGAGGTCCTTGTGACTGGACCATTTAGCCCATGGTGTGCAAAAAAAGTGCCGCTCAGAGGTAAAACAAACCAACGTTAAAGAACACACTGGATGGCCTTGACGGGAGGCTACCATCTGTCTCCCAACAGCTGTTCCAGTGGGTCCCCTCCCCCAACCTTCTCTGAGCCTTCGAGGTCCTTGTGACCTGGCCATTTAGCCCATGGTGTGCAAAAAAAAGTGCTACTCAGAGGTAAAACAACCCAACGTTAAAGAACACACTGGATGGCCTTGACGGAAGGCTACCATCTGTCTCCCAACAACTGTTCCAGTGTGTCCCCTCCCCCAACCTTCTCTGAGCCTTCGAGGTCCTTGTGACCTGGTCATTTAGCCCATGGTGTGCAAAAAAAAGTGCTGCTCAGAGGTAAAACAACCCAACGTTAAAGAACACACTGGATGGCCTTGACGGAAGGCTACCATCTGTCTCCCAACAGCTGTTCCAGTGTGTCCCCTCCCCCAACCTTCTCTGAGCCTTCGAGGTCCTTGTGACCTGGTCATTTAGCCCATGGTGTGCAAAAAAAGTGCCACTCAGAGGTAAACCACCCAACCAACGGGCGCAGAGTATGGCTCTCCCGCACAAGGGGCCGAAGCTTAAGGTCCCATCCGATGAACAGAGGCCCTCAGTCAGAGGCTGACCGAGGCCAAGGACGGGAGTTTGGCGAAGATAAATCTCGAAACTGGCTTAGTGGGACTCGTACTTGGGAACTTCAGATTACGAGCCTGGCATTCTACTGAATGAGCCACCAGTTGTTGCAAGTGTTACACCAGCATGCAAGGTGTGCCAAGTATGTACTGAAGTTGAATATCACTATAAAAACGGTGCCCACACTGAAATCTGTTGACTACAAAATGAAACTTTGAGAGAGTCTTGACATATTTCAAACAAAATTGCTTTGTTATTTAATTGTCTAATTTAAAAAAAGGACTTGAAATATGAGAATTATTTTTATCATACGGAATCAAATGATTGTAGGAGTAGGAAGCCTGGATTTTTACGATCATGCTGAAGTGAGGTAGAGATGAAGAAGAGCTGGTTTCAATAATCGAGATGAAGTGAGGTAGAGATGAAGAAGAGTTAGTTTCAGTCATCGAAATGAAGTGAGGTAAAGATGAAGAAGAGCTAGTTTCAATCATCGAGATGAAGTGAGGTAGAGATGAAGAAGAGCTAGTTTGAATCATCGAGATGAAGTGAGGTAAAGATGAAGAAGAGTTAGTTTCAGTCGTCGAAATGAAGTGAGGTAAAGATGAAGAAGAGCTAGTTTCAATCATCGAGAGGAAGTGAGGTAGAGATGAAGAAGAGCTAGTTTCAATCATCGAGATGAAGTGAGGTAAAGATGAAGAAGAGCTAGTTTCAATCATCGAGATGAAGTGAGGTAGAGATGAAGAAGAGCTAGTTTCAATCATCGAGAGGAAGTGAGGTAGAGATGAAGAAGAGCTAGTTTCAATCATCGAGATGAAGTGAGATAAAGATGAAGAAGAGTTAGTTTCAGTCGTCGAAATGAAGTGAGGTAAAGATGAAGAAGAGCTAGTTTCAATCATCGAGATGAAGTGAGGTAGAGGTGAAGAAGAGTTAGTTTCAGTCATCGAAATGAAGTGAGGTAAAGATGAAGAAGAGCTAGTTTCAATCATCGAGATGAAGTGAGGTAGAGATGAAGAAGAGTTAGTTTCAATCATCGAGATGAAGTGAGGTAAAGATGAAGAAGAGTTAGTTTCAGTCGTCGAAATGAAGTGAGGTAAAGATGAGGAAGAGCTAGTTTCAATCATCGAGAGGAAGTGAGGTAGAGATGAAGAAGAGCTAGTTTCAATCATCGAGATGAAGTGAGGTAAAGATGAAGAAGAGTTAGTTTCAGTCGTCGAAATGAAGTGAGGTAAAGATGAAGAAGAGCTAGTTTAAATCATCGAGAGGAAGTGAGGTAGAGATGAAGAAGAGCTAGTTTCAATCATCGAGATGAAGTGAGGTAAAGATGAAGAAGAGTTAGTTTCAGTCGTCGAAATGAAGTGAGGTAAAGATGAAGAAGAGCTAGTTTCAATAATCGAGATGAAGTGAGGTAGAGATGAGGAAGAGTTAGTTTCAGTCATCGAAATGAAGTGAGGTAAAGATGAAGAAGAGCTAGTTTCAATCATCGAGATGAAGTGAGGTAGAGGTGAAGAAGAGTTAGTTTCAGTCATCGAAATGAAGTGAGGTAAAGATGAAGAAGAGCTAGTTTCAATCATCGAGAGGAAGTGAGGTAGAGATGAAGAAGAGCTAGTTTGAATCATCGAGATGAAGTGAGGTAAAGATGAAGAAGAGTTAGTTTCAGTCGTCGAAATGAAGTGAGGTAAAGATGAAGAAGAGCTAGTTTCAATCATCGAGAGGAAGTGAGGTAGAGATGAAGAAGAGCTAGTTTCAATCATCGAGATGAAGTGAGGTAAAGATGAAGAAGAGCTAGTTTCAATCATCGAGATGAAGTGAGGTAGAGATGAAGAAGAGCTAGTTTCAATCATCGAGAGGAAGTGAGGTAGAGATGAAGAAGAGCTAGTTTCAATCATCGAGATGAAGTGAGATAAAGATGAAGAAGAGTTAGTTTCAGTCGTCGAAATGAAGTGAGGTAAAGATGAAGAAGAGCTAGTTTCAATCATCGAGATGAAGTGAGGTAGAGGTGAAGAAGAGTTAGTTTCAGTCATCGAAATGAAGTGAGGTAAAGATGAAGAAGAGCTAGTTTCAATCATCGAGATGAAGTGAGGTAGAGATGAAGAAGAGTTAGTTTCAATCATCGAGATGAAGTGAGGTAAAGATGAAGAAGAGTTAGTTTCAGTCGTCGAAATGAAGTGAGGTAAAGATGAGGAAGAGCTAGTTTCAATCATCGAGAGGAAGTGAGGTAGAGATGAAGAAGAGCTAGTTTCAATCATCGAGATGAAGTGAGGTAAAGATGAAGAAGAGTTAGTTTCAGTCGTCGAAATGAAGTGAGGTAAAGATGAAGAAGAGCTAGTTTAAATCATCGAGAGGAAGTGAGGTAGAGATGAAGAAGAGCTAGTTTCAATCATCGAGATGAAGTGAGGTAAAGATGAAGAAGAGTTAGTTTCAGTCGTCGAAATGAAGTGAGGTAAAGATGAAGAAGAGCTAGTTTCAATCATCGAGATGAAGTGAGGTAGAGGTGAAGAAGAGTTAGTTTCAGTCATTGAAATGAAGTGAGGTAAAGATGAAGAAGAGCTAGTTTCAATCATCGAGATGAAGTGAGGTAGAGATGAAGAAGAGCTAGTTTCAATCATCGAGATGAAGTGAGGTAAAGATGAAGAAGAGTTAGTTTCAGTCGTCGAAATGAAATGAGGTAAAGATGAAGAAGAGCTAGTTTCAATCATCGAGAGGAAGTGAGGTAGAGATGAAGAAGAGCTAGTTTCAATCATCGAGATGAAGTGAGGTAAAGATGAAGAAGAGTTAGTTTCAGTCGTCGAAATGAAGTGAGGTAACGATGACGAAGAGCTAGTTTCAATCATCGAGAGGAAGTGAGGTAGAGATGAAGAAGAGCTAGTTTCAATCATCGAGAT
Source organism: Ryuthela nishihirai (assembly GCA_038380435.1). NCBI lineage: Eukaryota > Metazoa > Arthropoda > Arachnida > Araneae > Heptathelidae > Ryuthela > Ryuthela nishihirai. The sequence continues at coordinate 35,444,791 of JAWZYU010000034.1, read as the reverse complement.
GAAGTGAGATAAAGATGAAGAAGAGTTAGTTTCAGTCGTCGAAATGAAGTGAGGTAAAGATGAAGAAGAGCTAGTTTCAATCATCGAGATGAAGTGAGGTAGAGGTGAAGAAGAGTTAGTTTCAGTCATCGAAATGAAGTGAGGTAAAGATGAAGAAGAGCTAGTTTGAATCATCGAGATGAAGTGAGGTAGAGATGAAGAAGAGTAGGTTTCAATCATCGAAATGAAGTGAGGTAGAGGTGAAGAAGAGTTAGTTTCAATCATCGAAATGAAGTGAGGTAAAGATGACAAAGAGATAGTTTCAATCATTGAAATGAAGTGAGGTAAAGATGACAAAGAGCTAGTTTCAATCATCGAGATGGAGTGAGGTAGAGTTGAAGAAGAGTTAGTTTCAATCATCATCGACGAAGTGAAATACGACGAAGAAGAGTGAGCTTCAGCTATCATGCTGAAGAAAATGGAAATAAGAGGGAAGTCAGAATTTTAATGATCATACCGAATTGAGGTAAAGTGCAGTGAGCTGTATTGATCATAGTGAATTAAGTGGTGATATGAGAAGGAAGATTGGATATTAATTATCATGCTGAACTGGAAAAACGTGAAGCAAGACTAAAATATGATCATGCTGAATCAAATGGAAGTATTTAGAAGGAAGGTTGAATTTTAATGATCACGCTGAAGTGAGGAAATGAGATGATCATGCTAGACTGAGATAATGAGAAGAAAGAATGGGCTTCAATGATTTTGATGAATAAAATGTACGTATTGGAAAGAAAGATTCAATTTTCTGATCACACTGAAGTGCTTTTTGAAAGAAGGGAAAAAGTGAGCTTTAAAGATCATGCTGAAGCAAACAGAGGTATTGATGTAGAATTTTGTCTTCTACATCAATACCTCTGTTTGCTTCAGCGATCATGACTAACTAAGGCGATCATGAATAACCAAGGCAAAGAGGAAAAATTGGTAACTTTAATGATCATGATGAATCAAATATAGGTATGATAAATAAGAGTTTTACTGAGAGTGGGGAAGGGAGTTAAATAGAACGATGAGTCAACTTTGATGATCATGCTGAATCAACTGCAGGTATTGAGAAAGAAAGCTGATTTGGATGCTCACGTCGAACTGGGGGTAACGACGAGCAGGAAGAGTGAACTTTGGGAATCATGAATAAAATGGAGGCATGGGTAGGAAGAATGAATTTTATTTATCATGCTGAACTGAGGTAACGAGGAGGAAGAGTGAGCTTTAATGATCGTGCTGAAGGAGGAACAGTGAACTATGAGGATCATTCTGAAAAAAATGGAGGCATGAGAAGGCAGACTGAATTTTATTGATCATGCTGAACTGAGGTAACGAGGAGGAAGAGTGAGCTTTAATGATCGTGCTGGAGGAGGAACAGTGAACTATGAGGAACATTCTGAATAAAATGGAGGCATGAGAAGGAAGACTGAATTTTATTTATCATGCTGAACTGAGGTAACGAGGAGGAAGAGTGAGCTTTAATGATCGTGCTGGAGGAGGAACAGTGAACTATGAGTTTCATTCTGAATAAAATGGAGGCATGAGAAGGAAGACTGAATTTTATTGATCATGCTGAACTGAGGTAACGAGGAGGAAGAGTGAGCTTTAATGATCGTGCTGAAGGAGGAACAGTGAACTATGATGATCATTCTGAATAAAATGGAGGCATGAGAAGGAAGACTGAACTTTATTGATCATGCTGAACTGAGGTAACGAGGAGGAAGAGTGGGCTTCAATGATCGTGCTGAAGGAGGAACAGTGAACTATGAGGATCATTCTGAATAAAATGGAGGCATGAGAAGGTAGACTAGAACTTTATTGATCATGCTGAATGAGGTAACGAGGAGGAAGAGTGAGCTTTAATGATCGTGCTGAAGGAGAAACAGTGAACTATGAGGAACATTCTGAATAAAATGGAGGCATGAGAAAGAAGACTGAATTTTATTGATCATGCTGAATGAGGTAACGAGGAGGAAGAGTGGGCTTTAATGATCGGGCTGAAGAAGGAACAGTGAACTAAGAAGATCATCCTGAATAAAATGGAGGCATGAGAAAGAAGACTGAATGTTATTGATCATGCTGAACTGAGGTAACGAGGAGGAAGAGTGGGCTTTAATGATCGTGCTGAAGGAGGAACAGTGAACTAAGAAGATCATTCTGAATAAAATGGAGGCATGAGAAGGAAGACTGAATTTTATTGATCATGCTGAACTGAGGCATGGAGTAGGAAGAGTGAGCTTAAATGATCGCGCTGAAGGAGGAACAATGAACTATGAAGATCATTCTAAATGAAATGGAGGTGTGAGAAGAAAGACCTGAATTTTATTGATCATGCTGAATTGAAGCAACGAGAAGGAAGAGTGAGCTTTGATGATCGTGCTGAAGAAGGAACAGTGAGGATATAAGCGCGAATTTCCAATCGCTAATTTAACGGTATAATTCTGATAAAGATCATAGAAAGACGAATGAATTCGATGATCCCGTTGGCTGAAATATTGATAATGAGAATAAAGAACGAATGATGATATTTCAATCAAATAAATTATAGAGAAGGAAGAGGGAATTTTGATGATTTTTTTTTTCGAGTCACATGAACACAGTGTGAATGAGGAAAGTTGAATGATTTTTTTAATCAAATGAAAGCTCTCAAAAATAAAAATATAAATTTAGAATTAATTTAAATCAAAATGAAAGTGATGACATTTTTTGCCTTTTCCAAGCCCATCAGTGTCCCGTACTGACCGTGGGCAGGGCGGGGAATTTTGCGGAGATAAATCTCAACGCTGACCCAGCTGGGACTCGAACCTGTGAACTACAGATTACGAGCCTGGCGCGCTACCGACTGAGCCACCCCCGCCCCATCGAAAACGTGCAGAAAAGGTGTGGAAAGGCGCTCTTACCATTCCAATTATTACTTCCAATAGAGATATTCTCTTTGTTTTTGTTTTGATAATATTAAGGTTTCAAAATTTGTAGAAATTAAAATGGACATGAGGTAATAAAAGAGCAAGATTTCTTTTTCCTTACGATGAAATATCGAAATCGAAGATGTGAAGGAAAGGGGGGGGGGAGGCAAGAGGAACAGGAAGAGCAAGAGGAAGAGGGATTGAAAGAGTGCAAGAAGAAGAGTGGATAAAGAGAAGAATAGTGATGGTGGTGGTAATGATGATGCGGAGAAAGAGAAGCCTTTTTAAGAATAGTGGATTGACAGGGGGAGGGAGAAAGGAGATAATGGTGATGATGATGATGATCTCGGTGGTAATTTAATCTTAATCGCACTGATTGGTTTGGTAGAAGAGGAGGAGAAATAGATGAAGGAGGATAAAGAGGAGGAGAGAGAGGATAGAATGAAGAGAAAAGAAGTGGAGATGAGATCGGTTATGATGATGATGATGATGATGATGATAAGGAGGAGGCGTAAATTTTAAAGAATAGTGGAGTGACAGGATATGATGATGAGCTCAGTGGTAACCTTATTCGCAATCTGTCCTCAGTAATAAGAAAGGATGAAGACAATTTTTGTGATTAGTAAAACGATTATTTAAATATTAAAATTGCAAAACTGTGATATCGTTATTATTTAATCTAATTAAAGATTTAATGATAATAATGTGTATATTATGTATATTATCCAATATATTCCCAAAAGCCTTTGGGCACTTGATATTTTATGAATGGGAAAATTCGAGCTGGAAGCCCATTTCTGCTGAAAGTAGGTGTTTTGTGAAACACGTGGTTTGAAATGAAGTTAAACCCCAATGGGAAATTTTTTCTGAATCTCAATATTGAACGTTGGGTTGTTTTACCTCTGAGCGGCACTTTTTTGCACACCACGGGCTAAATGGCCAAGTCACATGAACCCCAAAGGCTCAGAGAAGGTTGGGGGAGAGGACCCACTGGAACAGCTGTTGGGAGACAGATGGTAGCCTCCCGTCAAGGCCATCCAGCGTGTTCTTTAACGTGCACAGGGTATGTATCTCCCACGCACGGAGCCACGGCTTAACGTCCCATCCGACGGACGGCGGCCTTTCCAAGCCCATCGGTGTCCCCTACTGACCGTGGGCAGGGCGGGGAATTTTGCGGAGATAAATCTCAACGCTGACCCAGCTGGGACTCGAACCTGGGAACTATGGATTACGAGCCTGGCGCGCTACCGACTGAGCCACACCCGCCCCCATTCCATTTTAGAAAATGATTTTACATTGTTATTTTTTTTTCAGTTATTGCGGGAAAAATTATGATGGTTACATTGATGGCGAATAATTCATTAAATACTAAACGCCGTTTGCGATTTAAATAGAGTTTATTCAGAATTTCTATTTAATTCAAATCCCAATCAAGTTTCAAACGTTTAATTATGTTAAATGCTACAACATCCGTAATTCTTTAAGTCAACGGTTTTCGAAAAGGGGAAATTTAGAAATTTCTGAGGCGTTTTCTTCAGTTTTTCTGTGGAAATAAGATTAAATAGAATATCGAATGATTCTTAGATAAATATAATTATACGTGTTCTTATTTCGACAGAAAAACCTTTGAAATTCATGAATCAAAATCTAACAAATCTGTATGTAGACAAATATTTTTTCAACGAGTTTTCTACCCCCAAAATATTTTTCAATGAGTTTTCTAGCCCAAATTTTTTTTCAACGAGATTTCCGCACCAAAACAGTTTTTCAATGTGTTTTCCACACCAAAATATTTTTTCAATGAGTTTTATACCCCAAAATATTTTCAATCAGTTTTCCACCCCAAAATATTTTTTTCAATGAGTTTTATACCCCAAAATATTTTTCAATGAGTTTTCCACACCAAAATATTTTTTCAATGAGTTTTATACCCCAAAATATTTTTCAATGAGTTTTCCACACCAAAATACTTTTTCAATGAGTTTTATACACCAAAATATTTTTCAACGAGTTTTCCACACCAAAATAATTTTTCAGCGAGTTTTTTTTACACCAAAATAATTTTTTCAAAGAGTTTTTTTACACCAAATTTTTCTCAGTGAGTTTTCAACGAGCTTTATAGAGCAAACTCTTTTTAATAGAGGGAAAAATTATTTGATTTCCAAAGTAGACTTTAGAAAAATAAATTAAAGTACATAAATAAATTCAGGTCCTGATCTAGAAAAAATATCGAAAATGGAGTGGCTGGCAAAAAACACATCAAGCAGGAACCAAAAATATAAAAGGGGTGGGAACTGTATTTCCAATGCATTATAACGTTTCCTTCTCCGTTCTACAAATCTTTAAAAAATTATTTAAAAATGCATAAAATATAAATAAGTTTAATAAATTAATAAATTTTTGTTTCTATTACCCCTACTAGTATTTTGAAGGGGTGGGGTACATCTCTCACTCACCCTTCCCCCTCCTAGACACGACCTTGTGTATAATTCGTATAATTAGGTTGGGAATCACCGTTTAAAATATTAAACAAATTTTGTTGAACACTAAGATTTAAATCGATTTTGATTCAGAACTTCAGCTTAACTTTGATTTATTTCTACACAGTCGTATTAGAAGAATATGACCACCTACTGTTGGGTTGTTTTACCTCTGAGCGGCACTTTTTTGCACACCATGGGCTAACTGGCCAGGTCACATGGACACCGAAGGCTCAGAGAAGGTTGGGGGAGGGGACCCACTGGAACAGCTGTTGGGAGACAGATGGTAGCCTCCCGTCAAGGCCATCCAGCGTGTTCTTTAACGTGCACAGGGTATGTCTCTCCCGCACACGGGGCCACGGCTTAACGTCCCATCCGACGAACGGTGGCCTTTCCAAGCCCATCGGTGTCCCCTACTGATCGTGGGCAGGGCGGAGAAATTTTGCGGAGATAAATCTCAACGCTTACCCAGCTGAGACTCGGCCCTGGTAACTGCAGATTACGAGCCTGGCGCGCTACCGACTGAGCCACCCCCGACCCAACCACCTACTGTATATATACCATAGTAGGTCCTATTATTCTGATACGACTGTGTATAAGTTAGTGAACTCTTAATGTTTAATTCTGTTAACACAATACGAACACTTTTCCCGAATATAATGTGCATTGTAAGATGTTAGAAAGTGGTGACAAAAAACAGCCTTTCACCACGGCAATGAAGTCAATCGTCTGTTGCTAACTATTAAAAAGAACCGGAATCATAAAAATGATGATACAAGAAACAGTTTAAATGATCAATGGTATTTATTGACAATGGCATTGCAATGAAGAATGATGAAAAATCCATGATCAATTTACAAGTGTCTATGATGCGAGCTCTCAGTATAAATATACACAAAATATATACAACAACAAACGGTGAAACATTTCTTCTTTTTAAATAGCTGATAATATTTCTTAGGCCAAACCAACTTATCTGCAAAGCTGGTAGTTACAGTTTGTGACAATAAAAGTTCATCTCACATTTAGGAATATCTTTATTATTTTCTTAAGTACGACTCGTTAGGCTTCTCAAAGGCTCTCATTTGAGCAACACGTAATTCTTTAATTCCGCCATATTTTTTTTTTAATATGTTTTTGGCTGAAAGTCTGTTCGGATTGTTCTTCAAGAAAACACGTATAGGACTTGAACATATATCACTTGACAACAAGCCAAGGACTATGCATATATATATATATAAAGTTTTCTTTTTTTTATAAATAAACCACTATTACCAACAAGTTTGGAACAAATTGACGTTCTTTTGGTAATCTTCTACGTCACAGTTTGTTTGTTTTCTTAATACTCTTCTTATTTTATACACAGTATAAAATATATTACATACAAGGCACTATGTATCCAGGTAATTCTTTAGGACTCAAGACTATACAAGGTGAGATAATCTCTTTACTTTTCCAACGAAGCGCGACTTTAAATAAATACGACTTAGGATCAACGAACGTAGTGTCTTCTTTGGGCTTGAGGGTTGTTTTTTCTTCTGGAGGATGAAGAGCAGATTTCACACCTCCGTTGCTAGGAGATCGTCCGAACAAGTCTGCTGGTAGTGGTCGTCTATGACGTACACGCTACTGTGCGGACAGGGATCCCTCTCCAGCGTTGGATAAAGGGACGACTCACTAGAAAAAAAAAAGAAAAATCATTAATATTTCAGTTATTTTATTTCATATGGAACTTTTCATCCTAAACATAAATAGAATACATACAATGTTATGTTGTTTTACCTCTGAACTGGGTGACTCAGTCGGTAGCGTGCCAGGCTCGTAATCTGCAGTTACCAGGTTCGAGTCCCAATTCGGTCAGCGTTGAGATTTATCTCCGCAAAATTTACCGCCCTGCCCACGGTCAGTAGGGGACACCAATGGGCTTGGAAAGGCCGCCGTCTCCCGATCTCCCGCACACGGGACCACGGCTTAACGCCCGGATGGGACGTTAAGCCGTGGCCCCGTGTGCGGGAGAGCCATACCCTGTGCACGTTAAAGAACACGCTGGATGGCCTTGACGGGAGGCTACCATCTGTCTCCCAACAGCTGATCCAGTGGGTCCCCTAACCTTCTCTGAGCCTTCGGGGTCCATGTGACCTGGCCATTTAGCCCATGGTGTGCAAAAAAGTGCCGTTCAGAGGTAAAACAACCCAACCTCTGAACGGTACTTTTTTTGCACACAATGGCCAGGTCACAAAGACCTCGAGGGCTCAGAGAAGGTTGGGGGGGGATCCATTGAAACAGCTGTTGGGAGACAGATGGTAGCCTCCAGCAAAGACTATTTAACGTGCACAGGGTATGGCTCTCTCCAGCACACGGGACCACACCTTAATGTACCATCCGACGGACGGCTATTTTTCCAAGCTCATCGGTGCCCCCTACTGACCGTAGGCAGGGCGGGTGTCAAGATGGAATATGAGTGTTTCAGAACTAGATGGACGCTCCTGAATCAGTTGGAAAGACACCTCTTAATTGACATGGAGAAATTAAGCAATACGTTTAAAAGTACAAGAATTATGACCAAAAATGTCATAATGGAATGAATACACATATAGTGGATCTATTTCCTGTCGCTAAAAATTAGCCGTCCCATGGCCGAGTGGTTAGAGCGCTTGGCTACTGATCTACGGGACCTGGGTTCGATCCCCAGATAAGGCATGGATGTTCGTGTCGTTTTTCTGCTGAGGTCCTGCCATCCTCTCAGATCTCCTACTATGGCATATAAACTGACAGGCTCCTGTCAGACCTTTGTGGACAAGCAGCTGCTTGAGGGGGTATTTATTTATTTAGCCGTGCCATGGCCGAGTCGTTAGCGCGCTTGGCTACTGATCTAAGGAACCTGGGTTCGAGCCCCGGGTAAGGCATGGATGTTCGTGTTGTTTTCTGCTGAGGTCCTGCCATCCTCTCAGACCTTCTACTATGTCATATAAACTGACAGGCTCCTGTCAGACCTCTGTGGCAATCAGCTGCTTGAGGGGGTATTTAAATATACGGGATAATTTAAAAAGAAAGGAAAACAAAAAACTCTGAAACTAGGGGAACAGCGTCCATCTTCGTCCCCCTCCCCCAGGTGACAAAGAGGCCACAGCTAGGGTTCCGAAAGACCGCTGTCCATTGGATGGGACGTTAAGCCGTGGTCCCTCTTCAGCAAAGAAATACCTTGCGTACGTTAAAGAACATGTAAATTTCTCATCCTAGTCTATGGGTAGGTTTCCATCTGTCTCTTAATAACTAGAGATTGGATCCTTAACATTCTCTGAGCTTCTGATGTCTTCATGTCTTGTCCATTGTTTGCAACAAGGTTCCGCTCATAGGTAAAACAACGCAACATTATATATATAACATTTTATAACGCAACATTATATATATAACATTATATAACGCAACATTATATATATAACATTATATAACGCAACATTATACATATAACATTATATTACGCAACATTATACATATAACATTATATAACGCAACATTATATATATAACATTATATAACGCAACATTATATATATAACATTATATAACGCAACATTATATATATAACATTATATAACGCAACATTATATATATAACATTATATAACGCAACATTATATATAACATTATATAACGCAACATTATATATATAACATTATATAACGCAACATTATATATATAACATTATATAATGCAACATTATATATAACATTATATATATAACATTATATAACGCAACATTATATATATAACATTATATAACGCAACATTATATATATAACATTATATAACGCAACATTATATATATAACATTATATAACGCAACATTATATATATAACATTATATAACGCAACATTATATATATAACATTATATAACGCAACATTATATATATAACATTATATAACGCAACATTATATATATAACATTATATAACGCAACATTATATATATAACATTATATAACGCAACATTATACATATAACATTATACAACGCAACATTATATATATAACATTATATAACGCAACATTATATATATAATAATATAGATTATATCTAGAATGCAAAGACAAAAACTACACAAAAGAATAATTACAGTCGCTCAAAAAAATATCCGAACACTATATTTTTTTCTCAATTCTGTAAACAACCATAGGCTTCGGATTTTTTTTTTTTTTTTGAGTGACTGTATATTTGGTAAAAATGATCTTTTTTTTTTAACAATAAATAAATAAATGTCTCATCGGATAGCCAATTTGCCATAAAGTTTGACAAAAACCTTCTCAGCATAATTCGTCAAAGAAAAAAAAAATATTTTTACCAAAACAACGTGTTTTGAATATATTTTATTATTTATAGAAACTGATACAGATTTCGTGAAAGATTTACAACGATCTTACCCTACTACATTTAGATACTCCAGTTTCTTTCGATTACCAAATTTAGATATTCCTAATATAACTATCGATATTATAATATAACTAATCTATATATAACATTTAAACAATATATATATAGGATGTGTGAAAAAATCTGGGCATGTAGGGTATATATTTTGTTGCAAAAATCATTCCCATTTAAAGAGTGCAACATATTTTCCTCCATTATAGTGCTCTTTTACGACGATAAATATATTTAAATTTATAATCACTGTTCTAAATAGTAGAAAATATATCAACATAATAATAATTTCGTCCCTTAAAGTGACAAATATTTCACCTCAACATTTTAAAATTTTCGGGAAATTTACATTCATATTGTGACGAAATATCGTCAAATATAGACCCAGCTGGGTCAGCGTTGAGATTTACCTCCGCAAAATTCTCCGCCCTGCCCACGGTCAGTAAGGGACACCGATGGGCTTGGAAAGACCGCCGTCCGTCGGATGGGACGTTAAGCCGTGGCCCCGTGTGCGGGAGAGAGCCATACCCTTTTCACGTTAAAGAACACGTTCGATGGCCTTGACGGGAGGCTACCATCTGTCTCCCAACAGCTCTTCCAGTGGGTCCCCTCCCCCAACCTTCTCTGAGCCTTCGGGGTCCTTGTGACCTGGCCATTTAGCCCATAGGTGCAAAAAAGTGCCGCTCAGAGGTAAAACAACCCAACGTTAAAGAACACGCTGGATGGCCTTGACGGGAGGCTACCATCTAACAGCTATTCCAGTGGGTCCCCTCCCCCCAATCTTTTCTGAGCCTTCGGGGTCCATGTGACCTGGCCATTTAGCCCATGGTGTGCAAAAAAGTACCGCTCAGAGGTAAAACAACCCAACGTTAAAGAACACGCTGGATGGCCTTGACGGAAGGCTACCATCTGTTTCCCAATAGCTGTTCCAGTGGGTCCCCTCCCCCAACCTTCTCTGAGCCTTCGGGGTCCTTGTGACCTGGCCATTTAGCCCATAGGTGCAAAAAAGTGCCGCTCAGAGGTAAAATAACCCAACGTTAAAGAACACGCTGGACGGCCTTGACGGGAGGCTACCATCTGTTTCCCAATAGCTGTTCCAGTGGGTCCCTCCCCCAACCTTCTCTGAGCCTTCGGGGTCCATGTGACCTGGCCATTTAGCCCATGGTGTGCAAAAAAGTACCGCTCAGAGGTAAAACAACCCAACCCAGTCAGATTTAAAACTGATTTATAGAGCAGTGGATCATTTAGCGTGCAATCTTTTATCAGTGGATTAAATAGATTAAAGTGAAATGCTGTGGAAATGTTAGAAGTTTTTGCTGTTCCATATTAATCCCCCCCCCCAATAGGGGACCACCTTGTCGTGGTGGTGGTGGTGGGGGGGGGGGGGCTAGGCCCAAGCAACCCCGTCGAAGGCTGTGCTGACCGGAATGGTCCCCTGGTTGGACATAGCCAAGGCCAACCAAGGCCGACAATGCCGCTGACCGGTCGGAAGGCCGGTTGGATGGTGACGGTGTCCGAGGCCTCAACCTCAGGTGCTCTGGGTGAGCAGTTCGAGGGCTCTGCTGAACGATCTGAGCCCGCCTAGTAGGCACGAGCCCTCAAAAAAGTCTGGGTCTTACTAAGAGTCTCCACCCCGGGTGCCGATCGAACTTGGATCTATATATCCTTGTACATTTGCAAACCGGGGAATAGATTAAAGTAAGGTTTCTTCCGGTGGTCAGCTTTCCTTCTATAGGACTGCTGCCATGTGAGGCTGGGGTTGAAGTGCGCCTATAGGGCGTATTCCTTGCCCCCGGCTCTAGATAAGCACGGCTTTTCATAACCAGGTAGTGTCGTGAGAGGGAACCGGGAATTGCCGTGGTTGCATAAGATCGCAACAAATAGAACAGTTCCATATTAATAACAGAAATAAATATTGGAAAACAATACATTGTTTTCCTTTATTAAAAGGAGCACTCTGAATTTTTTTCAGAGTTTGAGTTTGGTTACAGATGCTTCACACCGTCCTGATATTTGGCATTTCAAAGTCCCCTTTTAAGAAAATAATTGCCTCTCTAAGTGTAAGAATTTTATCAGCGATTATATTCAAATGTTATTTCGAAACAAGATATCCACGTGATACAGATATTTTTAATCTGTTAAATGATAAAATAATATTCTTAAAACCCGGTATACCAACGAATTAGCATATTTAGCTACAGATTCAAGACTAGTAGTACGTTTGTTACGAGGTCTGACATGAGCCTGTCAGTTTAATACGTCATAGTCTGTGAGGATGTCAGGGTTGGGTTGGGTTGTTTTACCTCTGAGCGGCACTTTTTTGCACACCATAGGCTAAATGGCCAGGTCACATGGACCCCGAAGGCTCAGAGAAGGCTGGGGGAGGGGACCCACTAGAACAGTTGTTGGAAGACAGATGGTAGTCTCCCGTCAAGGCCATTCAGCGTGTTCTTTAACGTGCACAGGGTATGGCTCTCCCGCACACGGGGCCACGGCTTAACGTCCCATCCGACGGACGGCGGCCTTTCCAAGCCCATCGGTGTCCCCTACTGACCGTGGGCAGGGCGGGGAATTTTGCGGAGATAAATCGTTTGTTACGAGGTCTGACATGAGCCTGTCAGTTTAATACGTCATAGTCTGTGAGGATGTCAGGGTTGGGTTGGGTTGTTTTACCTCTGAGCGGCACTTTTTTGCACACCATAGGCTAAATGGCCAGGTCACATGGACCCCGAAGGCTCAGAGAAGGCTGGGGGAGGGGACCCACTAGAACAGTTGTTGGAAGACAGATGGTAGTCTCCCGTCAAGGCCATTCAGCGTGTTCTTTAACGTGCACAGGGTATGGCTCTCCCGCACACGGGGCCACGGCTTAACGTCCCATCCGACGGACGGCGGCCTTTCCAAGCCCATCGGTGTCCCCTACTGACCGTGGGCAGGGCGGGGAATTTTGCGGAGATAAATCTCAATGCTGACCCAGCTGGGACTCGAACCTGGAACTACAGATTTCGAGCCTGGCGCGCTAATTTTGGAGAGCAAAAACTGCGATCATTATATTTAGAGACTGAAATAATATTCTGCAGTTTTTTGATCGATTTGTAGAGTCACAATAAACACAAAAATCAGACCAGGAAATCCCCATCCTCTTAACTTTCCTTACCATTTTGTGACCCATTAAATGCACGAATGTTTCAAAAGCACAGTTTTTTAGACTCATTATTTACAATCTTTATATGGCCTAAAAAGTTAACCGATTTTTTTTTTCACTTTTTTTTCTCTGATCGATCCACTAGTAAGCGGTAAAAAATTTTGGGGGTACCCCGTGAGAGCTCAAAATTCGCTAGATCTTGTAAAAAAGTAAAATAACCATTGTTATAAAAAATAAAAAATAAATACCCCCTCAAGCAGCTGCTTGCCACAGAGGTCTGACAGGAGCCTGCCAGTTTATATGCCATAGTAGAAGGTCTGTGAGGATGGCAGGACCTCAGCAGAAAAACAACGCACACATCCATGCCTAACCCGGGGATCGAACCAAGGTCCCTTAGATCAGTAACCAAGCATGCTAACCACTCGACTATAACTATAGTTATTAGTTACGCCAGTTACATACACATTTTCAGGGGATTTGGGTTGGGTTGTTTTACCTCTGAGAGGTACTTTTTTGCACACCATGGGCTAAATGGCCAGGTCACATGGATCCCGAAATCTCAGAGAGCTGGGTTGGGTTGTTTTACCTCTGAGAGGCACTTTTTTGCACACCATGGGCTAAGTGGCCAGATCACAAGGACCCCGAAGGCTCAGAGAAGGTTGGGGGAGGGGGACCCACTGGAACAGCTTTTGGGAGACAGATGGTAGTCTCCCGTCAAGGCCATCCAGAGTGTTCTTTAACGTGCACAGGGTATGGCTCTCTCGCACAACGGAGCCACGGCTTAACGTCCCATCCGACGGACGGCGGCCTTTCCAAGCCCATCGGTGTCCCCTACTGACCGTGGGCAGGGCTGAGAATTTTGCGGAGATAAATCTCAACGCTGACCCAGCTGGGACTCGAACCTGGGAACTACAGATTACGAGCCTGGCGCGCTACCGACTGAGCCACCCCCGCCCCATTTCCAGGGGAGGAGGTACGTGAAGCATAAAAGGTAGAGGATTACTGCATTAGGTAATAATTTTTTTCTATATAAACGTTATTTCTGGGAAGACTTTTTATTATTTACGATGGGTGGTTTATCGTAGTTTAGATGATTTCCTCCCACACACACACAGACCAGACACGTACCCAGAATGGATTTAGAGTCGTAGAGGAGGGGAGGGACGAGTGGGTCTGAGAATAAGATTTGAATAGGGTTTCCTAATTACTAAAATATTCTACAGGAAAGGTCAAAACGACATTCTACAACAAAATAAAATTTTGTAGTTTAATTTTAGAGTCGGAAGTATAATGTGAGGTTAAAATAAATTATACGAAAACAACTATTTTGTATTTAAAAGCAGATAGGCAAGTTTGAGATTTCGTATAAAACGACAGGATTTTCGAGGGGGGGGGGGAGGGTCCGGAACCCAGCCCCTGGTACGTCCTTGACCCAGGGAGGGAGGTTATAACTGCTCCATCTTTGACTAATTCAATTTCATATATTTTCTACGGCAGTCTCCTAAAATAAGAGATTTAAATACGCAGAGAGAAATCCTTAATCGTGGTAAAACGATTTAGGATTTTTTACCACGATTAATTTAATATTATATCCACGATTAATTTAATACCTAAAAAAAAAGCTTCTAGCTACTTTCTAGCTTTCCCACACTGTTTAAAAGTTTGGTTTATACTATCTTTAAACTTAAGGGGTATTTTAAGGCAAATAATTAATTTAGCTAGTAGAAATAGTAGCATATTTCGAAAACATATATATATATATTTGGGGGGGATTGGGTTGGGTTGTTTTACCTCTGAGCGGCACTTTTTTGCACACCATGGGCTAAATGGCCAGGTCACATGGACCCCGAAGGCTCAGAGAAGGATGGGGGAGGGGACCCACTGGAACAGCTGTTGAGAGACAGATGGTAACCTCCCGTCAAGGCCATCCAGTGTGTTCTTTAACGTGCACAGGGTATGGCTCTCCCGTACACGGGACCACGTCTTAACGTCCCATCCGACGGACGGTGGCCTTTCCAAGCCCATCGGTGTCCCCTACTGACCGTGGACAGGGCGGGGAATTTTGCGGAGATAAATCTCAATGCTGACCCAGCTGGGACTCGAACCTGGGAACTACAGATTACGAGCCTGGCGCGCTACCGACTGAGCCACCCCGCCCCTATTTGGGGGGGGGGGGAGATTTGTTTTAAATAGAGAAATAAAGATAATAATATTTAAAAGAGAAACTAATAAGTATTATATTTTTCATCAATGCTTAGGGGGGGGGGGGGGGGGGGGGGGGCTCAGTCGGTAGCGCGCCAGGCTCGTAATCTGTAGTTCCCAGGTTCGAGTCCCAGCTGGGTCAGCGTTGAGATTTATCTCCGCAAAATTCCCCGCCCTGCCCACGGTCAGTAGGGGACACCGATGGGCTTGGAAAGGCCGCCGTCCGTCGGATGGGACGTTAAGCCGTGGCCCCGTGTGTGGGAGAGCCATACCCTGTGCACGTTAAAGAACACGCTGGATGGCCTTGACGGGAGGCTACCATCTGTCTCCCAACAGCTGTTCCAGTGGGTCCCCTTCCCCAACCTTCTCTGAGCCTTCGGGGTCCATGTGACCTGGCCATTTAGCCCACAGTGTGCAAAAAAGTGCCGCTTAGAGGTAAAACAACCCAACCCAAATCAATGCTTAGGAAAAGCTAAATATTTCAAATTACAACTCATTCTTCAAAAGTCATATCTAAAAAAAATTTAAATGTATACATTTTGGGAGTGAGAGGTTTCAATCCCCAAAACCTTCCCCAGAGTAGAAATCAGAATGCTTAAATTTCCAATAAAATCAAAAATTCATGCATCTCGAACTCAACTGTTATTTTTTTCTCCCAAAAAAAGTGCAGCACATTGTCCTTAATTCTAAATACATTATACCTCATTCGTTATTGTATAAAACACAAGTTGTTAAAAAAAAATACAAGGTAATGATCAAAAATAAGTGATATTTACCTTTTACTAGATGGCAGAGGAGGTTGAAGAGAATCTGTCCTATCAAGAGTCCTAGGAGCACAGTCATGCTCCAAGTCTGTATTATCCAGCATTTTGCTGGTCCGACTGCCACACGTGCAATCTGTATTTAAAAGTTTTGTGGATTTACTCCTCTGTAGAGGGTCTTCTGCCCTCTGGTATGAAGAAGAGTCTTGCCCTTCATTTGTTAGTTTGAGGGACTTGGGGCCCGGCCGGCCCAGTGTGTTGATTATTTGATTATCCAAGCACTTATTGTTCATGCAATTCACGCTGTTTTGTTCGTTTTGTCTGCAAACTTCTGCATCTACTTGTTCTTGCTCTCTCTTCTGTTTCTTGCGATGACGTAGGAAGAGCAGGATGATCACTGAAATCAAAACGAGCAGAGGCACTGCAGCAGATAATGTCGCAATGAGGGCTACTTGCTCTGAAGACATGTCCTGTGTTTCTTCTGCAGAAACCTGATGGGCGATCTCTAGCACTGCGGTAGGGTTCTGTCTAGGGAGATGGTTGTCATTTACTACGACCACCATCCCCGTGGAGCTCTTACTCTTCGAGTTGGGGTTCGCTTCGTCACTGATTATGGAGATGGAGTTTCCTTTATGGACGGGTATGAGCGCGGCGTTGGCTTCGAGAGGACCTGCCGTCGACTCACACTGAGACCCTGCGAAACCAGAGACGCAGTGGCAGACAAACTCGTCCACTAGATCTTCGCACGTGCCGCCGTTGAGGCACGGGTTCGATTCGCATTCGTCGACGTTCCCCGAGCAGTCTTTGCCGGTGAAGCCAGGACGACAGTCACATCTGTAGTCGTTGACGAGGTCGTGGCAGGTGCCGCCGTTGGAGCACGGTTTCGTCAAGCAGTCGTCCACGTTCGTTTGGCACAAGGAGCCGACGAATCCTGGGACGCACGAGCACCGGAAGGAGTTGACGTCATCGATGCAGGAGCCACCGTTGAGACAAGGATTCTCCAAGCAGTCATCGATGTCCGACTCGCAGTTGTCACCGGTGAAGCCTGTTGGACAAATGCATTTGTAGCTGTCGAATTTATTTACACAGCTTCCACCTGCGAGTAGAAAAATTAAGATTTTTGAGATATAATGAACAAATTATACATTTTTTTTATAAATACTGTATGCGTATTTTAATATACAACGAAAACTGGATCAAATGTAATTGACTGTTAACAAGAAATATTGAACTAATAATACTATGAGAAATGACATAGGAAGACATTTTGTGAGAAATTCACATTGGGGATTTTGTTGCACATAAGAAATATTACAACAAGAGTCAGTATAAGAAATGGGGGAGGGGATGGAAGAGGGTATTAAGAAACAGAATAGGGAAAAATAAGATCTAGAAGGGAAAAATAGAAGCAGAATAGGGAAATAATAATTAGAAGAGGGAAATAAGAATCAGAATAGGGTAGATAAGAACTAGAGGAGGGAAATAGGAATAAGAATAAGAGAAATAAGAACTAAAAGAGGGAAATAGGAATCAGAATAGAGTAGATAAGAACTAGAGGAGGGAAATAGGAATAAGAATAAGAGAAATAAGAACTAAAAGAAGGAAATAGGAATCAGAATAGAGTAGATAAGAACTAGAGGAGGGAAATAAGAATAAGAATAGGGAAAATTAAGATCTGGAGAAGGGAAAAAAGAATCGGAATAGGGGCAAATAAGAACTAAAAGAGGGAAATAAGAATTGAAATAGGGGAAAGAATAAGAAAAATGAAATAACAATCAATAGGGGAAATAAAACGCAGAAGATGGAAATAAGAATTAGAGTAGGGGAACTAAGAAGTAGGAGAATAATTATCAATGACGCATAAAAATTTTAAAATGATAAATAAGAACAGGAACTGGAAAATATACAACTTAAAAGAGGATAAATAAGAACTAGAATATGAGAAATAATATTTAGAAGAGAATGAGTAAATACTAGAAGAAAAAATATTAAATATCGGAGAATATGACAATAATAATGCCAACTTTAAATTCGAAATGTATTTTTAATTAGGGATAAGAGAATCACGCACCATTTCTGCATGGGTTCGGATCGCAGACATCTTTCTGTTTTTCGCAGTTGACGCCATCAAAAGCCGGAGGGCAGACGCACAAGTAACCACTGGGCCCATCTACGCAGGTTCCGGCATTCTCGCATGGATTTTCCGTGCATGTGCTGGCCACAATGTCACAATGTCGGCCGAAGAATCCCAGGGGACATTCGCAAGTGTAGTTCTTGCCACTACTCTGTTTTTTTAAAAAAAAATAATGGAAAAAAAATATTCGATTAGATTGCAATATTTGATGATACTTTCGATTGTTTTAAAAATATCAAATAAATAAATAAATTGAGGCTTAAAAAACTAATTATCCACATACTAAAAATGATACATTTCTTGGTATTTTTTAACCCAAGATTTTTAGGTGTATAATAAGACTTCGCCAATTCACATAACTCATTGGCAATGTACATTATATATTAATTAATAGATTCTGAAAAAAATTCATCGCCGCCACGGCGGGAATCGAACCCGCATCTCTCCAGATTCATGCCAGAGAGAGATACGGGTTCGATTCCCGCCGTGGCGGCGATGAATTTTTTTCAGAATCTATTAATTAATGTTTGATGTCTATCTTAACAGGGAATACTGTGCATTCACTTTGGATTGATTTTTAATTACATTATATATTTTTCTTTTTCTTTTTTTTGATATATCTGAATATCTTAAATTCGAATCTGATTTTTTTTTTCTTTTGATTAAAATTAATCGTATCAAACAACAAAAAAAATTGTAAAAAAAAATTGAAAGAAACAAAATGCTACAGACTGTCTTTACAATTTTCTCAACTTTTATTAACCTGCTGGGTGCACTTTCGCTAAATGTCCACTGGAGGGCGCTGTCGATCGGTTTAAACACGTGTTGCCACTACCCAGGTGGTAGAATCACGAGAAAACGTGCCTGTCTGGGCCGGCCTTTCGATGGAACGCTCATACCAGGGAGGTCACAAGTTAAATGGCCAGACTTAACGTCAGTGCAGCAGGCAAATACAGAAAGAGTTATGCCGAGCCAAATTGTTGGCAGAAATTGTTGCGATCGTATTCGCTACAAACACAATTAAAAAAAAAAAAGTTTCCATATGCAAGTAAATAAATTAAAAATATTTTTTCGCTTGGGATAATTTTATTGTGAAGATTTCATTTTAACAATTATTGAAATATTAGAAAAACTAAATAAATTTCAATACTTTTAACGTTTAATTTTCGATTTTTTTGTCCAATAAATTATGATTTAGTGTGTTCAGGGGTTGTGGGGAGTCTTTGCTGTAAAAAATTTCGCTACTGGGTATTTCTATCATTTACAATGTCTACTATTCAATGCACCTTAATTTTTACTCCATTTTTCAGAAGATATTTGATAGTTTTATAGGTATCATTTTAAGATTTGAAAATATCTATGCTCTCCTTTTTTTTTTTGTGAAATTTCTTACTAATTTCTCCATTAAAAGACTACTACTAACATTTCATTCCAAAAATTTTATCAGTTAATCAATTTTATTTATTTATAAAATTACTACAACAATATTTTATTCCAACGTATTTTTTTAAAGTTGAAATTAGTTAGTATGCTTACCTTGCATGATCCTCCATTCAAACAGGGTTGATGCACACAGTCGTCAATCTCCACTTCGCAATTAGTCCCGCTGTATCCTTCCGCACAATTGCAAGTGTAAGACCCCTGGCCTGTGTTGGTACAAGTGCCCCCATGCTTGCAAGGCTTGTGATTGGTGCAGTAATTCAAATCTGAAATAACAAAGTTACCGAATTCAGTAAGTTCACAAATCAACGAATCAAAAACAAGAACGCCGAATGAAAAAATAACTTCAAAAAGAGTAAAAAGTCAGAAAATAATTTTAATATACCGATTGAGTATCTGAATAGAGAGTTAATAATAGATTGCAATATACGAATAGTTTCTGTAAATTTTTTTTACTGGTTTTCGAAATTACATTTCAAAAATTTTCTTTCTTTATTAATTAATTTGTTTAAGACTTCTTGTACACGTTAAAGAACACGCTGGATGGCCTTGACGGGAGGCAACCCTCTATCCCCTACAGCTGTCCAATGAATCCCCTTAACCTTCTCTGATCCTTTGGGGTCCTTGTGACCTGGCCATTTAGTTTATTGTGTTCAAAAAATAACGCTCAGAGGTAAAACAACCAACCAGCCTTGACTGCAGATTTTCACTATATTAAACAGGTGTCAGTTTCTCTACTAAACTCTAAAACTCTAGGGTCCTTGTGACCTGGCAATTTAGTCTATTGTGTGCAAAAAATAACGTTCAGAGGTAAAGCAACCAACCAGCCTTGACTGCTGATTTTCAATATCTTTAACAAGTGTCAGTTTCTCTACTAAACTCTGAAACTCTAGGGTCCTTGTGACCTGGCAATTTAGTCTATTGTGTGCAAAAAATAACGCTCAGAGGTAAAACAACCAACCAGCCTTGACTTCAGATTTTCACTATATTAAACAGGTGTCAGTTTCTCTACTAAACTCTAAAACTCTAGGATCCTTGTGACCTGGCAATTTAGTCTATTGTGTGCAAAAAATAACGCTCAGAGGTAAAACAACCAACCAGCCTTGACTGCAGATTTTCACTATATTAAACAGGTGTCAGTTTCTCTACTAAACTCTAAAACTCTAGGGTCCTTGTGACCTGGCAATTTAGTCTATTGTGTGCAAAAAATAACGTTCAGAGGTAAAGCAACCAACCAGCCTTGACTGCTGATTTTCAATATCTTTAACAAGTGTCAGTTTCTCTACTAAACTCTGAAACTCTAGGATCCTTGTGACCTGGCAATTTAGTCTATTGTGTGCAAAAAATAACGCTCAGAGGTAAAACAACCAACCAGCCTTGACTGCTGATTTTCACTATATTAAACAGGTGTCAGTTTCTCTACTAAACTCTGAAACTCTAGGGTCCTTGTGACCTGGCCCTTTAACCCAAAATGTGTGGGGGAGAGAGAAACAGCTTCGTTCGCTGGTAAACTAACCCAATCTTCTTTACCAACCTGTCTTTCACACAGACACTTTTAAGCGCATTTCGTGTTGAAGAGCATTTCCTTTGTTGGGGCGATTAAATGACGCTGAATGATCTTCTACTTGGTTAATTGCATCCCATACAGGTCGCCATGGCGACCTTGAGGAGTTTTCCAACCAATCTCTCGAAGGCGCACGGGGGCAGCGGCAGACACCATTCGCACGTGCGCTCGCTGCCAGTAAAGCGTAGCTTCCCAACCGGAAGTTCGCTCACGCAACCGTTTCCACGCTTGCGCAGAAAATGCCGTGAGATCGCCGTAGCCTGACTGGTTCACCAATTTCCTACTGGAAGAGGTGGTTGGAAAAATCGAAATTGGACTGAACTTTGATCCTTTTTTAAAAAAAATAAAGAGAATGAAGATTAAGAAAGAAATATGATGAAAACTGAATTAAATGAAGCGGATCACCCTATGGGATGATAAGGCGAACTTTAGTAGCAAAAACACACGAATATCAGTAATGGATGCTTGTATTTCCCATAATGCATCCTGATTCTCTTCTTTCCCGTGCATCAACATTATCTCACTATGATTGATGCATCATCACTAATTCGTACATCTCCTAAATTTTCCTCTCTTTTACCAACAATTTTATCTCCAATTTACTCGTTCATCATCTTGATGATGACCATTCCTACGGAAGAATTGTTGACGATGTAATATCGTGTGTTACGATTCCATTACCTACCCAGTTCGACGATTCATCAATTAGCATCGATGATGACGACAACAGTAATGGTGGTAGTGATGGCAATGATTGCCTCTGTTTTGGCAACAAAACGTCTCGAATTTATTCACTCATCATTTTCTCGATGATGACGAATCCTACCAAAGAATTGTTGATGTAATATCTCGCAATACGTTGCGATTACCTATCCATTTTGATGATTCATTAATAATCTATGATGATGACCATCAACTATAATGACAACGACGTGCTCTCTTCGAGTTATCATCCAGTGATTCAAAATCATCTTTATACACGACGACACAATGATCATCATCACCGATGGCCATCGTCTGTGGTGAAGACAATGATCACCAACCACCACAGATGACCATTGTCATCATACATTATGATCACATATGACTTAGTCATCACAGATATGATAATCATACATTTTTGTCATCATAAATGATTATATGTGTCATATATGATTATAATGATGATGATAGATTGAGTCATTAGATGATGATGATGATGATGATGATGATGATGATGATGATGATGATGATGATGATGAATGGGGTCATCATATGATGATCACACAGAGTCCTCATAGATGATGATCATATATTTAGTCATCTATGATGACGCTAATGCCGATCATCTATGGTCATCATCTACGAAGACGACGACGACGACTAAAGCATCGTAAATAAAATGCAGCAAGTGCTCACCTTGGTTGCAGAAGAGTCCTCCCCATCCTTCATCGCAGTTGCATTGCCACGGCTGGTTGCAGGTGCCGTGAAGACATCCCGGATAGCGAATGCATTGATCACACAGGAGGCCTTGCCAACCGAGCCGGCATCTGCAAGAAATGGACAAATGCATATTTAAAAAACTTCAATATTAATTAGAGAACATAATTTTGATTTATGCAAATAATTCTGATCACGTAAAAAAGAAACGAGTTACAGGTTAAGGAAGTCTGTCTGCGAGATTGGTTGTTGTAGGTTAAAATTAATTAGCCGCTTCAGGTACCACAAAAAAATTAGGCAAATTTTTTTTAAATGTGGTTCATGGAAAAAAAAAGTATTTCTTTTACTTTTGTGTTCTATAAGAGTCATCATAAAGAGTCATCATAACGAAACTTGCATGATAACAAAACAGAAGCATTTTAAGAAATCCATTTTCTGAAGTTTGAATGAATGGATGAGCTTCAGTTGCAGCGAAGAGAATCGCCAACAACCTTGATCACCTAGCTGAAAGCAGCGAAACGATTCTTGGCTTCGCTTCCTGTACTCGAAACAATGGTTACGTCACTCCAACACCTGGCGTAGCTGCCTCGTTGCCATGGCGACAGAGTCATTGTCACAAGGCATGAAACGTGGGAAGCTGAGGAGACCCGTCAGACAATAATCCAATAATTTCTTAGGCATTTATTTCTGTTACTTATATCAGCCGTCCCGTGGCCGAGTGGTTAGCGCGCTTGGCTACTGATCTACGGGACCTGGGTTCGAACCCCGGGTAAGGCATGGATGTTCGTGTTGTTTTTCTGCTGAGGTCCTGCCATCCTCTCAGATCTTCTACTGTGGCATATAAACTGACAGGTTCCTGTCAGACCTCTGTGGCAAGCAGCTGCTTGAGGGGGTATTTTTTTTTATATCATTATCCATTTTTGCTCAGACCATTTATTTCTCATACTTATATTATCTATTAGTTCTTAGATATTTATTTCTGTTACTTATATTATCTATTAGATATTTATTTCTATTACTTATATTACTATCCATTAGTTCTTCAATGTTTTTAATATTCTAGATGAATATTCATTAAAAAAAACTTACTGACTCCCCCATTCACTACTCTTTTAATTTAAAAAAATAAATACTATGGAACAAGTGGATGGAATTATAGTGAACTTCAAAACTGTGAAACCACCGTAAATCTGGAATAATATCGAGCCATCAAAATCTTGTAAGTCGAATAAAATCTTAATATTAGGCCTCAAAAGCTACTAAATAAAAGTAACGCAATCTCAAAGAAAACAAAACAGAAGGAGTTTCCAGTCAGAAAACCTTTAAGGCTTTTTAGAGGAGGGGGGGGGGGAGAGAAGAATTCATCTTGCACTTAAACACACCTATGGGATAATGAGCCCCATTTGCTGAAAACAGGGAGCTATCCTTCATTACACCGGAGGAAGACCTAATTCTCTTCTTAGGGCTAAAGGTTCTCTTCCAAAAGGAGCTTGGAGAAATGAGAGAGGGAACAAACAGAGAAAGGAGGTGGGGAAAGTAAAGTTCAGGATTCCGGAAAACAGATAATAGCAGGAGTGAGGGTGGGGGATAGAACTGTGTGTTGGGGGGGGGAGAGAAGAGTGAGAAATGGGAGGTGTACTTACTTGCACTCATCTGGCTGATCGCAGTAGCCATGTTGATCATGACATCCTGGCAGGCACACGGCTGTAAAAGAGAATAAACGACATTCACTGGAGAGTCATCAACAGGTAATTGGGAAGCGGAGAGAACGGGAGGTCAATGGGTAGGTCAACGTCGGTAGTCGTCAGACCCCTCTCATCTGACCCCCGAAATCCCTCCGGGACACACACACACACGGGCCATTGCAAGAAGCGATGCCGCCGCCCTTAATGGCTTTACTGCTTCTACTTGTATCACCAGAGGCTATAGCGAAGTTGAACTGGATATCATGCGCATTGGGTGTGGAACCTAGTGATGAGCGATCAAGAGAAGAGCTTTTGGGAAAAGGTAATTGACTGGTTGTAATCTTGATTTAGTTAACGTGCGATTTATACGTTGGAAGTTGTGATCTTTTATGTTGGGAAAGATACGAATAGAAGGAGATATTTTTTTAGATGTTTAAGTTTTTTTTTTTGTTACATTATCTGACGTCAGATTATTCGAAATATGTTTTCCAATTAGGGTTAGTTTGGGTTGTTTTACCTCTGAGCGGCACTTTTTTTTTTGCACACCATGGGCTAAATGGCCAGATCACAAGAACCCCGAAGGCTCAGAGAACATTGGGGGAGGGGACCCAATGGCACAGCTGTTGGGAGACAGATGGTAGCCTCCCGTCAAGGCCATCCAGCGTGTTCTTTAACGTTGGGTTGTTTTACCTCTGAGCGGCACTTTTTTGCACGCCATGGGATAAATGACCAGGTCACAAGGACCCCGAAGGCTCAGAGAACGTTGGGGGAGGGGACCCACTGGAACAGCTGTTGGGAGACAGATGGTAGCCTCCCGTCAGGGCCATCCAGTGTGTTCTTTAACGTTGGGTTGTTTTACCTCTGAGCGGCACTTTTTTTTTGCACACCATGGGCTAAATGACCAGATCACAAGGACTCCGAAGGCTCAGAGAAGGTTGGGGGAGGGGACTCATTGGCACAGCTGTTGGGAGACAGATGGTAGCCTCCCGTCAAGGCCATCCAGCGTGTTCTTTAAAGTGCTGGTAAGGTTAAGACTCTCCCGCACACGGGGCCACGGCTTAACGCCCCATCCGACGGACGGCGGCCTTTCCAAGCCCATTGGTGTCACCTACTGACCGTGGGCAGGACGGGGAATTTTGCGGAGATAAATCTCAATGCTGACCCAGCTGGGACTCGAACGTTAGACTCGAAGTTAGGGTTATCTAACTTTAAAAAAAAAAGAAATATTGCCAAATATGGTCTTTATTTTCATAGCGTTTAATAATTAATATTCATTATGTTATTATACATTTTTATGTGAGTATTTTGTTTGTAAAGCCATACCAGGTTCAGACACGCTCATGAAACAAAAAAAAAACGTAAATAAATATTTACGATAAATATTGATATAAATAAATTTAACAGTTTGTAAAATATAAACAACTCTAGAAGTGAACGTTATCGACAAGAATATAAATATTATCATCCTGAAAGCTTTCACATTTGTCTCGTCTCAAAAACAAAACAATAACAACTCAGCAAACTTTTTTTTTTTAATTTCCTTTATATTTTTGGAAAAGATGTTTTACAAGGATATTTTACGTAGGATTATTACACAAAAGACAATTACAAAACAAAAATTTAAGATTTTATTCAAATTAAACAATGAAATGTGAAAAATAAAGTATTGCTGTTTAAATTTAATAATAAAGTATTCAAATTTAGAATGGCAGCGATATTGTCTAGAAAAAACAATTACGAAAGTGACAGCAATGACTGCATAAGTGCAAGATATGTTTCATCAAAGTTAATGCTATGAGAATATTAACAAATGTGGATAAGATGAGTAAGATTTATTGATAAAATGGCTACATTTTCCTGAAAAATAATATCCGAAGCAAAAACACATTTCTCTCTGTTTAACTCGATATAAATTGAAGAAAAAAAATACCCCTCAAACAGCTGATTGTCACAGAGGTCTGACAGGAGCTTGTCGGTATAATATGGCCTTGAAAAGCTGGAAGGCGAGACCTCAAACCCACGTCCCTTTGATCAATAGCCAAACGCGCTAACCACTCTGCCAAGGGACAGTGAGCGTATGTATGTCCTACAGAATGATTCCTCCCTATGAAAAAAGAGTAATTTCGAAAAATGCGTGAAAAATAACATGAAAAATGCATTCCAATAACAGCGCACGGATCAATAATGAGCCGGTCATGAATCTTTCCGTCAATAAAACTGCCACGAAAACCTTTTAAGAATGAAACGGTCATGGAATCTTTCCGTCAACAAAACTGCCACGAAAACTTTTTAACAATGAAACAGTCATGGAATCTTTCCGTCAATAAAACTGCCATGAAACTTTTTTAACAATGAAACGGTCGTGGAATCTTTCCGTCAATAAAACTGCCACGAAAACTTTTTAACAAAGAGACGGTCATGGAATCTTTCCGTCAATAAAACTGCCACGAAAACTTTTTAACAATGAAACGGTCATGGAATCTTTCCATCAATAAAAAACCACGAAAACTTTTTAACAATGAAACGGTCATGGAATATTTTCGTCAATGAAATGGTCCAATAAGTGGGAATGATCCACTGAATTAAAGAAAAAAGATCGACTAAACAACGAAATAATGATCCACAGGAATGAGATGGAAAATAAAAAAATGAAAATAAATACCCCCTCAAGCAGCTGCTTGCCACAGAGGTCTGACAGGACCCTGTCAGTTTATATGCCATAGTAGAAGGTCTGAGAGGATGGCAGGACCTCAGCAGATAAACGACACATACATCCATGCCTTACCCGGGGCTCGAACCCAGGTCCCTTAGATTAGTAACCAAGGGCGCTAACCACTCGGCCATGGAAACGATCGAATAAAGGAATATTCGAATAAGAGGTAATGATCTAAATTAAGAGAGATGATCCACTGAATTAAGAAAGAATGATCCACTGGAGTAAGTAGAAATGATCCAATAAAGGAAATAAGCCATTAAACTAAGAGGAATAAGCGAATATGTGATAATGATCTTCTAAACTAAGAAGGATGAGTTTGGAAAAAACATTCGCTAAAAGTGTTTTCTGGAAGTTTTGTCCAGCGAAACATGTTTGATTCTTAAACACAACTTTTCCATCGCCAACTGATCAGCTGAATCCATCCCATCTACATACAAACTCTCTTCACTCTCACTCCCCCCCCCCCAAACCTTTCATTTAACCCCCTTTCCTGTCTTCTCACCATCCCCTGACTCCTTATTTCCTCTTCCCTCGCCAGCGACCAGGTCTTTCAAGAAGTTTTGCTTCCCTCAGCTTTCAGATAAAGGAGCGATGCAAGAAGGGATGGGGGAGGGAAGATAAAGGAAAGGGGGCCGAGCAGGAGGAGGAGGAGAGAGGAAGGCCCAGTCGCGGACGTCAAGATGAACGCATTGTCTGAGAATCGCAGCTCCACTGTAACGGGATAGGCCAGAGAACCAGATGGGACGAGATGTAATGACCCACGTATCGCTGAGTGACCCCCGAACCCCCAGCAACTGTCCCCTGTGCCAGCTGGCCGCCATTGTTGATGGTCCCTGTGCCAGCTGCCGCCCGGTGCTTCTCCTGGGAGAAGGAGACGGTGCCCACAAACAGCAGTCGGCGGCAACGCCACCTTGCGAGTGCGACCCACATTAGGAATGACTCCCTCCAGTGACTTTATTAAAAGACAAAAACAATTAAATGTTAATGTGTTTTATTTTTGGTTTCTAATGGACTGTTCCTCTTTTTATAATGTTCTTGATGTTTTGGCATTGTTTGAATATCCTCCCCTTTTCAACGATAGAATAATGAATATCTTTTTATTCTCGTCTATTTTTCTCTCACTCAATCCTATATTTTTTCCCGAGGCCTTCTTTTGTATTTTTTTCTCTCATTTCTGTCCTCCATCTTACCTTTTTTATCATTATCATCATCGTCCAAAATGACAGATGGTAGAAAACATAAATGATAGTGAACAAATGAACATTTCTTTGAAGAATAATATGCAATAGAGATTTATCAAATTTCTTTCTAACAAATACTAAATTTTCAGTTAATGGGATGATAATAGTTACATTGTAGGATGCTCTTCCCAAATTTTTTTACCCTCTTTGGGTTCGAGCCCCGGGTAAGGCATGGATGTATGTGTCGTTTTTCTGCTGAGGTCCTGCCATCCTTTCAGATCTTCTACTGTGGCATATAAACTGACAGGCTCCTGTCAGACCTCTGTGGCAAGCAGCTGCTTGAGGGGGTATTTATTTATTTTTATTTTTTATGACCTTACCTGTGCGACAAGTAAGATGATAATTCTAATCAAAATAAGATAACCAGGTCTTCGTAAAAATGTTCTTAATAGCCTCCTAACGATAAGTTAGTTTTATGCATTCAGTTAAGCGATTTTCCATTTCTTTTCATCAGTGAAATGGAATAAGAGGGAACGATCCACTGGACTAAAAGATGAGAATCCACCGAATAAGAGGAAATGATCCACTAGGAGGGAACGATCCACTGGACTAAAAGATGAGAATCTACTAAGAGGGAACGATCCACTGGACTCAAAGATGAGAATTCACTAAATAAGAGGAAGTGATCCACTGGACTAAAAGATGAGAATCCACTGAATAAGAGGAAATGATCCACTAAGAGGGAACGATCCACTGGACTAAAAGCTGAGAATCCACTGAATAAGAGGAAATGATCCACTAAGAGGGAACGATCCACTGGACTAAAAGATGAGAATTCACTAGGAGTGAACAATCCACTGGAATAAAAGATGAGAATTCACTAGGAGGGAACAATCCACTGGACTAAAAGATGAGAATTCACTAAATAAGAAAAAATGATCCACTAAACTTAGTAGGAATGATCCAACAACATGTAATAAGCCACTAAACCAAGAAGGGATGATCGAATAAGTGGTAATGATCATCTAAGAGGGAATGACATGCTAAAATATAAAAACGAGAAATAACTACTTGAACATGAAACGAAGAAATCGACAGTTACCTTTCGTGCAGTACTCTCCACTCCAACCTCGAAGACAAACTTTGTCCCCTGTCGGGCTACACGTGTAGTGGCCAAACTTATCGTTTCGTGGCCTGCACAATTTGCCACAATTGTCGCCATAGTAGTTGTCCATGCACCTCACACGGAAGGAATACGTCATGGCGGTGTGATTGGTCTTGTGACTATCCTGAGTCCAATCCTGGCTCACGTCTAGCCATCTCTGGGTGGCTAAACGAGTGATTAGCTTTCTTCCCCCACCTGTAAGATAAAAAAAAAATATTTATCACTGATGATCGATTAGATACGAATTCTCAGAAATGCATTTTATTTCTATCTCCAGTTGCTCTCTATTAACTCTTGGTTTTATCACTGTGGTTTTTAGTTTTTTTGATCACTGTGGTTTTTAGTTTGGAGGTTGTTTTGGGTTGGGTTGTTTTATCTCTGAGCGGCACTTTTTTGAACACCATGGGGTAAATGGCCAGGTCACATGAACCCCGATGGCTCAGAGAAGGTTGGGGGAGGGGGCCCACTGGAACAGCTGTTGGGAGACAGATGGTAGCCTCCCGTCAAGGCCATCCAGCGTGTTCTTTAACGTTGGGTTGTTTTACCTCTGAGCGGCACTTTTTTGCACACCATGGGCTAAATGGTCAGGTCACAACGACCCCGAAGGCTCAGAGAAGGTTGGGGGAGGGGGCCCACTGGAACAGCTGTTGGGAGACAGATGGTAGCCGCCCGTCAAGGCCATCCAGCGTGTTCTTTAACGTGCACAGGGTATGGCTCTCCGGCACACGGGGCCACGGCTTAACGTCCCATCCGACGGACCTTGTCCTTAACATGCCCATCGGTGTCCCATACTGACCGTGGGCAGGGCGGGGAGTTTTGCGGAGACAAATCTCGACGCTGACCCAGCTGGAACTCGAACCTGGGAACTGCAGATTACGAGCCTGGCGCGCTACCGACTGAGCCACCCCTGCCCCAAAGTTGTCTTTGTTAAGAGAGCATAGTTCAATACCTGACAAACTACATTATACATATTTTACAGCTCATCGTTTATCACAGAAATATTATGAAGCAACCGGTTTAAAATACAGGATTTTGATCAAGATCTACTATCGTCAATTTCTTATTGAACGTAACTTAACGGGATTATTTGGGTTTTAGAGTTACATTTACGATGGGAAAAATCGGTTCCATTTCAGAGTCTTGTCCAGAAATAAAACTTAAAAAAATCACACTGTAGAGTAGTTGAAATTTTTTGCAATGTGATTCATAATTGGGTTGATTAAAATGTTGTTTTAAAACAAAAAGAACAAAAAAATTGCGACTTAACAAATAATCTGAAAACGAGGAATAATAAGCGAGTTATCTTACAGAATGCCAAACATTAGGAGTTCGATAATTATCCCCAAAATCAACTCTCCTTAACCCTGGTCCCCATAACGACCCCCACGTGCTAGCTGGCGTCACCACTGCAATCGTATCATGGTCTCCACGTTGTTGTCAAGGTAACGTGCTTCTGCTATCTGTGTTCCGGATGACAGCGGATGAGAACGTTAGGATGCGAGACGATTTTTCCCGAGGAACTGCAAGCCCCCCCCCCCACTTTCCTTTACAGTACCTCCCCTCTTCCAACAGTGCCCCCTTCTCATGGACACACCTCCTAGCGACGTAATTGCGGCTGCTGCAGGAACTACGGGAACTTGCTCACACGGTGAGCAAGGGTAGGCTTGTTCGGTGACTTGGACACGGCTGAAGACTGACTGTGCCTCTAGGCTGTGAAGGAACAAAGGAAAGCCAGCGAATCGTAAGGCGTGCGACACGTTTGGGCACGGCCTTTGCCTGTGAGGTAGAATCTTAGTTGCTCACTTTCACTAGGCGTCATCATTCCCGAAGTTCAAAAGCATCAAGCAGATTATCAATGTGCTATAGAGGCATTTGCCTTTGGCGCTTTAAAGAGGGAAAGATCTACTTAACTAAGAGAGCTCTACTGAACTAAAAAGGGATCTACTAAAACAGAAGGAATGATTCTTTGAAATGAGATTTTCTGAACAAAGGAGGAATGAGATTTATTAAGAGACTGAATTAAGGAGGAATGAGATTTATTAAGAGACTGGATTAAGGAAGAATGAGATTTATTAAGAGACTGGATTAAGGAGGAATGAGAATTATTAAGAGACTGAATTAAGGAGGAATGAAATTTATTAAGAGACTGAATTAAGGAGGAATGAGATTTATTAGGAGACTGAATTAAGGAGGAATGAGATTTATTAAGAGACTGAATTAAGGAGGAATGAGATTTATTAAGAGACTGGATTAAGGAGGAATGAGATTTATTAAGAGACTGGATTAAGGAGGAATGAGATTTATTAAGAGACTGAATTAAGGAGGAATGAGATTTATTAAGAGACTGAATTAAGGAGGAATGAGATTTATTAAGAGACTGAATTAAGGAGGAATGAGATTTATTAAGAGACTGAATTAAGGAGGAATGAGATTTATTAAGAGACTGGATTAAGGAGGAATGAGATTTATTAAGAGACTGAATTAAGGAGGAATGAGATTTATTAAGAGACTGGATTAAGGAGGAATGAGATTTATTAAGAGACTGGATTAAGGAGGAATGAGATTTATTAAGAGACTGAATTAAGGAGGAATGAGATTTATTAAGAGACTGGATTAAGGAGGAATGAGATTTATTAAGAGACTGGATTAAGGAGGAATGAGATTTATTAAGAGACTGAATTAAGGAGGAATGAGATTTATTAAGAGACTGAATTAAGGAGGAATGAGATTTATTAAGAGACTGAATTAAGGAGGAATGAGATTTATTAAGAGACTGGATTAAGGAGGAATGAGATTTATTAAGAGACTGGATTAAGGAGGAATGAGATTTATTAAGAGACTGAATTAAGGAGGAATGAGATTTATTAAGAGACTGAATTAAGGAGGAATGAGATTTATTAAGAGACTGAATTAAGGAGGAATGAGATTTATTAAGAGACTGGATTAAGGAGGAATGAGATTTATTAAGAGACTGAATTAAGGAGGAATGAGATTTATTAAGAGACTGAATTAAGGAGGAATGAGATTTATTAAGAGACTGAATTAAGGAGGAATGAGATTTATTAAGAGACTGAATTAAGGAGGAATGAGATTTATTAAGAGACTGAATTAAGGAGGAATGAGATTTATTAAGAGACTGGATTAAGGAGGAATGAGATTTATTAAGAGACTGGATTAAGGAGGAATGAGATTTATTAAGAGACTGAATTAAGGAGGAATGAGATTTATTAAGAGACTGAATTAAGGAGGAATGAGATTTATTAAGAGACTGAATTAAGGAGGAATGAGATTTATTAAGAGACTGAATTAAGGAGGAATGAGATTTATTAAGAGACTGAATTAAGGAGGAATGAGATTTATTAAGAGACTGAATTAAGGAGGAATGAGATTTATTAAGAGACTGAATTAAGGAGGAATGAGATTTATTAAGAGACTGAATTAAGGAGGAATGAGATTTATTAAGAGACTGAATTAAGGAGGAATGAGAATTATTAAGAGACTGAATTAAGGAGGAATGAAATTTATTAAGAGACTGAATTAAGGAGGAATGAGATTTATTAGGAGACTGAATTAAGGAGGAATGAGATTTATTAAGAGACTGGATTAAGGAGGAATGAGATTTATTAAGAGACTGAATTAAGGAGGAATGAGATTTATTAAGAGACTGAATTAAGGAGGAATGAGATTTATTAAGAGACTGAATTAAGGAGGAATGAGAATTATTAAGAGACTGAATTAAGGAGGAATGAAATTTATTAAGAGACTGAATTAAGGAGGAATGAGATTTATTAAGAGACTGAATTAAGGAGGAATGAGATTTATTAAGGGACTGAATTAAGGAGGAATGAGAATTATTAAGAGACTGAATTAAGGAGGAATGATTCGTTAAAATATGTGAGACTAAGGAGGAATAAATGATTCGTTAAAATATGTGAGACTGAACTAAGGAGGAATGAGATTTATTAAGAGACTGAATTAAGGAGGAATGAGAATTATTAAGAGACTGAATTAAGGAGGAATGAGATTTATTAAGAGACTGAATTAAGGAGGAATGATTCGTTAAAATATGTGAGACTAAGGAGGAATAAATGATTCGTTAAAATATGTGAGACTGAACTAAGGAGGAATGAATGATTCGTTAAAATAAGTGAGACTAAAGAGGAATAAATGATTCGTTAAAATATGTGAGACTAAGGAGGAATAAATGATTCGTTAAAATATGTGAGACTGAAATAAGGAGGAATAAATGATTCGTTAAAAAAAGTGAGACTAAACTAACGAGGAATGAATGATTCGTTAAAATAAGTTTGACTGCATAGTCAGACTCGTTTCTGTTTAAAAAAATACAATTCTCAAACTTCTCTCTCACGACACAGAAAACAAAAAGTTCAACCATAGTACGGAGACAGCACAGAGTGAATGGTTTAAAACAAATCAACACACTCGGCACTAATCAATCAATAATCGAAGTGTGAAAAATCCCTTTACTCCCAAGAATTCGAAAGCGGGAGATCTTTAGAGTGACAATTCATCTCTAACGTTTGAGCTTATGGGTTAAGACAGTGTAAATCATCCTCATCTCTAAATATTTGCACAACTGGTGGGTCCTGCAGCTAGCTAATCAGTGGGATGACTGGGTCATGACTTAACACTAATGGCTGCTTTGGACAAAAAATTGACACATCATGGCTAACAAGACAAAAGATCGGAAAAAAAAAGTCTTTTTTAGCATAACATCCACGCAAACTTCATATTCATTAATAAGTCACAGCAGGATGGGTTGGGTGGTTGTGTTGTTTTACCTCTGAGCGGTACTTTTTTGTACACCATGGGCTAAATGGCCAGGTCACATGGACCCCGAAGGCTTAGAGAAGGTTGGGGGAGGGGACCCACTGGAACAGCTGTTGGGAGACAGATGGTAGCCTCCCGTCAAGGCCATCCAGCGTGTTCTTTAACGTTGAGTTGTTTTACATCTGAGCAGCACTTTTTTGCACACCATGGGCTAAATGACCAGGTTGCAAGGACCCCGAAGGCTCAGAGAAGGTTGGGAGAGGAGACCCACTGGAACAGCTGTTGGGAGACAGATGGTAACCTCCCGTCAAGGCCATCCAGCGTGTTCTTTAACGTGCAAAGGGTATGGCTCTCCCACACACGGAGCCACGGCTTAACGTCGCATCCGACGGACGGCGGCCTTTCCAAGCCCATCGGTGTCCCCTATTGACCGTGGGCAGGGCGGCACAGCAGGATGGATGTGAAGCCCTGGAGCAGTGCGCGGGAGAGCCTTGACAGGAAGCTACCATCTATCTCTTAACAGCTCTCCAATAAGTAAGTCCCTTTAAGCTTTCTCGAGGTCTTGTGACCTGGCAATTTAGCCCATTGTGTGCAAAAAAAAAACGTCACTCAGAGATCAAACAACCGAAATGATTTCTAATGAGCTCTGTTTCATCTTCGACATCAATTTAATCATCCTCCACTCTCGCTCCTTTCCCTGACAACACCCTCCCTCAGTCAACACTCACCCCACTGCAAGTCCCTGTCGATTTCGTTTTCCTGCCATTACAGAAAATCGCGGAGGCCGATAAGAACAGATTCCGTGTGGCCTCTTACATCCCCTCAAGAAGACGAAGGTCGGGCTTGGGGAGGGTTAAGGTCGGGGGGGGGGGGGATGCGCAGATGACGAAGAGCGGCAGATGGTTCCTTCACCCCCATCGGCACTTTCCCACGCTTCCCCAAGTCGCTGACCATTGAAGCCTTTTTCAGGACGAAAGCTCAGACGGTGGATTATCGGAATCGCATAATTTATATATTTATTTTATATATTTTATATATATATATATTTTATATATATATATAAAATAAAAAAAAATAAATACCCCCTCAAGCAGCTGCTTGCCACAGAGGTCTGACAGGAGCCTGTCAGTTTATATGCCACAGTAGGAGATCTGAGAGGATGGCAGGACCTCAGCAGAAAAACGACACATACATCCATGCCTTACCCGGGGATCGAACCCAGGTCCCTTAGATCAGTAGGCAAGCGCGCTAACCACTCGGCCATGGGACGGCTAAAAAAATACCCCCTCAAGCAGCTGCTTGCCACAGAGGTCTGACAGGAGCCTGTCAGTTTATATGCCACAGTAGGAGATCTGAGAGGATGGCAGGACCTCAGCAGAAAAACGACACATACATCCATGCCTAACTCCGGGGCTCGAACCCAGGTCCCTTAGAGCAGTAGCGAAGCGCGCTAACCACTCGGCCATGGGACGGCTAAAAAAATACCCCCTCAAGCAGCTGCTTGCCACAGAGGTCTGACAGGAGCCTGTCAGTTTATATGCCACAGTAGGAGATCTGAGAGGATGGCAGGACCTCAGCAGAAAAACGACACATACATCCATGCCTAACTCCGGGGCTCGAACCCAGGTCTCTTAGATCAGTAGCCAAGCGTGCTAACCACTCTGCCACGGGACGGCATATATATATATACAATATATTTTATATATATGAAACACTCTACATTTTAGGAGGTGGGAAGAAAAATCTTTCGCAATATTGATCAATTAGTTGCCTGTGTGCAGTCGCTCAAAAAAAAACATCCGAACACTATGGTTGATTACAGAATTCAGAAAAAATATCTGGCAACGATTTTTTTTTAGAAATTAGTGATCTGGCAACCTTCGTGTCGTCTCACCTGGTCATTTAGCCCATGGTGTGCAAAAAAGTGCCGATCAGAGGTAAAATAATCCAACGTTAAAGAACACACTGAATGGCCTTGACGGGAGGCTACCATCTGTCTCCCAACAGCTCTTCCAGTGGGTCCCTTCCCCCAACCTTCTCTGAACCTTCGGGGTCTATGTGACTTGGCCATTTAGCCCATGGTGTGCAAAAAAGTGCCGATCAGAGGTAAAAAAAAAAACGTTAAAGAACACACTGAATGACCTTGACGGGAGGCTACCATCTGTCTCCCAACAGCTGTTCCAGTGGGTCCCTTCCCCCAACCTTCTCTGAACCTTCGGGGTCTATGTGACTTGGCCATATAACCCATTGTGTGCAAAAAAGTGCCGATCAGAGGTAAAACAATCCAACGTTAAAGAACACACTGAATGGCCTTGACGGGAGGCTACCATCTGTCTCCCAACAGCTGTTCCAGTGGGTCCCTTCCCCCAACCTTCTCTGAACCTTCGGGGTCTATGTGACTTGGCCATTTAACCCATTGTGTGCAAAAAAGTGCCGATCAGAGGTAAAACAACCCAACGTTAAAGAACACACTGAATGGCCTTGACGGGAGGCTACCATCTGTCTCCCAACAGCTGTTCCAGTGGGTCCCTTCCCCCAACCTTCTCTGAACCTTCGGGGTCTATGTGACTTGGCCATTTAACCCATGGTGTGCAAAAAAGTGCCGATCAGAGGTAAAACAACCCAACGTTAAAGAACACGCTGGATGGCCTTGACGGGAGGCTACCATCTGTCTCCCAACAGCTGTTCCAGTGGGTCCCCTCCCCCAACCTTCTCCGAGCCTTCGGGGTCCATGTGACCTGGTCATTTAGCCCATGGTGTGTAAAAAAGTGCCGCTCAGAGGTAAAACAACCCACAACCCAACCCATTGCGAGCCTGGCGCGCTACTCATTTGAACTTCGAAAACCGCTTTGTTTATCAACATCTCATCTATAGTACGAAACGAAAAATTCCCTGTCACCTTACTAACAAACTTCGGATGTGGTTTGAATCAGCGTTCCGTATGCTGAACGCTGTCTTGCAACTTCCCACACGAAAAACAATACCAAAGCATCCGATAATATCATTTGATTCAACTATCCATCAAGCCACACTCAAATTCCCAAACACAACATTCAAGTTTTTTTTAATTGAGTAAACAAGACTGAAAACACAAGCATACCTTTCTCTGCACTTTGATAACGAGGTTATAGTAGACCGGGGCGTCTCATTGATGTGATAGGGAGGGAGTGTGGGGGAATGACTGAATGTGTATAGAGTCGAGAGAAGTAGGGGGGGGGGGATAGCAAGAGGGTGAATTTCCACACCACCTGACTCTAAACATCGCCATGGGACTGGAGTGGGGGGGGGGGATTTCGGCTATCAGCGCCCCCTGGTAGCTAAGAGAGTCTGTGCCATCCACCCTCCAGGTCTCCAGCCTACCCGCTGTTTATCGTAAGCATATCGAAGCAGACTATAGCTTCAGGGCTTTTTCCCACACTCGTTCCTTGAACAAAACTTGTAGCTGGCAAGATGCCACACTGGGTACGGCTACCGTCCTGTCCGTGGCTAGCTGACTGGCTAGGCTAAGGAAGGGACCGTCTCCATGGCTACGCGGAGGAGGCTTTTTTAAAAAGCGATGAAGACACTTTTTTTTTTGTTAATTAAAAAATACTGTTTCTTTTTAAAAATGGCGATAACTGATGATTCGTTCGAAACGATTTCGTTTTTTTTTAAAATAGTTTGTTTAGTATATTATTTCGGAGTTTTTTTGCTGCAGAAATTTCTTCTTGACAATGCAAAATGTAAGGAGGAAACTTCTGAGATTTCGTTAAGTAGTAGTGGCATTTATTTTTTCGTGGAAGTTGACTTGATTTAAGTAAATATTTTTGTAAATCTTTTTGTCTGTGAAAAAATGCTCTTAAGATTAAAGGCAAAACCTCCAAACTTTAGAGAAATCCACTATTCAGAACTTGGGGAAATTTATGTGGATATATTTCATTCATATTATTCAGCAAAAAGGACAGTTAAGTCTGTCGTGCATGCTTTTAAGTAAACTTGCGTTGAATTCTATGCAATTAATTCAGAAGAACTTGCAACTCGTAAAACAAATAATCAATATAGAGAAATTATTTTCTTCCAGTTTTTTGACCAAATATTTTTTAGGACCATCACTAAATGAGTTCCCATTTGAAATCAGTTCACCGCCCACTTTTTACAATATTTTGCCATTTGAAATAAGTTCGCCGCCCACTTTTGTAATATTTTGTCTTTTGAAATAAGTTTGCCGCCCATTTTTGTAATAATTTGTCATTTGAAATAAGTTCACCGCCCACTTTTGTAATATTTTGTCTTTTGAAATAAGTTCGCCGCCCACTTTTGTAATATTTTGTCTTTTGAAATAAGTTCGCCGCCCACTTTTGTAATATTTTGTCTTTTGAAATAAGTTCGCCGCCCACTTTTGTAATATTTTGTCTTTTGAAATAAGTTCGCCGCCCACTTTTGTAATATTTTGTCTTTTGAAATAAGTTCGCCTCCCACTTTTGTAATATTTTGTCTTTTGAAATAAGTTCGCCGCCCACTTTTGTAGTATTTTGTTATTTGAAATAAGTTCGCCGCCTACTTTTGTAATATTTTGTCTTTTGAAATAAGTTCACCGCCCACTTTTGTAATATTTTGTCATTTGAAATAAGTTCGCCGCCCACTTTTGTAATATTTAGTCATTTGAAATCAGTTCACCGCCCACTTTTGTAATATTTTGTCATTTGAAATCAGTTCACCGCCCACTTTTGTAATATTTTGTCATTTGAAATCAGTTCACCGCCCACTTTTGTAATATTTTGTCATTTGAAATCAGTTCACCGCCCACTTTTGTAATATTTTGTCATTTGAAATCAGTTCACCGCCCATTTTTCGTATGAACTAAACTCTTACGTTAAAGATCACTGATGCACATAAATATGGATAGGATCTTTTTGTCCTTTTAAGACCATACGTATTTTCCACTTGTTTTACTTGAGTTTACGTGAAAGCGTTATAACGTAAGTTAAACTTGTCCAAGTTGTAGAATAACAAGTTGTGGAGACAAAACTTCAGTTTTTTTGCAGCTTCGTGTTACTGAGGCAAGAAACAAGTTGTCTCATACAACGAAAAGTTTCTGAGACAAAAACGAGGGTGTCTCATGAATGAAAACTTTCTGAGACAAGATGTCAGGTTGTCTGAAAGGACGACATGTTACACAGACAAAAATAAAGTTCTGTCATGCGGCGAGAAGTCACTGAGACAAAAAAAATAAATTGTCTCTCATGAGAGCGAAAATCAGTAAGATAAAAATTAAATTGTCAGCAGAATGGCACGTTATGGAGACAAAAAAATTTACCTCTTCAAAGCAAAAAAGTCGGCGAGAAAAAAATACAAGTTGTATCATAAATGCGAACAGTCAAGCTAAATTGGGTTGGGTTGTTTTACCTCTGAGAGGCACTTTTTTGCACACCATGGGCTAAATGGCCAGGTCACATGGACCCCGAAGGCTCAGAGAAGGTTGGGGGAGGGGACCCACTGGAACAGCTGTTGGGAGACAGATGGTAGCCTCCCTTCAAGGCCATCCAGTGTGTTTAACGTGGGTTGGGTTCTTTTACCTCTGAGCGGCACTTTTTTGCACACCATGGGCTAAATGGCCAGGTCACATGGACCCCGAAGGCTCAGAGAAGGTTGGGGGAGGGGACCCACTGGAACAGCTGTTGGGAGACAGATGGTAGCCTCCCTTCAAGGCCATCCAGTGTGTTTAACGTGGGTTGGGTTCTTTTACCTCTGAGAGGCACTTTTTTGCATACCATGGGCTAAATGGCCAGGTCACATGGACCCCGAAGGCTCAGAGAAGGTTGGGGGAGGGGACCCACTGGAACAGCTGTTGGGAGACAGATGGTAGCATC
Source organism: Ryuthela nishihirai (assembly GCA_038380435.1). Taxonomy (NCBI): domain Eukaryota; kingdom Metazoa; phylum Arthropoda; class Arachnida; order Araneae; family Heptathelidae; genus Ryuthela; species Ryuthela nishihirai. The sequence goes on along the minus strand of JAWZYU010000034.1, from coordinate 35,404,911 downwards.
CCTTCAAGGCCATCCAGCGTGTTTAACATGGGTTGGGTTCTTTTACCTCTGAGAGGCACTTTTTTGCATACCATGGGCTAAATGGCCAGGTCACATGGACCCCGAAGGCTCAGAGAAGGTTGGGGGAGGGGACCCACTGGCACAGCTGTTGGGAGACAGATGGTAGCCTCCCGTCAAGGCCATCCAGCGTGTTTAACGTGGGTTGGGTTCTTTTACCTCTGAGAGTCACTTTTTTGCATACCATGGGCTAAATGGCCAGGTCACATGGACCCCGAAGACTCAGAAAAGGTTGAGGGAGGGGACCCACTGTAACAGCTTTTGGGAGACAGATGGTAGCTTCTATACGCCATGGTAGAAAGTCTGTGAGGATGGCGAGACCTCAACAGAAAAACGACACAAACATCCACACCTAAACTTTAAAAATGTCTTTTTCAAATCGTTTTTGATCAGAGATAAAAATCCTTCAAACTAAAGTGTTAGAATATCTTTCCCAAACAATAAAAAAAGATGCAAATTATTTTTTAACCCAGATGTCGAAAGAATGTTAACTCTGAACTAAACAGGAACAAACCCTTCTTGCAATGCAAACCACTTCATGATAAAGAAAAACAATACCAAGATTTTCAAGAGAAAAAAAAAACACAGAAGTATAATTCCTAAATAAAAATCTTCAGTAATATTTTGTGCAATTCCTCCAGTATCAAACGAGATACCAACCGTCCCGAACCTGGTATCGTGGAAGCCATAACGTTCACTCAATCAATCAAATAAAGAAAACTCGTCTAGTTTGTAAGCACACAACCACTACAAACCTCTTTTGGCATTGACGTAAAGAGGCGATTCCCTCGACGTAAAGACGCGTTTCAACGCTGCCCCAAAACAGAATCTAACAAACCGGATAACTCGTATACGTTCCCCTAGGACCAGATTTTGCACGGGCGGCATGACACGATTTCGACCCAGTCGCTACGAGTTCCCACGGATAGGAATAGTCTTTTGGTTTGCTTTTTTCCCTTTGCAAGGCAGTCAGACCTGCTTCGAGCGGACACCTTGGCGCATGCGCGGCAGTGCATCGCCACCGAGCTCTGCTGTCAACAAGGAAACTAGGAGGGTTGCTAGGATACAGAGAGGAGTCCTGTTTTAATGATGGATAGTTGGAGATGAAAAGAGGACAAATTACTGTTGGGTTCTTTTAATTCTCTCGACATATTGGTTTTTATACTTAAAAGTAAATGTATACTTACCGGGAGTGAGAAGAGGTGGGCTTTCGTGCCAGGCTTCGACGATCAAAGAAAAGGTTCCCTATAAAGAACAATGAATAAAAATGAAAATCACATATTTGAAGTTCATAGACATATGTGATTTTTTTTTTTACGCCTAATAAATTCTAAAGATTAAGTTTAGTAAATGAATAAATTTATTCTGAAGTTCGGTGCTGTCTAGATTTGATGATGGTTAGGAATTGTTGTGAATAGAAATTAAACTTAAAACACTGTTAAACGTTTAAGTCTTCAACTTCAAATAAATTAAGCTTCCAATTTCTCATCTTAAAAATGATCTTAGAGAATATTTTTTCCTCTTTTGTCCTGTGAAAGTCTTTTTAAAACACTTGAGTTTTTGATTCTTTTTCTAGAAAATATTTTGTTAACGTCAGTAGTTCGTTATGTCTTAAGCTGTATCGCTAAAATAAATAATATTTTCTCTAATTTTGTCTGCATAAAAATGATACATACTAACATTTTATACAAATTATAAACTAATTTCTATAATAAATAACAATTTACAACAAGGTTTATAATTTCAGAAAGCATCAATAACAGTACTAATTAAAAGAATGAAATTTCCGTGGATCAGATAGCAAATTCTAATAATGATTTCAATATATAAAAAAATATCAAATATGATATTAAATAATAAAATAAATACCCCCTCAAGCAGCTGCTTGCCACAGAGGTCTGACAGGAGCCTGTCAGTTTATATGCCACAGTAGAAGATCTGAGAGGATGGCAGGACCTCAGCAGAAAACAACACGAACATCCATGCCTTACCCGGGGCTCGAACCCAGGTCCCGTAGATCAGTAGCCAAGCGCGCTAACCACTCGGCCACGGGACGGCTAAAAATAAATACCTCCTCAAGCAGCTGTTTGCCACAGAGGTCTGACAGGAGCCTGTCAGTTTATATGCCACAGTAGAAGATCTGAGAGGATGGCAGGACCTCAGCAGAAAAACGACACATACATCCATGCCTTACTCGGGGCTCGAACCCAGGTCCCTTAGATCAGTAGCTAAGCGCGCTAACCACTCGGCCATGGGACGGATGATATTAAAGCTGGAAAATTAATCAAATAAAATTTTTACTTTTGGTCTAACTACTAGCAAAAACAACACACACGAAATCTCTGAAATGGCCAGAAATATCAGAGATTCATTAATTTAGAAATGTAAATGGCAGAAATAAAAATCTTCTCAAATAGCTGCTTGCCTTGGAGATCTCACAATTTATCGATATGTTACAAAGATCTTCGATGAAGGAATGCGAAAAAAATAAAATCCGATAAAAAAAATAAAAAAAATCTGCGAGACCTCAGCAGAAATGCACATACATAAAGAAAACAAATATTCATTTTTTTTCCCTGGAATTTCAACTCCCAGATATATACGATAACCAAGCGGTCAAATAAACTACTCCGCAAGCAAATATTTACCAGATCTAACGAAAGCTAATCAGTATAGTAAATTACGAAGAAGATCTGCAAGGAAGGAGAGACCTTAACAGAAAGAAAAGATATTCAAGACTCGAACCTAGAGTCCCTTTATTCTGGAACTAAATACGCTAACCACTCGACTAGTGGAACGACAAGAGTTGGTATTGTTTCATTTCTAAGAGAAACTTCTTCAGCTTTGGGCTATATCGCCAGAACAGGAAATTCCAATAGCTCAGAACATGTTGAAGAAAGTGGCAGAAGCCTGGCATCAAGGCTCTCTGTCTTGTTTTCTAATTTGAACAAGGAATGGCTCTCCTGAATACAGCTGGCTCTCTGTCTTGTTTTCTAATTTGAACAAGGAATGGCTCTCCTGAATACAGCTGGCTCTCTGTCTTGTTTTCTAATTTGAACAAGGAATGGCTCTCCTGAATACAGCTGGCTCTCTGTCTTGTTTTCTAATTTGAACAAGGAATGGCTCTCCTGAATACAGCTGGCTCTCTGTCTTGTTTTCTAATTTGAACAAGGAATGGCTCTCCTGAATACAGCTGGCTCTCTGTCTTGTTTTCTAATTTGAACAAGGAATGGCTCTCCTGAATACAGCTGGCTCTCTGTCTTGTTTTCTAATTTGAACAAGGAATGGCTCTCCTGACTACAGCTACACGCTTAACGTCCCATTCTACGAACGGCTATCTCCAATCGAAACTAGAAACTGCAGATTTGCCATTACGCTGGGCTATCAGACTGAGCCAAGAACAGGATAACTTTCCCAAGACGATAAAGACTTAGAAACAGAGATTATTTTTCTGTCATTCATTTCCCCCCAAAAATAAACAAAGAAAGAACTTGAATAAAACTTACCGGCCAAGAAAAATCGAAGGTGAAAGTTATTGGATTGACAAAATCTGCTGATCTGTCTGTTGTTGTTTCCAGGTGCACGGAATTGTTACCCACTACTGGAGTGAGCACTTCTCCGTAAGTACACGGAGGGTTAGGATCGATAGTTGCTTGATAATGCTTCAAGCACACCCGGAAACGAGTCCTACACGATCCCGTGCAAGCACCAGTTGACGTTCGGACGCCACTGCAACACGATCCATCGGCATCTCGGCCATAATCGTTCGCAAAAGTCTCGAGCCGAAGTTCGAACATTCCTGAGGCTGCCACCTGGGAACAAAGAAACATGAATTTTTTAATAAATTTATTTTTCGTTTTTTTTTTTTCTGTAGATATTTCAAATCAGTAGAAGTTATCACAGTATGCTAAATCTATTCGGGATTATATTACAATGAGAAAGATGAAGAAAAAATATTATCTATCATTAAATATTTTTAATTTTTTTTTAATTCTTCGTTGTAAGGTGAAATCTTCATGTGTTATCTTGAGATCAGTAGCTTTGGGTTCGGTTGTTTTACCTCTGAGCGGCACTTTTTTGCACACCATGGGCTAAATGGTCAGGTCACATGGACCCCGAAGGCTCAGAGAAGGTTGAGGGAGGGGACCCACTGGAACAGCTGTTGGGAGACAGATGGTAGCCTCCCGTCAAGGCCATCCAGCGTGTTCTTTAACGTGCACAGGGTATGGCTCTCCCGCACACGGGGCCACGACTTAACGTCCCATCCGACGGACGGCGGCTTTTCCAAGCCCATCGGTGTCCCCTACTGACCGTGGGCAGGGCGGGGAAATTTTGCGGACATAAATCTCAACGCTGATCCAGCTGGGACTCGAACCTGCGAACTAATTACGAGCCTGGCGCGCTACCGACTGAGCCACCCCCGCCCCTCAGTAGTCATAGCACTTTTGTGAAGTGTACAACTAATTTGCATATTGCCCTAAAAATTGTTTTCCTTAAAAATTATTTAAATACCTCAAAACATGGGATATTTTTGGAACAGTTTCCCATTGTTTATAAAGGCAAATTCCTTATTTCGACAGCAAGTCTGATTGCGAAAATCTTCAGATTCATGTATCCCCCTTACAATGTGTTAATAATTCTGAATCTGACATTTATTCATACACAATAGACTTTACTTAAAATTGGCATTACTTTCCAAAAGGCATTGATGCATTCAAAAACAGTAACTTGTCATGTAAGATAGAACGTACAATTAATTAGAAATTAATTATATTGTGTATAAAACTTCGTCCGGAATTTTGCGCGTCATTTTATAGACCAGATGCTGGGAAAATGTTCACACATTATGATTGATAACGAATCTTAGGAAATTTGTTTAAATACATATGTTTCATTTTTTAACTGGAATCTTAAAGAAATATTGATGTCTTAAAAAAGATTCCTAAATTTCTTTGCTGTGGATCATCAAGTCATCACATCAAGTCATTTATAGAGATGATATTATGTAAACTGCTAATCAAAATGCAAAATGCAAATTTTCTTTCCAATTATTCTAACAAACACTGAAAAAAATTATCTCCTAATAATTCCATTGTAACTACTTATAATCATTGTCAATTTGTCTATTGTAAAAAAAAAATATTTTATACTAGTTTAACGTACACTTATATAAGGCTCCTGTCAGACCTCTGTGGCAAGCAGCTGCTTGAGGGGGTATTTATTTTATTTTTTTTTATTTTATTTATTTAAGTTTGTCCTGTTCTGCAAGTATAGTTGTAATTGTGGATTTAAATATAAATTTACAGCTTTTAAAAGGTGTGCATGAGCGTTAGCAAATCTAATATGAACATGAATGATCTCCCTGGAATTAAAAAAGCACAATTCAAGGGTGGGGGGAGGGGGGGTGAAAAAATACAACAGAATATTTCATTTGTAAAACCAACCAGTAATGTGTAAATTATATGTCTAATGCTTCAAGATTACCGAATAAAATTGTTTTAGAAATATGAAAACGGGAAAAAAATTAATATAAGGTGATCATCATTCAGCTATTACAAAACGTCATCAACGTATAATGAACAAGCTTGATCTAAAAATAGCTAAAGATCATTCATAAAGTTACAAACAGACACTAGATGGCGCACCCTGTAACGCTTTGGTGCCTTGTTGGCAATGAAGAAAATGCACGCCCCCATCACCACACAACTTCTGACAATCCTCTTTTGTCTGCATAGAGAAAGAAGTCGTGTCCCAGTTTTCTCAACTTTGTTCCCCATGTATTACGTCAGGCCATTACGCAATCAGTTAGTTCAGACCTTTTTTTTTTCCCCTAGTCTAAAAATAAACTATAGGACGGGCAAACACAATTCCCATCAATTCAACGAAACTGGTCGACTGGTTTTGAAAACATTCCTAATCAAAAGCTTGTGGTTTGATTTCTACAACCTATTTTGAATGTCGTAATAAATTTCTTTCAAAATATTTTAAAAGCAATGACCTGTTATCTTTTACATAATTGAGTCACGTGGAACCATCAAGCCTGTGACGTAGTTCACATCGAAGACCGTAAATGTGTACCACGTGATGAATTTAATGTTTCGTACTATTTATTACCATCGAATAAGGATAATAAGTTTTAATAACACAAATGTTATTTCTTTGTCATTTAAAGTGCGGAAGAGTGGAACGAATATTAAGAACCTGAATATATTAAAAACATCAGGAATACATACTTGAATTGGAATAAACTTTAAACTGAGTGTTGTATTAGAAGTAACCTAAAAATTTCGATTCCATTTTCATAAATTAATTCTTTGAGGTCAAGAAAAAAATGGAACCATTTTTAATATACTTTCGGTCCAACGGGGAAGTGTACAAAATCAAAAGCATTGCTCAAATAGTTTTTTCATTTTTTAGTATATTATCTTTAAGAAAAAATTCCCTCTAACCTAAAAACTACAAGTAACCGACTAGATCATAGATATCATAACTAATATGGTTTATAGTAGTTAGATTCGCAGTTTATGGTCATTTTGTAAGGATGTCAAGATTAGACGAAAAAAATTAATTTTTATTAAAAACTAGCGTTTAGACTTAAACTAGCTGTTAGGACCTAGCCTATTCTCGGCGTTTAGTACTGAAGAACAGTTCGAGTCCCAGCTGGGTCAGCGTTGAGATTTATCTCCGCAAAATTCCCCGCCCTGCCCACAGTCAGTAGGGGCAACAGATGGGTTTGGAAAGGCCGCCGTCCGTCGGATGGGACGTTAAGCCGTGGCTCCGTGTGCGGGAGAGCCATACTCTGTGCACGTTAAAGAACACACTGGATGGCTTGACGGGAGGCTATCATCTGTCTCTCAACACCTGTTCCAGTGGGTCCCCTCTTCCAACCTTCTCTGAGCCTTCGGGGTCCATGTGACCTGGCCATTTAGCCCATTGTGTGCAAAAAAGTGCCGCTCAGAGGTAAAACAACACAACGTTAAAGAACACGCTGGATGGCCTTGGCGGGAGGCTACCATCTGTCTCTCAACAGCTGTTCCAGTGGGTCCCCTCCCCCAACCTTTTCTGAGCCTTCGGGGTCCATGTGACCTGGCCATTTAACCCATGGTGTGCAGAAAAGTGCCGCTCAGAGGTAAAACAACACAACGTTAAAGAACACGCTGGATGGCCTTGACGGGAGGCTACCATCTGTCTCCCAACAGCTGTTCCAGTGGGTCCCCTCCCCCAACCTTCTCTGAGCCTTCGGGGTCCATGTGACCTGGCCAATTAGCCCATGGTGTGCAAAAAAGTGCCGCTCAGAGGTAAAACAACCCAACCCAACTGAAGAACATGTTTGGCTTTATTCTGAACTATTTCTGTGTCCAAATGAAGTAATCGAAAGAATCGCTTTGCTATTGAAAGTTTCACGTTTGGTAAATTGTAAACGATATTTTTTTACCCCTTTAAATATGCTGTTCAAAATTCGCTTTGTGAAACATGTTACAGGAAAAATTCTGAAAGAACAGAAAAAATTGATATTTAATTTTCTCAACAGTGACAAAACGTAATAGAGGAATCATCAGCTATTTATATCGTTCAATCCAAAACGTACTAAATAATAACGTTGTTGTTAATTAAACTTGTCAGAAAATTTAGGCCTGACCTCTCCTTCCAAGCTAACAGCATTTCTGCTGAAATATCCAAAATTAACCGCCACAGTCAATGTTTTTTTACGGACGTACTTTTGCTTCCAACAAAAATAATCCCAGATTATTTGAACCCTGATGTGATTAGACAAATGCTACAACTTCAAAAAAAAACACTACAACGCCATTAATTTGGAAAGGAATTATATTTTGTATCCTCTCTAAAGAAACAAAGGCCTCAGTGGTCACAAATCCGAGCCTTGGTTTGCGGTGAAACAAAATGGAAGTTGTAACCATTTCTTCGAACTTCATTCACTAATTGGATTGTTTTACCTCTGAGCGGCACTTTTTTGCACACCATGGGCTAAATGGCCAGGCCACAAGGACCCCGAAGGCTCAGAGAAGGTTGGGGGAGGGGATCCACTGGAACAGCTGTTGGGAGACAGATGGTAGCCTCCCGTCAAGGCCATCCAGCGTGTTCTTTAACGTTGGGTTGTTTTACCTCTGAGCGGCACTTTTTTGCACACCATGGGCTAAATGGCCAGGTCACATGGACCCCGAAGGCTCAGAGAAGGTTGGGGGAGGGGACCCACTGGAACAGCTGTTGGAATACAGATGGTAGCCTCCCGTCAAGGCCATCCAGCGTGTTCTTTAACGTGCATAGGGTATGGCTCTCCCGCACACGGTGCCACGGCTTAACGTCCCATCCGACGGACGGCGGCCTTTTCAAGCCCATCGGTGTCCCCTACTGACCGTGGGCAGGGCGGGGAGTTTTGCGGAGATATATCTCAACGCTGACCCAGCTGGGACTCGAACCTGGGAACTACAGATTACGAGCTTTCATTCACTAAACCTCATTCTCTCTACAAATTCTGTTTCTCAAAGGACATCATTTTTCGTCTTACTAACATATTTGAATAATAGAAAGACCTTTTACCTACACTGTCCAGAAAGAAAATCCCTTTCTTTCTTTTAACGAAGGTCCTACTTTCGTTTTAGGAAACACAAGCCATCAAAAAACCCTTCTCTTTTCAAAAGTCTATTAGGAACATATTTTAAATCGCTTCTTCGCCTCCTGCTTTACGATCTCAATAAGAGTGATAATGAAGAAGTGAACCAAGATCATCATCCCCCCCCCACACACACTTCTTACGAGATCAGGCTAACGATCTTTTCCCGTCGTCACAGCACTCGCTCGCCAAACGGGAATAGACGAGGCCGCTTTCGCACGACCCGTTGGTGGCCGCGCCAACTCATTCGCGACCCAGCTACCTCTAACCCTGTCAGCTGCACCTCCCACCCAACGAGACTCCCTCCCCCCTCCATCACTACCAACCAGACGCGAACCTTGAACTAGTTGAGGCCTTCTCACGTGGATACACGATCTCGTACATTTCGTGTTCTCACTTCACCCAAGAGTTTTCAGAGTGTTGTGTCCCTAAACTTCTCAATGGAAATTTTCGTTTCTAGTCTAGAGAATCAGTTAGGCTAAAAAGATAGAGAAGAGCACAGAGAATGATCCTTACCTGTGTGTCGGATGTTGCCAGGAAAATTGCCACTAGAAACACCAGAGGCGTCATTTTTCGCCTCACCATCACTTCTGGGCGGCGAATCGAACTTGAATCCACTGGTGATCGTAGTGAATGGTGAGGAATCGATCGAAGTGAAGACAACTATTCCTTCTTTATCACAATGCAAGTGACATCTGGCTGTTGACGAACGGACACACAAAAATATTTTTTTTTTTAAAATTAAAATCACTTTTCAGTTTTCAAAGTCGAAATATTGGTAAAAAAAAACAACATAAATAAATAAAAAGTAATAAAATAATGCGTTGAGTTGTCACTCTTTTTTTTCACTTCGTTACAAATAATTAAAACTGACAGCTGACGTAAGCAACCACGATGACTTCTCGCAAATGGGAGATAAAAATCCACAGATTTGAAACACTGGTAAATAAATCCACAGGATCCAATAACAGCGAGAGAAAAAAATAAAAGCACACACCGATGAGTAAAAAAAAAGATGATAAATCACTCAAGATGAAGCTGAACGAGTTGTTGATGATGATGTCTCCATAAGTGAGGATGATGTTTCGCCGGTATCACAATCCTATGTTAGAAGTTCAACATGACTAGTACTTATCCAACTGAGCGACAGACTTGCTACTATGGCGCCCGCACATCCGAAACACGTTTATATACGGCGCTCGCGGCGAAGCGGAGATTTCGCATAATGAGTTCTGGGGAAGAACACAATTGGTCGACGCTCGGGGATGCCATTGGCTGGCCGGCGCGCGCGCACTTCGGGTGACGGCACACATCCGCTAGAAGGAGAGCTGCAGTTCTCACAATGCTCCGTCGAAGTGTGGATCGGGATTTCGTTCATGACTTCGGGAAGATGGGGAGGGACGAACTGGGGGGGGGCTTTATTATTATTTTGCATTCTCTCGGTCTCTCGGTTAGGGGTGTTGTTTCTCTGACATTATGAAGGCGGGGGGGGGGGGGGCTTTATTATTATTATTATTTTGCATTCTCTCGGTTAGGGGTGTTGTTTCTCTGACATTATGAAGCGGGGGGGGGCTTTATTATTATTATTATTTTGCATTCTCTCGGTTAGGGGTGTTGTTTCTCTGACATTATGAAGCGGGGGGGGGCTTTATTATTATTATTTGGAATTCTCTCGGTTAGGGGTGTTGTTTCTCTGATATTATGAAGGGGGGCTTTATTATTATTATTATTATTATTATTATTATTATTATTATTATTATTATTATTATTATTTTGCATTCTCTCGGTTAGGGGTGTTGTTTCTCTGACATTATGAAGTGGGGAAGGGGGCTTTATTATTATTATTATTATTATTATTATTATTATTATTATTATTATTTTGCATTCTCTCGGTTAGGGGTGTTGTTTCTCTGACATTATGAAGTGGGGAAGGGGGCTTTATTATTATTATTATTATTATTATTATTATTATTATTATTATTATTATTATTATTATTTTGCATTCTCTCGGTTAGGGGTGTTGTTTCTCTGATATTATGAAGGGGGGGGGGGCTTTATTATTATTATTTTGCATTCTTTCGGTTAGGGGTGTTGTTTCTCTGACATTATGAAGGGGGTGGGGCTTTATTATTATTATTTTGTATTCTCTCTGTTAGGGGTGTTGTTTCTCTGATATTATGAAGGGGGGGCTTTATTATTATTATTTTGCATTCTTTCGGTTAGGGGTGTTGTTTCTCTGATATTATGAAGGGGGGGGGGCTTTATTATTATTATTTTGCATTCTTTCGGTTAGGGGTGTTGTTTCTCTGACATTATGAAGGGGGTGGGGCTTTATTATTATTATTTTGTATTCTCTCTGTTAGGGGTGTTGTTTCTCTGATATTATGAAGGGGGGGCTTTATTATTATTATTTTGCATTCTTTCGGTTAGGGGTGTTGTTTCTCTGATATTATGAAGGGGGGGGGGCTTTATTATTATTATTTTGCATTCTTTCGGTTAGGGGTGTTGTTTCTCTGACATTATGAAGGGGGTGGGGCTTTATTATTATTATTTTGTATTCTCTCTGTTAGGGGTGTTGTTTCTCTGATATTATGAAGGGGGGGGGGCTTTATTATTATTATTTTGCATTCTTTCGGTTAGGGGTGTTGTTTCTCTGACATTATGAAGGGGGTGGGGCTTTATTATTATTATTTTGTATTCTCTCTGTTAGGGGTGTTGTTTCTCTGATATTATGAAGGGGGGGCTTTATTATTATTATTTTGCATTCTTTCGGTTAGGGGTGTTGTTTCTCTGATATTATGAAGGGGGGGGGGGCTTTATTATTATTATTTTGCATTCTTTCGGTTAGGAGTGTTGTTTCTCTGACATTATGAAGGGGGGGGCTTTAATATTATTATTTTGTATTCTCTCGGTTAGGGGTGTTGTTTCTCTGATATTATGAAGGGGGGGGGGGCTTTATTATTATTATTTTGCATTCTTTCGGTTAGGAGTGTTGTTTCTCTGACATTATGAAGTGGGGGGGGCTTTATTATTATTGCTTTTGCATTCTCTCGGTTAGGGGTGTTGTTTCTCTGACATTATGAAGGGGGGGGGCTTTATTATTATTATTTTGCATTCTTTCGGTTAGGGGTGTTGTTTCTCTGATATTATGAAGGGGGGGGGGCTTTATTATTATTATTTTGCATTCTTTCGGTTAGGAGTGTTGTTTCTCTGACATTATGAAGTGGGGGGGGCTTTATTATTATTGCTTTTGCATTCTCTCGGTTAGGGGTGTTGTTTCTCTGACATTATGAAGGGGGGGGGCTTTATTATTATTATTTTGCATTCTTTCGGTTAGGGGTGTTGTTTCTCTGATATTATGAAGGGGGGGGGGGCTTTATTATTATTATTTTGCATTCTTTCGGTTAGGAGTGTTGTTTCTCTGACATTATGAAGTGGGGGGGGCTTTATTATTATTGCTTTTGCATTCTCTCGGTTAGGGGTGTTGTTTCTCTGACATTATGAAGGGGGGGGGCTTTAATATTATTATTTTGTATTCTCTCGGTTAGGGGTGTTGTTTCTCTGATATTATGAAGGGGGGGGGGGCTTTATTATTATTATTTTGCATTCTTTCGGTTAGGAGTGTTGTTTCTCTGACATTATGAAGTGGGGGGGGCTTTATTATTATTGCTTTTGCATTCTCTCGGTTAGGGGTGTTGTTTCTCTGACATTATGAAGGGGGGGGGCTTTATTATTATTATTTTGCATTCTTTCGGTTAGGGGTGTTGTTTCTCTGATATTATGAAGGGGGGGGGGCTTTATTATTATTATTTTGCATTCTTTCGGTTAGGAGTGTTGTTTCTCTGACATTATGAAGTGGGGGGGGCTTTATTATTATTGCTTTTGCATTCTCTCGGTTAGGGGTGTTGTTTCTCTGACATTATGAAGGGGGGGGGGCTTTAATATTATTATTTTGTATTCTCTCGGTTAGGGGTGTTGTTTCTCTGATATTATGAAGGGGGGGGGCTTTATTATTATTATTTTGCATTCTTTCGGTTAGGGGTGTTGTTTCTCTGATATTATGAAGGGGGGGGGCTTTATTATTATTATTTTGTATTCTCTCTGTTAGGGGTGTTGTTTCTCTGATATTATGAAGAGGGGGACTTTATTATTATTATTTTGCATTCTCTCGGTTAGGGGTGTTGTTTCTCTGACATTATGAAGGGGGGGGCTTTGAATATGTAAATTGACAAACTCTAAGGAAGAAAAAAAAATTTAAAAATTGTGGATTGTGAAAAAATATTTTTAGAGGAAAAAATATTATTTTTTTTACCGCTGAGCGACACTTTTATGCACACAATGGACAGGTGTCAAGGAATCGAAAGGATCAAAAAAAGTTAGAAAACCCACTGGAAAGCTGTTAAGAGAGATTAAAGTTTCTCCGTGAAGGACATCCAGCGTGTTTTTTAATGTATACGAGCTCTGCTGCCACACGGAACCACGGCTTACTGTATCATCCGATGGACGGCGACTTATTCCAAGCCCATCGGTGTCGCCTTTCCCAACAAGGGCACGAAGTGTTTAGTGGAGACGAATCTGAACGCTGGTAGAGGTGGGATTCGAACCTGGAACTACATATTACGAGTCTGGCGCGCTACCGACTGAGTCACCGGTGCCCCAAAAACATCACGATCTGAGGGTATTCAGTTGTTTACGATAGATGACTTGTTTCAAAATTTGAATTGTATAACGTTGGTTAAGCGCGAGGGAGCCCAACTTTTTTTCTCTTTTAAAAATTAATTTGATAAATGTGGGGTTATTTTATTATTTTAAAATTGCTTCTACGATGAGGAAGATATCCTTGAAGGAGCGGGGGCGGGGGTGGCTCAGTCGGTAGCGCGCCAGGCTCGTAATCTGTAGTTCCCAGGTTCGAGTCCCAGCTGGGTCAGCATTGAGATTTATCTCCGCAAAATTTTCCGCCCTGCCCACGGTCAGTAGGGGACACCGATGGGCTTGGAAAGGCCGCCGTCCTCGGATGGGACGTTAAGCCGTGGCCCCGTGTGCGGGAGAGCCATACCCTGTGCACGTTAAAGAACACGCTGGATGGCCTTGACGAGAGGCTACCATCTGTCTCCCAACAGCTGTTCCTGAGGGTCCCCTCCCCCAACCTTCTCTGAGCCTTCGGGGTCCATGTGACCTGGCCATTTAGCCCGTGGTGGGCAAAAAAGTGCCGCTCAGAGGTAAACAACCCAACGTTAAAGAACATGCTGGATGGCCTTGACGGGAGGCTACCATCTGTCTCCCAACAGCTGTTCCAGTGGGTCCCCTCCCCCAACCTTCTCTGAGCCTTCGGGGTCCATGTGACCTGGTCATTTAGCCCATGGTGTGCAAAAAGTGCGATCAGAGGTAAAACAACCCAACCCTTGAGGGAGAGCTTTTAGATAAATTCAAGACCGATTACCATCTGCTATCTAGCAAATACGTAAACTCATTTAAATATCGATATTTGATCTTCGGTTACTTGAAATGTAATAGAAATAATTAATATTGATTAGGTCGATAGATAATAATACATAGGAATTGAGGTCGAAAACATCAGACAGAAACTTCGTTTCACGTAAAATTGAACATTATGGATAGAGTTGATACAAATAGCAATCCCTTCATCCAAATAGTGATCACATCATTCAAATTAGGAATCACATCATTCAAATTAGGAATCACATCATTCAAATTAGGAATCGCATCATTCGAATTAAGAATCACATCATTCAAATTAGGAATCACATCATTCGAATTAGGAAACACATCATTCAAATTAGGAATCACATCATTCAAATTAGGAATCACATCATTCAAATTAGTATTCGCTTCATTCAAATAGTGATCGCATTATTCAAAATAATAATCGCATCATTCAGAATAGTAACAGCATCATTCAAAATAATAATCGTTTCATTCAAATAGTGATCGCATCATTTAAAATAGTAATCCTTTCATTCAGATAGTGATCACATTATTCAAAATAGTGATCGCATCATTCAAAATAGTAATCGCATCATTTAAAAAATAATAATCGCATCATTTAAAAAAATAATAATAATCGCTTCATTCAAAATAATGATCGCTTCATACAAATAGTGATTATATCATTCAAAGTAGTAATAATGGCTTCATTACACTAATAATCGCATCATTCAAAATAGTAATCGCATCATTTAAAAAATAATAATCGCATCATTTAAAAAAAATAATAATAATCGCTTCATTCAAAATAATGATCGCTTCATACAAATAGTGATTATATCATTCAAAATAGTAATAATGGCTTCATTACACTAATAATCTCTTCATCCAAATAGTGATCACATCATCCAAATAACAATTCTTCACTAAAATATTCGGCTTCATGATAAAACAGCTTGCAGCATTTTTTTAGACAAAAACTTTGGATTTTATCGACACCAAGTTCCGAGACCAAATTAAGTGACTTTGTGGCAAAATCTAGTTAATCTGAAGAATTCGAAATCACGAATTACTAACTATTTATTCGCAATTTTATCAAATAGATCTCACGCTATGAAATATATCCTCGGTTCCCGGAAATGAAACCGATTTCAAAGAACATTTTTTAAATTTTTTTTTCATACTACAAGACAAGTTTCAGTCACTACCAATTTTACTCTACCAAATAAAAACATCAAAGTCATTAAATTTGTCTCCTCTAAAAAATCAGAGAGATTCAGATATTAAACAAACATTGACCCCAAAAATAAATGGGAAAAAAAAACTGCACAAATAATAAAGTAAAAAAAAAAATCCAATCCTGTTGCTTCTGCAAGGCGCCGACAGGGGGCAGCAGCAGTTGAACACACCTGCCCGTGGCCTCTTCCATATATGGACTGGAGTACTACGAACACGTGTCTCCATGGCAACTACGTTACCCGGATTTAATGGTAGTTTTCTTTCGTAGTATATTTTTCTCTCAATGAAGGGAATGTTGATCCGGGATTTCTTCTTTTTTTCTGCTATTTAAT
The DNA here is from genome assembly GCA_038380435.1 of Ryuthela nishihirai. Lineage (NCBI taxonomy): Eukaryota > Metazoa > Arthropoda > Arachnida > Araneae > Heptathelidae > Ryuthela > Ryuthela nishihirai. The sequence continues at coordinate 35,389,206 of JAWZYU010000034.1, read as the reverse complement.
TCTAAATTAAACAGAAATACTTTAATGTTACAGGACGGAAAGTTTCATTGACCACTCACCTAAAGAATCGGAGCGATCGTTTGGCACAAAAAAAAATCGCAATATTGTTTTTTACTGTAGTTTTGTTGAAATCGACAACAAGGATGATAAAAAATGAAATCAGTTTGAGTTTTTAAATAACAGATAACAGAATAAAAGGTAAATGAAATATACATTTAAAAAAGATAATCTGTTCCGGTGGTTAGCGCTTTTGACTACTGATAATAGGATTCGAACCCCGCTTAAGGCATGGATGTTTGTGTTATCTTTTTGCTGGGGTCTCATGGATGTTTGGTTTATCTTTCTGCTGAGGTTTCATGGATGTTTGTGTTATCTTGTTGCTGAGGTCTCGTTGATGTTTGCGTTATCTTCATCAGAATATATTCATTGTTTGCGTTATCATCATCAGAAGTTGAGAGACCTCCCGTCAAGGCCATCCAGCGTGTTCTTTAACGAGCACAGGGTATGTCTCTCCCGCACACGAGACCACGGCTTAACATCCCATCTGACGGACGGCGGCCTTTCCAAACCCATCGGTGTCCCCTACTGACCGTAGGCAGGGCGGGGAGTTTGCGGAGATAAATCTCAACGCTGACCCAGCAGGGACTCGAACTTGCAAACTACAGATTACGAGCCTGGCGCGCTACCGACTGAGCCTCCCCCCCCGGCCAAAGTTAACAGCAAACTGGAGCGTGTGCAGTTACTGCACACGCTCCAGTTTGCTGTGAACGGTAACTGCACACGCTCAATATTTCCGTGAGTGAGCCCACACGATCTAGTATCAAAATAATATGACCACCTACAGTGGCTCAAAAAAGTATCCGACACCATGGTTGATTACAGAATTCAGAAAAAATATCTGGCAACGATTTTTTTTAGAAATTAGTGATCTCGCAACATTCGTGTCACGTGACACGAAGGTTGTCAGATCACTAATTTCTATTAGAAAACCATTTTACTCTTTAGAAATTTTAGAATATTTACTATTTAGAAATTTTAGAATATTTACTATTTAGAAATTTTAGAATATTTACTATTTAGAATATTTAGTATTAGAAAACTATTTAGAAATTAGTGTTCTGGCAACCTTCGTGTCACGTGACACGAAGGTGCCAGTTTCACTAATTTCTAAAAACATCGGTGTCAGATATTTTTTCTGAATTCTGTAATCAACCGGGTGTGTTCGGATATTTTTTTGAGCGACTGTGCATTCAATATACAGTATTTATTTAGCCTCAAAATTCGGGGTAATAAACCTATGACCTCGTATATTAATAGAACACAATTTTTTTAAGGATCGTTTGTTTATAAACGGAGACTTTTTTTCGGGGAGGAGGCAGTAAAATGCGCAAAAAGTGGAATATACCTTAAAAACTGAAGTTTTTTAATCGAAAAGTTGATTTTTATGCAGAATAAAATTTCTTGTTGATAATATTCAGGAAAATTTGAAATTCATTTCTATCTAGTGAAAGTTGTAGTATCTAGCAGTTTCCATGAGATAATTTTTCTTTTAAATATCGCTATTTTTTGTCACATTAAACGTTAGGCAGCACGATTCTTCAGAAGTTAAACCATCCAGAAAACAACATGATCACATTAAATGCAAAGCATCATTCACACGACGAAATCGACTTTGTCTGATTTCGACGAATATGATCACTTTCCAAGAGAAACATTCATTAGCCATGTTTCAAAACTTATTCCTTAATAAACGTATATAAAAAAACACATTCTTTAACCATGTTTCTTCATATATGGGGAAGGATCCAAGGAACAAAAACGACGTTGTCTTATTTAGAGCATTGTGAGCAATTTTTCAAAGAAACAACTTGATACTTTTCTAATATTGTGTTTAAATAGAGTGGGAAGAATTCACAGAAGAATATCGACGTTGTCTTATTTAGAGCATTGTGAGCAATTTTTCAAAGAAACAACTTGATACTTTTCTAATATTGTGTTTAAATAGAGTGGGAAGAATTCACAGAAGAATATCAACGTTGTCTTATTTAGAGCATTGTGAGCAATTTTTCAAAGAAACAACTTGATACTTTTCTAATATTGTGTTTAAATAGAGTGGGAAGAATTCACAGAAGAATATCGACGTTGTCTTATTTAGAGCATTGTGAGCAATTTTTCAAAGAAACAACTTGATACTTTTCTAATATTGTGTTTAAATAGAGTGGGAAGAATTCACAGAAGAATATCGACGTTGTCTTATTTAGAGCATTGTGAGCAATTTTTCAAAGAAACAACTTGATACTTTTCTAATGTTGTGTTTAAATAGAGTGGGAAGAATTCACAGAAGAATATCGACGTTGTCTTATTTAGAGCATTGTGAGCAATTTTTCAAAGAAACAACTTGATACTTTTCTAATATTGTGTTTAAATAGAGTGGGAAGAATTCACAGAAGAATATCAACGTTGTCTTATTTAGAGCATTGTGAGCAATTTTTCAAAGAAACAACTTGATACTTTTCTAACATTGTGTTTAAATAGAGTGGGAAGAATTCACAGAAGAATATCGACGTTGTCTTATTTAGAGCATTGTGAGCAATTTTTCAAAGAAACAACTTGATACTTTTCTAATATTGTGTTTAAATAGAGTGGGAAGAATTCACAGAAGAATATCAACGTTGTCTTATTTAGAGCATTGTGAGCAATTTTTCAAAGAAACAACTTGATACTTTTCTAATATTGTGTTTAAATAGAGTGGGAAGAATTCACAGAAGAATATCGACGTTGTCTTATTTAGAGCATTGTGAGCAATTTTTCAAAGAAACAACTTGATACTTTTCTAATATTGTGTTTAAATAGAGTGGGAAGAATTCACAGAAGAATATCGACGTTGTCTTATTTAGAGCATTGTGAGCAATTTTTCAAAGAAACAACTTGATACTTTTCTAATATTGTGTTTAAATGGAGTGGGAAGAATTCACAGAAGAATATCAACGTTGTCTTATTTAGAGCATTGTGAGCAATTTTTCAAAGAAACAACTTGATACTTTTCTAATATTGTGTTTAAATAGAGTGGGAAGAATTCACAGAAGAATATCAACGTTGTCTTATTTAGAGCATTGTGAGCAATTTTTCAAAGAAACAACTTGATACTTTTCTAACATTGTGTTTAAATAGAGTGGGAAGAATTCACAGAAGAATATCGACGTTGTCTTATTTAGAGCATTGTGAGCAATTTTTCAAAGAAACAACTTGATACTTTTCTAATATTGTGTTTAAATAGAGTGGGAAGAATTCACAGAAGAATATCAACGTTGTCTTATTTAGAGCATTGTGAGCAATTTTTCAAAGAAACAACTTGATACTTTTCTAATATTGTGTTTAAATAGAGTGGGAAGAATTCACAGAAGAATATCGACGTTGTCTTATTTAGAGCATTGTGAGCAATTTTTCAAAGAAACAACTTGATACTTTTCTAATATTGTGTTTAAATAGAGTGGGAAGAATTCACAGAAGAATATCGACGTTGTCTTATTTAGAGCATTGTGAGCAATTTTTCAAAGAAACAACTTGATACTTTTCTAATATTGTGTTTAAATAGAGTGGGAAGAATTCACAGAAGAATATCAACGTTGTCTTATTTAGAGCATTGTGAGCAATTTTTCAAAGAAACAACTTGATACTTTTCTAATATTGTGTTTAAATAGAGTGGGAAGAATTCACAGAAGAATATCAACGTTGTCTTATTTAGAGCATTGTGAGCAATTTTTCAAGGAAACAACTTGATACTTTTCTAACATTGTGTTTAAATAGAGTGGGAAGAATTCACAGAAGAATATCGACGTTGTCTTATTTAGAGCATTGTGAGCAATTTTTCAAAGAAACAACTTGATACTTTTCTAATATTGTGTTTAAATAGAGTGGGAAGAATTCACAGAAGAATATCGACGTTGTCTTATTTAGAGCATTGTGAGCAATTTTTCAAAGAAACAACTTGATACTTTTCTAATATTGTGTTTAAATAGAGTGGGAAGAATTCACAGAAGAATATCGACGTTGTCTTATTTAGAGGAATGTGATCACTTTTCAAAGAAATAGCTTGATACTTTTCTAATCATGTGTTTAGATAAAGTGGGAAGGCTTCACAGAACAAATCAGACTTTGCCTTATTTAGGGAAATGTGATAGTTTTCTCAAAGGCAAAAATGTGATACTTTTCTAACCTTATTTTTTCAACAAATCTACGCTGTCTTATTTAGAGGAATGTGATCCTTGTTTCAACGAAAAATGAAAGACGAATGTGGTGGAATAGTGATACTTTTTTAACCATATTTCCAGATAAAGTTTGAGGGATCCACAGAGCAAATTGACATTGTCTAATTCAGAGGAATGTGATAGTTTTATCAAAGAAAAAGAGTGATACTTTCTTAATCATTTTTTTAACCACCCGACATTGTTTTATTTAGAGGAATGTGATCACTTTCTCAAATAGAAAAAGTGATACTTTTTTAGCCATGTTTCTAGATAAAGTGGGAAGGATCCACAGCAAATTGGCATTGTCTTATTTAGAGGAATGTGATCACTTTCTCCCACATAGAGCTTTCCCCTCTTTCTATAAAGCGAATAATCCGTTGGACAAAATCGACATTAGGGAAATGTGAGCCCTTTTCGATAAAATGGTTAGCAGTTAATTTTCACCAAGTCCCTACTTATAAATCAAAAGAACACACAGTACAAAAACTGACCTAGCCCATTTTTGGTGATGTAGACAAATGTGGAGGAATTGTGATCACTACTCAAAGAGAAAGTTTGTCGGTGTATTTCAATCACTTTCGTAGAGAGTGATAACCAGACATAGGCATTTGTGGAGGAATGTGATTACAACTCAAAGAAACAGTTTGTCGGTGCATTTCAATCACTTTCGCAGAGAGTTGAAGAATACAGTGATAACCAGACATAGGCATATGTGGAGGAATGTGATCACAACTCAAAGAAAAATTTGTCGGTGTATTTCGATCACTTTCGTAGAGAGTTGAAGAATACAGTGATAACCAGACATAGGCATATGTGGAGGAATATGATCACAACTCAAAGAGAAAGTTTGTCGGTGCATTTCAATCACTTTCGCAGAGAGTTGAAGAATACAGTGATAACCAGACATAGGCATATGTGGAGGAATGTGATCACAACTCAAAGAAAACGTTTGTCGGTGTATTTCAATTACTTTCGTAGAGAGTTAAAGAATACAGTGATAACCAGACATAGGCATATGTGGAGGAATGTGATCACAACTCAAAGAAAAAGTTTGTCGCTGTATTTCAATCACTTTCGTAGAGAGTTGAAGAATACAGTGATAACCAGGCATAGGCATATGTGGAGGAATGTGATCACAACTCAAAGAAAAAGTTTGTCGGTGTATTTCAATCACTTTCGTAGAGAGTTTAAGAATACAGTGATAACCAGACATAGGCATATGTAGAGGAATGTGATCACAACTCAAAGAGAAAGTTTGTCGGTGTATTTCAATCACTTTCGTAGAGAGTTGAAGAATACAGTGATAACCAGACATAGATATATGTGGAGGATTGTGATCACAACTCAAAGAAAAAGTTTGTCGGTGTATTTCAATCACTTTCGTAGAGAGTTGAAGAATACAGTGATAACCAGACATAGATATATGTGGAGGATTGTGATCACAACTCAAAGAAAAAGTTTGTCGGTGTATTTCAATCACTTTCGTAGAGAGTTGAAGAATACAGTGATAACCAGACATAGATATATGTGGAGGATTGTGATCACAACTCAAAGAAAAAGTTTGTCGGTGTATTTCAATCACTTTCGTAGAGAGTTGAAGAATACAGTGATAACCAGACATAGGCATATGTGGAGGATTGTGATCACAACTCAAAGAGAAAGTTTGTCGGTGTATTTCAATCACTTTCGTAGAGAGTTCAAGAATACAGTGATAACCAGACATAGGCATATGTGGAGGAATGTGATCACAACTCAAAGAAAACGTTTGTCGGTGTATTTCAATCACTTTCGTAGAGAGTTAAAGAATACAGTGATAACCAGACATAGGCATATGTGGAGGAATGTGATCACAACTCAAAGAAAAAGTTTGTCGGTGTATTTCAATCACTTTCGTAGAGAGTTCAAGAATACAGTGATAACCAGACATAGGCATATGTGGAGGAATGTGATCACAACTCAAAGAAAACGTTTGTCGGTGTATTTCAATCACTTTCGTAGAGAGTTAAAGAATACAGTGATAACCAGACATAGGCATATGTGGAGGAATGTGATCACAACTCAAAGAAAAAGTTTGTCGGTGTATTTCAATCACTTTCGTAGAGAGTTGAAGAATGCAGTGATAACCAGGCATAGGCATATGTGGAGGAATGTGATCACAACTCAAAGAAAAAGTTTGTCGGTGTATTTCAATCACTTTCGTAGAGAGTTGAAGAATACAGTGATAACCAGACATAGGCATATGTGGAGGAATGTGATCACAACTCAAAGAGAAAGTTTGTCGGTGTATTTCAATCACTTTCTTAGAGTGTTGAAGAATACAGTGATAACCAGACATAGGCATATGTGGAGGAATGTGATCACAACTCAAAGAGAAAGTTTGTTGGTGTATTTCAATCACTTTCTTAGAGAGTTGAAGAATACAGTGATAACCAGACATAGGCATATGTGGAGGAATGTGATCACAACTCAAAGAAAAAGTTTGTCGGTGTATTTCAATCACTTTCTTAGAGAGTTGAAGAATACAGTGATAACCAGACATAGGCATATGTTCAGGAATGTGATCACAACTCAAAGAAAAAGTTTGTCGGTGTATTTCAATCACTTTCTTAGAGAGTTGAAGAATACAGTGATAACCAGACATAGGCATATGTGGAGGATTGTGATCACAACTCAAAGAAAAAGTTTGTCGGTGTATTTCAATCACTTTCGTAGAGAGTTGAAGAATACAGTGATAACCAGACATAGGCATATGTGGAGGAATGTGATCACAACTCAAAGAGAAAGTTTGTCGGTGTATTTCAATCACTTTCTTAGAGAGTTGAAGAATACAGTGATAACCAGACATAGGCATATGTGGAGGAATGTGATCACAACTCAAAGAAAAAGTTTGTCGGTGTATTTCAATCACTTTCGTAGAGAGTTGAAGAATACAGTGATAACAGATGATACAAGAATACAGTGATAGGCATATGTGAAGGAATGTGATCACTCAAAAAACTTGGGAATTTTTTTCGCAGACATGGTACAAAGCGGGCATTGCCTAATTTAAAGGAATGCGATCACTTGTCCCAAGCGAACAGCTTGTGGATATTATTAACCATAATCCTAGATAGAGACAGAGCGTAGAACACAATGTACAAATCAGACATACTGCGGAAGAATGCGATTATTTGGTTCACTGAAACAGCTTGTCGACATTTTTTTTCGCCACGTTCCTCAATATAGAGCAAAGAACAGAAAGTGCAAAACCCGACATAGTCCAATGTGAAGGAATGTGATCACTTGGCTCAGTGAAACAGCTTGCATCTGCATGTGGCTTCTTTCCTACATCACAGGTTTCTCGACAGCTGTTCCATCTGAAACCACGTGGAGCCAGCTTCACAATGACATCCACCAACTGGTCTCTATGGTTACCACGCTCACGTGCCACTCGCGAAGAAGAAAGCGCTCTCCTAGTCGCGTGCACCAGGTCTTCTCGGCCAATCACAGATCCTGGCGTAACAAGTGGCGCGTGGCTCCGGAGTACGTTCCAACAAAAGGTGCCGGAGGCTACGAAGCCTTGCAGCGAGGTGGGGGGGGATTTGAATGGATAGTGGATAGAACGAAGAGATGCTAGAGAAGGAGGGGGGAAGGAAGCTAGGAGGTTGAGGATGTAGAGACAGCTTGCAGCAGGGTCTTCTGAAAGAACCACGCTGGCCAAAGCCATATGCCGAGCGTTCTTTCCACCTTAACTTTGCGAGTGAGGACCATCTGTACCGATGCCAGCAGGAGGGACAGACAAGCTTCCTTACTAGAGTGAGCTTGTTCCGGTGCGTGCACGTCTACGTGCAGCATATTCGGGATGGGTGTTTGGAAGTGGGGAAGGTTTTTGAGGGGGGGGGAGGAGGTGGAGGGATGAGAATTGGCAGGTCTCGCATGAGGACTGCGAAGAACAGCACATCTGCCGGTCGCACGAGAGTGTTCTGGCCTTACCTTACCTTCACGCTGGAAACCCAATGGGGGGAAAAAGCACTCTAAGACGCCGAGTTTTTGTTCCTTGTATAAGAATAAAGCCGCGTCTTCTCCCAACTTCCCTGATTTCCCCTCTCTCTATCGTTCGGTTGTCCAGTCGTGCTTTCTTACACTCTTTCTTCTCCGTTTCCTTGGCAACGGCGATTATCGGGCCATATTTACTCTTGGCGAACGTCCACCCTTGAAGGTAGGGCCGGCGGCTTCATTTCTCTCGCCACGTGCCGGTCACGTGTCTGGCCAACTGCCGCCCGAGTAAACACGACAGACAGCGGCCACGCGCATGGATGGCGACGGTCGCGATAAGACTTTGTGTGTGTGAAGAAAAAGTTCGACTTTTGTTTATCAGCGAGAGTCCAAGTACTGGCTCGTGGTAGACTTTAGAGAATCTTCAGTTGGCATCTAAAGGATCAACATAAGACGTCTGGTAGTAGCTCCTGTTTTTTTACTGTGGTGTTCGGAAAAAGTTGCCAACCTTTTTCAATCTTTGAGTACATAGATAGAAAATCTTCAAACACCCATGGGTTAACGAGGGTCGTGTTGTTTTCACCTCTAAGCGGCACTTTTTTTAACACACTGGGCAAAATGGTGAGGTCACATGGACCCCGAAGGCTCAGAGAAGGTTGGGGGAGGGGACCCACTGGAACAACTGTTGGGAGACAGATGATAGCCTCCCGTCAAGACCATCCAACGTGTTCTTTAACGTGAACAGGATATGGCTCTCCCGCACACGGGGCCACGGCTTAACGTCCCATCCGACGGGCGGCGGCCTTTCCAAGCCCATCGGTGTCCCCTACTGACCGTGGGCAGGGCGGGGATGGGGGATGGAGTCTTAGTGACCAGCAGTTAGGAAACAGACGGTAGTCTCCTATCAAAGTCATCGAGCATGTTCTTTAACACGTATAGAGCATGATTCTCCGGAAACTCGCACCACGGCTTAACGTTACATCGGACGGACGGCGGCCTTTCTAAGCTCAGCGGTGTGCACTTTCAGACGAGGGACAAACTGTGGGGTTTAGCGGATTTAATCTGGAAAAGGTGGATCTCAAACCTGAGAGCTATAAATTACGATTTTAAGATTTATCCTATGTTACTGTCGACTGAACCAAACCCGGACTCCCCACATGAATGGATTCTCCCTCTAATTTTCTTCATTAGCCAAAAACAACAAAACTGTACAGTGCCATATTTCAACAATTCATATTTTTTCTTTACTTATTCATGTCATTAAAAGGCTATTAGGAAATGAAAATACACTGTTTTATTTCTATGCTTCTATAAATCATCATTTTGAAATTGCTTTCGGGTATTAAAACGCGTTTACTACAGTATCTCAACCAGAGTTATCGTAGTAAACGTGATTATTACAGTACTTGCAACATTATTATCGTAGTAAACGTGATTATTACAATACTTGCACCATTGTTATCATTCACCATTTCAGACATGATTTTGGTGTTACTGTACAGTCGCTCAAAAAAGTATCCGAACACTATGGTTGATTACAGAATTCAGAAAAAATATCTGGTAACGATTTTTTTAGAAATTAGTGATCTGGCAACCTTCGTGTCACATGACACGAAGGTTGCCAGATAAAATAGGATGTCTGCCCTGAGCTACATCTGCTGCATCTGGCCATTGCACGTCAATTCTAACAAGGTCCTGTTTGACATTGTCTGCCCACCGCATCCTAGGTCTCCCCTTCTTTCTGAGCCTTTAGGCACACTGTTCATAACCCTATTCGCCAATCTATAATTATTCATACGGGAAACATGGCCAAACCAACGGAGTCTCTCTCTGCACAATATGCTGCTTTAAAGGAGGTTGCAAACTCCTTTACCTAACCTCATTAGTTACAAAGTTGAACCACCTAATGCCCAAGATACTGCGTAAGCATCTAGAATCAAAAGCATCTAGTTTCCTGTTATCTTGTTTACAAAGTGTCCAAGTTTCACTACCATAACTAACCCTAGAAAGAACCAAACTATTATACAGTCTAATTTTAGTCTTTAGGTGTATACGCCTATTTCTCCACACTCTCCATCATATCAGCTACAAAAACACTATATTTAAACAGTGCGAATGACACTGTCAGGTAAAAATTTACACTCTATCTATAATGCGAAATTCTTAAGACCCTGTCAACTACAAATGAACTGTTTTCACATCATGAAACATTCTGATTGTACCGATTACACATTTCTCTGTCTTAACACTCCGAATCTATTATGGCCATATCAGATTCAAATTTACTCTCAACTATAAATTTACTGGTCAAATAATGATAATTGAAACCGAGTTTCATTTCTGAATAAGCTATGGATGTTTCATTTTCGTGTTTGTTCTCAGATCTTCTATTGTGGCATATAAACTGACAGGCTCCTGTCAGACCTCTGTGGCAAGCAGCTGCTTGAGGGGGTATTTTTTTTATTGATGTCTCGCTTTCCTCAGAGATCTTCTCCATGGCGAAGGATGATGATAGGTTCATCATCCGTGGAATGCAGCTGCTTGCTACGTATTTTTTAAAACATTCTGAACATCGTAACGATGTCTTAAAAAATGTCCTCTCACCATATCAGCTTCGAATTTACACTAAAAATGTGAATTTTCTTATTGCCGTACTACCTACAAATATATTATGTCTTAATACTGCAAACCTCTTAGGAGCATGTGAGCTATAAATCTAGAGTCCTCTTAGTAACCTGTGAGCTATAAATTTCCTGTGAACTCTCATGAACCTGTGAACTACAAATCTACTGTGAACTCTTATGAAGATGTGATCTACAAATCTACGGCGGAACTATTATGAGCCTATGGGTGGCAATTCTACTGTGAACCTCTTATGAACCTGTGAACTGCAAATCTACTACGAAACTCTTAAGAGGCTGCAAAAATCAAATGTGAATCACTTATGAGAATACGAACTCAAAATCTACTCTATCATGACACTGTGAACTTTTATGATCCTGTGAGCTACAAATCTACTCTATCATGACACTGTGAACTATTATGATCCTGTGAGCTACAAATCTACTCTATCATGACACTGTGTACTCTTCTTATCTCGTGAGCTACAAATCTACTCTATCATACAATCTAAAAATCTACTCATATTATATGATCTTGTGAGCTACAAATCTACTCTATAATGACACTGTGAACTATTATGATCCTGTGAGCTACAAATCTACTCTATCATGACACTGTGTACTCTTCTTATCTCGTGAGCTACAAATCTACTCATCATAACAATCTACAAATCTACTCATATATATGATCTTGTGAGCTACAAATCTACTCTATAATGACACTGTGAACTATTATGATCCTGTGAGCTACAAATCTACTCTATCATTACACTGTGTACTCTTCTTATCTCGTGAGCTACAAATCTACTCATCATAACAATCTACAAATCTACTCATATTATATGATCTTGTGAGCTACAAATCTACTCTATAATGACACTGTGGACTATTATGATCCTGTGAGCTACAAATCTACTCTAATCTGACACTGTGTACTCTTCTTATCTCGTGAGCTACAAATCTACTCATCATAACAATCTACAAATCTACTCATATTATATGATCTTGTGAGCTACAAATCTACTCTATAATGACACTGTGAACTATTGTGATCCTGTGAGCTACAAATCTACTCTATCATGACACTGTGTACTCTTCTTATCCCGTGAACTACAAATCTACTCTATCATAACAATCTAAAAATCTACTCATATTATATGATCTTGTAAGCTACAAATCTACTCTATAATGACACTGTGAACTATTATGATCCTGTGAGCTACAAATCTACTCTATCACGACACTGTGAACTATTATGATCCTATGAGCTACAAATCTACTCTATCACAACAATCTACAAATCTACTCATATCATATGATCTTGTGAGCTACAAATCTACTCTATAATGACACTGTGAATTATTACGATCCTGTGAGCTACAAATCTACTCTATCATAATACTGGGAACTCTTATGATCCTGTGAGCTACAAATCTACTCCATCATAATACTGTGAACTCTTAAGGCTACGTCAACCACAAATCAAATGCATCACAATACTACGACACCCACGACCATTTCAAACTTCAACGGATTCTTTTCGCAAAGGTCTGCCAACTACCTGTAAGACCCTTTCTCTAGATGACTGCGACATGTGTTCAAATGGAAGAGAAGCAAATCGTTATCTTGAAGTGAAGTGTGCTGGCAGGTGATGGTCGAACCGTCTGCCACTCGCTTCCTGTGCCGGGGGTGGAGGGATGCTGTGGGAGAGAGGGGGGAGCGGATGGGGAGGGGCAGAGGCTCCTCCACACCAACCAGCCTGTTGTTTTAGACATATCGCTTGTGGCGCGGGTCTTACACCTGGTCTCTCTTTGCGCCACGTGCCTCACGTAAGCCATTCTCTTTTCGAAAGGAGGCTGCTTGGAGTGGTCCGTCTCTCTCCGACGCTTTTTTCCTTGTAATCGGATTTGAAACAAAAAAATTTCGAATCCACCTCACGAACACCATCGGAAGCAGATGAAGCTGAAAATGCTTTTCTTACAGAATAATGATTAATGTCGAGAGTGGCCACACAATCTCTAGGTTTTACATTTTGATCTTGTTTCGTTGCCATTGATCGCTCAGAATTTTAGGTTTATGAATTTTATGTCAATTCGTTATTTCTCGCCCTCCCCCCCCCCCTCCAATTCACGATTTGGTTTTGAATTTGTGTGATTATTTTATTCTTTTTTTCATTTTTTAGCAAGATTGGATTGAGGTCAGGGACCCTTTAGAAAGATGGGTTGGGCTGTTTTACCTCTGGGCGAAACTTTTTTGCACACCATGGGCTAAATGATAAGGTCACAAGGACCCCGAAGGCTCAGAGAAGGTTGGGGGAGGGGACCCACTGGAACAGCTGTTGGGAGACAGATGGTTAGCCTCCCGTCAGGGCCATTCAGCGTGTTCTTTAACGTTGGGTTGTTTTACCTGTGAGCTGCACTTTTTTGCACACCGTGGGCTAAAAGGCCAGGTCACAAGGACCCCGAAGTCTCAAAGAAGGTTGGGGGAGGAGACCCACCGGAACAGCTGTTGGGAGACAGATGGTAGCCTCCCGTCAAGGCAATCCAGCGTGTTCTTTAACGTGCACAGGGTATGGCTCTCTCACACACTTGGCCACGGCTTAACGTCTCATCCAACGGACGGCGGCCCTTCCAAGTACATCGGTGTTCCCTACTGACCGTGGGCAGGGCGGGGAGTTTTGCGGAGATAAATCTCAACGCTGACCCAGCTGGGACTCGAACCTGGGAACTGCAGATAACGAGCCTGGCGCGCTACCGACTGAGTCACCCCCGCCCTTAGAAAGATTAATTGTGTGACATAAGGTTTTGGGAGAACGGTACAGACGCTCAAAAAAATATCCGAACATTATGATTGATTACAGAATTCAGGAAAAATATCTGGCAACGATATTTTTAGAAATTAGTGATCTGGCAACCTTCGTGTCACGTGACACGAAGGTTGCCAGATCACTAATTTCTAAAAAAGTCAATCCAAGAAAAAAGAATCTTTTTCTTGGGAATGCATAGAGATTGCAAAGAGATGAACCTCTTACTTTGATTGCTGAGAGATTTCAAAGATGCAATCCCTTTTCTTCAAATGCTTAAAGATTTCAAAGATGCAATCTCTTTTCATTGGAATACTTCAAAGATCCACTCTCTTCTCTTGGAATACCTAAAGATTTCAAAGAGGTGCTCTCTTTTCTTGAAATACCTAGAGATTTCAAAGTTATGCTCTATTTTCTTGAAATGCCTAAAAGTTTCAAAGATGTCCCCTCTCTTCTTCAAATACCTAAAGGTTTCAAAGATGTGCTCTCTTTTCTTGAAATCCCTAAAGATTTCAAAGCTGTGCTCTCTTTTCTTGAAATCCCTAAAGATTTCAAAGATGTCCCCTCTCTTCTTCAAATACCTAAAGGTTTCAAAGATGTGCTCTCTTTTCTTGAAATCCCTAAAGATTTCAAAGAGGTGCTCTTTTTTCTTGAAATGCCTTAAGATTTTAAAATTGTGCTCTCTTTTCTTGAAATGCCTAAAGATTTCAAAGATGCAACCTGTTTTCTTTGGAATACTTCAAAAATGATCTCCCTTCACTTGGAATATCCAGAGAATTTCATCAACTCACTGTTCAAAAATGAGTCGAATTCAGAATGATTAATTCCATTTATGAAATCGTCATCAAACAGAGATCATTCCACTGGTAATGCTATTATTCACCACAGAATTTCCCGTAAGTAGCAAAACTAATATCCACAGTCATCGCCAGTGTTCAAGCTGGACACTGATAAGAAATGAATAGCATATATCTGTCGGATATCATCTTTGTTATCGCAATTAATTTCCCCAGCCATATTGATCTGGTATTAACACTTCCCCATCTGTAGGTCCTTTCCTAACGCTATCTCCGACCATAACAGACAGAGATGTCCTTGTCATATCCTCATTTTAGTCATTCTCTGATTACCCAGTGGGTTAGATCAATCACAAGAAGAAAAGGAAAATATTCTTAATAGTGTAAAGTGAGTGGCCTAGATAAAATACAGGTGATTTCCCACAATAATTAGTGTATTTTGTTTTCACTTCTTTTCCGATAAAATAGGGTGGAGTGAAATCCAGGTTTGATTCTTCTGTTAAACATTTCATCTTCTGCATTTAATGCCCTTAATAAGAATAAACATATCGGTGGAAATGGGAAGGCCGCCCACCGCCGGATAATAAGTTAAGATTTTAACCCTTGCGAATCAGATTAAGCCTAAAGATTTCAAAGATATGCTCTCTTTTCTTGAAATGACTAAAGGTTTCAAAGATGTGCTCTCTTTTCTTGAAATGCCTAAAGGTTTCAAAGATGTTCTCTTTTTTTCTTGAAATGACTAAAGGCTTCAAAGATATGCTCGCTTTTCTTGAAATGCCTAAAGATTTCAAAGCTGTTCTCCTTTTTCTTGAAATGACTAAAGGTTTCAAAGATGTGCTCTCTTTTCTTGAAATGCCTAAAGATTTCAAATATGTTCCCTTTTTTCTTGAAATGACTAAAGGTTTCAAAGATATTCTCTTTTTTTCTTGAAATGACTAAAGGCTTCAAAGATGTGCTCTGTTTTCTTGAAATGCCTAAAGATTTCAAAGCTGTTCTCCTTTTTATTGAAATGACTAAATGTTTCAAAGATGTTTTCTTTTCTTGAAATGACTAAAGGCTTCAAAGACGTTATCCTTTTTCTTGAAATGACTAAAGATTTCAAAGATATGCTCTCGTTTCTTGAAATGCCTAAAGATTTCAAAGATGTTCACTTTTTTCTTGAAATGACTAAAGGTTTCAAAGATGTTCTCTTTTTTCTTGAAATGACTAAAGGCTTCAAAGATGTGCTCTCTTTTCTTGAAATGCCTAAAGATTTCAAAGCTGTTCTCCTTTTTATTGAAATGACTAAATGTTTCAAAGATGTTCTCTTTTCTTGAAATGACTAAAGGCTTCAAAGACGTTATCTTTTTTCTTGAAATGACTAAAGGCTTCAAAGCTGTGCTCTCTTTTCTTGAAATGCCTAAAGATTTCAAAGCTGTTCTCCTTTTTATTGAAATGACTAAATGTTTCAAAGATGTTCTCTTTTCTTGAAATGACTAAAGGCTTCAAAGACGTTATCATTTTTCTTGAAATGACTAAAGATTTCAAAGATATGCTCTCTTTTCTTGAAATGCCTAAAGATTTCAAAGATGTTCTCTTTTTTCTTGAAATGACTAAAGGTTTCAAAGATGTTCTCTTTTTTCTTGAAATGACTAAAGGCTTCAAAGATGTGCTCTCTTTTCTTGAAATGCCTAAAGATTTCAAAGCTGTTCTCCTTTTTCTTGAAATGACTAAAGGTTTCAAAGATGTGCTCTCTTTTCTTGAAATGCCTAAAGATTTCAAATATGTTCCCTTTTTTCTTGAAATGACTAAATGTTTCAAAGATATTCTCTTTTTTTCTTGAAATGACTAAAGGTTTCAAATATGTTCTCTTTTCTTGAAATGACTAAAGGCTTCAAAGATGTGCTCTCTTTTCTTGAAATGCCTAAAGATTTCAAATATGTTCTCTTTTTTCTTGAAATGACTAAATGTTTCAAAGATATTCTCTTTTTTTCTTGAAATGACTAAACGTTTCAAAGATGTTCTCTTTTCTTGAAATGACTAAAGGCTTCAAAGATGTGCTCCCTTTTCTTGAAATGCCTAAAGATTTCAAAGCTGTTTTCCTTTTTCTTGAAATGACTAAAGGTTTCGAAGATGTGCTCTCTTTTCTTGAAATGCCTAAAGATTTCAAAGCTGTTCTCTTTTTTATTGAAATGACTAAATGTTTTAAAGATGTTCTCTTTTCTTGAAATGACTAAAGGCTTCAAAGATGTTATCTTTTTTCTTGAAATGACTAAAGATTTCAAAGATGTGCTCTCTTTTCTTGAAATGCCTAAAGATTTCAAAGATGTTCTCTTTTTTCTTGAAATGACTAAAGGTTTCAAAGATGTTCTCTTTTTTCTTGAAATGACTAAAGGCTTCAAAGATGTGCTCTCTTTTCTTGAAATGCCTAAAAATTTCAAAGCTGTTCTCCTTTTTCTTGAAATGCCTAAAGATTTCAAATATGTTCTCCTTTTTCTTGAAATGACTAAATGTTTCAAATATGTTCTCCTTTTTCTTGAAATGACTAAAGGTTTCAAAGATGTGCTCTCTTTTCTTGAAATGCCTAAAGATTTCAAATATGTTTTCTTATTTCTTGAAATGACTAAATGTTTCAAAGATGTTCTCTTTTTTCTTGAAATGACTAAATGTTTCAAAGCTCTCTTTTTTTCTTGAAATGACTAAAGGTTTCAAAGATGTGCTCTCTTTCCTTGAAATGCCTAAAGACTTCAAAGCTCTTCTCTTTTTTCTTGAAATGACTAAAGATTTCAAAGCTGTTCTCCTTTTTTCTTGAAATGACTAAACGTTTCAAAGATGTGCTCTCTTTTCTTGAAATGACTAAATGTTTCAAAGATGTTTTATTTTTTCTTCAAATGACTAAAGGTTTCAAAGATGTGCTCTTTTTTCTTGAAATGACTAAAGGTGTCAAAGATGTGCTCTCTTTTCTTGAAATGCCTAAATATTTCAAAACTGTTCTCTTTTTTCTTGAAATGCCTAAAGATTTCAAAGATGTTCTCTTTTTTCTTGAAATGACTAAATGTTTCAAAGTGTGCTCTCTTTTCTTGAAATGATTAAAGATTTGAAAGATGCTCTCTTTTCTTGAAATGCCTAAAGATTTCAAAAATATGTTCTCTTTTCTTGAAATGCCTAAAGATTTCAAAGATGAAAAGGTTTCAAAGATTTGAAAAAAAAATTTTTTTTTGGAATATGCTATATGGCCTAATAAGGAAGTCATTTCCTACTCTCATAATGAAAATAACAATGTTAAGTTCATATCCGATCTTTAGAATATCATCATTAAGTTCAGTTCCGAACATTAAAGTATTCTCATTATATTTACCATTGATCATCGAAATATTCTCATTAAGTTCATATTTGATCTTTGAAATATGCCCATCAAATTCAATTCTGATATTTTAAAAAACTTTTTTATCCTTATATTTTGTTCTACTCTTTAAAACATCGCCATCAGATCCAATTCTTATCTTTAAAAAACTTTTTTTATCCATAAGTTAAGTTCTAACATTTAAAATATCGTCATCAACTTCAAATTTAATTTTTTAAAAACCATTTTAACGTCCGTTCTAATCTTTAAAACAGGGGTTCACAGCGTGGGGTACGTCGTGAGAGCTCAAAAGTCGCTAGATCCAGTAACAAAGTCGCTAAGTTGGCAACACAACCAATTTCAGCGACTAGATTCATTTCTTAAAGAAAATGAACAAACGATCAGACAACAAATAATCATTCACTTAAGCACCCTTAAACCTCTTATAAGGCAATATTTTCCACCCCCTTAGGAAACGCGAGAATGGATTCGAGACACCTTCACATTTGATTTGGGAAAATGTAAGCTTCCATTGCCCAATAAAGAAGAGTTGATTGAGATATCTTGTGACAATAGTTTAAAAAGCATTCATTACAAAAAGCCATTGATTACATTTTGGATTGGAGTGGAGAAGGAATATTCGACTTTGTCAAGAATTGCAGTCAAATATTTGTTACCTTTCACAACAACTTATTTATGTGAAACTGGTTTTTCATCTTTAACTGCTTGAAAAAATAAATATAGGAACAAGCTGGATGTTGAAGATGACTTGCGACTCTACCTTAGCAAGATAACCCCAACCATTGATGAACTGTGCAAGCGTAAACAAGCGCAAACATTTCACTGATTACCCAGAAATATGTTTAAAATTTTATAAGATTTGTTAAATTGTTTATGACATTTTGTGTGTTTATCGATAAATATAATTTTATGAATTCAAAATTTAATGTATATATATGTTTTATTTTATTCCCATTGTTATACTATAACTATAGTTTTATCTATCTATACAAGGGGTACGCCAGTTATATACACATTTCCAGGGGGTACGTGAAGCATAAAAGGTTGAGAACCACTGATATATATGTTTTATTTTATTCCCATTGTTATACTATAACTATAGTTTTATCTATCTATACAAGGGGTATGCCAGTTACACACACATTTCCAGATGGTACGTGAAGTAAAAAAGGTTGAGAACCACTGATATATATCTTTTATTTTATTCCCATTCTTATACTATAACTATAGTTTAATCTATCTATACAAGGGTACGCCAGTTACATACACATTTCCAGGGGGTACGTGAAACATAAAAGTTGAGAACCACTGATATATATGTTTTATTTTATTCCCATTGTTATACTATAACTATAGTTTTATCTATCTATACGAGGGGTACGCCAGTTACATACACATTTCCAGGGGGTACGTGAAGCATAAAAGGTTGAGAACCACTGATATATATGTTTTATTTTATTCCCATTGTTATACTATAACTATAGATTTATCTATCTATACAAGGGATACGCCAGTTACATACCCATTTCCAGGGGGTACGTGAAGCATAAAAGGTTGAGAACCACTGATATATATGTTTTATTTTATTCCCATTGTTATACTATAACTATAGTTTTATCTATCTATACAAGGGATACGCCAGTTACATACACATTTCCAGGGGGTACGTGAAGCATAAAAGGTTGAGAACCACTGATATATATGTTTTATTTTATTCCCATTGTTATACTATAACTATAGATTTATCTATCTATACAAGGGATACGCCAGTTACATACACATTTCCAGTGGTACGTGAAGCATAAAAGGTTGAGAACCACTGATATATATGTTTTATTTCATTCCCATTGTTATATTATAACTATAGTTTTATCTATCTATACAAGGGATACGCCAGTTACATACACATTTCCAGGGGGTACGTGAAACATAAAAGGTTGAGAACCACTGATATATATGTTTTATTTTATTCCCATTGTTATACTATAACTATAGTTTTATCTATCTATACAAGGGATACGCCAGTTACATACACATTTCCAGGGGGTACGTGAAGCATAAAAGGTTGAGAACCACTGATATATATGTTTTATTTTATTCCCATTGTTATACTATAACTATAGATTTATCTATCTATACAAGGGATACGCCAGTTACATACACATTTCCAGGGGGTACGTGAAGCATAAAAGGTTGAGAACCACTGATATATATGTTTTATTTTATTCCCATTGTTATACTATAACTATAGTTTTATCTATCTATACAAGGGATACGCCAGTTACATACACATTTCCAGGGGGTACGTGAAGCATAAAAGGTTGAGAACCACTGATATATATGTTTTATTTTATTCCCATTGTTATATTATAACTATAGTTTTATCTATCTATACAAGGGATACGCCAGTTACATACACATTTCCAGGGGGTACGTGAAACATAAAAGGTTGAGAACCACTGATATATATGTTTTATTTTATTCCCATTGTTATACTATAACTATAGTTTTATCTATCTATACAAGGGATACGCCAGTTACATACACATTTCCAGGGGGTACGTGAAGCATAAAAGGTTGAGAACCACTGATATATATGTTTTATTTTATTCCCATTGTTATACTATAACTATAGATTTATCTATCTATACAAGGGATACGCCAGTTACATACACATTTCCAGGGGGTACGTGAAGCATAAAAGGTTGAGAACCACTGATATATATGTTTTATTTTATTCCCATTGTTATACTATAACTATAGTTTTATCTATCTATACAAGGGATACGCCAGTTACATACACATTTCCAGGGGGTACGTGAAGCATAAAAGGTTGAGAACCACTGATATATATGTTTTATTTTATTCCCATTGTTATATTATAACTATAGTTTTATCTATCTATACAAGGGATACGCCAGTTACATACACATTTCCAGGGGGTACGTGAAACATAAAAGGTTGAGAACCACTGATATATATGTTTTATTTTATTCCCATTGTTATACTATAACTATAGTTTTATCTATCTATACAAGGGATACGCCAGTTACATACACATTTCCAGGGGGTACGTGAAGCATAAAAGGTTGAGAACCACTGATATATATGTTTTATTTTATTCCCATTGTTATACTATAACTATAGTTTTATCTATCTATACAAGGGATACGCCAGTTACATACACATTTCCAGGGGGTACGTGAAGCATAAAAGGTTGAGAACCACTGATATATATGTTTTATTTTATTCCCATTGTTATATTATAACTATAGTTTTATCTATCTATACAAGGGGTACGCCAGTTACATACACATTTCCAGGGGGTACATGAAGCATAAAAAGTTGAGAACCACTGATATATATGTTTTATTTTATTCCCATTGTTATACTATAACTATAGTTTTATCTATCTATACAAGGGATACGCCAGTTACATACACATTTCCAGGGAGTACGTCAAGAATAAAAGGTTGAGAACCACTGATATATATGTTTTATTTTATTCCCATTGTTATACTATAACTATAGTTTTATCTATCTATACAAGGGATACGCCAGTTACATACACATTTTCAGGGGGTACTTGAAGCATAAAAGGTTGAGAACCACTGATATATATGTTTTATTTTATTCCCATTGTTATACTATAACTACAGTTTTATCTATCTATACGAGGGGTACGCCAGTTACATACACATTTCCAGGGGGTACGTGAAGCATAAAAGTTTGAGAACCACTGATATATATGTTTTATTTTATTCCCATTGTTATACTATAACTATAGTTTTATCTATCTATACAAGGGATACGCCAGTTACATACACATTTCCAGGGGGTACTTGAAGCATAAAAGGTTGAGAACCACTGATATATATGTTTTATTTTATTCCCATTGTTATACTATAACTATAGATTTATCTATCTATACAAGGGATACGCCAGTTACATACCCATTTCCAGGGGGTACGTGAAGCATAAAAGGTTGAGAACCACTGATATATATGTTTTATTTTATTCCCATTGTTATACTATAACTATAGTTTTATCTATCTATACAAGGGATACGCCAGTTACATACACATTTCCAGTGGTACGTGAAGCATAAAAGGTTGAGAACCACTGATATATATGTTTTATTTTATTCCCATTGTTATATTATAACTATAGTTTTATCTATCTATACAAGGGATACGCCAGTTACATACACATTTCCAGGGGGTACGTGAAACATAAAAGGTTGAGAACCACTGATATATATGTTTTATTTTATTCCCATTGTTATACTATAACTATAGTTTTATCTATCTATACAAGGGATACGCCAGTTACATACACATTTCCAGGGGGTACGTGAAGCATAAAAGGTTGAGAACCACTGATATATATGTTTTATTTTATTCCCATTGTTATACTATAACTATAGATTTATCTATCTATACAAGGGATACGCCAGTTACATACACATTTCCAGGGGGTACGTGAAGCATAAAAGGTTGAGAACCACTGATATATATGTTTTATTTTATTCCCATTGTTATACTATAACTATAGTTTTATCTATCTATACAAGGGATACGCCAGTTACATACACATTTCCAGGGGGTACGTGAAGCATAAAAGGTTGAGAACCACTGATATATATGTTTTATTTTATTCCCATTGTTATATTATAACTATAGTTTTATCTATCTATACAAGGGATACGCCAGTTACATACACATTTCCAGGGGGTACGTGAAACATAAAAGGTTGAGAACCACTGATATATATGTTTTATTTTATTCCCATTGTTATACTATAACTATAGTTTTATCTATCTATACAAGGGATACGCCAGTTACATACACATTTCCAGGGGGTACGTGAAGCATAAAAGGTTGAGAACCACTGATATATATGTTTTATTTTATTCCCATTGTTATACTATAACTATAGATTTATCTATCTATACAAGGGATACGCCAGTTACATACACATTTCCAGGGGGTACGTGAAGCATAAAAGGTTGAGAACCACTGATATATATGTTTTATTTTATTCCCATTGTTATACTATAACTATAGTTTTATCTATCTATACAAGGGATACGCCAGTTACATACACATTTCCAGGGGGTACGTGAAGCATAAAAGGTTGAGAACCACTGATATATATGTTTTATTTTATTCCCATTGTTATATTATAACTATAGTTTTATCTATCTATACAAGGGATACGCCAGTTACATACACATTTCCAGGGGGTACGTGAAACATAAAAGGTTGAGAACCACTGATATATATGTTTTATTTTATTCCCATTGTTATACTATAACTATAGTTTTATCTATCTATACAAGGGATACGCCAGTTACATACACATTTCCAGGGGGTACGTGAAGCATAAAAGGTTGAGAACCACTGATATATATGTTTTATTTTATTCCCATTGTTATACTATAACTATAGATTTATCTATCTATACAAGGGATACGCCAGTTACATACACATTTCCAGGGGGTACGTGAAGCATAAAAGGTTGAGAACCACTGATATATATGTTTTATTTTATTCCCATTGTTATACTATAACTATAGTTTTATCTATCTATACAAGGGATACGCCAGTTACATACACATTTCCAGGGGGTACGTGAAGCATAAAAGGTTGAGAACCACTGATATATATGTTTTATTTTATTCCCATTGTTATATTATAACTATAGTTTTATCTATCTATACAAGGGGTACGCCAGTTACATACACATTTCCAGGGGGTACATGAAGCATAAAAAGTTGAGAACCACTGATATATATGTTTTATTTTATTCCCATTGTTATACTATAACTATAGTTTTATCTATCTATACAAGGGATACGCCAGTTACATACACATTTCCAGGGAGTACGTCAAGAATAAAAGGTTGAGAACCACTGATATATATGTTTTATTTTATTCCCATTGTTATACTATAACTATAGTTTTATCTATCTATACAAGGGATACGCCAGTTACATACACATTTTCAGGGGGTACTTGAAGCATAAAAGGTTGAGAACCACTGATATATATGTTTTATTTTATTCCCATTGTTATACTATAACTACAGTTTTATCTATCTATACGAGGGGTACGCCAGTTACATACACATTTCCAGGGGGTACGTGAAGCATAAAAGTTTGAGAACCACTGATATATATGTTTTATTTTATTCCCATTGTTATACTATAACTATAGTTTTATCTATCTATACAAGGGATACGCCAGTTACATACACATTTCCAGGGGGTACTTGAAGCATAAAAGGTTGAGAACCACTGATATATATGTTTTATTTTATTCCCGTTGTTATACTATAACTACAGTTTTATCTATCTATACGAGGGGTACGCCAGTTACATACACATTTCCAGGGGGTACGTGAAGCATAAAAGGTTGAGAACCACTGATATATATGTTTTATTTTATTCCCATTGTTATACTATAACTATAGTTTTATCTATCTATACGAGGGGTACGCCAGTTACATACACATTTCCAGGGGGTACGTGAAGAAGCATAAAAGGTTGAGAACCACCGATATATATGTTTTATATTATTGCCATTGTTATACTATAACTATAGTTTTATCTATCTATACAAGGGATACGCCAGTTACATACACATTTCCAGGGGGTACGTGAAGCATAAAGGTTGAGAACCACTGATTTAAAATATCGTCCTCAACTTCAATTCTTTAACTTTTTTTTACCCATAAGTTCCGTTTTAACATTTAAAATATCGTCATCAACTCCAGTTCTGATCTTCAAAAAACTTTTTTATTCTTAAATTACGTTGTAATCGTAAAACTATCGTCGTCAAATTCAAATCTGATGTTTAAAAACTTTTCTCTCTCTTCAAATTCTGTTTCGGCCTTTGAAAAATCCCCATCTAATTAATCTCTTATCTTTAAATTCGTTTCTCTCTTCTTTAGTCTGTTTTAACCTTTAGAATATCGTCATCAAATTCAATTCTGATCTTCCAAAGAAAAGCCTTTTCTCTCCTTAAGTTCCGTTTGCACTTTTAAAATACACTCATCAGATTCATCTTTTTTCCTCATCCTCTTTCTCATCCTGAAACTGGCGATGCGCTGTCTCCCCTCAACAAGCATTAGTTATCACAAGGAAGTAAACGCGCCCCCATTTTATGTTTTGTATCGGAGGGACCGGACACTGGAAGAGATGGAGCGATTTCAGTGGAAGAGGAAGAGGAGGGGGATCCAGGATCTGAATCCTGCCCCGTCTCCAGAGGAGATGAACGAAGGGAAATCGTGAGTCAAATGGAAGGGGAGGAGATCAAGAAAGGAAGGACTTAGAGGAGGAAGGAGAGGACGAAGGGAGAACCGTGTCGCAGACCAGCATCTGGTGTTGGCGCGGTACAAGCAGTGCGCGTGAGGACACACCTCGGCACAGTGCAACACGTGGGGAGGGAGGACATCTGTTGCTTGTTGCCGAGAAAACAGAAGCGCAGAAAAAATGGGAAACTTCCACATAAGGAGAAGAAGATTGCTGAGGAGGATTCTCGTTTCTTTTCAGTTTCTTTTCTGAGAAAAGTTGGGTTGTGTTGTTTTACCTCTGAGCGGCACTTTTTTGCACACCATGGGCTAAATGGCCCGGTCACATGGACCCCGAAAGCTCAGAGAAGGTTGGGGGAGGGGACCCACTGGAACAGCTGTTGGGAGACAGATGGTAGCCTCCCGTCAAGGCCATCCAGTGTGTTCTTTAACGTTGGGTTGTTTTTACCTCTGAGCGGCACTTTTTTGCACACAATGGGCTAAATGGCCAGGTCACATGGACCCCGAAGGCTCAGAGAAGGTTGATGGAGGGGACCCACTGGAACAGCTGTTGGGAGACAGATGGTAGCCTCCTGTCAAGGCTATCCAGTGTGTTCTTTCCGTTGGGTTGTTTTACCTCTGAGCGGCACTTTTTTGCACACCATGGGCTAAATGGCCAGGTCACATGGACCCCGAAAACTCAGAGAAGGTTGGGGGAGGGGACCCACTGGAACAGCTGTTGGGAGACAGATGGTAGCCTCCTGTCAAGGCTATCCAGTGTGTTCTTTCACGTTGGGTTGTTTTACCTCTGAGCGGCGAAGGTTGGGGGAGGGGACCCACTGGAACAGCTGTTGGGAGACAGATGGTAGCTTCCCGTCAAGGCCATCTAGTGTGTTCTTTAACGTGCAGAGGGTATGGCTCTCCCACACACGGGGCCACGGCTTAACGTTCCATCCGACGGACGGCGGCCTTTCCAAGCCCATCGGTGTCCCCTACTGACCGTGGGCAGGGCTGGGAATTTTTGCGGAGATAAATCTCAACGGTGACCCAGCTGGGACTCGAACCTGGTAAGTACAGATTACGAGCCTGGCGCGCTACCGACTGAGTCACCCCCGCCCCACTCTGAGAAAAGTGATGATCGGAAATGATTAAAACATAGAAAGTTTTAAGTGCTCTAATTTCCTTTGGGGGTCTTTGTAACCTGACCATTTAGCCGACTGTGTGCAAAAAAAGTGCCGCTCGAAACGTAGAGCAATGTAACATAATCACCATTATACTTATTTACTACATTAGTTCAAAACTAAAACTTGATAAAACCAGATCTGATGTTACCGCGAATAAGCTTAAATTGGGTTTTTTACCCCTGATTGGCACTTCTTTTGCACACTATCATCTAAATCGATCGGTCACAAGGACCCCGAGAGCACTGAAAAGATTAAAAACCTTCTGGACAGTTGTTGGGTGAATTCCTTTAAGGCCATCCAGCGTGTTCAAGGTGTACAGCGCTGTGTGCTGCCCTGAACAGGAGACCACGGCTTTATATCCCATCTGGGGGACGGCGTTCTTTTCAAGCTCATCGGCGACCCCTTTCTGACAGGGAGCAGAATGTCGGTTGGGCTCTTTTACCTCTGAGTAGCACTTTTTTTTGCACACCATGTGCTGAATAACCAGGTCACAAGAACCCAGAAGGTTCAGAGAAGGTTTCAGACAGGAGACCCACTATACAGCTGTTAAGAGACAGATGGTAACCTCCCGTCAAGGCATCCAAGGTTTTTTAGCGTGCACAGGGTAGGACCCTTAAGCACACGTACCACGGCTTAACGTCCCATCCGACGAACGGCGGCTTTTCCAAGCCCATCGGTGTTTACTACTGAACGAGGACAGGGAAGTCAGTTTTGCGGAGATAAATCTCAAGTTGTTGTTTTTTGGGTTTGGTTGTTTTACCTCTGAGCGGCACTTTTTTGCACACCATGTGCTAAATGGCCAGGTCACATGGACCCCGAAGGCTCAGAGAAGGTTGGGAGAGGGGACCCACTGGAACAGCTGTTGAGAGACAGATGGTAGCCTCCCGTCAAGGCCATCCAGCGTGTTCTTTAACGTGCACAGGGTATGGCTCTCCCGCACACGGGGCCACGGCTTAACGTCCCATCCGACGGACGGCGGTCTTTCCAAGCCCATCGGTGTTCCCTACTGACCGTGGGCAGGGCGGGGAATTTGCGGAGATAAATCTCAATGCTGACCCAGCTGGGACTCGAACCTGGGAACTACAGATTACGAGCCTGGCGCGCTACCGACTGAGCCCCCCCCCCCCCGCCCCCAAATATTGCAGGATGGATTTGATCGGCAAGAATGTTCAGATAATCCTTGGAGGACACTCGACCTTCCAGCAATATCAGGGGACCCGTTCCGTACCAACAGAACGTGCCCCACACCGTGATATCGGTTCCGGAATCTTGAGTTCTGTTTGCAAGGCAAGCTGGGTCTATTGCTTCATGGGGCTCCCGCCAAACTTTCTGACTACTGTCGGTATACAACAAGGTGTACCGCGACTCGTCGGACCACGACTTTTTTCCAATCTTCCAGTGTCCAGTCGCGGTTGGTTGGTTTACCTCTGAGCGACACTTTTTTGCACACAATGGACTAAATGGCCAGGTCACAAGGACCCCAAGAAGATTAGGAGGAGGGGACCCACTGGACAACTGTTGGGAGACAGATGGTAGACTTCCGTCAAGGCCATCCAGCGTGTTCTTTAACGTATACAGGGTATGTCTCTCCCGCACACGGGACCACGTCTTTACGTCCCATCCGACGGACGGTACCCTTATCGACAATTATAGATTGGCGAATAGGATTATGAACAGTGTGCCTTGAGGCCTCAGAAAGGGGGGGAGACCTAGGATGCGGTGGGCAGACAATGTCAAACAGGACCTTATTAGAATTGGTGTGCAGTGGCCAGATGCAGTAGATGTAGCTCAGGACAGAGTTGCTTGGAGAACTAAATTGCACGGTCTGGTTGGACCTCCGTAGCCCATGGCTGCTTGAGGATAATGATGATGATTTAAAGAGTGGAAACTGGAATATTTAAAAATAAAAGCGATCGTTTCAGACAACACCATCTTGTCTCACGCAGAGAAAAAGAACAAGGAGCGATCGTTTCAAATAAAACCATCTTGTCTCACGCAGAGAAAAAGAACAAGGAGCGATCGTTTCAGACAACACCATCTTGTCTCACGCAGAGAAACAGAACAAGGAGCGATCGTTTCAGACAACACCATCTTGTCTCACGCAGAGAAACAGAACAAGGAGCGATCGTTTCAGACAACACCATCTTGTCTCACGCAGAGAAATAGAACAAGGAGCGATCGTTTCAGACAACACCATCTTGTCTCACGCAGAGAAACAGAACAAGGAGCGATCGTTTCAGACAACACCATCTTGTCTTATGCAGAAAACAGAACAAGGAGCGATCGTTTCAGACAACATCATCTTGTCTCACGCAGAGAAACAGAACAAGGAGCGATCGTTTCAGACAACACCATCTTGTCTTATGCAGAAAAGAGAACAAGGAGCGATCGTTTCAGACAACATCATCTTGTCTCACGCAGAGAAACAGAACAAGGAGCGATCGTTTCAGACAACACCATCTTGTCTTATGCAAAAAACAGAACAAGGAGCGATCGTTTCAGAAAACATCATCTTGTCTCACGCAGAGAAACAGAACAAGGAGCGATCGTTTCAGAAAACATCATCTTGTCTCACTCAGAGAAACAGAACAAGAAGCGATCGTTTCAGACAACACCATCTTGTCTCACGCAGAGAAACAGAACAAGGAGCGATCGTTTCAGACAACACCATCTTGTCTCAGGCAGAAAACAGAACAAGGAGTGATCGTTTCAGACAACACCATCTTGGTCTCACGCAGAGAAACAGAACAAGGAGCGATCGTTTCAGACAACACAATCTTGTCTCACGCAGAGAAATAGAACAAGGAGCGATCGTTTCAGACAACACCATCTTGTCTCACGCAGAGAAACAGAACAAGGAGCGATCGTTTCAGACAACACCATCTTGTCTTATGCAGAAAGCAGAACAAGGAGCGATCGTTTCAGAAAACATCATCTTGTCTCACGCAGAGAAACAGAACAAGGAGCGATCGTTTCAGACAACACCATCTTGTCTTATGCAGAGAAACAGAACAAGGAGCGATCGTTTCAGACAACACCATCTTGTCTTATGCAGAAAACAGAACAAGGAGCGATTGTTTCAGAAAACATCATCTTGTCTCACGCAGAGAAACAGAACAAGGAGCGATCGTTTCAGACAACACCATCTTCTCTCACGCAGAGAAATAGAACAAGGAGCGATCGTTTCAGACAACACCATCTTGTCTCACGCAGAGAAACAGAACAAGGAGCGATCGTTTCAGACAACACCATCTTGTCTTATGCAGAAAACAGAACAAGGAGTGATCGTTTCAGACAACACCATCTTGTCTCACGCAGAGAAATAGAACAAGGAGCGATCGTTTCAGACAACACCATCTTGTCTTATGCAGAAAACAGAACAAGGAGCGATCGTTTCAGACAACATCATCTTGTCTCACGCAGAGAAACAGAACAAGGAGCGATCGTTTCAGACAACATCATCTTGTCTCACGCAGAGAAACAGAACAAGGAGCGATCGTTTCAGACAACACCATCTTGTCTTATGCAAAAAACAGAACAAGGAGCGATCGTTTCAGAAAACATCATCTTGTGTCACGCAGAGAAACAGAACAAGGAGCGATCGTTTCAGAAAACATCATCTTGTCTCACGCAGAGAAACAGAACAAGGAGCGATCGTTTCAGACAACACCATCTTGTCTTATGCAGAGAAACAGAACAAGGAGCGATCGTTTCAGACAACACCATCTTGTCTTATGCAGAAATCAGAACAAGGACTGATCGTTTCAGACAACACCATCTTGTCTCACGCACAGAAATAGAACAAGGAGCGATCGTTTCAGACAACACCATCTTGTGTTATGCAGAAAACAGAACAAGGAGCGATCGTTTCAGACAACATCATCTTGTCTCACGCAGAGAAACAGAACAAGGAGCGATCGTTTCAGACAACACCATCTTGTCTCACGCAGAGAAACAGAACAAGGAGCGATCGTTTCAGACAACACCATCTTGTCTTATGCAGAAAACAGAACAAGGAGCGATCGTTTCAGAAAACATCATCTTGTCTCACGCAGAGAAAAAGAACAAGGAGCGATCGTTTCAAATAAAACCATCTTGTCTCACGCAGAGAAAAAGAACAAGGAGCGATCGTTTCAGACAACACCATCTTGTCTCACGCAGAGAAACAGAACAAGGAGCGATCGTTTCAGACAACACCATCTTGTCTCACGCAGAGAAACAGAACAAGGAGCGATCGTTTCAGACAACACCATCTTGTCTCACGCAGAGAAACAGAACAAGGAGCGATCGTTTCAGACAACACCATCTTGTCTCACGCAGAGAAATAGAACAAGGAGCGATCGTTTCAGACAACACCATCTTGTCTTATGCAGAAAACAGAACAAGGAGCGATCGTTTCAGACAACATCATCTTGTCTCACGCAGAGAAACAGAACAAGGAGCGATCGTTTCAGACAACACCATCTTGTCTCACGCAGAGAAACAGAACAAGGAGCGATCGTTTCAGAAAACATCATCTTGTCTCACGCAGAGAAAAAGAACAAGGAGCGATCGTTTCAAATAAAACCATCTTGTCTCACGCAGAGAAAAAGAACAAGGAGCGATCGTTTCAGACAACACCATCTTGTCTCACGCAGAGAAACAGAACAAGGAGCGATCGTTTCAGACAACACCATCTTGTCTCACGCAGAGAAACAGAACAAGGAGCGATCGTTTCAGACAACACCATCTTGTCTCACGCAGAGAAACAGAACAAGGAGCGATCGTTTCAGACAACACCATCTTGTCTCACGCAGAGAAACAAAACAAGGAGCGATCGTTTCAGACAACACCATCTTGTCTTATGCAGAAAACAGAACAAGGAGCGATCGTTTCAGACAACATCATCTTGTCTCACGCAGAGAAACAGAACAAGGAGCGATCGTTTCAGACAACACCATCTTGTCTTATGCAGAAAACAGAACAAGGAGCGATCGTTTCAGACAACATCATCTTGTCTCACGCAGAGAAACAGAACAAGGAGCGATCGTTTCAGACAACACCATCTTGTCTTATGCAAAAAACAGAACAAGGAGCGATCGTTTCAGAAAACATCATCTTGTCTCACGCAGAGAAACAGAACAAGGAGCGATCGTTTCAGAAAACATCATCTTGTCTCACGCAGAGAAACAGAACAAGGAGCGATCGTTTCAGACAACACCATCTTGTCTTATGCAGAAAACAGAACAAGGAGTGATCGTTTCAGACAACACCATCTTGTCTCACGCAGAGAAACAGACCAAGGAGCGATCGTTTCAGACAACACCATCTTGTCTCACGCAGAGAAATAGAACAAGGAGCGATCGTTTCAGACAACACCATCTTGTCTCACGCAGAGAAACAGAACAAGGAGCGATCGTTTCAGACAACACCATCTTGTCTTATGCAGAAAACAGAACAAGGAGCGATCGTTTCAGAAAACATCATCTTGTCTCACGCAGAGAAACAGAACAAGGAGCGATCGTTTCAGACAACACCATCTTGTCTTATGCAGAAAACAGAACAAGGAGCGATTGTTTCAGAAAACATCATCTTGTCTCACGCAGAGAAACAGAACAAGGAGCGATCGTTTCAGACAACACCATCTTGTCTCACGCAGAGAAATAGAACAAGGAGCGATCGTTTCAGACAACACCATCTTGTCTCACGCAGAGAAACAGAACAAGGAGCGATCGTTTCAGAAAACATCATCTTGTCTCACGCAGAGAAACAGAACAAGGAGCGATCGTTTCAGACAACACCATCTTGTCTTATGCAGAAAACAGAACAAGGAGTGATCGTTTCAGACAACACCATCTTGTCTCACGCAGAGAAACAGAACAAGGAGCGATCGTTTCAGACAACACCATCTTGTCTCACGCAGAGAAATAGAACAAGGAGCGATCGTTTCAGAAAACATCATCTTGTCTCACGCAGAGAAACAGAACAAGGAGCGATCGTTTCAGACAACACCATCTTATCTTACGCAGAAAACAGAACAAGGAGCGATCGTTTCAGACAACACCATCTTGTCTCACGCAGAGAAACAGAACAAGGAGCGATCGTTTCAGACAACACCTTCTTGTCTCACGCAGAGAAACAGAACAAGGAGCGATCGTTTCAGACAACACCATCTTGTCTTATGCAGAAAACAGAACAAGGAGCGATCGTTTCAGACAACACCATCTTGTCTCACGCAGAGAAACAGAACAAGGAGCGATCGTTTCAGACAACACCATCTTGTCTCACGCAGAGAAACAGAACAAGGAGCGATCGTTTCAGACAACACCATCTTGTCTCACGCAGAGAAACAGAACAAGGAGCGATCGTTTCAGACAACACCATCTTGTCTCACGCAGAGAAACAGAACAAGGAGCGATCGTTTCAGACAACACAATCTTGTCTTATGCAGAAAACAGAACAAGGAGCGATCGTTTCAGACAACATCATCTTGTCTCACGCAGAGAAACAGAACAAGGAGCGATCGTTTCAGACAACACCATCTTGTCTTATGCAGAAAACAGAACAAGGAGCGATCGTTTCAGACAACATCATCTTGTCTCACGCAGAGAAACAGAACAAGGAGCGATCGTTTCAGACAACACCATCTTGTCTTATGCAAAAAACAGAACAAGGAGCGATCGTTTCAGAAAACATCATCTTGTCTCACGCAGAGAAACAGAACAAGGAGCGATCGTTTCAGAAAACATCATCTTGTCTCACGCAGAGAAACAGAACAAGGAGCGATCGTTTCAGACAACACCATCTTGTCTTATGCAGAAAACAGAACAAGGAGTGATCGTTTCAGACAACACCATCTTGTCTCACGCAGAGAAACAGAACAAGGAGCGATCGTTTCAGACAACACCATCTTGTCTCACGCAGAGAAATAGAACAAGGAGCGATCGTTTCAGACAACACCATCTTGTCTCACGCAGAGAAACAGAACAAGGAGCGATCGTTTCAGACAACACCATCTTGTCTTATGCAGAAAACAGAACAAGGAGCGATCGTTTCAGAAAACATCATCTTGTCTCACGCAGAGAAACAGAACAAGGAGCGATCGTTTCAGACAACACCATCTTGTCTTATGCAGAAAACAGAACAAGGAGCGATTGTTTCAGAAAACATCATCTTGTCTCAGGCAGAGAAACAGAACAAGGAGCGATCGTTTCAGACAACACCATCTTGTCTCACGCAGAGAAATAGAACAAGGAGCGATCGTTTCAGACAACACCATCTTGTCTCACGCAGAGAAACAGAACAAGGAGCGATCGTTTCAGACAACACCATCTTGTCTCACGCAGAGAAACAGAACAAGGAGCGATCGTTTCAGACAACACCATCTTGTCTTATGCAGAAAACAGAACAAGGAGCGATCGTTTCAGACAACATCATCTTGTCTCACGCAGAGAAACAGAACAAGGAGCGATCGTTTCAGACAACACCATCTTGTCTTATGCAGAAAACAGAACAAGGAGCGATCGTTTCAGACAACATCATCTTGTCTCACGCAGAGAAACAGAACAAGGAGCGATCGTTTCAGACAACACCATCTTGTCTTATGCAGAAAACAGAACAAGGAGTGATCGTTTCAGACAACACCATCTTGTCTGATGCAGAAAACAGAACAAGGAGTGATCGTTTCAGACAACACCATCTTGTCTTATGCAGAGAAACAGAACAAGGAGCGATCGTTTCAGACAACACCATCTTGTCTTATGCAGAAAACAGAACAAGGAGTGATCGTTTCAGACAACACCATCTTGTCTCACGCAGAGAAAGAGAACAAGGAGTGATCGTTTCAGACAACACCATCTTGTCTCACGCAGAGAAACAGAACAAGGAGCGATCGTTTCAGACAACACCATCTTGTCTTATGCAGAAAACAGAACAAGGAGCGATCGTTTCAGACAACATCATCTTGTCTCACGCAGAGAAACAGAACAAGGAGCGATCGTTTCAGACAACACCATCTTGTCTCACGCAGAGAAAGAGAACAAGGAGCGATCGTTTCAGACAACACCATCTTGTCTTATGCAGAAAACAGAACAAGGAGCGATCGTTTCAGACAAAGCCATCTTGTCTCACGCAGAGAAATAGAACAAGGAGCGATCGTTTCAGACAACACCATCTTGTCTCAGGCAGAGAAACAGAACAAGGAGCGATCGTTTCAGACAACACCATCTTGTCTGATGCAGAAAACAGAACAAGGAGCGATCGTTTCAGACAACACCATCTTGTCTCACGCAGAGAAACAGAACAAGGAGCGATCGTTTCAGACAACACCATCTTGTCTTATGCAGAAAACAGAACAAGGAGCGATCGTTTCAGACAACACCATCTTGTCTTATGCAGAAAACAGAACAAGGAGTGATCGTTTCAGACAACACCATCTTGTCTGATGCAGAAAACAGAACAAGGAGTGATCGTTTCAGACAACATCATCTTGTCTCACGCAGAGAAATAGAACAAGGAGCGATCGTTTCAGACAACACCATCTTGTCTCACGCAGAAAATAGAAATTCTTTGCAATATTTTTGTTCTGCGTACTGTAATAAAAAAAATTTTTTTCGTGAATTGGGGAATTGTTCGGTATGTGTGTGTGTGTGGTGGGGGGGGGGGGAATAATTCCCAAATTATTCTCATATGATTTTATTTTTATTCCTCTTGCTCGATTCATCAAGTGGAGTATAGTTGCGTGGCAACCCTATTCCTGCATCACGAACAAAAGATGCCCATAGAGAGCAACAGAGAAGAATGATGTTGATTAACCATCCCCTTCATCTCTTCCTCTCCCCAAAACGATGATGACAGGAAGTACACTCACAGACGATGTGAACGAAGCTGAAGGAGGGAGGAGGGATCTGCCCCAAGTGAGCAAGGAGGGGGCGTGGCGTTAGAGCAGTAAGAAAGGCGTTCCCCAGACTCCAACACCAGCACTGCGAACTGTAAAACTATAGTGCTCAAGTAATCACTGCATGTATGAGAAGAGGCTGATGCCCAACTGCTGCTTCTGTGGTGGGAAATTTCCCAGGTTCTGCTCTGGCGACGGACGTCTTTTCTTCGTCTTCTTTCTTTTCCTGGGTCTGTTTTCTTCTCTCTCTTTTTTTCTTCAGTTGGTTCCTTATCGAATCCGTTGTTGATGGCAGGACTTGGATCTGCTATCGAGATATCTTAGTGAATGGCAGTGGTGGTGGTGGAGGGGGGGGGTGACAGCTGGGATTTGAGGGGGGGAGTGGGTGTGTGGAGACCGTAATGACATTAGAGATGGTTTTGACTGGAAATGAGGCATGTCCGATTTTTCGTCTATAGAACCAGTCTATTGGAACGACCAGGTAAATCAGCGAAATCTCACCGTTTTTTGGTGGCTTTCTGTGGCTGTTTTTTTTTCTTTTTCTTTTTCGTATTTACGCGGAAAATAAACCGGACGAACTAAATAAAGTATTGTAAGATTCAGGCATTGGATCGTGTTGTGGATAGAAGTATGTATTTATGGAGAGATATTTTCTGTGTCTTGTTGTAGGGATGTAGGGAGGTATATATTTATGTGTATGTTGTGTTGGGATTAGCGCTTCTTCTGATATCAGAAGCACAACAGATTGATACATATTAGGAAGGAAAAGTAAGTTTTCGAAACCAGATATTAGGAAGGAAAAGTAAGTTTTCGAAACCAGATATTAGGAGGGAAAAGTACGTATTAAAACGAGATATTAGGAAGGAAAAGTAAGTGTTCGAAACGAGATATTACAAGAGAAAAGTAAGTATTTAAAACGAGATATTAGGAAGGAAAAGTAAGTGTTCGAAACGATATATTAGGAGGGAAAAGTAAGTGTTCGAAACCAGATAATAGGAGGGAAAAGTAAGTATTTAAAACGAGATATTAGGATTGAAAATAAGTGTTCGAAACCAGATATTAGGAGGGAAAAATAAGTATTTAAAACGAGATATTAGGATGGAAATTAAGTGTTCGAAACGAGATATTAGGAAGGAAAGTAAGTGTTCGGAACGAGATAGTACAAGGGAAAAGTAAGTGTTCGG
Source organism: Ryuthela nishihirai (assembly GCA_038380435.1). Taxonomy (NCBI): domain Eukaryota; kingdom Metazoa; phylum Arthropoda; class Arachnida; order Araneae; family Heptathelidae; genus Ryuthela; species Ryuthela nishihirai. Next base: position 35,352,884 of record JAWZYU010000034.1, on the reverse strand, counting down.
AACGAGATAGTACAAGGGAAAAGTAAGTATTTAAAACGAGATATTAGGATGGAAAATAAGTGTTCAAAACGAGATATTAAGAAGGAAAAGTAAGTGTTCGAAACGAGATATTACAAGGGAAAAGTAAGTATTTAAAACGAGATATTAGGATGGAAAATAAGTGTTCGAAACGAGATATTAGAAAGGAAAAGTAAGTGTTCGAAACGAGATATTAGGAAGGAAAAGTAAGTGTTCGAAACGAGATATTAGGAGGGAAAAGTAAGTGTTCGAAACGAGGTATTAGGAGGGAAAAGTAAGTGTTCGAAACGAGATATTAGGATGGAAAATAAGTGTTCGAAACGAGATATTAGGAAGGAAAAGTAAGTGTTCGAAACGAGATATTAGGAAGGAAAAGTAAGTGTTCGAAACGAGATATTACAAGGGAAAAGTAAGTATTTAAAACGAGATATTAGGATGGAAAATAAGTTTTCGAAACGAGATATTAGGAAGGAAAAGTAAGTGTTCGAAACGAGATATTAGGAAGGAAAAGTAAGTGTTCGAAACGAGATATTAGGAGGGAAAAGTAAGTGTTCGAAACGAGGTATTAGGAGGGAAAAGTAAGTTTTCGAACCAGATATTAGGAGGCAAAAGTACGTATTTAAAACGAGATATTAGGAAGGAAAAGCAAGTGTTGGAAACGAGATATTACAAGGGAAAGTAAGTGTTTAAAACGAGATATTAGGATGGAAAATAAGTGTTCGAAACGAGATATTAAGAAGGAAAAGTAAGTGTTCGAAACGAGATATTACAAGGGAAAAGTAAGTATTGAAAACGAGATATTAGGATGGAAAAGTAAGTTTTCGAAACGAGATATTAGGAAGGAAAAGTAAGTGTTTAAACGAAACATTAGGAAGGAAAAGTAAGTGTTTAAAACGAGATATTAGGAAGCAAAAGTAAGTGTTCAAAATGAGATATGAGGAAGGAAAGGTAAGTGTGCGAAACTAGATATTAGGAAGGAAAAGTAAGTGTTTGAAACGAGACATTAGGAAGGAAAGGTAAGTGTTCGAAACGAGATATTAGGAAGGAAAAGTAAGTGTTTGAAACCATATATTACGAAGGAAAAGTAAGTGTTTAAAACGAAACATTAGCAAGGAAAAGTAAGTGTTTAAAACGAGATATTAGGAAGGAAAAGTAAGTTTTCGAAACGAGATATTAGGAAGGAAAAGTAAGTTTTCGAAACGAGATGTTAGGAAGGAAAAGTAAGTGTTTAAAACGAGATATTAGGAAGGAAAAGTAAGTGTGCGAAACGAGACATTAGGATGGAAAAGTAAGTTTTCGAAATGAAATATTACGAAGGAAAAGTAAGTGTTTAAAAAGGCTCTTGAAAATGAAATTAAAAAAATGAAAACTTTATGGTTGGATTGTTTTAATTCTGAAAACTCTTTCGCTCACAATGGGCTAAATGGCCATATCACAAAGTCTACAAGGGTTGAGGGAAATTTAGGAATCCATTAAATAGAAGACTTATGAAAGCCTCCCATCCAGTGAATTTTTTAAGATGCACAGAGTAGCTCCCTTGCACACAGAACCACAGTTTAACTTCCTATCGGACAAACGGCGGTCTTTCCAAGCCCAACGGTATGTCTTTCTCCGTAAGGACAGGGATTAAGCTTAAGGGAGATTACTCTGGACCCTAGTACAGTAGGGTTGTTTTACCTCTGAGCGGCACTTTTTTGTACATAAGGGGCTAAACGGCCAGGTCACATGGACCCCGAAGGCTCAGAGAAGGTTGGGGGAGGAGACCCACTGGAACTGCTGTTGGGACACAGATGGTAGCCTCCCGTCAAGGCCATCCTGCGTGTTCTTTAACGTACACAGGTTATGGCTCTCCCGCACACGGGGTCACGGCTTAACGTCTTATCCGACGGACGGCGGCCTTTCCAAGGCCATTGGTGTTCCCTACTGACCGTGGGCACGGCGGGAAGTTTTGCGCAGATAAATCTCAACGCTGACCCAGCTGGGACTCGAACCTGGGAACTAGCAGATTACGAACCTGGCACGCTACCGACTGAGCAACTCTCAGTCACATCTTTGCGTATGCATTTGCTCGTAACAATTGTGAAACAATCGTTTCTATTGAATTAATGTTTCGTATTCGAGCCCTGGGTAAGGCATGGATGTTCGTGTTGTTTTCTGCTGAGGTCCTGCCATCCTCTCAGATCTCCTACTGTGGCATATAAACTGACAGGCTCCTGTCAGACCTCTGTGGCAAGCAGCTGCTTGAGGGGGTATTTATTTATTCTTCTTTATTTATACAGATACCACATTTCAATTTTGAACGTGAAATTTCATAATTAGAAAAACGGATCAAATTGAAAGAGTTGTGCTGATTCATTATCATGGACTAAGTCTCCAAATTCAGTAGCCAAAAGGGGCGGGGGTGGCTCAGTCGGTAGCGCGCCAGGGTCGTAATCTGTAGTTCCCAGGTTCGAGTCCCAGCTGGGTCAGCGTTGAGATTTATCTCCGCAAAATTCCCCACCCTGCCCACGGTCAGTAGAGGACACCGATGGGCTTGGAAAGGCCGCCGTCCGTCGGATGGGACGTTAAGCAATGGCCACGTGTGCGGGAGAGCCATACCATGTGCACGTTAAAGAACACGCCTGATGGCCTTGACGGAAGGCTACCATCTGTCTCCCAACAGCTGTTCCAGTGTGTCCCCTCTCCCAACCTTCTCTGAGCCTTCGGGGTCCTTGTGACCTGGCCGTTTAGTCCATGGTGTGCAAAAAAGTGCCGCTCAGAGGTAAAACAACCCAACGTTAAAGAACACGCTGGATGGCCTTGACGGGAGGCTACCATCTGTCTCCCAACAGCTGTTCCAGTGTGTCCCCTCTCCCAACCTTCTCTGAGCCTTCGGGGTCCTTGTGACCTGGCCATTTAGTCCATGGTGTGCAAAAAAGTGCCGCTCAGAGGTAAAACAACCCAACGTTAAAGAACACGCTGGATGGCCTTGACGGGAGGCTACCATCTGTCTCCCAACAGCTGTTCCAGTGTGTCCCCTCTCCCAACCTTCTCTGAGCCTTCGGGGTCCTTGTGACCTGGCCATTTAGTCCATGGTGTGCAAAAAAGTGCCGCTCAGAGGTAAAACAACCCAACGTTAAAGAACACGCTGGATGGCCTTGACGGGAGGCTACCATCTGTCTCCCAACAGCTGTTCCAGTGTGTCCCCTCTCCCAACCTTCTCTGAGCCTTCGGGGTCCTTGTGACCTGGCCATTTAGTCCATGGTGTGCAAAAAAGTGCCGCTCAGAGGTAAAACAACCCAACGTTAAAGAACACGCTGGATGGCCTTGACGGGAGGCTACCATCTGTCTCCCAACAGCTGTTCCAGTGTGTCCCCTCTCCCAACCTTCTCTGAGCCTTCGGGGTCCTTGTGACCTGGCCATTTAGTCCATGGTGTGCAAAAAAGTGCCGCTCAGAGGTAAAACAATCCAGTAGCCACAATTCTGCGACAAGTACAGCTTGCCATATTGCAACCTCTCACGGCTTCACGGAAGGTTGCTCAAAAGAGGAGGCAGGTGCTTTGTTACTATGACGACTGCTTCTTCCCATCCCAAACCGCCGTTCGGTCGTCAGTCAGGAAACTACATCACTACCAGCTGCCAGAAACCAGGGGAAAAGTTTTGTGGGCCAAGAATTCCACACTGCCCGTGCACCAAATACTCGTTGTCGGTTCCCACGGTAACACCCAAAGGGCACCTGGTGCTACCTCTGGAAGTGGATTCGCGGCAGTTTCTCCTTTTACTTCCGGTACTTAGTGTTGCAGGGAAATATGACACAGAGTTCGGAATATTTTTCATGGGAATATTCAAAAGACGGTCTTGTTAACAGAGCATTTCGGTTTATGTTGAAGTGGTTGGTAAAGAGAGCTCAAGCCTGACTCGCGTCAAATGCGCTTGAGATTTATCTTCGCAAACCTCCACTCTAAGAAAGGAAACGAAGATGAGCTTCAGCTTGGAAAAGACGCCGTCCGTCGGATGGGACGTTAAGCCGTGGTCCCGTGTGCGGGAGAGAGCCATACCCTGTGAACGGTAATGAACACGCTGGATGGCCTTGATGGGAGGCTACCATCTGTCTCCCAACAGCTGTTCCAGTGGGTCCCCTCCCCCAACCTTCTCTGAGCCTTCGGGGTCCTTGTGACAGGCCATTTAGCCCATGGTGTGCAAAAAAGTGCCGCTCAGAGGTAAAACAACCCAACGTTAAAGAACACGCTCGATGGCCTTGACTGGAGGCTATCATCTGTCTCCCAACAGCTGTTCCAGTGGGTCCCCTCTCCCAACCTTCTCTGAGTCTTCGGGGTCCTTGTGACTTGGCCATTTAGCCCATTGTGTGCAAAAAAGTGCCGCTCAGAGGTAAAACAACCCAACGTTAAAGAACACGCTCGATGGCCTTGACTGGAGGCTATCATCTGTCTCCCAACAGCTGTTCCAGTGGGTCCCCTCTCCCAACCTTCTCTGAGTCTTCGGGGTCCTTGTGACCTGGCCATTTAGCCCATTGTGTGCAAAAAAAGTGCCGCTCGGAAGTAAAACAATAACTGCATTAATACAGGGCGGAATTTCGCTGGGGGGCAAAGAGGTCATGCCTTCCCCCCCTTTCAGAAGGCTAGTAAGGAATTTCTATGGTTAGTAACAAGTCGCCATACCTCTCAAATTGTCAGGTCAATGTTTCATTATTGACCTGTGTATGTAATCATACGCAGGCCAACGTTTCAGGGCAGCAGTTGAAATCCCATAATCACTTAATGGTATTTCATCCTTAGAGACATGAGATGGAAAGCAATGGAAAAAACTCTATAGACACAGGCACAGGTCAATAATGCTTCTGAGCACCAAGTTGAAAGCCAATAATGTTCCATCGTTGTATTTAAGATCAAGAATGAAGATTCATCCCCAAATTTGGAGTATACCTGCTGCTACCATCCACCACCCCTACCCCATATTTTCCAAGCTCTATCTTAATTTCTCTGGCCGGGGGGGGGGGGGGGGGGGGGGGCTTGGAAGAAGATATTTAATTTGTTTCAGCCCCCCCCCCCCCAAGACAGGATGACAAGGAAAACTCTGCCATCATCATTCACACACGCTCTCCAAATTTCGCCCCCCTCCTCTGGGGGCGGGGGTGACTCAGTCGGTAGCGCGCCAGGCTTGTAATCTGCAGTTCCTAGGTTCGAGTCCAGGCTGGGTCAACTTTGATACTTATCTCCGCAAAACTCCCCGTCCTGTCCACGGTCAGTAGGAAACCACTATGTGCTTGGAAAGGCCGCCGTCCATCGGATGGGACGTTAATCCGTGGCTCCGTGTGTGGGAGAGTCATACCCTGTGCACGTTAAAGAACACGCTGGATGGCCTTGACGGGAGGCTACCATCTGTTTCCCAACAGCTGTTCCAGTGGGTCCCCTCCCCCAATCTTCTCTGAACCTTCTGGGTCCTTGTGACCTGGCTATTTAGCCCATGGTATGCAAAAAATATATGTTGAGAGGGTTGGGTTGTTTTACCTCTGAGCGGCACTTTTTTGCACACCATGGGCTAAATGGCCAGGTCACATGGACCCCGCAGTCTCAGAGAAGGTTGGGGGAGGGGACCCACTGGAACAGCTGTTGGGAGACAGATGGTAGCCTCCCGTCAAGGCCATCCAGCATGTTCTTTAACGTGCACAGGGTATGGCTCTCCAGCACACGGTGCCACGGCTTAACATCCCATCCGACGGACGGTGGTCTTTCCAAGCCCATCGGTGTCCCCTACTGACCGTGGGCAGGGCGGGGAATTTTGCGGAGATAAATCATGTTGAGAGGTAAAACATCTTAATCTTTACCTGAAGCAGAGGATTTCAATCTGAGCTATTAAATAGTGGTGGCAAAATGCTTCAGAATTTGAGCGATGTCAAGTTGCCTCAGAGTTAGTTGTTAACTCATAGAAACGTCTCAGTGTACAAGTGGTTAGCGTACTAGGTTAGAGAAAAAGCGATCTGGGTTCCAGACTCGGAAAAGGTATGAATTTTTGTAGTGTTGTCTTTCTACATAAGTCTCACCTTTCTCGAGGGCCTTTTTCTCCATGGCGTCAAATGTGTTCTCACCGTGTGAGCTATCATTCAGACCTCAGGGTTGGGTTGTTTTACTTCTGAGCGGCACTTTTTTTGCACACCATGGGCTAAATGGCCAGGTCACATGGACCCCGAAGGCTCAGAGAAGGTTGGGGGAGGGGACCCACTGGAACAGCTGTTGGGAGACAGATGGTAGCCTCCCGTCAAGGTCATCCAGCGTGTTCTTTAACGTTGGTTTGTTTTACTTCTGAGCGGCACTTTTTTGCACACCATGGGCTAAATGGCCAAGTCACATGGACCCCGAAGGCTCAGAGAAGGTTGGGGGAGGGGACCCACTGGAACAACTGTTGGGAGACAGATGGTAGCCTCCCGTCAAGGTCGTCCAGCGTGTTCTTTAACGTGCACAGGTATGACTCTCCCACACACGGGGCCAAGGCTTAATGTCCCATCCGACGGACGGCGGCCTTTCCAAGCCCATCGGTGTCCCCTACTGACCGTGGGCAGGGCGGGGAATTTTGCTGAGATAAATCTCAACGCTGACCCAGCTGGGACTCGAACCTGGGAACTACAGATTACGAGCCTGGCGCGCTACCGACTGAGCTACCCCCGCCCCTTGGGGCTACTGAATTTGGAGCATTTCTGTTTGGGATAACAATGTTTGTATGGTCAAGCATGATCATCGGTATTTCTCTTTAGGATAACAATGTTTGCCTGGTCAAGCATGATCATCGGTATTTCTCTTTAGGATAACAATGTTTGCATGGTCAAGCATGATCATCGGTATTTCTCTTTAGGATAACAATCTTTGCATGGTCAAGCATGATCATCGGTATTTCTGCTTAGGATTAATATGTTTTTGTGGTCAACATGATCATGAATATTTTGCAAGGGATCAAAATGTGTGTATGATGAAAGGTAATCATAAAATTATTCATGTGGCCAAACATGATCATAAACTTTTTATGCCCCCTTGCATAGTCATTAAAAATTTTATGTGATTAAAGATGGTCATTAGTTTTGTATGCTGATTCGTGCTGAGGCTTGTAACCCGAAAAGCAAAATTTGAAGGAACCACCAGAAGAAAAAGAATCAAGAAACACGTGCTGTTTCATCTGAATTTTTACAGATATGTTTTACAGCACGCAGTGTAAAAAATGGTCGACACACATTTCATCTTCGTTACCAAGAATAACACCGCAATTGGGTTGGGTTGTTTTACCTCTGAGCGGCACTTTTTTGCACACCATGGGCTAAATGGCCAGGTCACATGGACCCCGAAGGCTCAGAGAAGGTTGGGGGAGGGGACCCACTAGAACAGCTGTTGGGAGACAGATGGTAGCCTCCCGTCAAGGCCATCCAGCGTGTTCTTTAACGTGCACAGGGTATGGCTCTCCCGCACACGGGGCCACGGCTTAAGGTCCCATCCGACTGACGGCTGCCTTTCCAAGCCCATCGGTGTCCCCTACTGACCGTGGGCAGGGCGGAGAGTTTTGCGGAGATAAATGTCAACGCTGACCCAACTGGGACTCGAACCTGGGAACTGCAGATTACGAGCCTGGCGCGCTACCGACTGAGTGTAAGTTACACTGCGCCCGCCCCACGCACGCAGTGTAAAAAATGGTCGACATACATTTCATCTTCGTTATGAAGAATAACACCGCAATTGAATCTGGACATTACAAAGCTCCATTATTCTTTTTCAGAGTGCCAATATGAACGTAAACTTTGGAAGACAAAGTCCACCAGCTTCTTGAGGCACTCACACACATTTACTCCTTATAGGGGGAGTCAGAACTTTTGCAGTTGGACGTCCAATTCAATCACTATGTATTTTAAATATCCCTATATATTTTTTAATTTCGTTTAAAACGTACGATTGACTAACGAATAAATGAGAAAAAAAATGCCTTAAAACATTAAATACACTGAAAACCTTTCACGGATCAGTGGAGACGGTTGCTGTGACTACAGATTATGATGCTCTGAAGTCAGCGTCGCCAGGCTAACCAGCATCTCTCAGCTGTTAATGGATCTTGGCCATAAATAAAAATTTGATATCTGCACGAGTTGACTCGGTTTATAAACAGTGGAGCCACGCGCCTAGATGAAAAGAACTGGGAGAGCCAAAAGGGAGGGAGCACGTGAGAAAGAGGGGAAGCAGTGTACAATTGGCTGGTAAGGATGATACGGAGGAGGGAGGGGGATGCTAAGAGGATAGAGGAGGGATGGGAGCAGAGAGGGGGGGAGAGTCCGGCAGCTGTTGCCGCTTCTGCTGCCATCTGTTGGAAGTCACCTGTTGAAGTACACCTCGCAGCATCTGCAGATGGAGTTTCAAGTTCAAAGTACAAGAGAGAAAATCTGCTGTGGTGCTGATAAACAGAAGGCTGACTAGCTTCAGCTAAGGATGTCTCAGCTCACAGCAAATCAAATCGCTGCCGACTAAAAATTGTACATCGTGGCACTTAATTTTTCCCAGTGGTATTGTTCCTACATTTAGTCCACTGTAGTGTTGGCGTTATATTTTAGCCACGGCAGTTTTGTTGCTCACTTTTATATAAAGGACTAAACATCTCAAGACTTTCGAAATCCCTGGCGCCTAAAAATCCTGTCGTTTATTGTTTCTACTCGGGAGTTTCGTTCTTATATTTCTGCTAAAAATTCTAACAATCCAGGGCTTCGCAGATCCCTGGAATCTAAAATTTACAGTCGCTCAAAAAAAAGTATCCGAACACTACGGTTGATTACAGAATCCAGAAAAAATATCTGGGAACGATTTTTTTTTAGAAATTAGTGATCTGGCAACCGTCGTGTAGAATTCAGAAAAAATATCTGGCAACGATTTTTTTTTAAATTAGTGATCTGGAAACCTTCGTGTAGAATTCAGAAAAAATATCTGGCAAGGATTTTTTTTAGAAATTAGTGATCTGGCAACCTTCGTGTAGAATTCAGAAAAAAATATCTGGCAAGGATTTTTTTTAGAAATTAGTGATCTGGCAACCTTCGAGTAGAATTCAGAAAAAATATCTGGCAACGATTTTTTTTTAATTAGTGATCTGGCAACCTTCGTGTAGAATTCAGAAAAAATATCTGGCAACGTTTTTTTTTTTAAATTAGTGATCTGGAAACCTTCGTGTAGAATTCAGAAAAAACATCTGGCAACGATATTTTTTAGAAATTAGTGATCTGGCAACCTTCGTGTAGAATTCAGAAAAAATATCTGGCAACGATTTTTTTTTAGAAATTAGTGATCTGGCAACCGTCGTGTAGGTACACCTGCTGCCATGGGCTTGGACAAAACAATTGGTTCATGAAGACTTCTCTTAATTAGGGGTGGCTCAGTCGGTAGCGCGCCAGGCTCGTGATCTGTAGTCCCAGGTTCGAGTCCCAGCTGGGCCAACGTTGAGACTTATCTCAGCAAAATTCCCGCCCTGTCCACGGTCAGTAGGGGACACCGATGGCCTTGGAAAGGACGCCGTCCGTCGGATGGGACGTTAAGCCGTGGCCCCGTGTGCGGGAGAGCCATACCCTGTGCACGTTAAAGAACACGCTGGATGGCCTTGACGGGAGGCTACCATCTGTCTCCCAACAGCTGTTCCAGCGGGTCCCCTCCTCCAACCTTCTCTGAGCTTTCGGGGTCCTTGTAACCTGGCCATTTAGCCCATGGTGTGCAAAAAAGTGCCACTCAGAGATAAAACATCCCAACCCACGTTAAAGAACATGCTGGATGGCCTTGACGGGAGGCTACCATCTGTCTCCCAACAGCTGTTTCATTGGGTCCCCTCCCCCAACCTTCTCTGAGCCTTCGGGGTCCTTGTGACCTGGCCATTTAGCCCATGGTGTGCAAAAAAGTGCCGCTCAGAGGTAAAACAACCCAACGTTTGCACGTTAAAGAACACGCTGGATGGCCTTGACGGGAGGCTACCATCTGTCTCCCAACAGCTGTTCCAGTGGGTCCCCTCCCCCAACCTTCTCTGAGCCTTCGGGGTCCTTGTGACCTGGGGATTTAGCCCACGGTGTGCAAAAAAAGTGCCGCTCAGAGATAACAAAAATCCAACCCTAATTCCTACTTTTTGCAATATATTCAGGAACTAGTCCTAAATCACTAAATCACTAAACTGCCAAACCACTCCAAAGTAAATGGTATATTAAAATCCTTCACAATTCTTTCCTTCAATTCATTTAAATAACGCATAAATTTCCTCTCATAGACAAAGCTTTCTACTTCAGTACGAATTTGATGTATTTGGAAAATTGTTCAGCTTGCAGAATTTCCGAAATAAGACAATGCAGAGGAGGAATTGATGGCTATAAACACGAAGAGTAATTTCTTTCTCTCACAGCACAATAGGGTTCAAATATTACTCGCTTAATTTCGGACTTAACGGACTCAAGGAAATTATTGTGATAGAAAAAATTCTTTTCTTTTTTTCAAGAATAGGGAGGAAACAATAAACTGTGTTCAAGAGGCGTGAAATTGATCCCCTTTTGTTATTTAATGGCCGATTTGAGAACTTTGACACAATTTTGCTTTCTTTTTCTTTTTCCTGATCTCGCATCAAACGAAAAACATAAACTATCAGACAACTCTTCTTATAAGGACAATTTATATTGACTCGTTGCAAGGGGTGAAAAAGTTCTTTTCAAGAATTATTAGAATGGAATTAGAAAAGTTTTTGATGAAAGATCTCTCATTTTAATGGATCTCCTTCCATTTGGTACGAGGAGTGCGGATCATTCTGCAGCTTAATACATATTAGTCTCCAATTAGAAGCAGTATTTGATCATGGGTCTCTCATTTTAACCGACCTGTTTTCCATTAGGGGAGAGAAGGATGGCTCACTATGAATATTCAAAGAATAAATAAAAATGAGCATAGTTTTCGATCATGGATTTCTCATCTTAATCGATCATCCATTTCCATTTGGGGCGAGAAGGATGGCTCACTATGTGCCTCACTTGAATATTACAAGAGAATTGAAAACATGTTTCGATCATGGATCTCTCATTTTAATCGATCTTTTACCATTTGGGGACAGAAGGATAGCTCACTATGTAGCTCTCTTGAATATTAGAAGAGAATTGGAAACATTTTTCGATCATGGATCTCTCATTTTAATCGATCTTTTACCATTTGGGGACAGAAGGATAGCTCACTATGTAGCTCTCTTGAATATTAGAAGAGAATTGGAAACATTTTTCGATCATGGATCTCTCATTTTAATCGATCTTTTTTTCAATTGGGGAGAGAAGGATAGCTCACTATGTAGCTCTCTTGAATATTAGAAGAGAACTGAAAACATTTTTCGATCATGGATCTCTCATTTTAATCGATCTTTTTTTCAATTGGGGATAGAAGGATAGCTCACTATGTAGCTCTCTTGAATATTAGAAGACAACTGAAAACATTTTTCGATCATGGATCTCTCATTTTAATCGATCTTTTTTTCAATTGGGGATAGAAGGATAGCTCACTATGTAGCTCTCTTGAATATTAGAAGAGAATTGGAAACATTTTTCGATCATGGATCTCTCATTTTAATCGATCTTTTACCATTTGGGGACAGAAGGATAGCTCACTATGTAGCTCTCTTGAATATTAGAAGAGAATTGGAAACATTTTTCGATCATGGATCTCTCATTTTAATCGATCTTTTTTTCAATTGGGGAGAGAAGGATAGCTCACTATGTAGCTCTCTTGAATATTAGAAGAGAACTGAAAACATTTTTCGATCATGGATCTCTCATTTTAATCGATCTTTTTTTCAATTGGGGATAGAAGGATAGCTCACTATGTAGCTCTCTTGAATATTAGAAGACAACTGAAAACATTTTTCGATCATGGATCTCTCATTTTAATCGATCTTTTTTTCAATTGGGGATAGAAGGATAGCTCACTATGTAGCTCTCTTGAATATTAGAAGAGAATTGGAAACATTTTTCGATCATGGATCTCTCATTTTAATCGATCTTTTACCATTTGGGGACAGAAGGATAGCTCACTATGTAGCTCTCTTGAATATTAGAAGAGAATTGGAAACATTTTTCGATCATGGATCTCTCATTTTAATCGATCTTTTACCATTTGGGGACAGAAGGATAGCTCACTATGTAGCTCTCTTGAATATTAGAAGAGAATTGGAAACATTTTTCGATCATGGAACTCTCATTTTAATCGATCTTTTTTTCAATTGGGGAGAGAAGGATAGCTCACTATGTAGCTCTCTTGAATATTAGAAGAGAACTGAAAACATTTTTCGATCATGGATCTCTCATTTTAATCGATCTTTTTTTCAATTGGGGATAGAAGGATAGCTCACTATGTAGCTCTCTTGAATATTAGAAGACAACTGAAAACATTTTTCGATCATGGATCTCTCATTTTAATCGATCTTTTTCCAGTTGGGGAGAGAAGGATAGCTCACTATGTAGCTCACTTGAATATTAGAAGAGAATTGGAAACATTTTTCGATCATGGATCTCTCATTTTAATCGATCTTTTACCATTTGGGGACATAAGGATAGCTCACTATGTAGCTCTCTTGAATATTAGAAGACAACTGAAAACATTTTTCGATCATGGATCTCTCATTTTAATCGATCTTTTTCCAATTGGGGAGAGAAGGATAGCTCACTATGTAGCTCACTTGAATATTAGAAGAGAATTGGAAACATTTTTTTCGATCATGGAACTCTCATTTTAATCGGTCTTTTACCATTTGGGGACAGAAGGATAGCTCACTATGTAGCTCTCTTGAATATTAGAAGAGAACTGAAAACATTTTTCGATCATGGATCTCTCATTTTAATCGATCTTTTTCCAATTGCGGAGAGAAGGATAGCTCACTATGTAGCTCACTTGAATATTAGAAGAGAATTGGAAACATTTTTCGATCATGGATCTCTCATTTTAATCGATCTTTTATTCAATTGGGGAGAGAAGGATAGCTCACTGTGTAGCTCACTTGAATATTAGAAGAGATTTGAAAACATTTTTCGATCATGGATCTCTCATTTTAATCGATCTTTTTCCAATTGGGGAGAGAACGATAGCTCACTATGTAGCTCACTTGAATATTAGAAGAGAATTGAAAACATTTTTCGATCATGGATCTCTCATTTTAATCGATCTTTTTCCAATTGGGGAGAGAAGGATAGCTCACTATGTAGCTCACTTGAATATTAGAAGAGATTGAAAACATTTTTCGATCATGGATCTCTCATTTTAATCGATCTTTTTCCAATCGGGGAGAGAAGGATAGCTCACTATGTAGCTCTCTTGAATATTAGAAGAGAATTGAAAACATTTTTCGATCATGGATCTCTCATTTTAATCGATCTTTTTCCAATTGGGGAGAGAAGGATAGATCACTATGTAGCTCACTTGAATATTAGAAGAGAATTGGAAACATTTTTCGATCATGGATCTCTCATTGTAATCGATCTTTTATTCAATTGGGGAGAGAAGGATAGCTCACTATGTAGCTCTCTTGAATATTAGAAGAGAACTGAAAACATTTTTCGATCATGGATCTCTCATTTTAATCGATCTTTTTTTCAATTGGGGATAGAAGGATAGCTCACTATGTAGCTCTCTTGAATATTAGAAGACAACTGAAAACATTTTTCGATCATGGATCTCTCATTTTAATCGATCTTTTTCCAGTTGGGGAGAGAAGGATAGCTCACTATGTAGCTCACTTGAATATTAGAAGAGAATTGGAAACATTTTTCGATCATGGATCTCTCATTTTAATCGATCTTTTTCCAATTGTGGAGAGAAGGATAGCTCACTATGTAGCTCACTTGAATATTAGAAGAGAATTGGAAACATTTTTTTCGATCATGGAACTCTCATTTTAATCGGTCTTTTACCATTTGGGGACAGAAGGATAGCTCACTATGTAGCTCTCTTGAATATTAGAAGAGAACTGAAAACATTTTTCGATCATGGATCTCTCATTTTAATCGATCTTTTTCCAATTGCGGAGAGAAGGATAGCTCACTATGTAGCTCACTTGAATATTAGAAGAGAATTGGAAACATTTTTCGATCATGGATCTCTCATTTTAATCGATCTTTTATTCAATTGGGGAGAGAAGGATAGCTCACTGTGTAGCTCACTTGAATATTAGAAGAGATTTGAAAACATTTTTCGATCATGGATCTCTCATTTTAATCGATCTTTTTCCAATTGGGGAGAGAACGATAGCTCACTATGTAGCTCACTTGAATATTAGAAGAGAATTGAAAACATTTTTCGATCATGGATCTCTCATTTTAATCGATCTTTTTCCAATTGGGGAGAGAAGGATAGCTCACTATGTAGCTCACTTGAATATTAGAAGAGATTGAAAACATTTTTCGATCATGGATCTCTCATTTTAATCGATCTTTTTCCAATCGGGGAGAGAAGGATAGCTCACTATGTAGCTCTCTTGAATATTAGAAGAGAATTGAAAACATTTTTCGATCATGGATCTCTCATTTTAATCGATCTTTTTCCAATTGGGGAGAGAAGGATAGATCACTATGTAGCTCACTTGAATATTAGAAGAGAATTGGAAACATTTTTCGATCATGGATCTCTCATTGTAATCGATCTTTTATTCAATTGGGGAGAGAAGGATAGCTCACTGTGTAGCTCACTTGAATATTAGAAGAGATTTGAAAACATTTTTCGATCATGGATCTCTCATTTTAATCGATCTTTTTCCAATTGGGGAGAGAAGGATAGCTCACTATGTAGCTCACTTGAATATTAGAAGAGAATTGAAAACATTTTTCGATCATGGATCTCTCATTTTAATCGATCTTTTTCCAATTGGGGAGAGAAGGATAGCTCACTATGTAGCTCACTTGAATATTAGAAGAGATTGAAAACATTTTTCGATCATGGATCTCTCATTTTAATCGATCTTTTTCCAATTGGGGAGAGAAGGATAGATCACTATGTAGCTCACTTGAATATTAGAAGAGATTGAAAACATTTTTCGATCATGGAACTCTCATTTTAATCGATCTTTTTCCAATTGGGGAGAGAAGGATAGCTCACTATGTAGCTCTCTTGAATATTAGAAGAGAATTGGAAACATTTTTCGATCATGGATCTCTCATTTTAATCGATCTTTTTTTCAATTGGGGAGAGAAGGATAGCTCACTATGTAGCTCACTTGAATATTAGAAGAGAATTGAAAACATTTTTCGATCATGGAACTCTCATTTTAATCGATCTTTTTCCAATTGGGGAGAGAAGGATAGCTCACTATGTAGCTCACTTGAATATTAGAAGAGAATTGGAAACATTTTTCGATCATGGATCTCTCATTTTAATCGATCTTTTTTTCAATTGGGGATAGAAGGATAGCTCACTATGTAGCTCACTTGAATATTAGAAGAGAATTGAAAACATTTTTCGATCACGGATCTCTCATTTTAATCGATCTTTTTCCAATTGGGGAGAGAAGGATAGCTCACTATGTAGCTCACTTGAATATTAGAAGAGAATTGAAAGCATTTTTCGATCATGGATCTCTCATTTTAATCGATCTTTTTCCAATTGGGGAGAGAGGGATAGCTCACTATGTAGCTTACTTGAATATTAGAAGAAAATTGAAAACATTTTTCGATCATGGAACTCTCATTTTAATCGATCTTTTTCCAATTGGAGAGAGAAGGATAGCTCACTATGTAGCTCTCTTGAATATTAGAAGAGAATTGGAAACATTTTTCGATCATGGATTTCTCATTTTAATCGATCTTTTTCCAATTGGAGAGAGAAGGATAGCTCACTATGTAGCTCTCTTGAATATTAGAAGAGAATTGGAAACATTTTTCGATCATGGATCTCTCATTTTAATCGATCTTTTTTTCAATTGGGGAGAGAAGGATAGCTCACTATGTAGCTCTCTTTAATATTAGAAGAGAACTGAAAACAGTTTTCCGTCATTAGTCTCTCATTTTAACCGATCTTTTTCCATTTGGGGCGAGAAGAATGGCTCACTATGTAGCTCTCTTGAATATTAGAAGAGAATTGAAAACAGTTTTCGATCATGAATCTCACATTTTAACCGATATTTTTCCATTTGTGGCGAGAAGGATGACTCACTATTTATTTCTCTTGAATATTAGAAGAGAATTGAAAACATTTTTCGATCATGGATCTCTCATTTTAACCGTACTTTTTCCATTTGGGGCGAGAAGAATGTCTCACTATGTAGCTCTCTTTAATATTGGAGGGGAATTGAAAAACGTTTTCGGTCATGAATCTCTCATTTTAATCGAAATTTTTCCATTTGAGGCGAGAAGGATGGCTCACTATGTAGCTGTCTTGAATATTAGATGAGAATTCAAAACATTTTTTTAATTTTTTTGTGTTATGGTGAAAAAAAATAAGTAACAATATAAAATATTTTTGAGTGTAATTTCAAAATTTGAATCTGTCTAGTAAATAAAAAGGAGCATTATGTCGGCATTAATTTTTTTTCTTCCCATTCTGTTGGGGGAGGCGGCTCAGTCGGTAGCAGGCCAGGCTCGTAATTGCAGTTCCTAGGTTTGAGTGGCAGCTGGGTCAGCGTTCAGATTTATCTCTGAAAAACTTTACTCCATGCCCACGGTCAGCAAGGGACACCGATGGGCTTGAAAAGACCTCTGTCCATCGTAAGGGATGTTAAGCCGTAATCCGTGTGCGGTGATGCTGATAATCGATCCACTTCACTGTTTTACACTATTTAGAATTCTAGTATTAAAGAGAACACTATTTAGTTCTCTATAATATTAGAAGAGAACTGAAAACAGTTTTCCGTCATTAGTCTCTCATTTTAACCGATCTTTTTCCATTTCGAACGAGAAGAATGGCTCACTATGTAGCTCTCTTGAATATTAGAAGAGAATTGAAAACAGTTTTCGATCATTGATCTCTCATTTTAATCGATATTTTTCCTTTTGGATCGAGAAGGATGACTTACTATGTTGGTCTCATGAATATTAGAAGAGAATTAAAAATAGTTTTCGATCATGGATCTCTCATTTTAATCGAAATTTTTCCATTTTGGAGCGAGAAGAATGGCTCACTATGAAGCTCTCTTTCACATTAGAAGAGAATTGAAAACAGTTTTCGATCATGAATCTCTCATTTTAGTCGAAATTTTTCCATTTTGGGCGAGAAGGATGGCTCACTATGTAGCTCTCTTAAATATTAGAAGAGAATTGAAAACAGTTTTCGATCACGAATCTTTCATTTTAATCGAAAATTTTCCGTTTAGGGCGAGAAGAATGGCTCACTATGTAGCTGTCTTTAATATTAGAAGAAAACTGAAAACAGTTTTCGGTCATGAATCTCTCATTTTAACCGATCTCTTTCCATTTGGGACGAGAATAATGGCTCACTATGTATCTCTCTTGAATATTAGAAGAGAGTTGAAAACAATTTTCGATCACGAATCTCTCATTTTAATCGAAATTTTTCCATTTGGGGCGAGAAGGATGGCTCACTATATAGCTGTCTTGAATATTAGATGAGAATTCAAAACATATTTTAAATTTTTTTTGTAATGGTGAAAAAAAATAAGTAACAATATAAAATATTTTTGAGTGTAATTTCAAAATTTGAATCTGTCTAGTAAATAAAAAGGAGCATTATGTAGGCATAAATTTTTTTCTTCCCATTCAGTTGGGGGAGGCGGCTCAGTCGGTAGCAGGCCAGGCTCGTAATTGCAGTTTCTAGGTTCGAGTGGCAGCTGGGTCAGCGTTCAGATTTATCTCTGAAAAACTTTACTCCATGCCCACGGTCAGCATGGGACACCGATGGGCTTGAAAAGACCTCTGTCCATCGTAAGGGACGTTAAGCCGTAATCCGTGTGCGGTGATGCTGATAATCGATCCACTTCACTGTGTGATGTTGGTAATCGATCCACTTCACTGTGTGATGTTGGTAATCGATTCATTTCCCTATGTGATGTTGGTAATCGATCCACTTCACTGTGTGATGCTGGTAATTGATCCATTTCACTTGTGCGGTGATGCTGATAATCGATCCACTTCACTGTGTGATGTTGGTAATCGATCCACTTCACTGTGTGATGTTGGTAATCGATTCATTTCCCTATGTGATGTTGGTAATCGATCCACTTCACTGTGTGATGCTGGTAATTGATCCATTTCACTTGTGCGGTGATGCTGATAATCGATCCACTTCACTGTGTGATGTTGGTAATCGATCCACTTCACTGTGTGATGTTGGTAATCGATTCATTTCACTATGTGATGTTGGTAACCGATCCACTTCACTGTGTGATGCTGGTAATTGATCCATTTCACTTGTGCGGTGATGCTGATAATCGATCCACTTCACTGTGTGATGTTGGTAATCGATCCACTTCACTGTGTGATGTTGGTAATCGATTCATTTCACTATGTGATGTTGGTAATCGATCCACTTCACTGTGTGATGCTGGTAATTGATCCATTTCATTTGTGCGGTGATGCTGATAATCGATCCACTTCACTGTGTGGGTCGGGGGTGGCTCAGTCGGTAGCGCGCCAGTCTCGTAATCTGTAGTTCCCAGGTTCGAGTCCCAGCTGGGTCAGCGTTGAGATTTATCTCCGCAAAATTCTCCGCCTTGCCCACGGTCAGTAGGGGACACCGATGGGCTTGGAAAGGCCACCGTCCGTCGGATGAGATGTTAAGCCGTGGCCCCGTGTGCGGGAGAGCCATACCCTGTGCACGTTAAAGAACACGCTGGATGGCCTTGACGGGAGGCTACCATCTGTCTCTCAACAGCTATTCCAGTGGGTCCCCTCCCCCAACTTTCTCTGAGCTTTCGGGGTCCTTGTGACTTGGCCTTTTAGTCCATGGTGTGCAAAAAAGTGCCGCTCAGAGCTAAAACAACCCAACGTTAAAGAACACGCTGGATGGCCTTGACGGAAGGCTACCATCTGTCCCCCAACAGCTATTCCAGTGTGTCCCCTCCCCCAACTTTCTCTGAGCTTTCGGGGTCCTTGTGACTTGGCCATTTAGTCCATGGTGTGCAAAAAAGTGCCGCTCAGAGGTAAAACAACCCAACGTTAAAGAACACGCTGAATGGCCTTGACGAGAGGGTACCATCTGTCTTTTAACAGCTGTTCCAGTGGGTCCCCTCCCCCAACCTTTTCTGAATCTACGAGTTCCTTGTGACCTAGCTTTTATCCCATTGTGTGCAAAAAAAAATGTCGCTCAGAGATAAAAATTACTCCTATCCTATAGTCACTTATTACTTGGTCTACCGTCTTTCTGTTATAGGAGATATTGCTAAAGGTTTCAGAGAAGATTCTCAGTATATTATACCATGGGAAAGATCTTTGAGTACGGAGATAGTTCAGCAGAAAAGGAATAACGCAAGAAAAAGAAACATTCATACTTTACGCTGACCCGTATTAGGTGGGGCGGGGGTGGCTCAGTCGGTAGCGCGCCAGGCTCGTAATCTGTAGTTCCCAGGTTCGAGTCCCAGCTGGGTCAGCGTTGAGATTTATCTCCGCAAAATTCCCCGCCTTGCCCACGGTCAGTAGGGGACACCGATGGGCTTGTAAAGTCCGCCGTCCGTCGGATGGGACGTTAAGCCGTGGCCCCGTGTGCGGGAGAGCCATACCCTGTGCACGTTAAAGAACACGCTGGATGGTCTTGACGGGAGGCTACCATCTATCTCCCAACAGCTGTTCCAGTGGGTCCCCTCCCCCAACCTTCTCTGAGCCTTCGGGGTCCATGTGACCTGGCCATTTAGCCCTTGGTGTGCAAAAAAGTGCCGCTCAGAGGTAAAACAACCCAACCCAACAACCCGTATTAGGTACAAAATATATAAGTCGACATATAACCACATAACTACATTTTGAAACTGGATGATGTGGAAACTTTTTTTGCATTAAACTACTAGAACTCTTTATATGTAGCATAGATATTGAATGTTTCCTCCTTTCTCACTTTCACACTTTTGGGGAGGGTGGAGGGTGGCTCAGTCGGTAGCGCGCCAGGCTCGTAATCTGTAGTTCCCAGGTTCGAGTCCCAGCTGAGTCAGCGTTGAGATTTATCTCCACAAAATTTCCCCGCCCTGCTCACGGTCAGTAGGGGACACCGATGGGCTTGAAAAGGCCGCCGTCCGTCGGATGGGACGTTAAGCCGTGGCCCCGTGTGCGGGAGAGCCATACCCTGTGCACGTTAAAGAACACGCTGAATGGCCTTGACGGGAGGTTACCATCTGTCTCCCAACAGCTGTTCCAGTGAGTCCCCTCCCCCAACCTTCTCTGAGCCTTCGGGGTCCTTGTGGCCTGGCCATTTAGCCCATGGTGTGAAAAAAAGTGCCGCTCAGAGGTAAAACAACCCAACCCTGTGCACGTTAAAGAACACACTGGATGGCCTTGACGGGAGGCTACCATCTGTCTCCCAACAGCTGTTCCAGTGGGTCCCCTCCCCTAACCTTCTCTGAGCCTTCGGGGTCCTTGTGGCCTGGCCATTTAGTCCATGGTGTGCAAAAAAGTGCCGCTCAGAGGTAAAACAATCCAATCAAATCCACACTTTTGGATTGCTAGAAATTTTTGTTTTGAGTTGTTTTCGTTCTTTGTGTATTATATTCGATGTGACGACTGATGCTTTCAATTGAAATTGTTTCTGTATGAAGATTTCACGAACTTGAGACCTCAGAAGTTTTTGTATACTGTAAAACATTATCTGAAATAAAAATTCTCTCTCTATGAAAATTATATAATAATTTAAATAATACATAATGGTCGTCCCCTGGCCTAGTGGTTAGGGCGCTTAGCTATTGATCTAAGGGACCTGGGTTCGAGCCCCGGGTAAGGCATGGATGTGTGTGTCGTTTTTATGCTGAGGTCCTGCCATCCTCTCAGACCTTCTACTATGGCATATAAACTGATAGGCTCCTGTCAGACCTCTGTGGCAAGCAGCTGCTTGAGGGGGTATTTATATTTTTTTTATTTATGGACTTAAACTCGAACTCAGTTTTTATCACAGGATAAGGCATGAATTTTTAATACAACCCCTGAGTGAAAGGCGCAAACCAATATGGGAAATTTCAGACAGTACAGTCGCTCAAAAAATATCCGAAAACTATGGTTTAATTCAGAAAAAATATCTGGCAACCTTTTTTTAGAAATTAGTGATCTGGCAACCTTCGTGTCACGTGACACGAAGGTTGCCAGATCACTAATTTCTAAAAAAAATCGTTCCCAGATATTTTTTCTGAATTCTGTAATCAACCGTAGTGTTTGGATACTTTTTTGAGCGACTGCACATGAAGGTTGCCAGATCACTCTGATTTCTAAAAAATTCGTTGCCAGATTTTATTCTGAATTCTGAAATAAACCATAGTGTTCGGATATTTTTTTGAGCGACTGTACAGCTCGTTGAGTTTTGGAAGGTTTCGGCAGATCGACTGAAAGATTTTAAATTAAAATTCCACCTAAATTTTGTAATAAATGGAAAGAAATAAGTATTTCGAAGTTAGAAAGCGTATTCTAGCATATATATAAGGATGGAAAAAATATTCTTAACTGGCTTTCCTGGCTTCTAACATATCCCATTTTTTTAGACAAACAAAGTTTTGTGTTGTTTTAAATTATAATAAAAAGAATCGGTACACCGAAGTTAGTGATCTTAAGTCCTTTTATGTCTCATTTTTCGAGGTAACCTAACCACTCTGTTGTTTTATAACAGGGTTGGGATGTTTTACGTCTGAGCGGCACTTTTTTGCACCCCATGGGCTAAATGGCCAGGTCACATGGACCCCGAAGGCTCAGAGAAGGTTGAGGGAGGGGACCCACTGGAACAGCTGTTGGGAGACAGATGGTAGCCTCCCGTCAAGGCCATCCAGCGTGTTCTTTAACGTTGGGTTGTTTTACCTCTGAGCGGGACTTTTTTGCACATCATGGGCTAAATGGCCAGGTCACATGGACCCCGAAGGCTCAGAGAAGGTTGAGGGAGGGGACCCAATGGAACAGCTGTTGGGAGACAGATGGTAGCCTCCCGTCAAGGCCATCCAGCGTGTTCTTTAACGTTGGGTTGTTTTACCTCTGAGCGGCACTTTTTTGCACACCATGGGCTAAATGGCCAGGTCACATGGACCCCAAAGGCTCAGAGAAGGATGAGGGAGGGGATCCACTGGAACAGCTGTTGGGAGACAGATGTTAGCCTCCCGTCAAGGCCATCCAGCGTGTTCTTTAACGTTGGGTTGTTTTACCTCTGAGCGGCACTTTTTTGCACACCATGGGCTAAATGGCCAGGTCACATGGACCCCGAAGGCTCAGAAAAGGTTGGGGGAGGGGACCCACTGGAACAGCTGTTGGGAGACAGATGGTAGCTTCCCGTCAAGGCCATCCAGCGTGTTCTTTAACGTGCACAGGGTATGGCTCTCCCGCACACGGGCCACGGCTTAACGTCCCATCCGACGGACGGCGGCCTTTCCAATCCCATCGGAGTCCCCTACTGATCGTGGGCAGGGCGGGGAATTTTGCGGAGATAAATCTCAACGCTGACCCAGCTGGGACTCGAACCTGGGAACTACAGATTAGGAGCCTGGTGCGCTACCGACTGAGCCACCCCCGCCCTTTTATAACAGGAATTTCTGTGCCAAATCCGATACTTCTACTCTTACCATATTCCATTTTCTTCGGCAAGCAAATTCTTCTGTTCCTTCATGCCAAAGCGGATTATGAATAATTGAAAAATGGTAGTCTCTGTTCTTATCTTAACCAATTTTCTCAGATAACCAAACCCTTGTGTTGTTTTAAGTTATAAGAGAAATACATATGTATACCGAATTTAGTGCTCGTAATTCCTTCGTTATAGCATTTTTCTAGGCAACCAAATCCTTATTGTAATTCATAACAGTAAGAATTTCTAAACTGAAGTTAGCGATCCCAGCTACTACTTATCCCTGTGTATTTTATTCCATAGTGACACCCAAATTGCACGTGACTTACATCACTAACAACATCACATACTGAAGTGAATCTATTATCAATATCAGATGGTGAAGTGGATCGATTACTAACATCACGTAGTGAAGTTGGTCGATTACCAACATCACGTAGTGAAATACATCTATTACCAATATCATACAGTGAAGTGGATCGATTACCAATATCACATAGTGAAGTGGATCGATCACCAACATCACATAGTGAAATGGATCGATTACCAACATCACACAACGAAATGTGTCGATTACCAACATCACATAGTGAAATGAATCGATTACCAACATTACATAATAAAATGGATCAATTACCAATGTCACAAGTGAAATGGATCGATTACCAACATCACACAGTGAAGTGGATCGATTACCAACATCACATAGTGAAATGGATCGATTACCAACATCACATGGGGCGGGGGTGGCTCAGTCGGTAGCGCGCCAGGCTCGTAATCTGTAGTTCCCAGGTTCGAGTCCCAGCTGGGTCAGCGTTGAGATTTATCTCCGCAAAATTCCCCGCCCTGCCCACGGTCAGTAGGGGACACCGATGGGCTTGGAAAGGCCGCCGTCCGTCGGATGGGACGTTAAGCCGTGGCCCCGTATGCGGGAGAGCCATACCCTGTGCACGTTAAAGAACACGCTGGATGGCCTTGACGGGAGGCTGCGATCTGTCTCCCAACAGCTGTTCCAGTGGGTCCCCTCCCCCAACCTTCTCTGAGCCTTCGGGGTCCATGTGACCTGGCCATTTAGCCCATGGTGTGCAAAAAAGTGCCGCTCAGAGGTTAAACAACCCAACCCAACCAACATCACATAGTGAAATGAATCGATTACCAACATTACATAATAAAATGGATCGATTACCAATGTCACAAGTGAAATGGATCGATTACCAACATCACACAGTGAAGTGGATCGATTACCAACATCACATAGTGAAATGGATCGATTACCAACATCACATAGTGAAATGGATCGATTACCAACATTACATAATAAAATGGATCGATTACCAATGTCACAAGTGAAATGGATCAATTACCAGCATCACACGGTGAAGTGGATCGATTACCAACATCACACAGTGAAGTGGATCGATTACCAACATCACACAGTGAAGTGGATCGATTACCAACATCACATAGTAAAATGGATCGATTACCAACATCACATAGTGAAATGGATCGATTACCAATGTCATAAGTGAAATGAATCGATTACCAACATCACACAGTGAAGTGGATCGATTATCAGCAACACATAGTGAAATACATCGATTACCAACATCACATAGTGAAATGGATCGATCACCAACATCACACAGTGAAGTGGATCGATTATCAGTAACACATAGTGAAATACGTCGATTACCAACATCACATAGTGAAATGGATCGATTACCAACATCACATAGTGAAATGGATCGATTACCAATGTCATAAGTGAAATGAATCGATTACCAACATCACACAGTGAAGTGTATCGATTAGCAACATCACACAGTGAAGTGGATCGATTATCAGCGACACATAGTGAAATACGTCGATTACCAACATCACATAGTGAAGTGGATCGATTACGAACGTCACATAGTGAAGTGGATCGATTACCAACATCACATAGTGAAATGGATTGATTACCAACATCACATAGTGAAATGGATCGATTGCCAACATCACATAGTGAAATGGATCGATTACCAACATCACATAGTGAAATACATCTATTACCAACATCACATAGTGAAATGGATCGATTACCAATGTCACAAGTGAAATGGATCGATTACCAACATCACACAGTGAAGTGGATCGATTACCAACATCACATAGTGAAATGGATCGATTACCAACATCACATAGTGAAGTGGATCGATTCCTAACATCACATAGTGAAGTGGATCGATTACCAACATCACATAGCGAATCTCACAACGACCCCACTAATCACCAAAACAGCCAATTTCTGGAGACCACGAAGATAAATCCGTCAGGATCTGGATTCCCTCGCGGAAGCAGAAGTGACGTCACCGCATCCCCACACCTATAAAACTCGACAATGAGGCTGGCGCGCGCGACGACAGCTGCAATGCACCCTCCCCCAATCCCCTAAACTTCCTCTTCTTCGCCATCTCCTGTCTTGACCTCAGACTCCATAAACACCTTGGCTGACATGGCGAAAGGAAAAAAAAAGAAGAAGCGATCGGAGAGGAAAAAAATATATATCGGACGAAGGAGAAAAAAAAATAAAAAGAAATGATGGGTAGGTCTGGTTGGGAGGGGAGGGACTTGCAGGGAAGGAGGGGGGGAAGGGAAGGTCAGTTGCTTGTAAGCATGGTGGCGCGTGGCTGCTCTTTATCCTAAGTATAAAAGACCGAACTATTAGGAACGAGAATAGGTGGGCACGGAGACGTCCCCTTTGCGGCGCATAAAGACGGCGTCGCCAGCAGCTGCCGATGGCGGACACAACAGAAGTAAGGAGCGGCCAGAGGCTGCCAAGAAGACTGAGAGGACCCCGATGTCCTGGCAACCATGGCCAGCTCCATCTTTCTCCGCGTTTCAGAGGAGCAACCATCTATACATCCGCGTGCTGCCTTTAACACTTTGTCTTCCTCGGCCCATTTTGTTTCGTCACGAGGAGAGGAAATCCCTTTTCGAAGGAAAGTTCGGCGTTGTTGGTTTCCGGGAAGGTTTCGATACGTTACAAAAATCAGAAAGTACACTATACTTCAAAAAAATCAGAAGGTACACTATATTTCAAAAAATCAGAAGGTACATTATATTTCAAAAATAAGAAGGTACGCTATATTTCAAAAATAAGAAGGTACACTATATTTCAAAAAATCAGAAGGTGTAATATATTTAAAAAAAACAGAAGGTATACTATATTTCAAAAAAAAATCAGAAGGTACGCTATATTTCAAAAAATCAGAAGATATACTATATTTCAAAAATAAGAAGGTACGCTATATTTCAAAAATCAGAAGGTACACTATATTTCAAAAAATCAGAAGGTGTAATATATTTAAAAAAAACAGAAGGTATACTATATTTCAAAAAAAAATCAGAAGGTACGCTATATTTCAAAAAATCAGAAGATATACTATATTTCAAAAATAAGAAGGATTACATTTCAAAAATAAGAAGGTACGCTATATTTCAAAAATCAGAAGGTACATTATATTTCAAAAAATCAGAAGGTACATTATATTTCAAAAATAAGAAGGTACGCTATATTTCAAAAATCAGAAGGTATACCATATTTCAAAAAATCAAAAGGTACACTATATTTCAAAAAAAAAATCAGAAGGTACACTATATTTAAAAAAATTAGAAGCTACAATCGCTCAAAAAAATATCCGAACACTATGGTTGATTACAGAATTCAGAAAAAATATCTGACAACGATTTTTTTTAGAAATTACTAATCTGGCAACCTTCGTGTCGCAAAAAAGTATCCGAACACTATGGCGGATTACAGAATTCAGAAAAAATATCTGACAACGATTTTTTTAGAAATTAGTGATCTAGCAACCTTCGTGTCAGGTAACACGAAGGTTGCTAATTCACTAATTTCACTAAGATCACTGATTTCTAAAAACAAATCTTTGCCAGATATTTTTTGAATGGAAAACCACCATCCATTGGACAATTTTTTTGTAGACACCATTTCGTAGGTCCATTTTTGCTTTATGGACACCATTTTGTAGATTCTTTGCAACATCTCTAAAATTCCTGACTCCTTCTCACCATGGCAACTGCCTCTCCGAATAATCTCTGCTAATTAAAGCGCAATATTAAAAAAAAAAAAAACAGGGATCTGAAGAAACGCTCTCTCATTTACATCTCAGACATCACGGTTCGTTAGACGAAAAACCACATTCCTTTGGACGAAAAACCACCATCTGTAGAACGAACACTGCCTTCCTTAGACGAAAAATCACCACTCGTTAGATGAAAATTACCGTTCATTGGATGAAAAACCACTGCCCATGTCACCTTGTACAGGAGGGTTGGGTTGTTTTACCTCTGAGCGGCACTTTTTTGCACACCATGGGCTAAATGGCCAGGTCACATGGACCCCGAAGGCTCAGAGAAGGTTGAGGGAGGGGACCCACTGGAACAGCTGTTGGGAGACAGATGGTAGCCTCCCTTCAAGGCCATCCAGCGTGTTCTTTAACGTTGGGTTGTTTTACCTCTGAGCGGCACTTTTTTGCACACCATGGGCTAAATGGCCAGGTCACATGGACCCCGAAGGCTCAGAGAAGGTTGAGGGAGGGGACCCACTGGAACAGCTGTTGGGAGACAGATGGTAGCCTCCCGTCAAGGCCATCCAGCGTGTTCTTTAACGTTGGGTTGTTTTACCTCTGAGCGGCACTTTTTTGCACACCATGGGCTAAATGGCCAGGTTACATGGACCCCGAAGGCTCAGAGAAGGTTGAGGGAGGGGACCCACTGGAACAGCTGTTGGGAGACAGATGGTAGCCTCCCGTCAAGTCCATCCAGCGTGTTCTTTAACGTTGGGTTGTTTTACCTCTGAGCGGCACTTTTTTGCACACCATAGGCTAAATGGCCAGGTCACATGGACCCCGAAGGCTCAGAGAAGGTTGAGGGAGGGGACCCACTGGAACAGCTGTTGGGAGACAGATGGTAGCCTCCCATCAAGGCCATCCAGCGTGTTCTTTAACGTGCACAGGATATGGCTCTCCCGCACACGGGGCCACGGCTTAACTTCCCATCCGACGGACGGCGGTCTTTCCAAGCCCATCGGTGTCCCCTACTGACCGTGGGCAGGGCAGGGAATTTTGCGGAGATAAATCTCAACGCTGACCCAGCTGGGACTAGAACCTGGGAACTACAGATTACGAGCCTGGCGCGCTACCGACTGAGCCCCCCCCCCCGCCCCCCTTGTACAGGAGAATCTTACTTGTATACGTTTAAGAAATCGCTTGATGTCTTTGTCAGCAAGTTACCATCCTTAACAGCTGTCTACTGTATGGCCTACCCAATTTTCAGCTTTTGGAGTTTTTCGAACATGATCTATAAGCCTATTGTGTGCAAATAAAGTACTTCTATGCGGTAAAACAACCCAACCCTGAATGTAAGATAATCTCAAAACTCCAATCTAGGAATTAATCATAGCATTAAAATAGCTGTTTTCATCCAACGCCACTATTTTCCATGCACAGAATATGGTTAAATGGGCAGGTTACAAAGACCTCCAAGAACTCAGAAAAGGTTGGGGAATGGAATCTACTGGACAGTGTTAGGAGACAGATGAGAATCTCCCGTCAAGGCTATCCAGAGTGTTCTTTAAAGTGAAGAGAGTATGGTTATCCTGAACACACAGTGGCCTTTTAGAGGTCATCGGCTCCTGGCATCATCAATGACATCAATAATGATCATTATTCTAGAGAGCTATCATCAATGGCATCATTAATTATAATTATTCTAAGGAACTCTCATCAATGGCATCACTAATGATGATTATTCTATGGAACTCTCGTCAATGGCATCACTAATGATGATTATTTTAGGGAACTCTCGTCAATGGCATCATTAATGATGATTATTCTAGAGAACTCTCATCAATGGTATCACTAATGATTATTATTCTAGAGAACTCTCATCAATGGTATCACTAATGATTATTATTCTAGAGAACTCTCATCAATGGTATCACTAATGATTATTATTCTAGAGAACTATCATCATTGGCACCATTAATGATCGTTATTCTAGGAAACTATCATCAATGGCATCACTAATGATTATTATTCTAGAGAGCTATCATTAATGGTATCATTAATGATGATTATTCTAGAGAACTCTCATCAATGGTATCACTAATGATTATTATTCTAGAGAACTCTCATCAATGGTATCACTAATGATTATTATTCTAGAGAACTCTCATCAATGGTATCACTAATGATTATTATTCTGGAGAACTATCATCATTGGCACCATTAATGATCATTATTCTAGGAAACTATCATCAATGGCATCACTAATGATTATTATTCTAGAGAGCTATCATCAATGGCATCATTAATGATGATTATTCTAGAGAACTCTCATCAATGGTATCACTAATGATTATTATTCTAGAGAACT
This sequence comes from Ryuthela nishihirai, assembly GCA_038380435.1. Classification (NCBI taxonomy): domain Eukaryota; kingdom Metazoa; phylum Arthropoda; class Arachnida; order Araneae; family Heptathelidae; genus Ryuthela; species Ryuthela nishihirai. Next base: position 35,323,740 of record JAWZYU010000034.1, on the reverse strand, counting down.
CTCATCAATGGTATCACTAATGATTATTATTCTAGAGAACTCTCATCAATGGTATCACTAATGATTATTATTCTAGAGAACTATCATCATTGGCACCATTAATGATCATTATTCTAGGAAACTATCATCAATGGCATCACTAATGATTATTATTCTAGAGAGCTATCATTAATGGTATCATTAATGATGATTATTCTAGAGAACTCTCATCAATGGTATCACTAATGATTATTATTCTAGAGAACTCTCATCAATGGTATCACTAATGATTATTATTCTGGAGAACTATCATCATTGGCACCATTAATGATCATTATTCTAGGAAACTATCATCAATGGCATCACTAATGATTATTATTCTAGAGAGCTATCATCAATGGCATCATTAATGATGATTATTCTAGAGAACTCTCATCAATGGTATCATTAATGATGATTATTCTAGGGAACTCTCATCAATGGCATCACTAATGATTATTACTCTAGAGAGCTATCATCAATGGTATCACTAATGATTGTTATTCTAGAGAGCTATCATCAATGGCATCATTAATGATGATTATTCTAGGGAACTCTCATCAATGGCATCACTAATGATTATTACTCTAGAGAGCTATCATCAATGGCATCACTAATGATTATTATTCTAGAGAGCTATCATCAATGGCATCATTAATGATGATTATTCTAGAGAACTCTCATCAATGGTATCACTAATGATTATTATTCTAGAGAACTCTCATCAATGGTATCACTAATAATTATTATTCTAGAGAGCTATCATCAATGGTATCACTAATGATTGTTATTCTAGAGAGCTATCATCAATGGCATCATTAATGATGATTATTCTAGGGAACTCTCATCAATGGCATCACTAATGATTATTACTCTAGAGAGCTATCATCAATGGCATCATTAATGATTATTATTCTAGAAAGCTATCATCAATGGCATCATTAATGATGATTATTCTAGGGAACTCTCATCAATGGCATCACTAATGATTATTACTCTAGAGAGCTATCATCAATGGCATCATTAATGATGATTATTCTAGGGAACTCTCATCAATGGTATCACTAATGATTATTACTTCTAGAGAGCTATCATCAATGGTATCACTAATGATTGTTATTCTAGAGAGCTATCATTAATGGCATCATTAATGATGATTATTCTAGGGAACTCTCATCAATGGCATCACTAATGATTATTACTCTAGAGAGCTATCATCAATGGCATCATTAATGATTATTATTCTAGAAAGCTATCATCAATGGCATCATTAATGATGATTATTCTAGGGAACTCTCATCAATGGCATCACTAATGATTATTACTCTAGAGAGCTATCACCAATGGCATCATTAATGATGATTATTCTAGGGAACTCTCATCAATGGCATGATCAATGACGTTATTCTAGGGAACTATCATCAATGATGAATTCGTTGAGTCTGGTTCTGCTCATCACCAATGCTGAGGGTGATTCTTCTTGTTGATCATCAGTTTTGTTACTGAGTTCGTTTTCTGCCATGTTCATCGTCAATGTCAGTGTCTATTCTGAAAGTATCACCATTGATGATAAGTTGTGATTCTGAGCAGTTCATTTTCAACGATGATGAGAGCAATGCCGATTCCTGTAGGCGCTTCATCCCTCAATAATGGCCATGATACATTTCTTGGAAGCCATGATACATTTCTAAGCTCTGGATGGCTCATCATCAACTGGATTTGGATGCCTAATCATCGATGATTGCTCGTCGTGATTAATGGTGATGTTAATTCTGAGTGATTAATGAATGCTGCTCTGAATGGTTAATCATCAGTGATCATGATGGTGTTCGCTTTGAGTCACTCTTGGTAGATCATCATGAATGATAAAGTATTGATTCTATTTGTCTAATCATCAATGACGATCCTCAGTGTTCATCATCAACGGTAGCTGTGTTTATGCTTAACTTTGGATGATCATCACCGATCAATCACCGATGATCGTGGTGATGACTCAATGTGGCTTAACCCTAACGTGATGACCTCTGAAGTGCATATGGACACTAGATGACTTAAAATAGCTGATGACAATGATGGGGATGATGATTTAAAAAGTAAAGATGCATTATTTTAATTTCACTTGCAACAAAAAATATTAGAATAACCTTCGACTTAATTTTCCAAGAAATGTAGTAATGCCAGAATAAACCTTTTTCTCTTGGGTTGGGTTGGTTTGTTTTACCTCTGAGCGGCAATTTTTTTGCACACCATGGGCTAAATGGCCAGGTCACATGGACCGCGAAGGCTCAGAGAAGGTTGGGGGAGGAGACCCACTGGAACAGCTGTTGGGAGACAGATGGTAGCCTTCCGTCAAGGCCATCCAGCGTGTTCTTTAACGTGCACAGGGTATGGCTCTCCTGCACACGGGACCACGGCTTAACGTCCCATCCGACGGACGGCGGCCTTTCCAAGCCCATCGGTGTCCCCTACTGACCGTGGGCAAGGCGGAGAATTTTGCGGAGATAAATCTCAACGCTGACCCAGCTGGGACTCGAACCTGGGAACTACAGATTACGAGCCTGGCGCGCTACCGACTGAGCCACCCCCGCCCCCTTTTCTCTTGGAAAAACGACTCCATTATTTATTGGTGCTTACAACACAGACCAGTGGTTCCCAACATTTTGGTCGCCATGGACCACCCCCCTTACGAAATCTTATTCTTTCTGCTGATCCCCCCCTAGGAAATATAGAACTTCTGTAATCAACCGTAGTGTTCGGATACTTTTTTGAGCGACTGTAGGTGGTCATATTATTTTGATACTAGATCGTCTGGGCTCACTCACGGAAATATTGAGCGTGTGCAGTTACCGTTCAAAGCAAACTGGAGCGTGTGTAGTAACTGCACACGCTCCAGTTTGCTGTGAACGGTAACTGGAGCGTGTACAGTTGCTGTACACGCTCCAGATATTTTTCCTGAATTCTGTAATCACGTGACACAAAGGTTGCCAGATCACTAATTTCTAAAAAAAATCGTTGCCAGATATTTTTTCCGAATTCTGCAATGAACCATAGCGTTCGTCTATGTTTATTTGAGCGACTGTATTGTTTCCTTTAGATCTTTCTGAAATTATGAATATATCATTTGGATTTCCCTTTTAGACCAACGACGAAAAAACTCCCCATTCTTCTAAAAATTCGACACCATTTTGTAGATTCTTTTCAACATCTCTAAAATCCCTGACTCCTTCTCACCATGGCAACTGCCTCTCCGAATAATCTCTGCTAATTAAAGCGCAATATTAAAAAAAAAACAGGGATCTGAAGAAACGCTCTCTCATTTACATCTCAGACATCACGGCTCGTGCCTGAGATTGCTCCAGGTGTTCTTTGCTCCTCTATTTTCCATCATCGTTCAATCCATCTTTACCTGTGCCTCCCATAGACAGTGCACGCTCTAGACGGGAATGAAAAACTTAGGGGGAAGGAAATATCTTTTCCCCTTTCTGTTTCTACCTTCCGCCATGTTTTTTTTTCCTCTTCCCCATCCTAAGTCTTCAGGGATAAAGAACGGAGAGGGATGATGTCACTCCCCATCTTCCCTGTTCCCTCTCTCCTCTCTAAACAAATCTCCCCCCCCCACCGATGGGAGACTGAGGAGGCCAAGGTAAAAAGCGAATGAAACTTCACAGCCTTTTTAAAAAGAGAAAAAGAGAGTGATGAGAAAAGTGTGCATGGTTTATTATGGATCTAATAAAACCTCGGCTGTAAGAAGGAGGAGTCTGGGAAGATGGAGCAGACATCCTCCTTCTGTGGATGAAGGCTCTCCTCCTACCCAGTTCTTTTGTTTAGTGTATTGCGTTGTCATTGACAACGAAGCGATTATGAGAGGCTGGAGATAGCATCTGTTGCATTCTCCCAACCAGCACCCATACAAGTAAATATAGGACAACGTTGGGAGAATAACTTTTATGATAATCACACTACCGCCCCTTTACTTCGTTTATATCTAAAGTTTTCAAATTTCTTTTTAAGTTATTATTCGTTTCCAATCTTCATTTTTCAATGTTAATCGTTAAATATTATTTGTATCTTGTAGGAACGATCAACGAATCGACAATGACATCCAATCTTATACAGTTTTTCTTCGTCCGATGTTATCCACTCACAACATTTACTCATCCCATGTCATCCACATACAACTTTTACTCATCCCATGTCATCCACACACAACTTTTACTCATCCCATGTCATCCACACACAACTTTTACTCATCCCATGTCATCCACACACAACTTTTACTCATCCCATGTCATCCACACACAACTTTTACTCATCCCATGTCATCCACACACAACTTTTACTCATCCCATGTCATCCACACACAACTTTTACTCATCCCATGTCATCCACACACACCACACACACAACTTTTACTCATCCCATGTCATTCACACACAACTTTTACTCATCCCATGTCACACACACACGCAACGTTTACTCATCCCATGTCATCCACACACACGTTTACTCATCCCATGTCATCCACACACAACTTTTACTCATCCCATGTCATCCACACACAACTTTTACTCATCTCATGTCATCCACACACAACTTTTACTCATCCCATGTCATCCACACACAACTTTTACTCATCCCATGTCATCCACACACAACTTTTACTCATCCCATGTCATCCACACACAACTTTTACTCATCCCATGTCATCCACACACAACGTTTACTCATCCCATATCATCCACACATAACTTTTACTCATCCCATGTCATCCACACACAACTTTTACTCATCCCATGTCATCCACACACACCACACACACAACTTTTACTCATCCCATGTCATTCACACACAACTTTTACTCATCCCATGTCATTCACACACAACTTTTACTCATCCCATGTCACACACACACGCAACGTTTACTCATCCCATGTCATCCACACACACGTTTACTCATCCCATGTCATCCACACACAACTTTTACTCATCCCATGTCATCCACACACGCAACGTTTACTCATCCCATGTCATCCACACACACGTTTACTCATCCCATGTCATCCACACACAACTTTTACTCATCCCATGTCATCCACACACAACTTTTACTCATCTCATGTCATCCACACACAACTTTTACTCATCCCATATCATCCACACATAACTTTTACTCATCCCATGTCATCCACACACACAAAGTTTACTCATCCCATGTCATCCACACACAACTTTTACTCATCCCATGTCATCCACACACAACTTTTACTCATCCCATGTCATCCACACACGCAACGTTTACTCATCCCATGTCATCCACACACGCAACGTTTACTCATCCCATATCATCCACACACACAACCTTTACTCATCCCATGTCATCCACACACACAACTTTTACTCATCCCATGTCATCCACACACAACTTTTACTCATCCCATGTCATCCACACACGCAACGTTTACTCATCCCATGTCATCCACACACACGTTTACTCATCCCATGTCATCCACACACGCAACGTTTACTCATCCCATGTCATCCACACACACGTTTACTCATCCCATGTCATCCACACACAACTTTTACTCATCCCATGTCATCCACACACAACTTTTACTCATCTCATGTCATCCACACACAACTTTTACTCATCCCATATCATCCACACATAACTTTTACTCATCCCATGTCATCCACACACACAAAGTTTACTCATCCCATGTCATCCACACACAACTTTTACTCATCCCATGTCATCCACACACAACTTTTACTCATCCCATGTCATCCACACACGCAACGTTTACTCATCCCATGTCATCCACACACGCAACGTTTACTCATCCCATATCATCCACACACACAACCTTTACTCATCCCATGTCATCCACACACACAACTTTTACTCATCCCATGTCATCCACACACAACTTTTACTCATCCCATGTCATCCACACACGCAACGTTTACTCATCCCATGTCATCCACACACACGTTTACTCATCCCATGTCATCCACATACAACTTTTACTCATCCCATGTCATCCACACACAACTTTTACTCATCCCATGTGGGGCGGGGGTGGCTCAGTCGGTAGCGCGCCAGGCTCGTAATCTGTAGTTCCCAGGTTCGAGTCCCAGCTGGGTCAGCGTTGAGATTTATTTCCGCAAAATTCCCCGCCCTGCCCACGGTCAGTAGGGGACACCGATGGGCTTGGAAAGGCCGCCGTCCGTCGGATGGGACGTTAAGCCGTGGCCCCGTATGCGGGAGAGCCATACCCTGTGCACGTTAAAGAACACGCTGGATGGCCTTGACGGGAGACTACCATCTGTCTCCCAACAGCTGTTCCAGTGGGTCCCCTCCCCCAACCTTCTCTGAGCCTTCGGGGTCCATGTGACCTGGCCATTTAGCCCGTGGTGTGCAAAAAAGTGCCGCTCAGAGGTAAAACAACCCAACTCATCCCATGTCATCCACACACAACGTTTACTCATCCCATATCATCCACACATAACTTTTACTCATCCCATGTCATCCACACACACAACGTTTACTCATCCCATGTCATTCACACACAACTTTTACTCATCCCATGTCATCCACACACAACCTTTGCTCATCCCATATCATCCACACACAACTTTTCGTGTCACGTGACACGAAGGTCGCCAGATCACTAATTTCTAAAAAAAATCGTTGCCAGATATTTTTTCTGAATTCTGTAATCAACCATAGTGTTCCGATATTTGTTTGAGCGACTATACCTCTACGCAAACTATCAAGACCAAATAATTTAATTTATTTAGATCAAGAGAATTTCAAGACCCACGAGAAAACTCTCCTCACAAATTTGACCTACAACCCTCTGGCACAACCATATGCTTCGCGGTTTCAATTTCTGCCACCAGAAAACTCTGATCTATTCCAAGAAAATAAAAAAAAATAAATACCCCCTCAAGCAGCTGCTTGCCACAGAGGTCTGACAGGAGCCTGTCAGTTTATATGCCACAGTAGAAGGTCTGAGAGGATGGCAGGACCTCAGCAGAAAAACGACACACACAGCCATGCCACCGCACTATTAACCGTTAGGCCCTTCTCCACTCCGTCAACTACTACTTCCTACTCGTAAACCCTCTCTCAAGGACCACAAATCCTTATCTCCATGGTAACTGCCTCTATCCATGAGCCCTACTAATTAAAGTGCAACTCTAAAACCAACAGCAACAGCAACAGAACGAAACGCCGAAGTTAACTTTGTGACTTTAAAAGTTGTGTGTAGATGACACGAGATGAGAAAACGATGCGGTTAACTAATTAAACCGAACCATGCCACCATCCCCACGTGTACATGATCCCGGAAGATGAAGATGAAGACAAAAACCACAAAACAAACCGTCACAATAACTGACATTGTTAGAAAAACAACAGCGAATGAAGATCAACTTCTCAAACAACAGAATTCGAGCACATTGACCCTCGTTGTTTGACCTTGACTTCTTTTTCTTTTTTAATTTTGTCGGCGTCGATTCTGACCTTTAGTCATCCACAGAGCCAATTGTCTCGCACAATGGGCACCTCTTCCACTCCAGTTGGTCAATTAACGACATCAAAGATGAGGACTTAATTAAAAGTATCTCTCAACTATCGGCATTCCTGGGAAATGACTTTTACAGTGAGACCATTGGGACTTAAATATACATAAAAAGAATATTACGATTATGGAAATTTTGGTAAATGCAAGCAACGAGATGTTAGTGATATGTAAAATAAGACAGCTTCCCATTCCGGGTTGGTTGGTCATCATCCCCTAGTGTTTTTTATTTACGTGTTCACATTAAGCTTTGGTTGAGCCATTGATATGGTGATTTAGTTCCTTTATATGCTAATGAAACCGTTGAGGAGGTATTGTGCTTCTATCTTATCACAAACACTTATCAACGATGTCTTTTCAAAGTTTCAGCTTGGGGAGTGTAACATTATTGTTTGGATTAAAAAAAGGAATCTCTTCAAATCAAATGCTGAGAGGAACTGACGAAAACTACTTCCTAGTTTTTGGTCCTAAGCAATTGTTTGTTGGGGGTGAAGTTCGATTCATTGTGGGGTTACAATCGTAAAAGTTGTCTTTTGTTTCGATTGGTGATGAGATTTTAAAAACTCGATGACATTCTTTTGGAGTTCATAAGGGTCAGAAGTCACGGTACAGTGGCTCAAAAAAGTATCCGAACACTATGGTTGATTAGAGAATTCAGGAAAAAATATCTGGCGACGAATTTTTTTTTTAGAAGTTAGTGATCTGGCAACAAGTACATTCGCTCAAAAAAGAGTATCCGAACACTATAGTTGATTATAAAATTAAAAAAAATAACTGGCAACGTTTTTTTTTTAGAAATTAGTGATCTGGCAACGAGCACATTCGCTCAAAAAAAAGTATTCGAACACTATGGTTGATTACAGAATTCAGAAGAAATATCTGGTAACGATTTTTTTAGAAGTTAGTGATCTGGCAACAAGCACATTCGCTCAAAAAAAAGTATCCGAACACTTATAGTTGATTATAGAATTCAGAAAAAATATCTGGCAACGATTTCTTTTAGAAATTAGTGATCTGGCAACAAGCACATTCGCTCAAAAAAAAAGTATCCGAACACTGTGGTTGATTACAGAATCCAGAAAAAAATATCTGGCAACTTTTTTCTTTTTTTTAGAAATTAGTGATCTGGCAACCTTCGTGTCACGTGACACGAAGGTTGCCAGAGTAACAATTTCTAAAAAAAAATCGTTGCCAGATATTTTTTCTGAATTCTGTAATCAACCATAGTGTTCGGATACTTTTTTGAGCGACTGTAGGTGGTCATATTATTTTGATACTAGATCGTGTGGGCTCACTCACGGAAATATTGAGCGTGTGCAGTTATCGTTCACAGCAAACTGCAGCGTGTGCAGTAACTGCACACGCTCCAGTTTGCTGTGAACGGTAACTGGAGCGTGTACAGTTGCTGTACACGCTGCAGATATTTTTCCTGAATTCTGTAATCACGTGACACGAAGGTTGCCAGATCACTAATTTCTAAAAAAAATCGTTGCGAGATATTTTTTCTGAATTCTGTAATCAACCATAGTGTTCGGATACTTTTTTGAGCGACTGTACGATCTGTTTCTTTTTTCTTCTTTTGGGGTGGTTGTTTCAGTTTGTAGTTGGTAATATCTGATGTTTTCAGGTTTCAGTTGCTCAGCGCATGCGTGGATATTTTCCCCCCTAGCTGTCCCTTGGCCGACTGGATAGCGTGCTTGTCTATTGATCAAAGGCACCTGGGTTCGAGTCTCTGGTAATGCATGGATGTTTGTGTCCTGCCATCCTCACAGATCTTCTGTATGGTGTGTTAAACTGACAGGCTGCTGTCAGACCTCTGTGGCAAGCAGCTGCTTGAAGGGATTTTTACGTGTTATTTATTATACTTTTAATTCTCATTCTGCCACGGGGCGGGGGTGGCTCAGTCGGTAGCGCGCCAGGCTCGTAATCTGTACTTCCCAGGTTCGAGTCCCAGCTGGGTCAGCGTTGAGATTTATCTCCGTAAAATTCCCCGCCCTGTCCACGGTCAGTAGGGGACACCGATGGGCTTGGAAAGGCCGCTATCCGTCGGATGGGACGTTAAGCCGTGGCCCCGTGTGCGGGAGAGCCATACCCTGTGCACGTTAAAGAACACACTGTATGGCTTGACGGGAGGCTACCATCTGTCTCTCAACACCTGTTCCAGTGGGTCCTCTCCCCCAACCTTTCTCCGAACCTTTCTCTGAGCCTTCGGGGTCCATGTGACCTGGCCATTTAGCCTATGATGTGCAAAAAAGTGCCGCTTAGAGATAAAACAACCCAACCCAACTCATTCTGCCTACATTGAAAAGGAACCCCATTGAAAGGGTGAACGAGTTTGCCCTTTCTTGAAGCGATGCTTTCTCGAGGTGCACTGTAAGTGTGAGACTTATCCAGTGGACGTCAAAAACACACTGGATGGCATTCCTCAGGGCAATTCACTGTCTCCTAACTTGGGGGCGGGGGTGGCTCACTCGGTAGCGCGCCAGCCTCGTAATCTGCAGTTCCCAGGTTCGAGTCCGAGCTGGTTCAGCGTTGAGATTTATCGCCGTAAAACTCCCCGCCCTGCCCATGGTCAATAGGGGACATCTATGGGCTTGGAAAGGTCACTGTCCATCGGATGGGACGTTAAGCCGTGGCCCCGTGTGCGGGAGAGCCATATACTGTGCACGTTAAATGGATGGCTTTGACGGGAGGCTACCATCTGTTTCCTAACAGCTGTTCCAGTGGGTCCCCTCCCCCAACCTTCTCTGAACCCTCGGGGTCCTTGTGACCTGGCCATTTAGCCCATTGTGTGCAAAAAAGTGCCGCTCAGAAGTTAACCAACCAAACAAAAAAAAAACACGGCAAGGAGAGCCATAAGCACGTTAAAGAACACGCTGGATGACCTTGACAGGAGATTCCAGTGGGTCCCCTCCCCCAACCTTCTCTGAGCCCTCGGGGTCCTTGTGACCTGGCCATTTAGCCCATTGTGTGCAAAAAAGTGCCGCTCAGAAGTTAACCAACCAAACAAAAAAAAACACGGCAAGGAGAGCCATAAGCACGTTAAAGATCACGCTGGATGGCCTTGACAGAAGATTCCATTCGGTTCCCTTCCCCAACATTAATCTGAACTCTCGGGGTCCTTGTGACCTGGCCATTTAGCCCATTATGCGTAGAAAAAACACTTCTCATTGCTTAAAGAACCCAACTTAAAAGCAAAAAAGTTTGTGAAACCAGCTATCTCTTAAAAAAAGGAACGCGAATAATTACCCCCCCCCCCCCCCTCCGGCCAGATAATATTCGTTCTATTGTCGTCACGTGTGAAATGTCAACAACAACAACAAATCTCTCACTGCAGCGGAAGAGTAGGCAAGCCGCGTGGATTGAACTTCCTGAAGTGACGAATACCAGACAAAGTGTGTTCGTTTGTCGAACCAGCTGTCAAGGTGGCATTATAATGTAAAGAGTCTGAAAGAAACTCAGGGACAACTCACAGGACACGTTTCTGTTCATTTTGGATGTTGTCTGAACAAACAACCGATGTTTATTGACTCAGGATTTCTCTACTGAGTTAGAAAGATAAAAGAAAGTTGGGGATGCTCTTTCAGAGATTTGCCAGCTTCTGTCTTGGATGCAGGTGAGTACACAGATCAGGCATCTGAAGAGCAATTCATTAGCCTCGCTTTCATCGAGGATTGTTATCCTATTTTATATTTTAATAATGTAGGTTATTTGATCAGCTTCGTCCGGAAGGTTTCTTTTTTTGTGTGGAAAATATGATAATATTAGGGAGCTTAATTTCAGATATCTGGTAAACTAGGGAGATCGCTTCCCCGGGTTAACGTCATTCTCAGAGATGTTCTCTAAGACGTGCTGGTTAAACTGTCAGGCTCCTGTCAGACCTCTGTGGCAAGCAGCTGTTTTACCTCTGAGCGACACTTTTTTTGCACCCAATGGGCTAAATGACCAGGTCACAAGAACCCCGAAGGCTCAGAGAAGGTTGGGGGAGGGGACCCATTGAAACAGCTGTTGGGAGACAGATGGTAACCTCCGATCAAGACCATCCAGCGTGTTCTTTAACATTGAGTTGTTTTACCTCTGAGAGGCACTTTTTTGCATACGATGGGCTAAATGACCAGTTCACATGGACCCGAAAGCTCAGAGAAGGTTGGGGGAGGGGACCCACTGGAACAGCTGTTGGGAGACAGATGGTAGCCTCCCGTCAAGGCCATCCATCGTGTTCTTTAACGTGCACAGAGTATGGCTCTCCCACACACGGGGCCACGGCTTAACGTCCCATCCGACGGACGACTGCCTTTCTAAGCCCATCAGTGTCCCCTACTGACCGTGGGCAGGGCGAGAAATTTTACGGAGATAAATCTCAACGCTGACCCAGCTGGGATTCGAACCTGGAAACTACAGATTACGAGCCTGGCGCGCTACCGACTGAGCCACCCCAGCCCCTGTTTAAGCGGAAATTTATTCATTACTTTTTTTAACACCGTCGTGGCAGAAGGAAAATGAAGTTATTGAACTAAAAACTAAAAAACATCAAAGGAAAATAATTCCAATCTTCCCTTTTCTTTTTCGCAATATTTATTCCTCGTCTTCAGTCCAAGTTCCACTCCCGAAAAAGAAGCTAAAAAAATAATTCCAGGCGCGAGAATTCTTCCTTCCCTTGGCGAACCAGTGGCTGCTTCGATTTCTCCCGAGAACGATTCGCTGTCTCCTCGAGAGTGTGCGGCGAGTGTGAAAAGATCCGGAAGTGGTGGCCCGAAGTCGGACCGGAAGTGCCGCCTAACGTTCCGCACGTGGCGCGCGAGACGAAGCGTGTCAATTTGTATTTGCCATCTGTCTTCAGATGTAACTGCTAGGAGACGGGTGGGGGAGGGTTGGAAACGGGGGAGGAAACCAGAAGAAAAAGATGATTTAATAAAAAAAAAGATGAGCGAATAGATAATTGGATGATGCCTGTCACAGGTTGGATGTTACATTTCGGTGTCTGTGAAGTGTTCCGTGGTTGCTATTTAGATAATTCTCGAGGCTCAGTGTGTAGCGAAAAAGGCTCGTAATCTGTAGTTCCCAGGTTCGAGTCCCAACTGGGTCAGCGTTGAGATTTATCTCAGTAAAATTACCCGCCTTGGTCACGGTCAGTAGGGGACACCGATGAGATTGGAAAGGTCGCCGTCCGTCGGATGGGATGTTAAGCCGTTGTCTGTGTGTGTGGGAGAGCCATACCCTGTGCATGTTAAAGAAGACGCTGGATGGCCTTGACGGGAGGCTACCATCTGTCTCCCAACAGTGTTACAGTGGGTCCCCTCCCCCAACGTTCTCTGAGCCCTCGGGGTCCTTGTGACCTGGTCATTTAGCCCATTGTTTGCAAAAAAGTGCTGCTCAGATGTAAAACAACCTAACGTGAAAGAACACACTGAATGGCTTTGACGGGAGGCTACCATCTGTCTCCCAACAGCTGTTACAGTGGGTCCCCTCCCCCAACGTTCTCTGAGCCCTCGGGGTCCTTGTGACCTGGTCATTTAGCCCATTGTTTGCAAAAAAGTGCTGCTCAGATGTAAAACAACCTAACGTGAAAGAACACACTGAATGGCTTTGACGGGAGGCTATCGTCTGTCTCCCAACAGCTGTTCCAGTGGGTCCACTTTCCCAACCTTCTCTGAGCCTTCGGGGTCCTTGTGACCTGACTATTTAGCCCATGTGTGCAAAATATTGCCGCTCAGAGGTAAAACAACTCAACACAACCTACCTTGTCATCAATAATACCTCTAAGAGAGGCCAAAATTATCTCGGTTGGGTTGTTTTACCTCTGAGCGGTACTTTTTTGCACACAATGGGCGAAATGTCCAGGTCACAAGGACCCCGAAGGCTCAGAGAAGGTTGGGGGAGGGGACCCACTGGAACAGCTGTTGGAAAACAGATGGTAGCCACCCGTCAAGGCCATCCAGCGTGTTCTTTAACGTTGGGTTGTTTTACCTCTGAGCGGCACTTTTTTGTGCACCATGGGCGAAATGGCCAGGTCACATTAACCCCGAAGGCTCAGAGAAGGTTGGGTGAGGAGACCCACTGGACAATTCTTAGGAGACAGATGGTAGTCTCCCATCAAGGCCATCCAGCGTGTTCTTTAACGTTGGGTTGTTTTACCTCTGAGCTACACTTTTTTGCACACCATGGGCTAAATTTCCAGGTCACATGGACCCCGAAGGCTCAGAGATGGTTGGAGGAGGAGACCCACTGGAACAGCTGTTGGAAGACAGATGGTAGCCACCCGTCAAGGCCATCCAGCGTGTTCTTTACCGTTGGGTTGTTTTACCTCTGAGCAGCACTTTTTTGCGCACCATGGTCTAAATGGCCAGGTCACATTAACCCCGAAGGCTCAGAGAAGGTTGGGTGAGGAGACCCACTGGACAATTCTTAGGAGACAGATGGTAGTCTCCCATCAAGGCCATCCAGCGTGTTCTTTAACGTGAACAGGGTACGACTCTCCCGCACACGGGCCCACCGCTTAACGCCCCAACGCACGGACGGCGACCCTACTGACCGTGGGCAGGGTGGTGTTTTAGAAGAAAAACATTTCGACATTTCAAAAACATTTCGTACTGCTAAAAAGCAAAAAGAAATGTTGGAAAAGGAACTTCTAAACGATATATCCAGAGAAAAATATCCATTCTCTTCGTTTTTATCTTTAAAGATGTCTTCCGATTGGTGCTTAACCATCTGGGAAATTCCATCTGGAAGTCGAGATATCTTAATCAGCGGAATTCAAACCTCGGACAGATGCCATTCTTTCGATCTACAATGAATCGCAAACATTGTTCTCTATCTGCTGTTGGATTGCACCGTGGACGTGAAATTTCAGACAGGAGGAAGATATTGATCAAGCTGACAAAACAAAAAAACTTCGTCATTACACACCAGGGACGTACCTAGGGAAAGGACAAAAGGGTCAGGATACCCCTCCACCCATCTCAGGAAAAAAAAAGATGGTCAGGACACCCCTTCCACAAAAAGAACACGAGGGTCCGGACACCCCTCAAAAAAAAAAAAAGATCCAGACACCACTCCCAGAAAAAGAACAAGAGGTCCGGACACCCTCCACCCCTTCCACAAAAAGGACAAGAGGGTCCGGACACTCCTCCACCCCTTCCAGGAAAAGGAGAAGAGGGTCCGGACACCCCTCCACCCCTTCCAGAAAAAGGACAAGATGGTCCGACACCCCTCCACCCCTTCCAGAAAAAGGACAAGGGGGTCCGGACACTCCTCCACCCCTTCCAGAAAAAGGACAAGAGGGTCCGGACACCCCTCCACCTCTTCCAGAAAAAGGACAAGAGGGTCCGGACACCCCTCCACCCCTTCAAGAAAAAGGACAAGGGGGTCCGGACACCCCTCCACTCCTCACAGAAAAAGGACAAGAGGGTCCGACACCCCTCCACTCCTCCCAGAAAAAGGACAAGAGGTCCGGACACCCTCCACCCCTTCCACAAAAAGGACAAGAGGGTCCGGACACTCCTCCACCCCTTCCAGGAAAAGGAGAAGAGGGTCCGGACACCCCTCCACCCCTTCCAGAAAAAGGACAAGATGGTCCGACACCCCTACACCCCTTCCAGGAAAAGGAGAAGAGGGTCCGGACACCTCTCCACCCCTTCCAGAAAAAGGACAAGAGGGTTCGAGCATCCCTCCACTCCTCCCAGAAAAAGGACAATAGGGTCCGACACCCCTCCACCCTTCAAGAAAAAGGACAAGAGGGTCCGACACCCCTCCACCCCTTCCAGAAAAAGGACAAGAGGGTCCGGACACCCCTAAGCCATGGATGGTGCAGAGGAGAGCCATATCCTCTGAACGTTAAGCCATGGATGGTGTAGAGGAGAGCCATATCCTCTGAACATTAAGCCATGGATGGTGTAGAGGAGAGCCACATCCTCTGAACTTTTTAAGAATATGCTGGATGGTCTTGACGGGAGGCTGCCATCTGTCTCCTAACAGCTGTCCAGTGGGTCCTTTCTCCCAAACTCCTCTGAGACCTCGAGGCCCTTGTAATCAAAATTTTCATCGATGGGTTGGGTTGGGTTGTTTTACCTCTGAGCGGCATTTTTTTCACACCATGGGCTAAATGGCCAGGTCACATGGACCCCGAATACTCAGAGAAGGTCGGGGGAGGGAACCCACTGGAACAGCTGTTGGGAGACAGATGGTAGCTTACCTAAAACGGCAAAGGTTAAAAGGTTCAAAAAAATTCAAACAAATTAAACTAAAAAAACTTGCAAAGAAGAAGAGAGTGGAGGGGAAATGAAATTGTAGGGGGAACAGGAAATTCCTAGAAAGGACCGAAAATGGAGGAGCTTATGAAATTATCAGGAGGGACCTAAGACGGAAGAGAGAGGGAGATTTTGAACTCATTAGAAAGGGACTGAATCCCCTTTCCACCGGGGCGGGGGTGGATCAGTCGGTAGTGCGCCAGGCTCGTAATCTGTAGTTCCCAGATTCGAGTCCCATCTGGGTCAGCGTTGAGATTTATCTCCGCAAAATTCCCCGCCCTGCCCACGGTCAGTAGGGGACACCGATGGGCTTGGAAAGGCCGCCGTCCGTCGAATGGGACGTTAAGCCGTGGCCCCGTGTGCGGGAGAGCATACCCTGTACACGTTAAAGAACACGCTGGATGGCCTTGACGGGAGGCTACCATATGTCTCCCAACAGCTGTTCCAGTGGGTCCCATTCTCCCAACCTTCTCTGAACCTACGGGGTACATGTGACCTGGCCATTTAGCCCATGGTGCGCAAAAAAGTGCCGCTCAGAGGTAAAACAACCCAACGTTAAAGAACACGCTGGATGGCCTTGATGGGAGGCTACCATCTGTCTCCCAACAGCTATTCCAGTGGGTCCCTCCCCCAACCTTCTCTGAGCCAACGGGGTCCATGTGACCTGGCCATTTAGCCCATGGTGTGCAAAAAAGTGCCGCTCAGAGGTAAAACAACCCAACGTTAGAGAACACGCTGGATGGCCTTGACGGGAGGCTACCATCTGTCTCCCAACAGCAATTCCAGTGGGTCCCTCCCCCAACCTTCTCTGAGCCTACGGGGTCCATGTGACCTGGCCATTTAGCCCATGGTGCGCAAAAAAGTGCCTCTCAGAGGTAAAACAACCCAACCCTTCCCACCTTGGTTATGGATACGGGCCTGCTTCTGCTGTTCCTTCTGCTCACTGATAGCAGCCAAAGTCTTAATGAACTTATTTCCACTTGCACTTATTGCACCGGAAGTACGTCTTGCAAAATATCCGGAAGTGCCTTTTAACAAGCCGGCTCCGTGTCCTCCCACGAATGCTAACAGTGAGGGTTGAGTTTGGCGTAATCGTCTACGTTCTGCGAAAGTGGTCGCTTCTCAGAAGGTCAACTGAGGAGCAAAAAAAAAGAGCAGGTCTTGTTCAAGAGAAGGAAGTTCATGGCAAGAGAGCAGGGGTGATAGAGTTCCGTTGTTTTACCTCTGAGCGGCACTTTTTTGTACACAATGGGCTAAATGGGTTGGGTTGGGTTGTTTTACCTCTGAGCGGCACTTTTTTGCACACCATGGGCTAAATGGCCAGGTCACAAGGACCCCGAAGGCTCAGAGAAGGTTGGAGGAGGGGACCTAATGGAACAGCTGTTGGGAGACAGATGGTAGCCTCCCGTCAAGGCCATCCAGCATCTTCTTTAACGTTGGGTTGTTTTACCTTTGAGCGGCACTTTTTTGTACACCATGGGCTAAATGGCGAGATCACAAGGACCCCGAAGCTCAGAGAGGGTTGGGGGAGGGGACCCACTGGAACAGCTATTGGGAGACAGATGGTAGCCTCCCGTCAACGCCATCCAGCGTGTTCTTTAAAGTGCACAGGGTATGGCTCTCCCGCACACGGGACCACAGCTTAACGTCCCATCCGACGGACGGCGGCCTTTCCAAGCCCATCGGTGTCCCCTACTGACCGTGGGCAGGGCGGGGAATTTTGCGGAGATAAATCTCAACGCTGACCCAGCTGGGACTCGAACCTGGGAACTGCAGATTTCGAGCCTGACGCGCTACCGACTGAGCCACCCCCGCCCCAAGGCTAAATGGCCAGTACACAAGGACCCCGAGGTCTCAGAGAAGGTTGGGGGAGGGGACCCACTGGACAACTGTTGAGTTAGGTTGGGTAGCTTACCTCTGAGCGGCACATTTTTTAACACAATGGGCTAAATGTCCAGGTCACAAGGACCCCGAGGTCTCAGAGAAGGTTGGAGGAGGGGACCCACTGGACAATTGTTGAGTTAGGTTGGGTAGCTTAGCTTTGAGCGGCACTTTTTAACACAATGGGCTAAATGACCAGATCACAAGGACCCCGAGGGCTTGGAGAAGGTTGGGGGAGGGGATCCACTGGACAACTGTTGAGTTAGGTTGGGTAGCTTACCTCTGAGTGGCACTTTTTTTAAAATAATGGGCTACATGACCAGGTCACAAGGACCCCGAGGTCTCAGAGAAGGTTGGGGGAGGGGACCCACTGGACAATTGTTGATTTAGGTTGGGTAGCTTACCTCTGAGCGGCACTTTTTTTAACACAATGGGCTAAATGTCCAGGTCACAAGGACCCCGAGGTCTCAGAGAAGGTTGGAGGAGGGGACCCACTGGACAATTGTTGAGTTAGGTTGGGTAGCTTAGCTTTGAGCGGCACTTTTTAACACAATGGGCTAAATGACCAGATCACAAGGACCCCGAGGGCTTGGAGAAGGTTGGGGGAGGGGATCCACTGGACAACTGTTGAGTTAGGTTGGGTAGCTTACCTCTGAGTGGCACTTTTTTTAAAATAATGGGCTACATGACCAGGTCACAAGGACCCCGAGGTCTCAGAGAAGGTTGGGGTAGGGGACCCACTGGACAACTTTTGAGTTAGGTTGGGTAGCTTACCTCTGAGCAGCACTTTTTTAACACAATGGACTAAATGACCAGGTCACAAGGACACCGAAGGCTCAGAGAAGATTGGAGAAAAAGACCCACTAGATAGTTATTGAGAGACAGATGAAATACACCCGTTAAGGCCATCCAGCGTGTTTTTTAACTTGGACAGAGTATAGGTCTCCCGCACACTGACCACAGCTGACCAGGGTATGACCACGGTATAACTGACCAGGGTATGACCACGGCTTAACGTCCCATCCGTCGGACGGTGGGCTTTCCAGGCCCTTCGGTGTCTCCTACTCACCAAGGGCATGGCGGGGACTTTGGCGAAGATAAATCTCAAATCTGGAACAGCTGGGACTCAAACCTGGGAACTGCAGATTACGAGCCTGGCACGCTACCGTCTGAGCTACCCCTGAGCTCTGAGTCGGCAGGCGTATGGCATATTAAACAGACCTGAGCCATATAGAAAAATCTGTGAGGATGGCGAGACTTCAGCCTACCGATAACACAAACATCCATGCTTTACTCGGTACTCGAATGGGGCGGGGGTGGCTCAGTCGGTAGCGCGCCAGGCTGGTAATCTGAAGTTACCAGGTTCGAGTCCCAGTTGGGTCAGCGTTGAGATTTATCTCCGCAAAAATTCCTCGCCCTGCCTACGGTCAGTAGGGGACACCGATGGGCTTGGAAAGGCCGCCGTCCGTCGGATGGGACGTTAAGCCGTGGCCCTGTGTGCGGGAGAGCCATACCCTGTGCACGTTAAAGAACACGCTGGATGGCTTTGGGTTGGGTTGTTTTACCTCTGAGCGGCACTTTTTTGCACACCATGGGCTAAATGGCCAGGTCACATGGACCCCGAAGGCTCAGAGAAGGTTGGGGGAGGGGACCCACTGGAACAGCTGTTGGGAGACAGATGGCAGCCTCCCGTCAAGGCCATTCAGCGTGTTCTTTAACGTGCA
The DNA here is from genome assembly GCA_038380435.1 of Ryuthela nishihirai. Taxonomy (NCBI): domain Eukaryota; kingdom Metazoa; phylum Arthropoda; class Arachnida; order Araneae; family Heptathelidae; genus Ryuthela; species Ryuthela nishihirai. The sequence continues at coordinate 35,304,282 of JAWZYU010000034.1, read as the reverse complement.
CAGGGTATGTCTCTCTCCCGCACACGGGGCCACGGCTTAACGTCCCATCCGACGGACGGCGGCCTTTCCAAGCCCATCGGTGTCCCCTACTGACCGTGGGCAGGGCGGGGAATTTTGCGGAGATAAATCTCAACGCTGACCCAGCTGGGACTCGAACCTGAGAACTACAGATTACGAGCCTGGCGCGCTACCGACTGAGCCACCCCCGCCCCCCTTGACGGGAGGCTACCATCTGTCTCCCAACAGCTGTTCCAGTGGGTCCCCTCCCCCAACCTTCTCTGAGCCTTCGGGGTTCATGTGACCTGGCCATTTAGCCCATGGTGTGCAAAAAAGTGCCGCTCAGAGGTAAAACAACCCAACCCAACAACTCGGTACTCGAACCCAGATCCCTTTGATTAGTAGCCAAGCATGCTAACCACTCGTCAAGGGACGGCTATCATTTAACATAAATTAATTTTTCGATTATTTTTCCAGGTGGGGGGACAGACAACTGGCAGTCTCAACCCCCATCCTCCGTGCTAGAACCCATGCTTATTTACCAAAAATACGTTTTAACAGATGTTAAAACGTATCAAAGTGCGACCCTTACCAAAGTGCACTTTGTCAACACCAGTCACGTGGACAGACGCTTCTTGCATATACATCCGATAGCGTTAATTAAACCACTCGAAACATCGGCAAGGGTAAACACAGAAAACGGTTACGCGAACACGCGGTCCTGTCTTCCACTTGGCTCGCGTCACCATGACAACCGTTTACTCTACCTTATCTCGCTGTGTAAAAGAACAACGAACATCCTTCAACGATCACTGGTACTTTACGTGCGCGACCGCCATGTGCCGCTCTACCTACGAAACGCGGAAATTAATTGGTCAACATATCAGACCGACCTTTTACCCTTCAGCGTCGAGAGGATGTTTTCCGAACAACGCCGAAGTTGACCGATCGCTGTAACAGATCTTCTGAAGATATTCTCGGGAATTTTTTTTTTATATGAAATATTATTATCGATACAAGAAGCAGTGATGGATTGGTTTGGCTTGTTTCACCTCTAAGCGGCACTTTTTGCATACCATGAGCAAAATGGCCAGGTCACAAGGACCCCGAAGGCTCAGAGAAGGTTGGATGAGGAGACCCACTGGACAGCTCTTAGGAGACAGATGGTAGTCTACCATCAAGGCCATCCAGCGTGTTCTTTAACGTGCATAGGGTACTTCTCTCCTATATACGGGTTGGGTTGTTTTACCTCTGAGCGGCACTTTTTTTTGCACACCGTGGACTATATGGCCAGTTCACAAGGACAACGAGGGTTCAGAGAAGATTGGGCGAGGGGTTCCACTGGAACAGCTGTTGGAAGACAGATGTTAGCCTCCCGTCAAGGCCATCCAGCGTGTTCTTTAAGTACACAGAGTATGACTCTCCCGCACACGGGCCACGGATTAACGTCCCATCCGACGGACGTCAGCCTTTCCAAGCCCATCGATGTCCCCTACCGACCGTGGGCAGGGCGAGGAGTTTTGCGGAAAAAAATCTCGGCGCTGACCTAGCTGGGTCTAGAACCTGGGAACTACAGATTAGGAGCCTGGCGCGCTATAGACTGAGCCACCCTCCCCCCACCCCACCCCCAGCCATATATACGGATCCACGGCTTAATGCATCATTCGACGGTCGGCGGTTTTTCCATGCACCAAGGGGAGTTTTCCGGAAATAAATCTCAACGCTATCCCAGCTGGAACTCGAATGGACTGGTAATATTCCCACTGGTGCATTGGTATCTAAATAGTTAACTTTACAAATCTTGTATTTCGGTACAGTCGTTCAAAAAAGTATCCGAACACTATGGTTGATTGCAGAATTAAGATAAAGTATCTGGCAACGATTTTTTTAGAAATTAGTCATCTGGCAACCTTCGTGTCACGTAATTACAGAATTCAGGAAAAATATCTGGAGCGTGTACAGGAAAAATATCTGGAGCGTGTGTATCTGGAGCGTGTGCAGTTACTGCACACGCTCCAGTTTGCTGTGAACGGTAACTGCACATGCTCAATATTTCCGTGAGTGAGCCCACACGATCTAGTATCAAAATAATATGACCATCTACAGTCGCTCAAAAAAGTATCCGAACACTACGGTTGATGACAGAATTCAGAAATAAAAACGTTGCCACATACTTTATTTTAATTCTGTAATCAACCATAGTGTTCGGATACTTTTTTGAGCGACTGTACATTTCATTGAGGACTACGATGTCTGCATGGGTTATTTCAGTCATCAGAGCGGCAGACTCGTATTCTGATGTTTCCAGGTTCGACTCTCACTTGTGCCAGCTTCGAAATCTATCCCGCTAAACCCCACTCTGCCCTCAGTGTAAAAGGCAACAACGATCGGCCTGTAACTGTCCATCGCCATGGGACGTTAAGCCGTGGTACCCTTATGCAGGGGGCGGGGGTGGCTAAGTCGGTAGCGCGCCAGGCTCGTAATCTGTAGTTCCCAGGTTCGAGTCCCAGCGGGGTCAGCGTTGAGATTTATCTCCGTAAAATTCCCCGCCCTGCCCACGGTCAGTAGGGGACACCGATGGGCTTGGAAAGGTCGCCGTCCGTCGTATGGGACGTTAAGCCGTGGCCCCGTGTGCGGGAGAGCCATACCCTGTGCAGGTTAAAGAACACACTGGATGGCCTTGACGGGAGGCTACCATCTGTCTCCCAACAGCTCTTCCAGTGGGTCCCCTCCCCCAACCTTCTCTGAGCCCATTGTGTGCAAAAAAAGTGCCGCTCAGAGGTAAAACAACCCAACCCAAAGCCCTTATGCAGGAGAGCCATAACCTCTGCACGTTAAACAACACAATGGATGACTGTCTCCTAATAATTATAAAATGGGTTCTCTTCCTCGACCTCCCCTGAGACCTTGGAGTCTTTGTGACCTGGCCATTTAACCCATTGTGTGAAATAAAAAGTGCTCCTCTGTGGTAAAGTAACGAAACCCATGGATTGTGTTAAAGAGTTAAGAAACAGCAATAAAGATCTAGAACACCCAGATGATCCCAAGGGGGACATGTCCTCCCCACCGGATACCACTTGTCCCACTTTACAATTAGATATCCTGCCCCTCTTTACTATTAAATTTCTTGCCCCATCTTTACTATTAAATTTCTTGCCCCCTCTTTACTATTAAATTTCTTTCCCCCCCTCTTTACTATTAAATTTCTTGCCCTTCTTTACTATTAAATTTCTTTACCCCACTTTACTATTAAATTTCATGCCCCACTTTACTATTAAATTTCTTGTTTCCTTTAATATTAAATTTCTTGCCCCTCTTTGCTATTAAATTTCTTGCCCCCTCTTTACTATTAAATTTCTTGCGCCTCTTTACTATTAAATTTCATGCCCCACTTTACTATTAAATTTCTTGTTTCCTTTAATATTAAATTTCTTGCCCCTCCTTACTATTAAATTTCTTGCCCCTCTTTACTATTAAATTTCTTGCCCCTCTTTACTATTAAATTTCTTGCCCCTCTTTACTATTAAATTTCTTGCCCCCTCTTTACTATTAAATTTCTTGCCCCTCTTTACTATTAAATTTCTTGCCCCCTCTTTACTACTAAATTTCTTGCCCTTCTTTACTATTAAATTTCTTACCCCTCTTTACTATTAAATTTCATGCCCCACTTTACTATTAAATTTCTTGTTTCCTTTAATATTAAATTTCTTGCCCCTCTTTACTATTAAATTTCTTGCCCCCTCTTTACTATTAAATTTCTTGCCCTTCTTTACTATTAAATTTCTTGCCCCTCTTTACTATTAAATTTCTTGCCCCCTCTTTACTATTAAATTTCTTGCCCCCTCTTTACTATTAAATTTCTTGCCCTTCTTTACTATTAAATTTCTTACCCCTCTTTACTATTAAATTTCATGCCCCACTTTACTATGAAATTTCTTGTTTCCTTTAATATTAAATTTCTTGCCCCTCCTTACTATTAAATTTCTTGCCCCTCTTTACTATTAAATTTCTTGCCCCTCTTTACTATCAAATTTCTTGCCCCCTCTTTACTATTAAATTTCTTGCTCCTCTTTACTATTAAATTTCTTGCCCTTCTTTACTATTAAATTTCTTACCCCACTTTACTATTAAATTTCATGCCCCACTTTACTATTAAATTTCTTGTTTCCTTTAATATTAAATTTCTTGCCCCTCTTTACTATTAAATTTCTTGCCCCCTCTTTACTATTAAATTTCTTGCCCTTCTTTACTATTAAATTTCTTACCCCTCTTTACCATTAAATTTCATGCCCCACTTTACTATGAAATTTCTTGTTTCCTTTAATATTAAATTTCTTGCCCCTCCTTACTATTAAATTTCTTGCCCCCTCTTTACTATTAAATTTCTTGCCCCCTCTTTACTATTAAATTTCTTGCCCCCTCTTTACTATTAAATTTCTTGCCCCCTCTTTACTATTAAATTTCTTGCCCTTCTTTACTATTAAATTTCTTACCCTACTTTACTATTAAATTTCATGCCCCACTTTACTATTAAATTTCTTGTTTCCTTTAATATTAAATTTCTTGACCCTCTTTACTATTAAATTTCTTGCCCCCTCTTTACTATTAAATTTCTTGCCCTTCTTTAATATTAAATTTCTTACCCCACTTTAATATTAAATTTCTTGCCCCTCTTTACTATTAAATTTCTTGCCCCATCTTTACTATTAAATTTCTTGCCCTTCTTTACTATTAAATTTCTTACCCCTCTTTACTATTAAATTTCATGCCCCACTTTACTATTAAATTTCTTGTTTCCTTTAATATTAAATTTCTTGCCCCTCTTTACTATTAAATTTCTTGCCCCCTCTTTACTATTAAATTTCTTGCCCTTCTTTACTATTAAATTTCTTGCCCCTCTTTACTATTAAATTTCTTGCCCCCTCTTTACTATTAAATTTCTTGCCCCCTCTTTACTATTAAATTTCTTGCCCTTCTTTACTATTAAATTTCTTACCCCTCTTTACTATTAAATTTCATGCCCCACTTTACTATGAAATTTCTTGTTTCCTTTAATATTAAATTTCTTGCCCCTCCTTACTATTAAATTTCTTGCCCCTCTTTACTATTAAATTTCTTGCCCCCTCTTTACTATTAAATTTCTTGCCCCTCTTTACTATTAAATTTCTTGCCCCCTCTTTACTATTAAATTTCTTGCCCTTCTTTACTATTAAATTTCATACCCCACTTTACTATTAAATTTCATGCCCTTCTTTACTATTAAATTTCTTACCCCACTTTACTATTAAATTTCATGCCCCACTTTACTATTAAATTTCTTGTTTCCTTTAATATTAAATTTCTTGCCCCTCCTTACTATTAAATTTCTTGCCCCCTCTTTACTATTAAATTTCTTGCCCCCTCTTTACTATTAAATTTCTTGCCCCCTCTTTACTATTAAATTTCTTACCCTTCTTTACTATTAAATTTCTTACCCTACTTTACTATTAAATTTCATGCCCCACTTTACTATTAAATTTCTTGTTTCCTTTAATATTAAATTTCTTGACCCTCTTTACTATTAAATTTCTTGCCCCCTCTTTACTATTAAATTTCTTGCCCTTCTTTAATATTAAATTTCTTACCCCACTTTAATATTAAATTTCTTGCCCCTCTTTACTATTAAATTTCTTGCCCCATCTTTACTATTAAATTTCTTGCCCTTCTTTACTATTAAATTTCTTACCCCTCTTTACTATTAAATTTCATGCCCCACTTTACTATTAAATTTCTTGTTTCCTTTAATATTAAATTTCTTGCCCCTCTTTACTATTAAATTTCTTGTTTCCTTTAATATTAAATTTCTTGCCCCTCCTTACTATTAAATTTCTTGCCCCTCTTTACTATTAAATTTCTTGCCCCCTCTTTACTATTAAATTTCTTGCCCCCTCTTTACTATTAAATTTCTTGCCCTTCTTTACTATTAAATTTCTTACCCCTCTTTACTATTAAATTTCATGCCCCACTTTACTATGAAATTTCTTGTTTCCTTTAATATTAAATTTCTTGCCCCTCCTTACTATTAAATTTCTTGCCCCTCTTTACTATTAAATTTCTTGCCCCCTCTTTACTATTAAATTTCTTGCCCCCTCTTTACTATTAAATTTCTTGCCCCCTCTTTACTATTAAATTTCTTGCCCTTCTTTACTATTAAATTTCTTACCCCACTTTACTATTAAATTTCATGCCCCACTTTACTATTAAATTTCTTGTTTCCTTTAATATTAAATTTCTTGCCCCTCTTTACTATTAAATTTCTTGCCCCCTCTTTACTATTAAATTTCTTGCCCTTCTTTACTATTAAATTTCTTACCCCACTTTAATATTAAATTTCTTGCCCCTCTTTACTATTAAATTTCTTGCCCCATCTTTACTATTAAATTTCTTGCCCTTCTTTACTATTAAATTTCTTACCCCTCTTTACTATTAAATTTCATGCCCCACTTTACTATTAAATTTCTTGTTTCCTTTAATATTAAATTTCTTGCCCCTCCTTACTATTAAATTTCTTGCCCCTCCTTACTATTAAATTTCTTGCCCCCTCTTTACTATTAAATTTCTTGTCCCCTCTTTACTATTAAATTTCTTGCTCCACTAAACTATTAAATTTCTTGTTCCACTTTGCTATTAAATTTCTTGCCCTTCTTTACTATTAAATTTCATGCCCCACTTTACTATTAAATTTCTTGTCCTCCTCCTCCTTCCCCCCACTCCCATTCCCCTCTTTATTCCCCCCCCCCCCATCTGTCCCGTGTACAATGAATCAACATTAGATCGGTAAGAAATTAATTGCCGGAATGAAGCGAAACTTCGACGGTGACAGATGTGAAGCATAAAAGTCAGTTCGGCAGTTAGGGATGTAAGAGACGGTTGCTAGGTTATCGCGGCAGCAGTTAATTGGATGCGTTTTCTTAGCTGTTTTTGCGCTTTGGTTTTTAGCGGGGGACGTTTGGGAGCACCTGGCACGGGGGAAGTCACGAATGAGCACTCGACTAGCCGTGGCCGAGGCAGCTAGGGAATGGCACGAGGCACTTCTGGGGACCTGCTGGCAGAAACAAAGCAATAGACTTACTGATTGACAAAAATATTCGCCATTTGTATACGAGAACGAAAAACGAAGAAAATAACATATATCTTGAGGTTGGGTTTGTTTTACCTCTGAGGAGCAATCTTTTCTGTACATAATGGGCTAAATGGCCAGGTCACAAGGACCCCCAGGGTTCAGAGAAGATTTGGAGGAGGAGATTCCCTTGATCTCTGTTAGGAGTTATCTGAAGTTCCGAGGTCGAGGCCATCCATCGTGTTCTTCAGCTTCCCAGGGTATGCTCTCCCGCACACGGGGCCACGGCTTAACGTTCCATTCGACGGACATCGGTCTTTTCAACCCATCGGTGTCCTCTACTGACCGCGGGCAGGTAATTTTGCGGAGATAAATCTCAACGCTGACCCAGCTGGGACTCGAACCTGGGAACTGCAGATTACGAGCCTGATGCGCTACCGACTGAGCCACCTCCACCCGCATTTTCCAAGAAACTTTCTTTAAGACCTCTAAATAGTGTTCTCCCCCTCTCCTCCCAATAAATCCGGGTAGACCACTTTCATTTATAATTCTCAAGGCAATTACCTATCTCTGTGTGGAAAGGCCGCCGTCCATGGGATGGGAAGTTAAGCCGTGGCCCCCATGTGAGGGAGAGCCATACCCTGTGCACGTTAAAAAACACACTGCATGGCCTTGACGGGAGGCTACCATCTGCCTCCCAACAACTGTGCCAGTGGGTCCCCTCCCGCAACCTTCTCTGATCCTTCGGAGTCCTTGTGACCTGGCCATTAAGCCCATTGTGTGCAAAAAAAGTGCAGCTCAGAGGTAAAACAACCCATCCCTATCTCTGTGGACGAATCTAATTGTAACAATCTGCAATCTATACTGCTCACAAAAATTAGGGGATATTTCATCGCTTCATATTCGTTTTGAAATATCCCCTAATTTTTGTGAGCAGTATAGCATCGTTAAACTTGAGGTATAAAATCATCATGGTTTTTGAAGGATTGGATTGGATTGTTTTACCTCTGAGCGGCACTTTTTTACACACCATGGGCTAAATGGCCAGGCCACAAGGACCCCGAAGGCTAAGAGAAGGTTGGGGGAGGGGACCCACTGGAACAGCTGTTGGGAGACAGATGGTAGCCTCCCGTCAAGGCCATCCAGCGTCTTCTTTAACGTTGGGTTGTTTTACCTCTGAGCGGCACGTTTTTACACACCATGGGCTAAACGACCAGGCCACAAGGACCCCGAAGGCTAAGAGAAGGTTAGGGGAGGGGACCCACTGGAACAGCTGTTGGGAGACAGATGGTAGCCTCCCGTCAATGCCATCCAGCGTGTTCTTTAACGTTGGGTTATTTTACCTCTGAGCGGCACTTTTTTGCGCACCATGGGCTAAATGGCCAGGTCACATGGACCCGAAGGTTTAGAGAAGGTTAGGGGAGGGGACCCACTGGAACAGTTGTTGGGAGACAGATGGTAGCCTCCCGTCAAGGCCATCAAGCGTGTTCTTTAACGTGCACAGGGTATGGCTCTCTCCCGCACACGGGGCCACGGCTTAACGTCCCATCCGACGGACGGCGGCCTTTTCAATCCCATCAGTGTCCCCTACTGATCGTGGGCAGGGCGGGGAAATTTTGGGTTTTTGAAGGATTATGCTGAATTTCTACATTAGGATTTAAAAGTTGAATGAGCCATTCGAGATCGTTCTTTCACTTCCGCTTGTTGTTGGGTCATTCATTCCTTCTTTGCGGTTCATTTCCGTAAGTTGGTTTCCGGGAGTAAATCCAAAGTTCCTGTGACCACGTACCGGAAATAGCAGACTCGGTTGTCCAGATGTTTCCTTCACCTTCAGAAGTCGGATGGGTGTGGATATGTGGTGGGAAGGAGAAGAAAGGGACAATTGGTGACAAAACACCTGATCGTAGTACGAATTGCTTTTCAACTTACTAGGATTAAGTGAAAATTTAGTTGAAGTCAGGTAAATAAGGAGTCTATTTCCGTCTTTTCAGGCTCGACTCGGATTTCGTTCTCCGAAAATAAATAAGAAAATGAAAAAAAAAAATAAAAAATCGACAATTTTTTATCTTTTCTTTAATTGTGCCGGATTTAGATTTATCTCCGCTAACCCCCCCCCCCTCCCCTTCCTACTTGCCTCAGAGAGAAAAGGGATGCTGCTGAGATTGGAAAGGCCGCCGTCCATCGGGTGGGACGTTAAGCCGTGGACACGTGTGCATGAGAGCTATGGGTTGGGTTGGGTTGTTTTACCGTCTGAGCGGCACTTTTTTGCACACCATGGGCTAAATGGCCAGGTCACATGGACCCCGAAGGCTCAGAGAAGGTTGGGGGAGGGGACCCACTGGAACAGCTGTTGGGAGACAGATGGTAGCCTCCCGTCAAGGTCATCCAGCGTGTTCTTTAACGTTGGGTTGTTTTACCTCTGAGCGGTACTTTTTTACATACCATGGGCTAAATGGCCAGGCCACAAGGACCCCGAAGGCTCAGAGAAGGTTGGGGGAGGGGACCCACTGGAACAGGTGTTGGGAGACAGATGGTAGCCTTCCGTCAATGCCATCCAGCGTGTTCTTTAACGTTGGGTTGTTTTACCGTCTGAGCGGCACTTTTTTGCACACAATGGGCTAAATGGCCAGGTCACATGGACCCCGAAGGCTCAGAGAAGGTTGGGGGAGGGGACCCACTAGAACAGCTGTTGGGAGACAGATGGTAGCCTCCCGTCAAGGCCATCCAACGTGTTCTTTATCGTAAACAGGGTATGGTTCTCCCGCACACGGTGCCACGGCTTAACATCCGATCCGACGGACGGCGGCCTTTCCAAGCCCATCGGTGTCCCCTAATGACCGTGGGCAGGGTGGGGAGTTTTGCGGAGATAAATCTCAACGCTGACCCAGCTGGGACTCGAACCTGGGAACTACAGATTACGAGCCTGGCGCGCTACCGACTGAGCCACCCCCGCCCCTGAGAGCAATGGAGACCGGACAGGCTCCGTAGGTAGCGCGCCAGATTCATAATCTGCAATTCCCAGGTCAAGTCCCACCTGTTCCAGCGTTGAGATTTGTCTCCGATACATGGATTTGGAAATTGATGCAGCTCGGAAAGGTTGTCGTCCATCGGATGCGGACGTATAGCCGTGAGGTGGTGGTGGGGGGCGGGGGAGCTGTGTGTTGGAGAGAGCCATACCCTGTGCACATTAAAGAAAACGCTGGATAGTTTTGACAGAAGACAGACACTCTGAATATCTTAAATTCTCCAAATGAATATCTTAAATTCTCCAAACTGTATATTATGTAATTTACCTGAAAATACAACACATATTCTTTTAAACTGTGTAAAATGTGAATCATTTAAAAAGTTTTTTTGATAAACTAATTAATATTGGTGTAGGGGAACTAAGATTGGATTTAATTTTAAACCATCCTCTGGAAAAGATAAGATTAAAAGCATATACATTGATTTTGGAGTTCCTGAAGAGGACACACTATTGGAATTTAATATAAAAAATATATATAAATGGAAAAAATTGATATAAAAAAGAATATATAAAAAATTCCACACTTAAAGAAAAAAGGAGGAATTAAAAAATAAAAAAAAAGAACTAAACATAAAACCAAAAAAAAAAATGTTTTCCTATTTGAAAAAAAAAAGAAATCTATAAAATAATAAAAAAATCTAAAAAATAAAAAAACCAAAAAATAGAGAGGAAAAAAAATGGTTTTTTCTATAGATAGAAAAACAAAAAATTTTCTAATTGGGAAGTCTGAAAAAGGAGCTCCCATTGCCATGTACTTTGGATGATTAATGAATGAATTTATGAATTAATTAATGAATGAAATGAATTAATGAATGAAGATGAATTAAATGATGATAATGAAATCTATTTAAATCTCTATTATTATTTTTCTCAATATTCGTTCGGCATTTAAAGAGTTATGGAAGTTCGAATATTTAACGTTTTAATTGAGTTTTAAAACCTTAGCAATTAATTAAAATTAATTAAAAAAATTAAAGGTATTATTTAGAACCATTTATTGAAATAAATATACATTTTAGAAGTTTGCGTAATAATTATTTCCATATTTAGACAATTTGGAATGGTTTTCATTTCAAAAAAAAAATTTATTTTTAAATAATCCAGCTTTCATAGCTATTTAAATACTGAACGAATATTGTTGAAAATCGAGATCAAAATAGATGAGATTGTAATCTTTAATTTATCATCAGTCACATTTTTCCATTAAATACACATTTTGGAAGTTATAGAGCCCGAATATTAAAACAAAATAATAAAAAAAAAATGCCTAAATAAAAATGTGAGATTAATGCCAATGGGTATGCAAATTAAAAATGAGATAAAAGATGCCAAAAAAATGTCTAAATAAAAATGTGGGAAAGATGTACAGTCGCTCAAAAAAATATCTAAACGCTATGGTTGATTACAGAATTCACAAAATATATCTGGCAACGATTTTTTTTAGAACTTAGTGATCTGGCAACCTTCGTGTCACGTGATTGCAGAATTCAGGAAAAATATCTGGAGCGTGTACAGCAACTGTACACGTTCACATCAAACTGGAGCGTTTGCAGTAACAATTTCATAAGAGGATGCCATCCATGATAATTTGGGATCCTTGTGACTTGATCATTTAACCCATTAATAAGGGGGCGGGGGTGGCTCAGTCGGTAGCGCGCCAGGCTCGTAATCTGTAGTTCCCAGGTTCGAGTCCCAGTTGAGTCAGCGTTGAGATTTATCTCCGCAAAATTCCCCGCCCTGCCCACGGTCAGTAGGGGACACCGATGGGCTTGGAAAGGCCGCCGTCCGTCGGATGGGAGGTTAAGTCGTGGCGCCGTGTGCGGGAGAGACATACCCTGTGCACGTTAAAGAACACGCTGGATGGCCTTGACGGGAGGCTACCATCTGTCTTCCAACAGCTGTTCCAGTGGGTCCCCTGCCCCAACCTTCTCTGAGCCTTCGGGGTCCATGTGACCTGGCCATTTAGCCCATGGTATGCAAAAAAAGTGTCGCTCAGAGGCAAAATAACCCAACCCATTAATAAGAAAATAAATAAATACCCCCTCAAGCAGCTGCTTTCCACAGAGGTCTGACAGGAGCCTGTCAGTTTATATGCCATAGTAGTATGTCTGAGAGGATGGCAGGACCTCAGCAGAAAAACGACACATACATCCATGCCTAATCCGGGGCTCGAACCCAGGTCCCTTAGATCAGTAGCCAAGCGTGCTAACCACTCGGCCAGTAGCCAAGCGTGCTAACCACTCGGCCAGTAGCCAAGCGCTAACCACTCGGCCATTGCTCAAAGGAAAAACAAAACCTCTCTCCATAAATATAGTAGTCGTAATTCCACCCAGAATAATAGTTAAGTTATAGAATAAAACGTCAAAATATGTTTGTCAAAATTTTTAAACCATATCTGTGTTAAAAAGAAAAAAAAAATGCACATAATCTTTGGGAAAATAAAGTTTCTCAACGATAAAAAAAAAGTCTTCCGAAACTTCCTCCAAATCATCTTCAAGACACCAACAAAGAAACTGATTTTCGGGGTCCATGCCTTAAGACCCTCCCCTATTCCCCCGAACCCCCCCAACAAAAACGTCTTATTCCTTCAAGCACTCACTATACGTCAATAGTCGAGAACAGCTGTACCGGAACCGGAAACTGGGGATTTGTGACAAGATGCTACCAACTCCTGACCTCTGGGACGTTTTCCCCTGGAGCTGAGGGAAAATAGACGACGACTAGGGTGCTGGGGAGGGTAAGGAGTCGAAAAGGGGGGGCACCTGGTCCCCGACAGCTGGTCTGCTTATGAGACCTGACTACGGGAATCGCGGAATCGAAGGGTTATGCCGGAAACTCATCGTAGCAGCTGCGGGTCCTGAGCAAGCAGATGGATATTCACCTTGCCTGAAGCGCCTGGCTACGTCACCGATGACGTCAGACCTTCTGCTGGTAGTGGGAGCGGCACGGGCTCTTATTTACAACTGGAGCAGCTTGCCTTTTCTTCCTTACCTTGCAGGCTTTCTAACTTCTTTTTTATTTCTTAGTTTTCATACTTGTCCGAAAATTTTAAGATGTGTTTTAAGAAATCTTTCATTTTGGGGAATTTTTTTTCTTTCTGTTTTTTTTTTAGATTAGTATTTTGGAAAAAAGGGATTTATGTTATATTTTTTGGGGGAAAGGTTGGGTTGTTTTACCTCTGAGCAGCACTTTTTTTTTTGCACACCATGGGATAAATGGCTAGGTCACAGGGACCCCGAAGGCTCAGAGAAGGTTGGGGGAGTGGGACTCACTGGAACAGCTATTGGGAGACAGATGATAGCCTCTCGTCAAGGCCATTTAGCGTGTTCTTTAACGTTAGTTTGTTTTACCTCTGAGCGGCACTTTTTTGCGCACCATGGGCTAAATGGCCAAGTCACATGGACCCCGAAGGCTCAGAGAAGATTGGGGGAGGGGACACACTGGAACAGCTATTGGGAGACAGATGATAGCCTCCCGTCAAGGCCATCCAGCGTGTTCTTTAACGTTGGGTTGTTTTACCTCTGAGTGGCACTTTTTTGCACACCATGGGCTAAATGGCCAGGTCACATGGACCCCGAAGGCTCAGAGAAGGTTGGGGGAGGGGACCCACTGGAACAGCTATTGGGAGACAGATGATAGTCTCCCGTGAAGGCCATCCAGCGTGTTCTTTAACGTTGGTTTGTTTTACCTCTGAGACCACATCACAAATTAGTGATCTGGCAAAAGTTGTCAGATCACTAATTTCTCAAAAAAAATCGTTGCCAGATATTTTTTTGAATTCTGTAATCATCCATAGTGTTCGGATGCTTTTTTGAGCGACTGTACAAAACTAACAGATGTTGCCAATTCATCGTTTTCATTTAAAATCTATTTTTTTGTTTTTTTTAATCAAGATATTTTCTTGATATCTTAGAAATATATATTATTTTTAATTCATTCCTCATTAGAAATGTATGATTTAATTTTTAACTAGAGAATTTTCCTCCGATTCTATTAAAATACGTTTTTTTTCCTGGTGGTTCTTCTCGAAGTTAGATTGGACAGGCCTGGTTTAATTGACGAATTAAAATTCAAATTTATCTTGTCTCATTCCCCCCAAAAATATTTATTCTTTAAGGCATAGATTCTCAAACGGTTTAACACTATGACTCCCTAAAATTGTAATAAATTTATGAGACCCCTTAGATTCGTAGATATAGTTATGCGACCCCTTAGATTCGTAGATATAGTTATGCGACTCCTTAATTCGTAGATACAGTTATGCGACCCCTTAGATTTGTAGATAGTGTTATGAAACCCCTTAGATTCGTAGATGTAGTTATGCGACTCCTTATATTCGTAGATCAGTTATGAAACCCCTTAGATTCGTAGATATAGTTATGCGACCCCTTATATTCGTAGATTAGTTATGAAACCCCTTATATTTGTAGATTAGTTATGCGACCTCTTATATTCGTAGATTAGTTATGCGACCCCTTATGTTCGTAGATATAGTTATGCAACCCCTTATATTCGTAGATATAGTTATGCAACCCCTTATATTCGCAGATATAGTTATGCGACCCCTTATATTCGTAGATTAGTTATGAAATCCCTTATATTTGTAGATTAGTTATGCAACCCCTTATATTCGTAGATATAGTTATGCAACCCCTTATATTCGCAGATATAGTTATGCGACCCCTTATATTCGTAGATTAGTTATGAAATCCCTTATATTTGTAGATTAGTTATGCGACCTCTTATATTCGTAGATTAGTTATGCAACCCCTTATATTCGCAGATATAGTTATGCGACCCCTTATATTCGTAGATTAGTTATGAAATCCCTTATATTTGTAGATTAGTTATGCGACCTCTTATATTCGTAGATTAGTTATGCGACCCCTTATGTTCGTAGATATAGTTATGCAACCCCTTATATTCGTAGATATAGTTATGCAACCCCTTATATTCGCAGATATAGTTATGCGACCCCTTATATTCGTAGATTAGTTATGAAATCCCTTATATTTGTAGATTAGTTATGCGACCTCTTATATTCGTAGATTAGTTATGCAACCCCTTATATTCGTAGATATAGTTATGCGACCCCTTAAATTCGTAGATATAGTTATGCGACCCCTTATATTCGTAGATTAGTTATGAAACCCCTTATATTTGTAGATTAGTTATGCGACCTCATATTCGTAGATTAGTTATGCGACCCCTTATGTTCGTAGATATAGTTATGCGACCCCTTATATTCGTAGATATAGTTATGCGACCCCTTAGATTCGTAGATATAGTTATGCGACCCCTTAGATTCGTAGATATAGGTATGCGACCCCTTAGATTCGTAGATATAGTTATGCAAACCCCTTAGATTCGTAGATATAGTTATGCGAACCCTTATATTCGTAGATTAGTTATGAAATCCCTTATATTTGTAGATTAGTTATGCAACCCCTTATATTCGTAGATATATTTATGCGACCCCTTAGATTCGTAGATATAGTTATGCAACCCCTTAGATTCGTAGATATAGTTATGCGACCCCTTCCCTACAATATAGCAACTACTTATTCGCACCAAAAATTTTTAACTAAAAATACTAGCAAATATGAAATTCTCAGAGCATGCGACCCCATTTCAAGCTGTTCGCGACCTCAAATCGAGAGTCCTAAATTGACTTTCCATTGCCATAACATGGTAATTGTGAAATTATATGGTAAGGCTCCTCTAACATTAGGAAAGTATTGATGCAGTTTTAAGTTTCTTTTATTTCTGAAGTATCGAAAATATTAGACCACAGAAGTTATATATATATATACAGTCGCTCAAAAAAGTATCCGAACACTATGGTTGATTACAGAATTCAGAAAAAATATCTGGCAACGGTTCTTTTAGAAATTAGTGATCTGGCAACCTTCGTGTCACGTGATTACAGAATTCAGGAAAAATATTTCTCCAGTTACCGTTCACAGCAAACTGGAGCGTGTGCAGTTACTGCACACGCTCCAGTTTGCTGTGAACGGTAACTGCACACGCTCAATATTCCCGTGAGTGAGCCCACGCGATCTAGTATCAAAATAATATGACCACCTACAGTCGCTCAAAAAAGTATCCGAACACTATGGTTCATTACAGTATTCAGAAAAATATCTGGCAACGATTTTTTTAGAAATTAGTGATCTGGCAACCTTCGTGTCACGTGACAACTGGCAACGATTTTTTTTTTAATTCTGAAATCAACCATAGTGTTTGGATATTTTTTGAGCGACTGTAGGTGGTCATATTATTTTGATACCAGATCGTGTGGGCTCACTCACGGAAATATTGAGCGTGTGCAGTTACCGTTCACAGCAAACTGGAGCGTGTGCAGTAAATGCACACGCTCCAGTTTGCTGTGAACGGTAACTGGAGCGTGTACAGTTGCTGTACACGCTCCAGATATTTTTCCTGAATTCTGTAATCAACCATAGTGTTCGGATATTTTTTTGAGCGACTGTACACATAGGAACAAAGAGTTGGGCCTCCTTACTTCTGAATCCTCTGATCATCTGCTAAGTCATTTGAAATATTAAGAAAATAAATTGTTTTCCGAAAAATTAATCATTGTTTTAATTATCATCACTATCTAAATATTATAAAAAAAGCTATCATTTAAAGTCTATATAATATTCGCATATCATCAAGAAATGTACTCATGCTATTATAATAACTATCGTATTTTGACTACTGTCGAAAAATTTTGTGATAATTGACTGCACAGTTTAACTAATTTTTGTTTATAGTTGCCTTTACTTATTATAGTGACCCAATTATATGATATTGCCAGTTACGAATTAGGATTTTACTAACATATAAACCAGCATGGCCTAACGGTCGTGAATCAGACTTATAACCAGGCCTATACAAAAGGAATTAAATAAGCATTTGAATGTGACGATTTATAAATTGGTTCCTTTGTTCCATTTAATTTAGTCTACTGCCATTAAATGTTAAAAAAAGGTTCGAGTTCATTGGCTTTCAAATATGGATATTTAAAGCTGTAGGAGAGTAGCGCCATCTAGAGGTAATTCCTTCTAGTACAATATTTAATATATTTGCTGACAGCTTGGCCAACAATGACCAAGCTCATAGTTACCTTAAAAAGAATGGCAACGTTATATTCTTCGTTGTTTTTAGATACAGAACTTAAATGAAACGTCATTAAAGTTCGTAAGCAAAGTCAGTGTGATTTAAACAAGAAGTGGCAACATATAAGATTTACAACAAAATGTGAGCCATGGATAATATAATAATAAATGTTAATGAACAGGTAAATAAAAGAGTTCAGTGTGCAATGTGTTATGTCATTAGTGAAATAAATAAATGCAACGTATTATTATTCTACATTGATTTCCCTAAAATTATCAATGAAAATTCCATATAGTTTAGACCATGTTTTCCAAAGTGGGCGATACCGCCCCTTGGGGGCGATGGAACGATCCAGGGGGTCAGTAGTAGCCTCGGGTGCAATTGGGGGGGGGGGGCGGTAGAAGCATAAAGAAAGAAGGGAAGATAAGAAAATTTTGAAAAACCGTTCGTACAGTCGCTCAAAAAAGTATCCGAACGTTACGGTTGATTACAGAATTCAGAAAAAATATCTGGCAACGATTTTTTAGAATTTATGCGATCTGGCAACCTTCGTGTCACGTGACACGAAGGTTGCCAGATCACTAATTTATAAAAAAAAAGGTTGCCAGATATTTTTTCTGAATTCTGTAATCAACCACAATGTTCGGATACTTTTTTGAGCGACTGTAGGTGGTCATATTATTTTGATGCTAGATCGTGTGGGCTCACTCACGGAAATATTGAGCGTGTGCAGTTACCGTTCACAGCAAACTGGAGCGTGTGTTCACGGTAACTGGAGAGTGTACAGTTGCTGTACACGCTCCAGATATTTTTCCTGAATTCTGTAATCACGTGACACGAAGGTTGCCAGATCACTAATTTCTAAAAAAAAAATCGTTGCCAGATATTTTTTCTGAATTCTGTAATCACGTGACACGAAGGTTACCAGATCACTAATTTCTAAAAAAAACGTTGCCAGATATTTTTCTGAATTCTGTAATCAACCATAGTGTTCGGATACTTTTTTGAGAGACTGTAGGTGGTCATATTATGTTTATACTAGATCGTGTGGGCCCACTCACGGAAATATTGAGCGTGTGCAGTTACCGTTCACAGCAAACTGGAGCGTGTACAGTAACTGCACACGCTCCAGTTTGCTGTGAACGGTAACTGGAGCGTGTACAGCTGCTGTACACGCTCCAGATATTTTTCCTGAATTCTGTAATCACGTGACAGAAGGTTGCCAGATCACTAATTTCTAAAAAAAATCGTTGCCAGATATTTTTTCTGAATTCTGTAATCAACCATAGTGTTCGGATACTTTTTTGAGCGACTGTAGGTGGTCATATTATGTTTATACTAGATCGTGTGGGCTCACTCACGGAAATATTGAGCGTGTGCAGTTACCGTTCACAGCAAACTGGAGCGTGTGTTCACGGTAACTGGAGAGTGTACAGTTGCTGTACACGCTCCAGATATTTTTCCTGAATTCTGTAATCACGTGACACGAAGGTTGCCAGATCACTAATTTCTAAAAAAAATCGTTGCCAGATATTTTTTCTGAATTCTGTAATCACGTGACACGAAGGTTACCAGATCACTAATTTCTAAAAAAAACGTTGCCAGATATTTTTCTGAATTCTGTAATCAACCATAGTGTTCGGATACTTTTTTGAGAGACTGTAGGTGGTCATATTATGTTTATACTAGATCGTGTGGGCCCACTCACGGAAATATTGAGCGTGTGCAGTTACCGTTCACAGCAAACTGGAGCGTGTACAGTAACTGCACACGCTCCAGTTTGCTGTGAACGGTAGCTGGAGCGTGTACAGTTGCTGTACACGCTCCAGATATTTTTCCTGAATTCTGTAATCACGTGACAGAAGGTTGCCAGATCACTAATTTCTAAAAAAAATCGTTGCCAGATATTTTTTCTGAATTCTGTAATCAACTATAGTGTTCGGATACTTTTTTGAGCGACTGTAGGTGGTCATATTATGTTTATACTAGATCGTGTGGGCTCACTCACGGAAATATTGAGCGTGTGCAGTTACCGTTCACAGCAAACTGGAGCGTGTGCAGTACCTGCACACTCACCAGTTTGCTGTGAACGTAACTGAAGCGTGTACAGTTGCTGTACACGCTCCAGATATTTTTCCTGAATTCTGTAATCACGTGACACGAAGGTTGCCAGATCACTAATTGCTACAAAAAAAATCGTTGCCAGATATTTTTTCTGAATTCTGCAATCAACCATAGTGTTCGGATATTTTTTTGAGCGACTGTACATTGATGGATGGCCTTGATGGGAAAGTTCCATCTGGCTCTTAACATCTACTTCATGGATCTCTCTCCTCTGCTTATTTCTGAGCTCTTGGGGGTCTTTGTGCCTTGTCAATTTAGCCCATGGTGTGCTACAAAGTAAGTGCCTCTCAGAGCTAAAACAACGCAAATCAGCTTGCCCGAAATTAGATGCAAACGCTGTAAAAACGACACACCCAAGGTTTCCCTCAAAATACTTCATGCAAATTTTCCCTCGCAAACCCAGAAAACAAACAACAGAATAGACAAATCATCATCAACAAAACTGCAAGGTCGTAGTCCGAGGTCGACCAAAAAGCTGCTACAGAAAACGACCTTAGGTTACGATTACGTATTAAACGGTTCAAGCGTTACGAACATTTTCAAATCTTTCGATTTCTTAAAAACGTTATGACGATTTAATAAAAAAAAATCGGAGCGTGTGCAGTTACTGCACACGCTCCACTTTGTTCCGAAGTCGCCACCGTCGTCAATAACGACTTGATGATGATGAATGACGCCAAACCGCCTTAAACGCTCTCTCTGTGACCGCACCATCAACACGACGAACGAAGGCCACAACGTCATCTGCTTGGAAGCAGCACGCGCACACCTTCCCCTCCACCTGCCCTGCAACAGACTGATGCAGCATCAACATCGAGCAGAGGAGCCTGCTGCTCGAGATCTTTTCCACGTGCTGTTCACATCACCAGTTGCTGCTCTCATTCAAGGCGAAGACATCACCTGCAACCGTTCTTGGTTCCCTAAAAAGGACAGAACGATGGAGCACCTGGTTACCATGGCGATCACCATCCCTTTAAACTTGTGTGTGTGTTTGCGACTGTTGTTGTACCATCTGCAGCCCGGCTTGGGGATGGATAGCTCGCATCAGTTGCAGCAACAATATCCTGGGAGTAGTTGGTTAGATGGTGTTGTAGGGTATTCATACACCTGCTATAATAAAAAAAACCTTTCGTAATTTTCAATTCCTTCTAGAGGAGTCTTAGTTTTTTTCTGATTGCTATCGCGCGCGGAGGAACTCTAGATTCCGCCAAGTAACGAAAGAGCTTCTTCTCAGCAGCACGTTTTCTTCACACAGCTGTCGTTGCCACTGAGAAATATCTAAAAACTGTAATTGGACAGAGATTTTCGGCAGCTGGGGGTAAAAAGAACGACTCACTGTTGCACTATTTTCTTGAAGAGTATTTTTTTTTAAAAAAGAGAAGAAATATCGCTAATATTTCATTTGTAGACGATTTATTAGAAGGACGTGAGGAATCTGGCAGTGGGTAAAATGGAGTGATAAAAAAATGGAGTAAATATCATTCATGTGTGTTTTTGCAAAGCGACATCTGTAGGGAAAATTGGCATTACACAATAGTCTGTAAATAGAGCAGCTGCAGAAAATTTCTTCGTCTTGATCTATTTTCATTTTTTTTTTTTTTTCAGTTATTTCCTGTTATCGGTAGGTCTCATTTTTTCTGCACATTTTCGTAATGAATTTAAATTTTACTCTCGAGACCGAGTGGTTAGCGCGCTTGGCTATTGATCTAAGGGACCTGGGTTCGAGCCCCGGTTAAGGCATGGATGTTCGTGTTGTTTTCTGCTCAGGTCCTGACATCATCTATCTCCGCAAAATTCCCCGCCCTGCCCACGGTCAGTAGGGGACACCTATGGGCTTGGAAAGTCTGCCGTCCGTCGGACGGGACGTTAAGCGTGGCCCCGTGTGAGGAAAGCCATACCCTGTGCACGTTAAAGAACACGCTGGATGGCCTTGACGGGAGGCTACCATCTGTCTCCCAATAACTGTTCCATCTGTCTCCCAACAGCTGTCTGCTCAGAGAAGGTCCCCCGACCTTCTCTGAGCCTTCGGGGTCCATGTGACCTGGCCATTTAGCCCATGGTGTGCAAAAAAGTGCCGCTCAGAGGTAAAACAACCCAACGTTAAAGAACACGCTGGGTGGCCTTGACGGGAGGCTGCCATCTGTCTCCCAACAGCTGTTCCAGTGAGTCTCCTCGCCCAACCTTCTCTTTCTTCGGGGTCTTTGTGACCTGGCCATTTAGCCCATGGTGTGCACAAAAGTGTCGCTCAGAGGTAAAACAACCCAACGTTAAAGAACACGCTGGATGGCCTTGACGGGAGGCTACCATCTGTCTCCCAACAGCTGTTCCAATGAGTCTCCTCCCCCAACCTTCTCTTCCTTCGGGGTCTTTGTGACCTGGCATTTAGCCCATGGTGTGCAAAAGAGTGTCGCTCAGAGGTAAACCAAACCCTTTTGAATAAGAAGTACACTTTTAATTGGACGGGACGTTAAGCGGACGGACGGGACGTTAAGCGTGGCCCCGTGTGAGGAGAGCCATACCCTGTGCACGTTAAAGAACACGCTGGATGGCCTTGACGGGAGGCTACCATCTGTCTCCCAATAACTGTTCCATCTGTCTCCCAACAGCTGTCTGCTCAGAGAAGGTCCCCCGACCTTCTCTGAGCCTTCGGGGTCCATGTGACCTGGCCATTTAGCCCATGGTGTGCAAAAAAGTGCCGCTCAGAGGTAAAACAACCCAACGTTAAAGAACACGCTGGGTGGCCTTGACGGGAGGCTGCCATCTGTCTCCCAACAGCTGTTCCAATGAGTCTCCTCCCCCAACCTTCTCTTCCTTCGGGGTCTTTGTGACCTGGCATTTAGCCCATGGTGTGCAAAAGAGTGTCGCTCAGAGGTAAACCAAACCCTTTTGAATAAGAAGTACACTTTTAATTGCAAAGACCCCGAAGTTTACGTGTCGAATTACGCACCACTACTAAATTATGGATTACTGACGAATTTCGTACCGCTAATGGATTCCTCTCAGATCTTCTACTGTGGCATATAAACTGACAGGCTCCTGTCAGACCTCTGTGGCAAGCAGCTGCTTGAGGGGGTATATATATATATAATGGATTATAGACTCTTAACCAAATGCAGATTGCTGCGGACCAGTATTTAGTTAGGAAGCAGTTGGGTTGGGTTGTTTTACCTCTGAGCAACACTTTTTTTTGCACACAGTGAACTGAATGGCCAGGTCTCAAGGACCCTGAAGGCTCAAAGAAAACTGGGGGAGGGGACCCACTGTAATAGCTGGTAGATTCCTGTCAAGGCCATCCAGCGTGTTCTTTACGTGCACAGGGTATGGCTCACAAGGAGCCACGGCTTAACGTCCGATTTGATGGACGGCGGCCTATTGGTGTCTCCTACTGACCGTGGGCCGGGCGGAGAGTTTTTCAGTAGAGGATTATGGACCACTAATGCCTTATGGTCCAATACTCGATTATGGACCACTGCTGGATTTTGGATTATCACTGAATTACAGTGTACTAGACTGTGGACATTTACTGGATTACAGTTAACTAATGAATCACAGATTTATTAAATTACTATTTTCCTAGGGGCCGGGGTTGGCCCAGGGGTCGGTACTGCGCCAGGCTCGTAATCTACAATTCTCAGGTTGTCCCAGGCCTGGCCCAGAGTTGAGATTTATCTCTGCAAAACACCCCACTCACTTTTTCTTTGATCAGTAGGGGACACTGATGGACTTGGAAAGGGCGCCATCTCTCGGATGGGACGTAAAGTCGTGGTCCCCAGTATGACAGCTATACCCTGTTCACGTTAAGAATCACACTGGATGGCTTTCACGGGTAGCTACCATCTGTCACCTAATAACCGTTCAATAGATTCATCCAACCTTCTCTGAACCTTCGGGGTCCTTGTGACCAGGCCATTTAGCCCATGGTGTGCAAAAAAGTGCCACTCAGATGTAAAACAACCCAACGTTAAAGAACACGCTGGATGGCCTTGACGGGAGGCTACCATCTGTCTTCCAACAGCTGTTCCAGTGGGTCTCCTCCCCCAACCTTCTCTGAGCCTTTTGGGTTCTTGTGACCTGGTCATTTAGCCCATGGTGCGCAAAAAAGTGCCGCTCAGAGGTAAAACAACCCAACATTAAAGAACACACTGGATGGCCTTGACGGATCTGCCTCCCAACATCTGTTCCAGTGGGTCTCCTCCCCCAACCTTCTCTGAGCCTTTGGGGTCCTTGTGACCCGGCCATTTAGCCCATTCTTTGCAAGAAACTGCCGCTCGTGGGTAAAACAACCCAACCGAGCAATTAATTACACTAGGGGTTCTAAACGTGGGGTACGCGGTAAAATTTTTTGGGGTACGTCGTGAGAGCTCCATTTATTTTTAGAACTTTCGATGACCTCCATTTTAGGGTTTTTTGGATGGCTCCATTTATTTTGAGAACTTTCGATGACCTCCATTTTAGGGTTTTATGGATGGCTCCATTTATTTTAAGAACTTTCGATGACCTCCATTTTAGGGTTTTATGGATGGCTCCATTTATTTTAAGAACTTTCGATGACCTCCATTTTAGGGTTTTTTGGATGGCTCCATTTATTTTAAGAACTTTCGATGACCTCCATTTTAGGGTTTTTTGGATGGCTCCATTTATTTTAAGAACTTTCGATGACCTCCATTTTAGGGTTTTATGGATGGCTCCATTTATTTTAAGAACTTTCGATGACCTCCATTTTACGGTTTTATGGATGGCTCCATTTATTTTAAGAACTTTCGATGACCTCCATTTTAGGGTTTTATGGATGGCTCCATTTATTTTAAGAACTTTCGATGACCTCCATTTTACGGTTTTATGGATGGCTCCATTTATTTTAAGAACTTTCGATGACCTCCATTTTACGGTTTTACGGATGGCTCCATTTATTTTAGGAACTTTCGATGACCTCCATTTTAGGGTTTTATGGATGGCTCCATTTATTTTAAGAACTTTCGATGACCTCCATTTTAGGGTTTTTTGGATGGCTCCATTTATTTTAAGAACTTTCGATGACCTCCATTTTAGGGTTTTTTGGATGGCTCCATTTAGTTTAAGAACTTTCGATGACCTCCATTTTAGGGTTTTTCGGATGGCTCCATTAATTTTTAGAACTTTCGATGACCTCCATTTTAGGGTTTTTTGGATGGCTCCATTTATTTTGAGAACTTTCGATGACCTCCATTTTAGGGTTTTATGGATGGCTCCATTTATTTTAAGAACTTTCGATGACCTCCATTTTAGGGTTTTATGGATGGCTCCATTTATTTTAAGAACTTTCGATGACCTCCATTTTAGGGTTTTTTGGATGGCTCCATTTATTTTAAGAACTTTCGATGACCTCCATTTTAGGGTTTTTTGGATGGCTCCATTTATTTTAAGAACTTTCGATGACCTCCATTTTAGGGTTTTATGGATGGCTCCATTTATTTTAAGAACTTTCGATGACCTCCATTTTACGGTTTTATGGATGGCTCCATTTATTTTAAGAACTTTCGATGACCTCCATTTTAGGGTTTTATGGATGGCTCCATTTATTTTAAGAACTTTCGATGACCTCCATTTTACGGTTTTATGGATGGCTCCATTTATTTTAAGAACTTTCGATGACCTCCATTTTACGGTTTTACGGATGGCTCCATTTATTTTAGGAACTTTCGATGACCTCCATTTTAGGGTTTTATGGATGGCTCCATTTATTTTAAGAACTTTCGATGACCTCCATTTTAGGGTTTTTTGGATGGCTCCATTTATTTTAAGAACTTTCGATGACCTCCATTTTAGGGTTTTTTGGATGGCTCCATTTAGTTTAAGAACTTTCGATGACCTCCATTTTAGGGTTTTTCGGATGGCTCCATTAATTTTAAGAACTTTCGATGACCTCCATTTTAGGGTTTTTTTGGATGGCTCCATTTATTTTAAGAACTTTCGATGACCTCCATTTTAGGGTTTTTCGGGTGGCTCCATTTATTTTAAGAACTTTCGATGACC